>CM056055.1:87968492-89168492 GCA_029574335.1 Rana kukunoris | reverse complement strand
TGACGTTTCCCGTGAAGTGGTGCCGATGGAAGTTGTGAGCATGCGCACAAGGGGGCAAGTAAAGCCTCACTTACTGCGCATGCTCCGTGGATGATGCGCTGAACGTAAGCCTCTGCGCTGGGCTCCGCCCATCATTTACATATGATCACACCCACTTCCACTTGCGTCAGGTTACGCCAGCGCATTATCGTTACTCTGGCGCAAGTTTACGCGCAAGTGCTATGTGAATAACAGTACTTGCGCCGAAAGTGTCGGCGGAGTAACGTAAATGAGAAACGTTACTCCAAAGTAAAGAAGCGCCCATCTACCTGAATCTGGCCCATTGTGTCTAAAACAATGTGGTAAATTCTCCATTCAGATGTACTGAATTAGCACGTCATTGTCTACAGGAATGTCATGCTCTCTGAGTTAACCCTATTGATGATGCGATGCCGACGTGTCTACATAATTTCATTTTATTCTATTTTCATTCATTTTTGTTTTCATTTACACAATATGGATGTCTTTGAATATAGGGCCTCAAAGACCTTCAACTCAGATGGGGTATTTGAAACCTATAAAAGTGCTGAAAATGATCTGGGGGGACTTTTTGTACGTCTCAAAAACGTAACCATCTCAGAAATTCATACCCAATGGGATATAGCCTTCTAGAATACCTAAAATAAACTTAATATGGTACCAAGAAGTTTGAGATGGTAAGTCTGCCCCCAGAAAGGAGAAGTAGAACTTGAAAATTGGTTTTGGTACTTTAATGATGCCGGTGTCAGTTTTTTGCGTTTTTTAGTTCAAAAAAAGCAGACCAAGTTGACGAATTTGGATGAAGAAATCAAAACCCTGAAAGAGAGTCTCATCCCGTTTACAGAACGGGATGAGTACAGGAACCATAGTACCAACCTTTTAAAAATTTTGGACAAGGAAGAGAAGGAACAGAAAATTAAGAAAAGAAAAAAATATAATCGGGACTACGGAGATTATCACGCTAATAGTGTCTTCACTTGGCAAAAAAAATTAGCAGAGGAGGAATTGAATAAACAGAACTCAAGAATGGAAGCCATCACACAAGGGGAAAGTGTCCCAGAATGAACTTCGGGTGGGATCCAACATTATCTCCTCAAATCTACCACACAGAAAGTTCCCAAGAAAGGCATAAATAAGAGTTTGAAAGGGAAAAAGGGGAGACGTGAGTCTTATCAATCCCCACATAGACCGGGACCATCCTCCCAGATGGGATACCCACAGGGTCGTGATAATCAATATTATGGGCCTAATGGAGGTTGTGGATATGGTTCTCAAACATACAACCACAATCTAGGATATAGGGAATCACCTAACCACGGGAGAAATAGAGACAGGGGTCCCCGAAATAATTCATATCAAGAAAGACCCCAAACTCAGATCCCACGTTATCATGACCAGGGTCCCTATCCTCAAGGTAGGGATAACCTAGAATACAATAATCGTTTTTTTCCCATAAGAGAAAATGATGGGTATGAGAGCCCAAGACATGTGGATTTTGATCCTAGAGATCAGGATTATGTGTGGCCAAATAGAGATCACTCTAGGAGGTCTAGTGAAACTAACCCTGAACCATACCATTGGGGTTTTCCCAGGCCCAGTCAGGGGCAAAAAAGGCCTATAGAAAACAAAGAGGAACAAGAGGGGGGAGGAGAATCCAGTCAGCTAAAAAAATCAAGGATCTAACGGAAGAGGGCATCTTCAACCTTAGTACTCAAACCCTGACTAAACCAGAGATCTCAATATTGAGTAAGGGTTTGAAATTTGCACCCCCCCCCGAGCACTAAATAAATTTGAAACTTATATGGACGTACACAAGTACGTCCGTAAAGTAAACATAAAGAGATATTTTGCTAGCATGCCGGGTAATACCGGAGCTAGAGTCCAACAGGAATATCACCATTCTGGACTATCAAATGCCTCAACCTTTAACCCCTCAGGTCTCATGGCCCCCTCTTTAAGAGTCTTTCGGGATGTGGTTCTAAGAGATCTGGATAAAATTAAAGTATCAAAAACTAAAATGAATAAAACTTTGGAGGAAGGACTAGAGACTTTGTGTAAAACCAAAGAATTAGTCACCCGCCCAGCTGACAAGGGCGGAGGCATTGTTGTATTGGATCGTAAAGACTACCTACAGGAGCTGAACAAAATAGTCAGTTATCAGGATACATATGTCCCTCTGTTAGGAAATCCTATCATTCAATATAGGCGGACATTGGAGGAACTGATTCATAAGGGTGGCCAGTTAGGCATCCTAAATGAAAAGGAACAACTTTTTCTAATTCCTAAAGCTCAGAGAATTCCCATACTATATTGCCTGCCCAAAATCCACAAAAGTCTGACTTGCCCCCCGGGACGCCCCATTGTGAGTGGTATAGATTCCATCACGTCCCGGGTGGGCAAGTACATTGACCACTTCCCTCCTGGGAACGATCGAGCGTCCGCCGTGACCACTAGCTTGTTGTTTTGGATACTTGGATACCTAAGCTGGCACTTGTTTTTCAATGTTTGGTAAAAGATTTTGTTTGTGAGTGCATTTTATGAAGATTTTTTTAGTGGTGTGATTAAAACTGGTTTTACAATATTACACTATAGTGCTATTTTTTCTTTATTTATGTGAACACGCTGGAATTTACCACTGAATTGGACACTGATATTGATTATTTGGAGAGATTTGGAGTTTTGCTTTTGTGCCTTAGCACGAGAGTGCCGGGCATTTATTTGTGGTGAGTGCGCATTTTGGAAGGGTGAAGGATTCACTGAGCACAGGCGGTGTGGTGGAAGATTGAGAAGATTGACACTAATAATTTATCTATGAACTCTTCTTCACCTTTTCACTGATTATCACAGGATTTGAACTTTGTTCGCTCTTTTGTTTAATATTTCCGTTGTGTATGTTCATTTTTCACTGTATCAGGTGATTTCTGTTATACGATATATGTTATGTGTCACATATAGTCACATTATTTAGTTAGTGGAATCACATTTTTTCACTACTTTAAGCGCTGCTTTTATATATTACATGTCACCTGTTTAGTTTGATGGTGTAGTACACATATATATTATTTTTCACAATTTTGACAACATACAAGGAAACAAAAAATACAAAAGAAAAACAAAAAAGGACAGCCGACCCAGCACAACACTGGGTCAGCAGCCGGCCAACAAGGCCTAAGTACAAAATCTGTACAGTACAAAAAAAGAAAACCAGTAAAGAACCCGGAATTAAATTGTCAGGGTCAGTACCGGGGAATTGAACCCAGGACCGCTCTGTTGTTATTCCAACTCCTTATCTCTGAGCCACCTTCCAGTTTAGCTTTTCATTGAAGCCTGGTGCTGACTGCTTGACCTCATTGCAATCTGCACCTAAATATTCTGGTCCAGCTGAGGCAATTTACCCAAATTATCCAGGGTATAAAGCCCTGCCTCACTCTGACAGCCTTGTCCGTTCATTCTGATCAGATCATTCTGTCTGTGCCAACAGTTCCTATATGTTGATCTTCTGCTGCAAGACTGATCCCCGGCTTTTGACCCTTGGCTCGTTTTTGGACTTCTGCTTGCCTGAACCCCTGACCCCGGCTTGGACTTTGGTTACCCGATCTTCACCTGCCCTTTGACCCCGGCCTGTATTGTTGGACTTTCCCTGTCTTCTCCAGCCCCTGACCACAGCTTGTCTCCTGGACCTGTTTTCAGCCCTGCCCTGACCAGTGAAGTACTTTTGTGCCTGGACGGTCTTCTGTTCATCTGCTGCAGCCTTCCAGTCGGTGATCCGCCTGTACCTGCTCCACGCACCTGACCATCGTCTTCCCGATGGTACCGGTGCCTCCCGGTGCGTCCGTCCCTCTGTCCCAATCTCAGGGGGCGGATCGCATCAGGTCGCAAAGGTAGCTCACAAGTCTGCAAATGGACTCCACTCTAGGTAAGCCCTCACATAAATACACCCACCCCCCCACCCGTTTGCTCAGCCCCCACTCTCTCTCCCATGAAAACACCGGAAAATCTCTAACAACAGCCCCACCACCCATTCTGCCACAAAACTCGAGCATGTCACCCCCTACCACCCGGACATTGTCTTCCAACTACAACATTGAGAATTATGAATAAGCCTACTCACGCCATCAGGCCCTATCCAACAGTCAGGTCAGAGTTATACCAAGCTTGCCATACCCTATCAAATTTTTTGCCACATCCCCTGGAAAGGTACGTCGCCTTATAGTATGGCATCATTGAGTTGACCAGGCCCTTCCAGAAGCACAGACTAGGTGCCCCCGGTTTGCGCCACTTTAATAGAATAGCTTTCCGTGCATAAAACAAAAGGATGTTAAGCAAGGTCCGATGAGCCCTGGACAGTACAACATCTTCCACCAACCCCAGTAAGCAGGTTCTAATCGTCAACGGGATAGGAATCAACAAAACATCTGATATGCAAGAGGTGACCTCCGACCAAAATTGCTGGATCCGAGGGCAACTCCAAAACACATGTTCTGCCGCTCAAGGAGCAAAGGTGCACATCCAGCATTCGGCTGGCACCGATGGGTATATAGCCGCCAGCCTGGCTGGTGTATAATAGATCCTATGCAAAAATTTGAAATGGATTAACCTATCCCTGGCTGCCACCAGGTGCTGAAAAGGATGCGTCCACATCTCATCCCAGTCCTCCCCCTGAATATCAGGCACCTCAGCCACCCACCTGTCTCTGCACCTGGTAACCGCACCTGGGCTGGAGGCGAACAGTTTTTTATATGAAACCGAAAGAATCTTGGGAAGGTCTTCCGTAGAGAGTAAGTCCTCCTAATCCGAGGGGACCGACACTATAGACATTGATTTAAATTGAGACGTGAACGCATGCTGCAATTGAATATATCGAAAAAAGTGCGTGTTCGGTAAATCATGCCTAGCCTTAAGTTGGTCGAAAGTTAATAACACTCCATCCATCGTGATATCTTTAAGTGTTTTGATCCCCTTTGACGCCCAGCACATAGGGTCTTCAAACGAGTAGAAGTGTGACAATTTAGGATTCATCCATAGTGGGGTGGATGGAGACAAACCCCTGTAGCTGGGGCTTGCCAGCTCAACCGCCTTCTCCCATGCCTTAATTGAGGCCTTCATAGAGACAGTAAGTGGAAGGTCCATCTTAACTCCCCTATGAATGGCCAGCCGCAGAGTTTCGTAAGAACCCAAATGCGCCGCCTCCCGCACCGTGGCCGAATCTCCTTCATCTGACGTTAACCACCGATGAACGAAAACCAGTTGCCCGGCCAAGTAGTATTTGCTCCAATCCGGAAAAGCCAGCCCCCCCTCCCCCCATGGTTCCTGTAAGGTCTTCAAACCTATCCTGGGCTGTTTGGGTGCCCACAAGAAGGTGCTTGTGAGCCCATCAAGTTTCCTAAAAAAGTATTTGGGAATCCATATGGGAGCATTCCGTAAAAAGTATAGTATGACTGGGAGAATTTTCATTTTAAGCAAATTAACCCGCCCTATAAGCGATAACGGAAGTTTCTGCCAGGCCTGTATCTTTTGTTTAAAGAAAACCAGGAGCGGCATCAGATTCAGGGGCATATAATCCCCCACCTCCGCCGTAATCTGGACCCCAAGATACTTAAGCTGTTTCACCCACTGCAACGGCAAGGCCAGGTCCGCAACGTCCCTGGCCCCAGCGTCCAGATAGATGATTTGGACCAATTCACCCTCAACCCAGAAAACTGTGAAAATGTATTTAGAATGCCCAGCGCTGCCTCTAAAGATTCCTTGGGGTCTTGCAAAAATAGCAACATGTCGTCTGCATATAGCGCCAGACTCTCATCTATGGACCCTACCCTGATCGCCCTCACCTCCCCAGCCGCCCTTAATGCAACCGCAATAGGTTCCATCATAAGCGCAAATAAGAAGGGCGACAGGACCTATGCGAACTGCTGTTCTGGGATTACTGTAGAGCATCAAGATCCACTTTCGAAAGGTTGGGCCGAAACCCATTTTCTCCAAGACTGCCTGCATGTAGTGCCAGTCAATAGAGTCAAAAGCCTTCTCAATGTCTATGGATACTACTATCCTAGTAGGAAAGGCTAAATTTGGAATCTGCATGTGCGTGAAAAGTCTTCTAAGATTGGTGTCAGTAGACTTACCCGGCATAAACCCTGTCTGGTCTATGTCCACCAGAGAGGAGATAACGCCCGCCAGAACCTTCGTAATGATTTTTAAATCCATATTAAGCAGAGCGATCGGCCTGTATGAAGCACAATCTAGAGGATCTTTACCTGGCTTGAGAAGTAAAATCATATATGCATCTAGCATTGAAGGAGGCAGCTGCTGATCTTGTACACAATACGAGAGCAGGGTAGTAAGTCTGGGAGCTATCTGATCCGCGTACGCCTTATAAAATTCCGCCGGAAAACCGTCGGGACCCGGAGCTTTATGCGGGGGAAAAGCAAAAATTGCCGCCATCACCTCCTTTTTAGTGATCTCAGCGTCTAGAACCCTCCGGTCCTCCTCAGAGAGCCTCGGAATGGAGAGACCACCCAATAGTGTCTCCATTGCCAAACTGTCATAGGGAGGGATGGGAGCATATAAGGCAGAAAAGAAGTCCTGAAACTCAGTAAGGATATCGCTGGGGTCACTGGCCATACTGCCATCCCTACGACGAATAATCGGGATATTTGTAAGTTGCCGGGAGCCAGCCACCAGATTCGCTAGGAGCTTCCCATTCTTATCACCCTCCGTAAACTGCGTATCAGCCCTGTGCCTCGCTTCGGTATGTGCCAGATTATTAAAGTGCAGAGTGAGCTGTCTTTGGGCCTCTAACAAGGCCGTATACGAGGAGGCTAAGGGGTTGTTGGCGTTATCGTCCGCGCACTCCCTCTCCCTGTCCTGCAACAACTTGACCTCCTCCTGTTGTTCCCGCCTCTCTTTTTTGATTGCAGAAATACATTCCCCCCTCACTACCGCCTTAAAGGCGTCCCAAACTACAGGAGGATCGTCAGTAGCAGGGTTGGTATCCCAATATTCCATAACCTTTTCCATCAGGTGAGCATTTATTGTATAATTTTGAAGCCAACCAGGAGAAAGTTTCCACCCCCTGGACTCCCTCCCGGAAGAGAGAGCCAGGGAGACAGAAAGAGGGTTATGGTAAGACAAACCCCCCGCAAGGTAAGCAATATCTCTCACCCAGGATAGCACCACTGGACTACCAAAAGCGAAATCTCTTCTGGCTGAAGAGCGATGCGACGGTGAGAGGTGGGAAAAACACCTGGCAGTGGGGTTCTTCGCCCGCCACAACTCAGCCAGCCCAGCAACCGAGGCCCAGGCCACAAGATCCGTCGAGCCTACCCTACCCACATTAGAGGAGTCCAGTGCATCCAAATTAGCATTAAAGTCCCCAATAAATAGAATTGGAAGGTGTGCATGAGGGGCCAATCTAACCAATATATCATACAAGCATTGAACATTAAACGGTGGGGGTAGATAAACATTTACCAATACCATTTTACAATAAGAGATACTGTATCTAAGACCAGGGCCACATACCGCCCCTCCGGGTCCGAGAACACCTGATGAATAGTGCAGGAGACCGCTTTACTAATAAGGATCCCCACCCCTCTAGCAAAGGTGGAGTGGGTGGCATGAAAGGCCCTTTGGATCCAAGGTCTCCGCAAGGCAAGTATCCTACTACCATCTAGGTGAGTCTCCTGCAATAGGACAATATGCGGCCGTACTTGTTTTAAGTACTGGAACACCGAGGCCCTCTTAAACTTGCTGTTGAGGCCTCGTACATTCCAGGATACCACTTTAATTAAATTAGCCATAGTGATACATTGCAAACATGTTGAAGACCCAGCCCCCCCGCCTCATAAGCTGAGTACAAACAAGAAACAGCGAGGCAATGTAGGACTCCCCCCTCATGGGATGGGCACAATACTCCCTGAGAGAGTGAAAAGCTGAGCAAAGAACAGCCCCCTCATCAAACCAAGAACCCAAATTAACCCCCCCTGCCATTATACCAGAACCAACCCTGAACAACCCCCGGTATGCGGCTTAAGTCCCGAAAAACCCCAATACCCACCCCCTTAAACAAAAAAAAAACAAGAAAAGGGGAGGAGCACAAAACAACAAAAAATTTAGAAGGGTGACCGTCTGTTCAATTGTCCAGCAGCTCCAAAAAAGAAAAAAAGAAAAAACCTTCTGCTGTAACCATAAGCTCCGCACCCTGAAACAGGAAAGTCCAATCGAGTACCAATTGTACAGGGTGAATCATCAAACAAAAACAAAAAAATTATACAAAAAGGGGGAAAAATTGAGAAATGAGACATTGAGCAGAACCTCCAGCCCTTCATTCGCATCACAGGAGTGCCATCTAGTGGCCATAAAAATTGAGTACAAAAATTATCAAACCTGGCATATAGTAATGGAATATAAAAACAGGAAAAATAACTCAAAGGAAACAGCATGCACAGATTGCGCCTGTAAAAAAGCATCAGTCCCTCAGGAAAAATACACTGGGAAAAGCAGCATGTACAGTCTACACGTGCAAAAAAAAAAAGTATCCAGCACATAGGGCAAGGTACAACAGGTACTGTAACATGTCACATATACTCATCCATCCTCCAGCCCTCCTCACATGTTCCGATCGAGCCAGTCAGACGCTTCAATTGGAGAATCAAAGAACTTGACCACATCTTTGTCTTGCACTCGCAGCTTGCTACAGTAGGATACAACATACTGTACGGGATATTCTTCTCCCTCAGCCTCCTCCGCACCTCATTAAACAAACGCCTTTTCCTCTGGGTCTCCGCCGAGAAGTCAGGGAACAGCATCACCTTGGTGTTCTGAAATTTAATCTCCCGGCGTTTACGTGAGGCAGCCAAGATCATATCTCTGTCACGATAGTTCAGGAACCTCACCAGGAATGGTCGGGGATAGTTCCCTGGAGGACGCCTGCCGAGGGGCACCCGGTGAGCCCTCTCCACCACGTACATGGGGGGGAGCTCCCCCAACTCCAGTAAATCTTTAAAAAATTGTTTTCCGCGAAAGTTGCAGAGTGCGCCCCCTCCGCCAGTCCAACCACCCTCACATTATTTCTCCTCTGCCTGTCTTCTGCATCTTCAGCTCTGCTTTGCAGTGATTTCACCAGCGACTGCAACTCAGCCAGTTGAGTGCCATGGGAGTGAGACCCATCCTCCACTTCAGAGATTCTGTCCTCAGCTGCAGTAAGCCTTCCCCGAAACTTATCCAGGTCATGCCTAATCAGGGTACATTCAGTGGTGAGATGGTCAATGCTTACCATCACTGCTGCCTTACTGGCTCCTATGGCCTCCAGGATGGGACGTGTAATAGCCTCCTGAGCAGTCTCTGGAGCCGGAGAGGTCGATGGGGAGCACAACAGTGAGCTCTCAGAGCCAGAGCCAGAGCCTTTCTCCGCCGCAGCTGCGGCGGCTGCAGACGCCATTCTCCTAGCCTGCTGTCTCTCCTTCTTAGTGAGAGGAGGGGATGGCAAGATGGCGGCGGCGGGACTCGTGTCGGTGCCGCGTGTAGAACGGGTCTTGCGCTGGCACTTCTGGGATTGCTTTCCCGGTCTGGAGGCCCCCCTTCTCATGTCCAGGACACAATCCACCGACTTTGGCACCCTTTGTACCAAAAAGACAGCCCGATCCCAGGATAATACAGCAGGATAGGCACGGAGCTCACAGAAAGCACGTCCTGCTGTCTTCACATACTGTCACGCCCCCCGAAAGCGAAAACCTTAATATAGTCGGTGACATAGGTCCTAGGTTTAAGAGCAAACAACAGCTCACAATCCATCTTAAAACACAAGATGGATGCATAGCTACCGTCAAACCTCTCTGGCATCACAACAAATGGCTCATGACATGCTGGTTCCCGTTGCTGGGCGTACTGTGCCTTCAAGTAATTGAACTTCTTGCTGTAGTTCCAAAACGGACTGGCCCAGGCTGGAGACTTGCAGAGCCAGGGAAGTGAGCATTTTGTACATCCCTGTGGACTCCATGTTGGTCAGTTTATTATTTAACCACTTGCTGACGGCCGTACGAATTTGTACGGCTGCAAAGTGGTTCTAATTCTCCGGGAGGCCGTCTTTTTACAGCCTCTGCTCCTCCGGGCCACTGGGGGGCGCGCATGTGCCCACCGCATCACCGACATGCCGTTGCGCGTGCCTGGCAGCCGCGATGTCCTCCAGGCACTCGCGAACGGCGGTTACAGGACAAGGACGTGGATCTGTGTGTGTAAACACACAGATCCACGTCCGGTCAGGGGAGAGAGGAGACCGATCTGTGTCCCTTGTACATAAGGACACAGATCAGTCACCTCCCCCAGTCACCCCCCTCCACACACAGTAAGAACACAATGCAGGGTACACATTTAACCCCTCCCTCACCCCCTAGTGTTAACCCCTTGAATGCCAGTCACATTTATACAGTAATTAGTGCATTTTTATAGCACTGATCACTGTATAAATGTGAATGGCGGCAAAAATGTGTCAAAAGTGTCCGATGTGTCCGCCATAACGTCATAACATTACTAGTAAAGAAATAAAAAAATAATAATAATTCTGTCCCCTATTTTGTAGGCGCTTTTGTGCAAACCAGCCGCTTATTACGATTTTTTTAACAAAAATATGTAGAAGAATACGTATCGGCCTGAACTGAGAAAAAAATTGGGCTATTTATTATAGCAAAAAGTAAAAAAAAAAAAAAAAATTCAAAATTGTCTCTTTTTTTGTTTATAGCGCAAAAAATATAAACCGCAGACATGATCAAATACCACCAAAAGAAAGCATAGAGCTCTATTTGTGGGTAAAAAAGGACGCCAATTTTGTTTGGGAGCCACGTCGCACGACCGCGCAATTGTCAGTTAAAGCAATGCAGTGCCGGAAGCTGAAATTTCACCTGGTCAGGAGGGGGGTATATGTGCCCAGTAAGGAAGTGGTTAAGGACTTACCTTGGTTGAAGTCCATAATGCAGAGTTGCATGCTCACCCTTGCAAATACACACAGCCCACGGTAACAAGGTAAGAAGCTACCTGGGCTGTAAGTCTGTGCACGGGGGCTTGACAGGAATTTGCCAAAGTATAGTCAAGGTAAAGCCGTAGTCATTGATTCCAGAAGTCGGGATAAACGAAAAACAAGCCAGGGTCTGAAGCCAGGGTCAGTCTTGGATTACTGCAACAGGAACACAGGAATGCAGGAACACAGGAACCTTTGGCAATAGACTTGTGCACTGCCAAAAAACAAACTACTTTACAATTCGGCACTGCGTCGCTTTAACAGACAATTGCACGGTCGTGCGACGTGGCTCCAAAACAAAATTTGCGTCCTTTTCTTCCCACAAATAGAGCTTTCTTTTGATGGTATTTGATTGCCTCTGCAATTTTTATTTTTTGCGATATAAACGGAAAAATACCGAAAATGTTGAAAAAAAATTATATTTTCTATTTTCAAATGTCTTTAGTAAAAAAAAATTAGCTACCTAGTGGCAACAGTGACACTAATACAACAATCAGAAAACCGATTGCTTAGTGACAATGGCAAAAGGGGGTGAAAGGGTTAATTGGGGCGGTGATCAAGGGGTTAAACTTTTATTGGGGGGGTACGGGGCTACCCTGGACCTAACACTAACTGCCTGTCACACTAACTGTCACACTGACACTAAATGCAGTGATCAGTAAATATATGATCACTGCAATCAGTGACAATGTGACAGGGGGCTGGGGGGTGATTGGAAGGGGTTAATGTGCCTATGTGTGTGGTGTCAGTGTGCTGTTGGTGCAACTTACTTGTGATGTCTTCTCTCCTCTCGCCGGATTGAAAATACCGCCGAGAGGAGAGCTGACATCACTTCCTCTGCCAGTGTTTGAATTACACAGGCAGAGGAAGTGCAGACCGGAGGCTATGCGGACTGGCTGGAAGCGAGCGCGAGGGGGCGGACAAAAATAAACAGCCGCCCCCTCATCCTGGATCATCCTGGATCGCTCCCAGAGGTATAACACCCGCCGATTGTAGCGGGGGGGGTCCCGATCGGACCCCCGACCCGCAAGAAGGCAGGGACGTACATGTACGCCTATCTGCCTATACGTGCCATTCTGTGGACATACATATACATGCGGCAGGCGTTAAGTGGTTAAATTCGGGAAATTTAAGAATTTGTTTTTTTTCAGTTTTTTTTTTATTTCGTTTTTTTGCCGTTTTATTATTTTTTTTTTTTTGCTTTTTTCATGAATTCGTAAATTCGGTAAATTCGAACATTTGTAATTCGAACATTCGGAATTCCAAATTTTCGGATTTCCGAAAAAGCAAAAAATGAATAAAACGGAAACAAGAATTTTCCCATATTCCGAAAAAAAAACGAATGAAACGAATTTTTGCAAATTTCGAATTTCTGAAATTTCGAATTTTCCAAATTTCGATCTTTCGTATTTTAGACATTTCGAATTTTCGAATTTTGATTTAGATTTTTCGTAAAATTCGTAAATTCGGGAATTTCGAAAATTTTCGGATTTCCAAAAAGCAAAAAACGAATAAAACGGAAAAAAGGAATGAAACAAAAAAAAAGAATTTTCGGAAATTCTACAAAACTTTCGAATTTCGAATTTTTTAATTTTAGACATTTTGAATTTTAGTAATTTCGAATTTTTGATATTTTGAATTTTGAAATTTTTGAAATTTCGAATTTTGAAATTTTTGAAATTTCGAATTTTAAAATTTTTGAAATTTCGAATTTTGAAATTCTTGAAATTTCGAATTTAGAAATGTTTGAAATTTCGAATTTTCGAATTTTTGAATTTTCGACATTTCGAAATGTCGAATTTTTCCATTTTCGAAATTTCGAATTTTTCAATTTTAGAAATTTCGAAATTTCATAAAATTCGTAAATTCAGGAAATTCGAAAATTTGGAATTTCAAATTTCCAAATTTCTGGAAAAAAATACGGAAAAAAACCGAATGAAACAAAAACATTTTTTTTAGGAAATTCGACAAATTCGGAAATTGACGAATTTTCGAATTTTTCAATTTTAGAAATTTCGAATTTTCGACATTTTGAATTTTTCAGTTTTCGAATTTTTCCATTCATTCTGAATTTGAGTGACCTTTGTCGCTGCAGCCGATTCTTCCTGAGTCCAGTGGCCCTGGGCCGACTGAACTCCCCATAATCCCCCCCAACCTGTGAGACTGGCATCCATCATGATCACCGTCCAGCGAAACGGAAGTAACGACTTCCCGCCCGAAGAGTCGGAGAAGTCAGCCACCAAACCAGGAAGGTCCTGACCAGGTGGCTCACCCGGATTTGACAATCCAGAGACAATGGGCATTTTCTGAAATTTCGAATTTTCGAATTTTCCAAATTTCGAATTTTCGAATTTTCCAAATTTCGATCTTTCGTATTTTAGACATTTCGAATTTTCGAATTTTGATTTAGATTTTTCGAAATTCTTCAGTTTTCGAATTTTTCAATTTTCGAAATTTCGTAAAATTCGTAAATTCGGGAATTTCGAAAATTTTCGGATTTCCAAAAAGCAAAAAACGAATAAAACGGAAAAAAAGGAATGAAACAAAAAAAAGAATTTTCGGAAATTCTACAAAACTTTCGAATTTCGAATTTTTTAATTTTAGACATTTCTAATTTTAGTAATTTCGAATTTTTGAATTTTCGAATTTTCGAAATGTCGAATTTTTCCATTTTCGAAATCTCGAATTTTTCCATTTTCGAAATTTCGAATTTTTTAATTTTCGAAATTTCGAATTTTTCAATTTTCGAAATTTCGAATTTTTCAATTTTCGAAATTTCGAATTTTTCAATTTTAGAAATTTCGAATTTTTCAATTTTAGAAATTTCGAATTTTTCAATTTTAGAAATTTCGAATTTTTCAATTTTAGAAATTTCGAATTTTTCAATTTTAGAAATGTCGAATTTTTCAATTTTAGAAATTTCGAATTTTTCAATTTTAGAAATTTCGAATTTTTCAATTTTAGAAATTTCGTAAAATTCGTAAATTCAGGAAATTCGAAAATTTGGAATTCCAAATTTCCGAATTTCTGGAAAAAAATACGGAAAAAACCGAATGAAACAAAAACATTTTTTTTAGGAAATTCGACAAATTCGGAAATTGACGAATTTTCGAATTTTTCAATTTTAGAAATTTCGAATTTTCGACATTTTGAATTTTTCAGTTTTCAAATGTTTCCATTCATTCTGAATTTGAGTGACCTTTGTCACTGCAGCCGATTCTTCCTGAGTCCAGCGGCCCTGGGCCGACTGAACTCCCCATAATCCCCCCCAACCGGTGAGACTGGCATCCATCATGATCACCGTCCAGCGAAACGGAAGTAACGATTTCCCGCCCGAAGAGTCGGATAAGTCAGCCACCAAACCAGGAAGGTCCTGACCAGGTGGCTCACCCGGATTTGACAATCCAGAGACGATGGGCATTTTTCCCAACGTGACAGAATTTCTCTCTGTAAAACTCAAGTGTGAAATTGAGCATACGGCACTGCCTCAAAGGAGGCTACCATCAGACCCAGGACTCGCATGCAAAAGCGGAGCAACGACCATTTTTGGGATGTCAACCGCTGCACCGCAGCCCGTAGAGTCTGCAGCTTCTCCATGGGCAGAAAAACTCTTGCCTCAGAGGAATCCAAGACTAGCCCCAGATATTCTAGGCGTTGAGACGGTACCAACACCGACTTCTGAATGTTCAGCACCCAACCAAATTCTCGGAGGGTCTGACAGGTGATAGACACATCTTCCTCTAATTCTGAGCTTGAAGAGGCTCTCAGAATAAGGTCGTCCAGGTAGCCTACAATAGTGATTCAACGTTGCCTTAGTAAGACCAGAATCGGGGCGAGCACCTTGGTGAATACCCTTGGTGCCGATGCCAGGCCGAAGGGGAGAGCCACAAATTGATAGTGGTCTTTCCTGACCGCAAAAAGCGCATAAATCTCTGATGCCTGGAGAATATGGGGGCATGCAAGTATGCGTCCTTAATGTCCAAGGACGCTAGAAAATCCCCCGGATGGAGAGCAGCGACAACAGAGCGAACTCATTCCATCCTGAATCTTTGCACTTTCACAAAGCAATTGTGGTCCTTGAGATCCAGGATTGGATGGACCCCTTCCTTCTTGGGGACCACAAATAGATTAGATTAAAACCCTTGAAACCGTTCCTGCAATGGGACAGGTACGATCACCCCCCGCACAAGCAAATCCTGAACTGCCCCAAACAGGGCCTCCTGACGACTCGGAGGAATCTGTTTGATGGGCACTCTATCTTGTACCCAGAGGAAACTACTTCGCAAACCCACCGGTCAGAGACATCCACCGAGCCGCGAATTCGCGAAGACGACCCCCCACCCAAGCATCGGGCAGGGGCAGACCTTCATGCAGACGCAGATTTGTCTGCAGGCTTGTTGGGCTTGTGGAACCAGAGACACTTTTGCCCTTCAGCTGGCGCCTTAGCGGCTTGGGATCCCTTACCTGCAGCACCGGGCGGATGAAAAAAACGCTTGTGAGCGGTACATGAGGGCCCTTGCCTATGGCGAGGCTCCTTACTCTTACTGGATTGTGGGAGCAGAGTGCTCATACCTCCTGTGGCATCTTTAATAATGTCATCCAGAAATGCCCCAAAAAGCCTTTCACCCTTCACCAGGGCCTTCTTAGAAGACTGGTCTGCGGACCAACACTTCAGCCACACCAGGTAACACCACCGCATAGACCGAGGCTCTGGAGAGCAAAGGAATCGTATCCAGGGCTGACTCGCAGACAAATTCAAGGCACTGTACCAACTGGTCGGCCAGTACCACACAATCCGAGGGAGCCAGATGCTCTTTTAACCCCTGGTGCAAAATTTTTGCCCATTTTGTAAGTGTCTGAGACTCTAGAGGCCTGGCCACAACCGGTCACACTGCTGACCCCACCACCATGAACAGGGAGTGGACCATTGCCTCAGCCCTCCTGTCTGTGGGGTCCTTAAAGGCAGGAGCCCCTTCCACCGGTATCATGGTCACCTTGTTCAGTCTGGACACAGGGGGGTCCACAGTCGGGGAAGAAGTACATTTTCCACGTAAATTCTCCTCAAAGGGGTAACGGACCACTAAACATTTTGGGGCTGAAAAAAACTTTTGCAGCCGATCCAATTCCTTGTACAAAAGCTTATCCAGATATGGTACACAAGGAAACACGTTTGCAGTGCGGGCCAGCTTACCGAACCCAAAAGGGACCGACATCTCTGTTGCCTCTGCCGTATCCTTCATTTTCAGGGTATCCTGCACTGCGGTGATAAGTGCTCCTACAAGCGCCCTATCATGCGCTGACCCTGATCCAGAGTCATCCTCACTGTCCGTAAGGTCGAGGTCCGCATCCTCTGACACATGAGAACCAGGGTTCGGGAGCAGTAGCTGGGGCCGATTCCGTGTCAGAGTTGTTCCCGGAAGATGGCGGGGGAGGAGGCGCTTCTTATCCCCTTTTTGTCCACATGCCGCTTCCACCCTGGCAACAAAGGCCTCCAGGACCGCCGGCATAGCGTTGACAGAAATAGCATGTGCACCAGTTGCCAATTCAGGTATGTCTGGGGAAGAGGCGTCCGGCTCCGACGCCATGCTGACCCACCCGCCTGGCAACTCTAGGGACGTAAGGCAAGATAACTGGACTACCCTCTTAGCTGCTGCAGAGAGACGAGGGACCCCCCCAGAGGACTCACCACCCGGACCTGGTACCGCACAGCTACCGTCCACCCAAGCTTCCTAAGGTGCTCTCCCCGTGCCGTTAGAGTGTGCTGGAGGCATTTGCACCGATATTCAGGCCACTAGAGGCAAAAACACCTCCCAAAAATGGCCGCCGACCCGCCGCTCTGTAAGCAGAGTGCGCGGCTACAAGAAAATGCCCGCCATTATATGTTAAAAGACGGCGGCCGGCCATTTGAAAAAAATTACAAACACATAATGGCAGCGAACACCCGGACCCCTAAGGAGGTCCCCCCCCACACCTGGCAACTAGACAGCACCCCCCGGAGAGCGGACCTGCCGCACAGCCCCCAGCCATAGGCTGGACCCCCCCAGGTGGACCCCCGAATCACAGCCATCCCAGCTTCCCAGAGCCTAGGGCGAAGGGGAGGAAGGGAGAGAGGAAGGGAAGGCTGGGACCCTATATTGACCTCCCTGGGAATGCCCAGCCGTACCACCTTGCCAAAGCAGGGAGACTGCTACTTACCTGTCCTGCAAGGATCCGCTGAAGCCATTCTAGACAGACCTAACGACCGCGCGGTTACAGCATGGCTGTCAGCGCGGCACACTGTGACACAGACATAGAGCCCGGTCATAGGTGTGCCCCAGAGCATACAGCACACCGGCCACCCCTGGAGCAACGTGGCATGTCGTGGATGAACCAGCACATAGCTAAAAGGTCGGAGCCATGTCATTCCCCTATGCTAGGCAGAAAAAAACGTCCCTGCAAGATGCAGGGAAAAGGGATATACCCAGGGGGACCGCCCCCTGGGCTGTACTGTACTGTGTTTTAACACTTAACATGCTGTTTTTCTGCCTAGTCAATCTCCTAACAGGAGGATAATACCCATTGTCAAGATGCTGCTGTGTCTGTCCATGAACGAGAGAAAAATGGAGACATGCAAGTATGCTTTCTTGTCCCTTGATAGAGGGAGGGGATGACAGACTTGATGGATTCCTTTAGCGTTTGAATGAAGACATTTCGAGCCTTCAGGTCCAAACAACGGCGGGCCCAGGGGGGGGGCAACAGGGCAATTTTTTTTTAATCAGGCTTTTTTAAACTGCCTTGCTGCGCATGTCAATTGCAAACTGCAGGCTGTGCTGAGGCCGACCCCATCAGCCGTTGCTGACAGGCTCTCTGTGAAGGGACACAGGAAGAGCTGCAGCTACAGGGGATTTCCACCCTTCCCTCTCCTCCTTGAGCCCAGTAACTCTCATTCACCAGGCAATGCCTGATGCTATTGGCTACATTCAGTGCCAATGGCTGGTAAAACACAACCAAGAGGATTATGGGACATGTAGTACCAGTAGGCCCCAGGATGATTCCCTGAGAGGACTGCAGCCCCCAACATGACGAGGCTGTAGGGTGGAGAAAGCCACCCAAATAATTCCATTATTATCATCCAAGGTAAGAACATATCTCCCCTTCACCTGGCTGCAATCCCCTGTCCTCCCTTCCACCTGGCTGCAACCCCCCTGTCCTCCCTTCCACCTGGCTGCAACCCCCTGTCCTTCCTTCCACCTGGCTGCAACCCCCCTGTCCTCCCCTTCACCTGGCTGCAACCCCCCTGTCCTTCCTTCCACCTGGCTGCAACCCCCCTGTCCTCCCCTTCACCTGGCTGCAACCCCCCTGTCCTCCCCTTTACCTGGCTGAAACCCCTGTCCTCCCCTTCACCTGGCTGCAACCCCTCTGTCCTCCCCCCCACCTGGCTGCAACCCCCTGTCCTCCCTTCAACCTGGCTGCAACCCCCCTGTCCTCCCTTCCACCTGGCTGCAACCCCCCTGTCCTCCCCTTCACCTGGCTGCAACCCCTCTGCACTCCCCTTCCTCCTGGCTACAACCCCCTCTCCTCCCTTCCTCCTGGCAGCAACCCCCCTGTCCTCCCTTCCTCCTGGCTGAAACCCCCCTGTCCTCCCTTCCCCCTGGCTGCAACCCCCCTGTCCTGCCTTCCTCCTGGCTGCAACCCCCCTGTCCTCCCTTCCACCTAGCTGCAACCCATATGTCCTCCCCTTCACCTGCCTGCAACCCACTGTCCTCCTTTCCACCTGGCTGCAACCCACTGTCCTCCCATCCACCTGGCTGCAACCCCCTGTCCTCCCTTCCACCTGGCTGCAACCCCCTGTCCTCCCTTCCACCTAGCTGCAACCCCCTGTCCTCCCTTCCACCTGGCTGCAACCCCCTGTCCTCCCTTCCACCTAGCTGCAGCCACCCTTTCCTCCCCTCCACCTGGCTGCAACCACCCTTTCCTCCCCTCCACCTGGCTGCAACCACCCTGTCCTCCCATTCACCTGGCTGCAACCCCCCTGTCCTCCCTTCCACCTGGCCTCAACCCCCCTGTCCTCCCCTGAACCTGGCTGCAACCCCCCTGTCCTCCCTTTCACCTGGCTGCAACCCCTCTGTCCTCCCCACCACCTGGCTGCAACCCCCTGTCCTCCCTTCAACCTGGCTGCAACCCCCCCTGTCCTCCCTTCCTCCTGGCAGCAACCCCCCTGTCCTCCCTTCCTCCTGGCTGAAACCCCCCTGTCCTCCCTTCCCCCTGGCTGCAACCCCCCTGTCCTGCCTTCCTCCTGGCTGCAACCCCCCTGTCCTCCCTTCCACCTAGCTGCAACCCATATGTCCTCCCCTTCACCTGCCTGCAACCCACTGTCCTCCTTTCCACCTGGCTGCAACCCACTGTCCTCCCATCCACCTGGCTGCAACCCCCTGTCCTCCCTTCCACCTGGCTGCAACCCCCTGTCCTCCCTTCCACCTAGCTGCAACCCCCTGTCCTCCCTTCCACCTGGCTGCAACCCCCTGTCCTCCCTTCCACCTAGCTGCAGCCACCCTTTCCTCCCCTCCACCTGGCTGCAACCACCCTTTCCTCCCCTCCACCTGGCTGCAACCACCCTGTCCTCCCATTCACCTGGCTGCAACCCCCCTGTCCTCCCTTCCACCTGGCCTCAACCCCCCTGTCCTCCCCTTTACCTGGCTGCAACCCCCCTGTCCTCCCTTTCACCTGGCTGCAACCCCTCTGTCCTCCCCACCACCTGGCTGCAACCCCCTGTCCTCCCTTCAACCTGGCTGCAACCCCCCCTGTCCTCCCTTCCACCTGGCTGCAACCCCCCTGTCCTCCCCTTCACCTGGCTGCAACCCCTCTGCCCTTCCCTTCCTCCTGGCTACAACCTCCCTCTCCTCCCTTCCTCCTGTCTGCAACCCACTGTCCTCCCTTCCACCTGGCTGCAACCCCCCTGTCCTCCCCTTCACCTGGCTGCAACCCCCTGTCCTCCCCACCACCGGGCTGCAACCCCCTGTCCTCCCTTCAACCTGGCTGCAACCCCCCTGTCCTCCCTTCCACCTGGCTGCAACCCCTCTGCCCTTCCCTTCACCTGGCTGCAACCCCTCTGCCCTTCCCTTCCTCCTGGCTACAACCTCCCTCTCCTCCCTTCCTCCTGTCTGCAACCCACTGTCCTCCCTTCCACCTGGCTGCAACCCCCCTGTCCTCCCCTTCACCTGGCTGCAACCCCCTGTCCTCCCCACCACCGGGCTGCAACCCCCTGTCCTCCCTTCAACCTGGCTGCAACCCCCCTGTCCTCCCTTCCACCTGGCTGCAACCCCCTGTCCTCCCCTTCACCTGGCTGCAAACCCCCTGTCCTCCCCTTCCTCCTGGCTACAACCCCCCTCTCCTTCCTTCCTTCTGGCTGAAACCCCCTGTCCTCCCTTCCTCCTGGCTGAAACCCCCCTGTCCCCCCTTCCTCCTGGCTGGAACCCCCCTGTCCTCCCTTCCTTCTGGCTGCAACCCCCCTGTCCTCCCTTCCACCTGGCTGCAACCCCTCTGTCCTCCCCTTCACCTGTCTGCAACCCCCTGTCCTCCCTTCCACCTGGCTGCAACCCCCTGTCCTCCCTTCCACCTGGCTGCAACCCCCTGTCCTCCCTTCCACCTGGCTGCAACCCCCTGTCCTCCCTTCCACCTAGCTGCAACCACCTTTTCCTCCCCTCCACCTGGCTGCAACCCCCTGTCCTCCCTTACACCTGGCTGCAACCACCCTTTCCTCCCCTCCACCTGGCTGCAACCACCCTTTTCTCCCCTCCACCTGACTGCAACCCCCCCTTTCCTTCCCACCACCTGGCTGCAACCACCCTGTCCTCACCCCCACCTGGCTGCAACCACCCTGTCCTCACCTCCACCTGGCTGCAACCACCCTTTCCTTCCCTCCACCTGGCTGCAACCCCCCCTCCACCTGGCTGCTCCCACACAGTAATAATTGAAATTATGTGCTTCAATCATCCTGACACCATATTAACCACGGTGCTGTGATGATTGAAGCGCCAACACCAACAATTGCCCCTACAAATTGCCTGCAGAAATTTTGGCAGTGCCCCTCCCGAGATTAGACTCTGGATCCGCCCCTGGGTCCAAAATGTTCCAAATGCCCCCGTTTTTTGGTTTCAGAAATTTCAAAGGTTGGAGTAAAGCTCCTAAAACTTTTCTGCCAAAGGGAACTATGGCATTAACTAAATTTAAAAGATCTGGAAGAACAAGATGGAGGTCTGCTAGCCTGGGAGGAAATTACATGAATCAGGGCGGGAGGTTGGATGACATGAATCAGGGAGGAGGCAGAATGCTAAACTCTAGCTTGCAGCCCCTGGACATCACAACTCTTACCCAGACATCCTAGCTGCTTTATGACCAGGGGTTTGCTAACAGACATCCCCCAGTATGATAAGGTGTGATATCCATTTATGATAAAGAGGACTTGTGTGCAAGCCTGGAGGATTTAGAAACATAGGGCCAGATTCATATGGAGTATATCGATATGCTCCCCGTAACTGTCAAGATGCGCCGTAGTATCTATGCGGCCGTACCCACCAAACTAGATGCGACATAAAACGGGCTTTTTCTGATCGGCTTAACTTTCCCTCGCCAGAGTATCGTAAGCGCATATTTTCGCTTGTCGCATCCGTCGCGCCTATTGATTTCCCATGCAAATATGCAAATGAGGGAGATTTCCCGATTCGCGAACAGATTAGCACCAGACGCTGGCTACATGCGCCGCGCGTATGTCGTCCGTCTGTCGCAAAGTTATTCCTACAAATAGCTGCTTTATCTTTACTCCTGACGGCCACAGGTCAGCAGGAGAGCAGCTACAGCAGCAGCGTTACTGACGAAACTAGCAAGCTGAACAACCACACTTGCAAGGACAACACCTCTGTGTGCCAACATGCCAGGGGCAGCCGTGGTCCTAGCACTACTAATGGGTCCCCCGGAACGGAGGAGGCGGGCACGTGAGAGGATATACCGCACGCGCATGAGTGGATCATTCCAGCGTACAAGTGGAGTGGTGGCTGGGATATCACAGTCCTCCATGAGCAGATGTGTGCACCAGGTTGTCCCCGCAATCCTCAGACGCATGTCCCACCACTTCATCAGACCCACCACTGAGGAGCTGCGGCTGAAAGCAATGACAGATTTCCCTTCCAGGTGACTCTGCAAATGCACTGGGACCCCATATAATGACTCCTTTCCGGAACCCCCAAACCAGAGGAGAGAGAAGATACAATGAAGCACATATCAAAACTCGTGCAGTGGTGGAGCAAACATTTGGGCTCCTGAAGTCCCATTTCCGCTGCCTGGATAAGTCTGGGGGGGCCCTATTGTATTCCCCTACCTTCGTGTGTCAGATCATCGGTGCATGTTGCATTCTGCACAACTTTGCCATGAGAAAGGGCCTGCAGATTGACATACGTGATGACCTGACCCCCCAACCAGACAGCCCCCCCCCTGCCAGAGGAGACCCATTCAGCTGATGGAAGAGCAGTCAGGAGGGTCCTCGCCGTAGGCATCTTTGGACACTAAACCAAAACATTGATCACACGGACAATGCACGCATGCACACCACTGAGGTCCCTAGATCACACACACCACATCCACATCGCAGTGGATTAGCCCAAGTCCAACATGCAGGACTTGGGAGCAGCAACGCCAGCGTCAAGGCCCCAATGATGTCGCTGTCCATTCATACACCATTTACACGTCATTCACACAGCCGTGGGGATAACTTCTCCCCAACGGCCGAGGGTGACACCCCTTACTGGCAGGAGTGCCACCCCCTCACATTCACACACCATTCACACTGTACCCTGCACTCCTGACCGTGTGCAGTTAAACTCAAATAAAAAGCTCATAACCTGAGCAAAGTTCAAATAAAGAATAAATACTCATAGCCTGAGCAAAGTTCAAATCAAGAATAAATATTTATAACCTGAGCAAAGTTCAAATCAAGAATAAATACTCATAACCTGAGCCAAAAAAATAAAATAAACCAAAAAACAATGCCCTCATCTGGGCTGACGGGGGCTCTTTCTTGTGGGCCCTCTCTGGCTCCTCAGCTGCCTGGAGGGAGTGGGTGGGGGTGGGGGGGCATCTGGAGGTGGCTGATCCCCGGGTGGGCCACTCCTGGCAGGTGTTGGCTGCATGCCCTCCAAGGCCAAGGCAATCCGGCTCAGATAGTGGTTGGTCTGGGCCTGCATCCTCAGCTGGCGGGTGACATTATGCCGCTGGTCACGCTGCCTCTGCCTCCCCTGGTCCCGGATGGCAGCAGTGTTGGCATGGACGTCTGCAGTGAGGTGCCAAACATCAGCCTGCACCTCCCTCAGGCTGGTCACCACTGCAGCGCAGTTGCAGCTGACATCCTGCACAGCGTTGGTCAGCTGGGACACGGAGCCCAGGCTGTCAGCCACTCGGTCTAGATGCCCAGCAATCTCCCCCATCTGCTGGGTCTGCCTGGCCTAGTCCCGGGCCATTTGGTCATGGACAAAATCAGACACCCCCCTGGTCTTCCGGGTCGCCTTCCTGGGGCCAGGAGATGGTTGTCCCCAGGGGGATGGAGTCGCCCTTGAGGGGCTTCCTAGAATGGGGGAGGGGATTACAGAGGGCCCTGCAGAAGGGGAGGACTCCTCCAAAATTAAAACAAAGTCCTGATCTGTAAAGCCAGGCTCCTCCTCAACCACCTCAGCAGGTGAGGTGTGGGCACTCTCCTCCACCTCATGGTGTTCACCACCCAGGGGGTCGGGCTCAGGATGCCGTTGGGGGGTTGGGGTGGACTGGCCGCCTGCAGATGATGGCCCAGCTCCGTCATCTGTGGATGACACAAAGCAGACACACGTTGGTGGTCCCACACACTTGGCACATGTACTCTCCCCCCCCCACATGCAACACACCAAATAGGGGATAAAAAACACTTACCTGTCCTGGAGCCTTCCTCCACGGAATCATATCCCGGTACCCCCTCCAACTGCTCCCTCTCCAGGCAGCGGGCGACCACCTCCTCCTCAGTGGTCAGGCTGACCGCACATGGGGGTCCACCACCCGTGTCCCTCTCATGCCTTCTGATGGTGGCCACCTTGCCACGGACTTTGCGCCTCAAGTCGTTTATTTTCTTGCCGATATCGGCAGCAGTCCGGTTGGAGTAGCCCAAAGCACTGACCCTGCCAGCAGTGCTCTCCAGGATGCCCTGCTTCCTATCCCGGCTGGTCTTCCGACTTTTCCTGCCGTGGAGAAAGTCGTTGTAGGTCTCCATAGCGGAGATCACTACGGTCAGCTCCTGGGCATTAAAATTGAGGTTTCTCCTCTCTTTGGGGGGAACGGGAGCAGCCATCATACAGCAAAAGTTACTTCCCTGGGGTGGGGGGAACCGGATATACTTTTGCGCCGGAAAGGCGCATCTGCGGCCGCTTTTATACGCGCAACAGAACACATTGCGCTGGCGTTTCCCCATGAAGTGGTGCCGACGGAAGTTGTGAGCATGCGCACAGGGGAGCGAGTGGAGCCCTCCCTCACTGCGCATGCCCTGTGGATGATGCGATGAACGTACTTCCACTTGCGTCGGGTTGCGCCAGCGCTTTTTCGTTACTCCGCCGCAAAGTAATGAACATGCGCTTGGTGAATACTGGACTTGACTCACTAGTTCGCTTCAGTGTAACGTATATGCGCTGCGCTACGCCCGATAAAATATGCGCGCATCTACCTGAATCTGGCCCATAAGGTTTGTGGTTGTGTGGCCCATTCCATTACTTTTTTGTAAACATGCCAGAAGGAATCAGAAGGACCTGAGGTTTGGACAGTCTGAGGTTTGGGCTTCTGTCATGAAAAATAATCCCAAAATTGTGTTTATTTTTACAGTAAGGATCAATGCACACTGGGCTTAAAAAATGTAGCTATAGGAGTTTTGCGTTTCCATGTTATCCTGTGTTCATGCATATTAGGGTGTTTAGACGCATATTTTAAGAGGAGAGTTTATAGGCCAAAAAAGTCTTCACAAGTCTGTTTTTAACCATTTGGCTACCGCCGCACACACATATATACGGGTTGCCTGCGATTGCGGTCAGCAAAAGCAGAACAGGGTGATGCCTTTGTAAACAAGGCATTCCCCTGTTCTGCGTAGTGACATGTCGCTGATCTACTGTTCCCCGTGATGGGGAACAGTAATCAGTGCTGCTAAAGGACCTTGCCCCTTTTTGCGATTCGGCACTGCGTCGCTTTAACTGACAATTGCGCAGTCGTGCGACGTGGCTCCCAAACAAAATTAGCGTCCTTTTTTCCCCACAAATAGAGCTTTCTTTTAGTGGTATTTGATCACCTCTGCGGTTTTTATTTTTTTTAAAAATAGAGCGACAATAAATATCCCCCAAAAATATCTAAAAAAAAATGTTTTCCCTCAGTTTAGACCGATACGTATTCTTCTACCTATTTTTGGTCAAAAAAAAATCGCAATAAGCGTTTATCGGTTGGTTTGTGCAAAATGTATAGTGTTTACATAAGGGATAGTTTTATTGCATTTTTATAAACTTTTATTTTTACTACTAATGGCGGCGATCAGCATTTTTTTTCGTGACTGCGACATTATGGCGGACACTTCGGACAATTTTGACACATTTTTGGGACAATTGTAATTTTCACAGCAAAAAATGCATTTAAATTGCATTGTTTATTGTGAAAATGACATTTGCAGTTTGGGAGTTAACCACAAGGGGGCACTGTAGGAGTTATGTGTTCCCTAATGTGTGTTTACAACTGTAGGGGGGTGTGGCTGTAGGTGTGCTGTCATCGATTGCGATTCCCTGTATAAGGGATCACGCGATCGATGACGCTGCCACAGTGAAGGACGGGGTTCTTCAGCTCCGGAGACCGATCGCCGCACTCCAGTGGCGATCGGATCCGCGAGTCCCGCAGTCCCGGACCTTCGGACCGGTTCACGGGAGCACGCCGCGCGCCTGCACCCGTGACCCACGGCTGGGTACTAGTACAGGATGTACCTGTACGTACATGTGCGCAGCCGTGCCATTCTGCCGACGTATATGTGCAGGAGGTGGTCATTAAGTGGTTACTATGAGCATTTTTCTGTCAGAGGTTCTGACATTTTTTTCTGCTCCTAGTGTACTTTGACCCTTAGGCTTGATTCACACGAATGCGTTTTTTGACCGCTGATAGCTAAATGTAAAAAAAAGAATTGCCGGCTAAAAAATAAATCGTGAAAAAAACAGTGTGGGGTCCCCCCGGTCCATACCAGGCCATTGGGTCTAGTATAGATTCAGAGGGGACCCCCCCACGCCAAAATTTTAAAAAAAAACATCCGAGCATGCAGCCCGGCAGGTCAGGAAAGAGAAAGTAAGAGCGAGCACCCTCCCTACTCCTGAACCATACCAGGCCGCATGCCCTCAACCACTCCAAAGCACCTTGTCCCCATGTTAATGGGGACAGGGGCCTCTTCCCGACAACCCTGGCCATTGGTGTGTCGGGGTCAGCAAACCGGGGGCTTATCAGAATCTGAAATTTAACAAGGGGACCTCCAGATCCCAGCCTCCCCCTTTGTGAATGGATATCGGGTACATAGTACCCCTACCCATTCACCAAAGAAAGTAGTGTAGTGTAACAAAAGACAATAGACAGTTTTTGACAAGACCTTTATTAAAAATGTCTTCTTCTTCCTCCCTCCTTCTCCTTCTCCAGCTTTGGTGTCCTTCTTCCTCCGCTGCTGCATCCCATTGATCTGTCCACGCCAAGGTCAAGCATTTCTTAGATAACTATGGGGCGCGGCCATCATATGACATCATCCAGAGGCCCTACCCCTTGTGATGTCACAGACCCATCATGCCCCGGGCGGTGAAGTCACTAGGGGGCGGGGCCTCTGGATGATTTCATCAGATGGCCCCCATGTTAAGGAGGGGGGGGAGCGCTCACTCCAAAAAAAATGTCCACTATCAAAATGGAATGTGGTGCAAGCGTTTTAAGCATTGCTGTTCCAAAAACCAATGCTTCAGCCAGGGACTTCTCTGTAGATTTAACAGATATGAAACTTATTCAGGAGATGAATAATGTCAGTCATACTGTTGCACAGTAATGTAGAGCTGTGGGCAAAAGATTCAAATGCTCCATAAATAAATGATCAGTTAAGAGTGTAGTTGAATCATTAGTCATAAGCTAAGGTCTGAATGACTGAATGACGGTTGCATGGAATGTCATACAAGCAAAAACAAGAATTAGGACCAGCCATAGGCAGATCGAAATTTGATTTTTGGTTGGTTCAGCAGGAAATTTCAATCTATCTTTGTGCAGGCTGGTTGTACTGAGTAAATCTATTGATCGACTGCATGTAAACTGTATTGCAATAAAGAGGTTCACCTACTAATTGACTTTAAAGGAAAACAAAAATTGCCTAAAATTAATGTCTGCAAGGTAGACAGACAGAATAGTGTAATGATTCTGTTAAAAAACTAATAAATACCTATTAAATTCCTTCATCTAGTTTCTGTTCTGTCATTCACTTCCTGGTTTGCGGCGCTCGTTCATGTAAGAACTACATTTCCCAGTATGCATTGAGGCATGCCCAGTAATTCACACCTCCTTGAAGTCTCTAACACATAGAGAGCGTCCTGCCGCGCAGATGTAGTTCCCAGGAGGGGGGCGAGCACGTCACTGACCACCGCAGTAAAGCCTCCCTTAACGGTGGTGAGTAACAATCAGACAAGCAGGAAGTGAACAGAACAGAGAAGAAATAGAGCAACTTCTGAGCAAAAACGGACAATGAGGAAGTGCGGTGCGAATTTCAGCTCTCTTATCTTTGCAGAGAGAAAAAATAAGTGTTCAGCAGATCCATTGCGTTTTAACTGCAGATTAGCTGCGAATTTGGAGACCTGGGAGAGGGGGAGGGGGGAAGTGTATTGAGCTGAATGAGAAGAAATCCTGAAGAGAAATGAACACATCTGCGAATCAGCTGCGTACCCATAGAAGATAATGGGCCTGAATTCGCACCGCCGGTCATAAAATACGCACACGTTTTTTCTGCAATGCACAGTGCGAATGCATCGCACATATGTGAACCAGCCTCATTGAAAACAATGTATTCAGAAATGTTCTGCCTATTGGATTCGATTCAATTCGCATAGGTGTGAACCCGGCCTGAAAAGAGGAATGTCTGTAGGCACAGGATGCTTATTATGAAAAAAATAAAAATTCCTTTACAACCCCTTTAAGGTGACCACTGCCTGCATACTGTACAGTGGCACAGACCTAGCAATTGTATACTGTGCATGTGAGCTAATAACAGTAAGTGCGAGTTTACACCAGACGCAGCTCCGTGCGCTTTTTTTTTCTGCACAAAATGCATCTACATTGGTTTCCATGTATTCCAATAGCTCTAGTTCACACCATGCAGTCAGGGTCTAGTGCAGAAACTAACTGCATGGTGTGAACTAGAGCCATACATGTAAAACACTGTGTATGCATTTTTAGTGCAGAAAAAAAGCGAAAGGAAATTGAACGGAACTGCATCTGGTGTGAACTTTCTCATTAGTGCCCAGTAGCGCCACACCTAACAGCAGAGCTTTTTTTCTCAGAAAATAGGTGCAGGAACTCAACCATGACCCTGTTCAGATTTCACAAACAGTAGAAGGGTCTTAAAGGGGCATTAAATACCAGGATTGCATTACATACAGAGTGCAGAGTTCAGGGGGTTACAAAGCAGTCACTTGTAAACACAGAAACCAGACTTCTGATTGTGGTGAGCAGGCACCAAAGGGTCTGAGCCAAAGGTGGTGGAACTGAGTTCCCCCAAGTTCCCCCTGAAAAAAAGCCCTGCCTAACAGTAAATTATGAAACCACTCCCATTAGACCCACTTAGAACAGAAGAACAGAGGAACACACAGGGATTTCTTCAGAATAACAAAATGTAGGAATCTGCAACAAAGTTTGTTATAATCCTTGCAATGTACATAGATCACCCTGCTTTAAGTATATTTCCATTTAGAGCCCTTTTACACTGGGGCACGGGCCGCGCTAGAGGTAAAGTTTTATAGCGGGCGCTTTTAACCCCGCTAGCGGCCAAGGGAAGGGTTAAAGCTTCAGCAGCGCTGCCCATTGATTTCAATGGCAGGGGCAGTTTAGGAGCGTTGCCCCAAAGATGTTGCTTTCAGGACTTTTCTCTGTCCTGTAAGCGCACTGCCCGGGTGTGAAAGCACTCGGGCTCTCACACTGGGAGGCTTGAGAGGTGCTATTTTTAACACTAAATTGCCTAAAATGCACCTTCAGTGTGAAAGGGGTTTTATTGTTCTCCCGGACCAAAATGAGCAATTAACCCTTGCAGTGCGGACACAGCCCCACGGCAGAGCTGAGTTTTAACGCATGAACGCAAATCTTTTACTACAATTTTAATATGATGTTCTGTTATAAATAACTTAATTTGAAAACCACATGCAAATCTATGGAGGACTGCTGTCGTTTAGCGTTTCGATGACGTTACCTTTACAAGCCGTGAAAACAGAGCTCAAGCATGAAATGACAGCGCCTGTTGTACAGCTATACACGGTACGACCAGTAGAGGGCACCAAATTAGCCACGATGATTTGTTCTTCGTCAGGACTATTTAAAACGTAATTGTTTTTTTCACGCACATAGAAAGGTAACATGGCTCTGCAACTTGGCTCCTTCACTACATCTGCTGCCACAAATCTGCTTTATTAGACCCCTTATTGCAGAACAACGCGCTACAATCACACACACAAGCAAGGCAACCCCAGCACAACTCCATAGCAGAGGCGTGTGGAAAGCGGCACAGGAGGTGACGTCAGCGAGGGAGAAGCGTCTGATTGGTGGCTGAAGGTGCTCGAAAAATATACCTGGAAATAAGCAGCATGAGAGACCAGAGGGAGTGAAGGGTCCAGCACGTCTGTACTGCCGGCTGCTACTCAGGTCAGTATCCAGTGCTGGGGATGACTGTGTCTGATATTGGACTTACATAGTGATCTCTTTACATTGCATGAATGAGCTGTACACCGATTAGTCTATGTATAGGCGTCCACTACTCCATACATTGTATATTGTGCTTCCCTGACGTCACATGACCTGTCCTAATGATCAGGCTGGTTGGAGGGTTCAACTCTCGATGGCCTATGTAGGTGACATGGTAGCTGTGAGGTTTATTATTGTGTTTAATAAGAGGTCATACAATCACATTGTCAGGCTAACACATTTACCTTGGGAGCTGCTGTTTCCCATTGGGACCATTCTGGGCTCCTCCTGGAAATGAAAATGTCACAATGTGGGTTTGTATGTCTCCAATGCATGTCAGATGTGCGCAAGATAACCGCCACCACACCTCTAATTCATTTTTCTTTGATGCACTGTTTTCCATTTAGCTCTGTCAACTGATTTTTATTTTTTATTTTTTTATTATTCATTAATTTACACTGAAAAGCAGGTTAAACACATGTACAGCTGACATGAATGTAATAAGTAATGTTTCCAGAACTTCTCCACGTAAGACCTTACTTTCTATGGCTCTACACTTTCATTGCTATGGCCATGCAGCCATATTGGATCCGTGATGTCATAAACATCCCTGCCTCTTTGTGTACATGCAGCAGTTGATTGTCCGGGAATGACAGCTTCCTTTTCGGATTCGGTCTGAACCTAAGTTCCTGACCAAACTTGGGCTGATTCTTATTCACCGCTCAGTAATTTATTTACTAAAGGCAAATCCACTTTTCACTACAAGTGCATAGTGCACTTGCTGTAAATCTGAGGATCAGATCTGAAATGAGGGGAAGCTCTGCTGTTTTTATTATCCAATCATGTGCAAGCTAAAATGCTGTGTTTTATTTTCCTTGCATGTTCTCCTCGGATCTACAGTGACTGCACTTTCAGTGCAATTTCAAGTGCACTTTGCATGTGTAGTTTTGCACTTGAAATGCAAAGGGGATTTGCCTTTAGTAAATGACCCCCACTGTGTCTTAAAGCAGACATATTTACCCACAACAACTTGATAAATCCATGTAATGGTTTCACAAAAGTAACATTTCTGGAATGCCAGGATTGCTTGCTGTCACATTTGTGTGTGTCCTCAACCAAACTAGCAAATAGCTAGGGTTATAACTAGGGTTGTCCAGATACCGATACTAGTATTGGTATCGGGACAGATACCGAGTATTTGCGGGAGTACTTGTACTCGTGCAAATGCTCCCGATGCCAAAATAGAATACTTTTTTGTATTTATCAACATGTTCTGTGAAAATTCTTTGAGTTTTTTACTACTGCGTGACATTTTTATTCGTTTTTTCTCATGTTTATTCTTTTATAATGTCTTGAGTTAGAGTTCTTTTATAATTCTAAAGAAAATATCCTTCGTCTGTATTGTGGTTTGAAAACTGTCACATGACATTTAAAAAAAGTATCGGTAATCGGTATCGGCAAGTACATGGAAAAAAAGTATCAGTACTTGTGCTCGGTCCTAAAAAAGTGGTATCGGGACAACCCTAGTTATAACTGATTACATGTATAAACAAATATTAAATAAAGGTCGGCGCTAATTCAAACTTATAAACATATGTGATTCCAACAAATATGTATTAAATGCATTTTTCAATAATAAACAATCTTGGAAGAAAAGAGTCCACACACCAAAAAAAATAATGTCTAATAGGGGGGAAAACAAAGTCAATGGCAGTTGCAGATCAAATAGAAGCAGCTTTCTTGGCTCTAAAGAAGTGCTTAGTCTGCTTGTCTTCAGCAAACTGTTTGTGGGATTCCTTGTACATCCTTGTGCTGCGTATGGGCTGACCACCCCATCAACCTCTGCAGCAATGCTGGCAGCACTCAACAGTCTATTTCCCAAAGACATTTTAAACGCAATAAATTGACCTGGCTTTATGGAAGCTCTTAGATCTATTTTTTTCCTTTACATATAATCGGTTACATACTTGTTCGTTGGTGCCACTGAGGATACTTATTCATCTCCGGGTCCTACGGCTGAATAGTATACACCCCTGATCCATCCGGATTTCCACCATTGATCTAAGCTTTTTAGACCTTTGGTAAAACAAAGGTCTTTCTGTGAGGTGAGAGTACCCATCTTTTACTGGTGAAGGGATCACACTTTGAAATTGGTTGTCCAGTCACGTGGTGAAGATACTCTTATTATCCGGTCGCAGGATTTATTTCACATGTTGTTTACCGTTTTGGACTTTTTTCCTTTTTTTTGGTTCTTATTTTCACTTTATGAGTATATTTATCATTATTTGAATTTTGGTTTGCGCTGCACTGCTTTCTTTATATACATGTACTTTTGGGATCTTGTGATTGTCCTTTTTGGTGTTCAGCTTGCATCCATATGAAATCCACTCTGGGAGTTGTTTTTCATTCTTACATTTATTAACATTACCATTATATATTTTGATTTCTTTGTTATTTTTGCGCTGATTGCACACCCCCTATTATTGATATTTCCCAAAGACAACCTCTGGATATGACGCTGAGCCAATGGACTCAACTAATTTGGTTGACCATGGGAGGTGTGTTCTGAGTAGAACCTGTCCTGTTAAATCGCTGTATGGTCCTGGCCACTGTGCTGCAGCTCAGTTTCAAGGTCTTGGCAATCTTCTTATAGTCTGCCATGAGGTTCCGTGTTGAACTTCCGGTGACCAATATGAGAGAGTGAGAGCGATAACACCAAACTTAACACACCACCTCCCCATTCACACCTGAGATCTTGTAACACTGAGTCACGTGACACTGGGGAGGGAAGAGGGCAAATTGCTCACTTATGGGTGTGCTCATTTTTGTTGCCAGTGGTTTAGACATTATTGTTGAGTTATTTTGAGTGGACAGCAAGTTTACACCGTTTGTTATACAAGCTGTCCACTCACTACTTTACATTGTAGCAAAGTGTAATTTCTTCAGTGTTGTCACATTAAACGGTATAATATAATATAAAAACAACCCCCCCCTGGAATTTCTGACCAAGGGCAGTCAGTGGAGACTGCAGGGTTAGATAAAGCTCTGGCTATTTTTCAGGGGGGTCTCCCTTCTGCCTATTCTCAGGGAGTAATACGTGCCGCACTACAAAGAACCTCCGAGAATACTGGTAGTGTTGGACACGGTGAGTGTGTCCACATCCCCAGGGACCATCTATCCCATTCTCTCCTCCTACCTGACAGTGGTGGATGGCGGGGAGGAAGTTTCTGTGACTGTCTGGCAAGTTCCTCAGAAGGGCTGGGACGGAGGAGAGCTTCTCCTGTCTTCGGTGTCTTTGCATGACCGGAAGTGTCGGAGCGACGCGTCTGGATGATGTCACTTCCGCCACGCCTGGGCTACAGCAAAATGGCGGCGAGCGGCATCTCGCACGCTCAATAGCGTTAACGGAGCGGGGGTCTACGGTACTGGCCCCCCTCCCCCCCAGCCTGCACAGATCGATCCTTCCCTACTGGTGGGTGGCCTAAAGCAGAATGGACAAGAAGGATGGACCGATACCAGCATCACAAGTCGCCACAGTGGGTTGAGTGACTCTGATAATGGGGGGGGGGGGGGGGGGGGGAGTGATTCTGGGGTGGCCCTATTAACACTATCCCCAACAGGAATAGCCCATGGTAACAGGGTTTATTGATTATCTATTACAGAAACTGAAAGCCCTGCCCAGGAAACCACCAGTAGTTCTGGAGGCAAATCCTCAAGCAAATCTAAGCGCTGTGGGTACTGTGGTGATGATCTCCCACAGGATCGTGCAAAACCCTTCTGCTCTAAGTGTATTTCTAAATTACCAGGCAGGGAGACAGCGCAAGTCATGAAGGAGTGCAGGGCACTACAAGCTGAAATGCTTGTCACTCTTCAATCCTTCAAGGCCACGGTAGCAAACAGGGAGGTAGCTTCCGTAGGTAGGAAAGGCTCCCCCTCTTTAGTAGAGACCCAGACTAGTGTTACGGAAGGGTCTCAGGGACCAACTTTAACCCACTCACATGTAGAGTTAGAAACCTTGGATCAGAGTTCTCGAGAAGAACAGGAGGATTCTGACCAGAGTAGCCTTGCTGATACTAAACCTGGTGGCCATCTCTTTTCAGCAGATGATATGGAGGATCTCCTCAGGGCTATCTATACCTCTGAGGACATTCAGCTACCGCCCACTCAAGTCTCAGTAAAAGACAAGCTGTACAGGGGACTTGGTAAAACCCAAACCAAATCCTTTCCTGTACACCAATCTCTTAAAGGGGTTGTAAAGGTTTGTTTTTTATTTTCTAAATAGGTTCCTTTAAGCTAGTGCGTTGTTGGTTCCTTTGCCCCTTCAAAGCTGAGAAAGAAGACAGGTTCTTTAAAGATACATGTCTGGATGCTTCCTTGGCTCAAGTATCCAAACACTCCGCTCTATCCTTCAGATTCCGGTAACATTCGGGATCCAATGGATAAAAAGTCTGAAACTTTGCTATGCAGGGTTTGGGACGCCAATGCAGCTGCTATGGGCCCTGCGTTGGCCTCCGCATGGGTTCGCAGATTAATGGACCACGTAGCACAGGACAGTAAATCCAAAGAGGTGCTAAACTCCATGGAAGTGGTTGAGAAAGCAGTGGCCTATTCAGCAGATGCCGCAGTGGAAACAGTCAGAACTACCGCCAAGTCGGCAGCTCTTCTGAATTCTGCTAGAAGAGCCCTTTGGGTCAAGGCGTGGGATGGAGATTTTGCATCCAAGTCTCGCCTTTGCGGGATTCACTTTCTGATTTGGACGGGGTGCTGTCACTCAGTACTGTCTTGTTCCACAGAGAAAGGCAAAAAATTCCCTGCTAAGTCCAAAAAAGATTAAAGGGAATTTTTTTTTCAAGGGCCCCCCTTCAAAAAAACATTTCAAGGGAAAGAAGGAGCCAAAGAAATAGCGGGGGTTCAGTAAAGGCAAGGGAAAAGGTGGGATCCTTTTTCCTGGGGCTACTACTGCCAATAAAAGTTGGCAGAAGGCTCTCATAGTTCCTCCCTCAGTGGGAAAATATCACTCAGTCCTTGCATTCTAAATTTGATAAAGGAAGGATACAAGCTAGTATTCCTGTCTCCCCCCTCCACCAAATTTTATCCTGACCCATTAAAAGCAGGGGACCTATTGGAAAGTGTCGGAACTAGCAGAACAGCAGGTCATTATTCCTGTTCCAGTAGATCAGGGATATGCAATAAGCGGACCTCCAGCTGTTGAAAAACCACAAGTCCCATCATGCCTCTGCCTCTGGGTGTCATGTTTGTGGCTGTCAGAGTCTTGCTATGCCTCATGGGACTTGTAGTTTCGTCTGATTATAAATCTATGAAAACTAAACCTAGACCTGGTTTACAAAGAGTTCCGGATGGAGAGCATCTACACGATCAGAAGACACCTCCAGGAGGGAGTCTTTATGATAACGTTGGACCTAAAGAATGCTTACCTGCATGTTCCCATTTCCCCGAAACATCAGAAGTTCCTGAGGTTTGCAGTTCCTGAGGTACAGACAAGGCAGGGCGTCCGACACTGGCAGTTCAAAGCTCTCCCCTTTGGCCTAGCGGCCAGTCCAAGAACTTTTACCAAAGTTCTAGCCGAGGTGGTGTCATTCCTACACCTCCAGGGGATAGATAGCCTTGATCCCATACTTGGATGACATGCTGATTTTCAGTCCGGCCTTGGAACAGCTCCAGGCAGACCGAGAGATCTATCTAAGGACCAAGATGAGTGTGCTGGGGCTCATGTCATCCTGCATCCCAGCGGTTCACTGGGCCCAATTTCAGTCCCGGAGACTCCAGGGATTCCTTCTCTCCTCCTGGGATGGGAGAAGAGAATCCCTGGACCTAACAATGTCCCTTTCAGAAGAGGCAAGGAACTCCCTAGACAGGTGGCTCAACACAGACAACCTGTCAGGAGGTCGGTCCTGGACCCAACAGAATCCGTTGATTCTGACTAGAGACGCAAGCGCCTGGGGCTGGGGAGCTCATATGGGAGATCTCTTCGCCCAGGGCCCTTGGGCAGAAGGGAGCATGGTTTCTAGGGGTGCAACGGATCAAAAAACTCACGGTTCGGATCGTTCCACGGATCAGGAGTCGCGGATCAGATAATTTTTCAGATCAGCAAAAAAAAAAATCCCCCCCTACTGTAATATCCACATCTCCCTCCCCACTGCAGTGCCGTCACTAGGGTTGGTGTCACCTGTTGTCCCCCCTCAGTACAGACACCCCAGTAGTACCCCCCCCCCTTAGTGCACCCCCCCGTAGTACATGCACACAGTGACCCCCCCCCCCTCGTAGTACATGCACACAGTGACCCCCCCCCCTCGTAGTACATGCACACAGTGCCCCCCCTCTCGTAGTACATGCACACAGTGACCCGCCCCCCCCCGGTAGTACAGGCAGACAGTGACCCCCCCCCGGTAGTACAGGCAGACAGTGACCCCCCCCCGGTAGTACAGGCAGACAGTGACCCCCCCCCGGTAGTACAGGCAGACAGTGACCCCCCCCCGGTAGTACAGGCAGACAGTGACCCCCCCCCGGTAGTACAGGCAGACAGTGACCCCCCCCCGGTAGTACAGGCAGACAGTGACCCCCCCCCGGTAGTACAGGCAGACAGTGACCCCCCCCCCCCCCGGTAGTACAGGCAGACAGTCCCCCCCCCCCGGTAGTACAGGCAGACAGTTCCCCCCCCCCCCGGTAGTACAGGCAGACAGTGACCCCCCCCCCCGGTAGTACAGGCAGACAGTGACCCCCCCCCCGGTAGTACAGGCAGACAGTGACCCCCCCCCGTAGTACAGGCAGACAGTGACCCCCCCCCCCGGTAGTACAGGCAGACAGTTCCCCCCCCCCCCGGTAGTACAGGCAGACAGTTCCCCCCCCCCCGGTAGTACAGGCAGACAGTTTCCCCCCCCCCCGGTAGTACAGGCAGACAGTTTCCCCCCCCCCGGTAGTACAGGCAGACAGTTTCCCCCCCCCCCCCCGGTAGTACAGGCAGACAGTTTCCCCCCCCCCCGGTAGTACAGGCAGACAGTTTCCCCCCCCCGGTAGTACAGGCAGACAGTTTCCCCCCCCCGGTAGTACAGGCAGACAGTTTCCCCCCCCCCCCCGGTAGTACAGGCAGACAGTTTCCCCCCCCCCCGGTAGTACAGGCAGTTCCCCCCCCCCCCCGGTAGTACAGGCAGACAGTTTCCCCCCCCCGGTAGTACAGGCAGACAGTGACCCCCCCCCGGTAGTACAGGCAGACAGTGACCCCCCCCCCGGTAGTACAGGCAGACAGTGACCCCCCCCCCCGGTAGTACAGGCAGACAGTGACCCCCCCCCCGGTAGTACAGGCAGACAGTGACCCCCCCCCCCGGTAGTACAGGCAGACAGTGACCCCCCCCCCGGTAGTACAGGCAGACAGTGACCCCCCCCCCGGTAGTACAGGCAGACAGTGACCCCCCCCCCCGGTAGTACAGGCAGACAGTGACCCCCCCCCCGGTAGTACAGGCAGACAGTGACCCCCCCCCCCGGTAGTACAGGCAGACAGTGACCCCCCCCCGGTAGTACAGGCAGACAGTGACCCCCCCCCCCGTAGTACAGGCAGACAGTGACCCCCCCCCGGTAGTACAGGCAGACAGTGACCCCCCCCCCGGTAGTACAGGCAGACAGTGACCCCCCCCCGGTAGTACAGGCAGACAGTGACCCCCCCCCCGGTAGTACAGGCAGACAGTGACCCCCCCCCCCGGTAGTACAGGCAGACAGTGACCCCCCCCCCCCCGGTAGTACAGGCAGACAGTGACCCCCCCCCCCCGGTAGTACAGGCAGACAGTGACCCCCCCCCCCCGGTAGTACAGGCAGACAGTGACCCCCCCCCCCCCGGTAGTACAGGCAGACAGTGACCCCCCCCCCCCCGGTAGTACAGGCAGACAGTGACCCCCCCCCCCCGGTAGTACAGGCAGACAGTGACCCCCCCCCCCCGGTAGTACAGGCAGACAGTGACCCCCCCCCCCCGGTAGTACAGGCAGACAGTGACCCCCCCCCCCCCGGTAGTACAGGCAGACAGTGACCCCCCCCCCCCCGGTAGTACAGGCAGACAGTGACCCCCCCCCCCCGGTAGTACAGGCAGACAGTGACCCCCCCCCCCCGGTAGTACAGGCAGACAGTGACCCCCCCCCCCCGGTAGTACAGGCAGACAGTGACCCCCCCCCCCCCCCGGTAGTACAGGCAGACAGTGACCCCCCCCCCCCCGTAGTACAGGCAGACAGTGACCCCCCCCCCCCCCCGGTAGTACAGGCAGACAGTGACCCCCCCCCCCCGGTAGTACAGGCAGACAGTGACCCCCCCCCCCCCCGGTAGTACAGGCAGACAGTGACCCCCCCCCCCCCGGTAGTACAGGCAGACAGTGACCCCCCCCCCGGTAGTACAGGCAGACAGTGACCCCCCCCCCCGGTAGTACAGGCAGACAGTGACCCCCCCCCCCCGTAGTACAGGCAGACAGTGACCCCCCCCCCCCCGGTAGTACAGGCAGACAGTGACCCCCCCCCCCGGTAGTACAGGCAGACAGTGACCCCCCCCCCCCGGTAGTACAGGCAGACAGTGACCCCCCCCCCCCGGTAGTACAGGCAGACAGTGACCCCCCCCCCCCCGGTAGTACAGGCAGACAGTGACCCCCCCCCCCGGTAGTACAGGCAGACAGTGACCCCCCCCCCCCGGTAGTACAGGCAGACAGACAGTGACCCCCCCCCCCCCCCCGGTAGTACAGGCAGACAGTGACCCCCCCCCCCCCCCCCGGTAGTACAGGCAGACAGTACCCCCCCCCCCCCCCGGTAGTACAGGCAGACAGTGACCCCCCCCCCCCCGGCTGTGCAGACCTCAGACAGCGGCGTGTGTGTTCCGTGAGCGTGGGCTGCTCCTCCTCCTCTGTGGGTGTAAACAGAGAGGAGGGCCGCCGCCGGGTGTACAAGGATGGCCGCGGCTCCGGAGCTAGGCCGAAGCCGCGGCCTTTCCTAATGCTATGGCTGCGGCAGCAATCCACGGATCGCATAGCGTGCCGATCCAAAGGGGGTGAGCCGTTCGGATCATGGATCAACGGTGATCCGTTGCACCCCTAATGGTTTCCCATACTGAGAAGGTGGTCGATTGCATCTGGATGGGAGATGCAACAGAGGAACAATCTTCTCTCCCAGGGACCAGTGTTACATCCCGATCCAGGTTTTTTTCCCTGATGGCATGGTGTTTGAGAGGGAGATCCTCAGGCGTTAGGGGATGCTCGGAAAAGGTGATTGACACTGCAGAGTAGGAAGCCAGTCACAAGAAAACTATATGCTAAAGTTTGGAAAGTCTTCTCTCGCTGGGCCCAGCCTAGAGAAGTTTCTCTTCAAATAATCCCCATGGTCCTGGATTTCCTCCAAGCGGGAGTTGACCAGGGCTTGGCAGTAAGCATGCTCAGGGTCCAGGTTGCAGCCTTGTCGGTGTTCTTTGATCAAAGGCTGGCCCTGAACCCACTAGTAACCCACTGTTTTTGACAGCCAGGGAAAGGGTAACCCCAGTAAAGACAATCCGGTTCCCACCTTGGGATTTATCCCTGGTAACGGATGCTTTAACCAAAGAGCCTTTCTGTTAAGTTGCTTTCACTTAAAATGTCCTTCCTTCTGGCAATCACGACAGCCAGAAGGGTTAGTGACCTACAAGCTTTGACAAAAAAAGAGCCTTTTTTGTTGCTCCTAGAGGATGGGGTATTCCTCAGACAGGATCCTTTATATTTGCCAAAAGTGACCTCTGAATTCCACAGGTCACAGCAGATTGTCCTCCCCCTCCTTTTGTCAGAACCATAAAAATGACAGAGGCAAGGTTTCATTTATTAGACGTTAGAAGAGGTCTTCTAGCCTATTTAGATAGTGAGTGAATTCAGGACATCAGATCATTTGTTAATTAATTTCTCCGGTCAAATAAAAGGGCTTTAAGCCTCTAGGCCTATGATAGCCAGGTGGATTAAACTGACTATCTCAGTAGCTTATGAACAGTCAGGAAAACCTGTTCCGGCTCACATTAAAGCTCACTCAACTAGATCTCTGGCGACCTCCTGGGCAGAGAGGGCAGGCGCTTCGATTAATCAAATCTGCAGAGCAGCAACTTTGACGAGCCAAAATACTTTCCTGAGGCACTACAGTGTGGAGCTGTTGTCCCCTCAGGACTTTGCATTTGTCAGGAAGGTCCTACAGGCGGTGATCCCACCCTAAGTTAGGCCTGAACTTCTTGCTCATCGTCTCAGGTGTGCTGTCCTGGAAGATGACTGGAGAAAAGTACCAGTTACACTTTTCCGGTAACAGGTTTTCTAGGAAGTCTTCCAGGATGGCAGGCCTCCTTCCCTACCCTTAATTGTTGGTGATGTTTGGTTCTCACAGAAGGTACCCTCTGACACCGGTGTGGGTCTATACTTTGTCATAACTGAGGGACAGAGGGAAGGGTGGGGCCTTTTAAACTCTGTTGTTTGTGTTTCCTGTCAGGTGGGGCCTGTCATCTCAGGTCTGCCGTCCTACAAGTCTTCCTAAAAAATCCGTTACCGGTAAGTGTAACTGGTACTTTTTGACCATGCCTTTTTATTTTTTTTTATTTTTTTAACAAGTTTTTGGAAAATGTGTTTATTGTTTATTATATAAACAAAGTCGACAAACTTTAAGATATTTCTAATGCTAGCCATACACTATATGAAAATTCGTAAAGAAAGATCTTTCGTTTTTCGGCCAGTTAATGGGCACAGAATCGAAAATCGTTTGAATGTTTTTGAGCAGAAAAAACGAAGGGCAAGTTTGGAAATTTTCAAACGAACGATAAATCGGAAGGTTAATGTGTTTCCCGTCCGAACTTTCTGCACTAGGTATATGTAAAAAAAAAAAAAACTTTTTTTTTTTTTTTTATGTCCACTGAACGATTTATCGGCCATTACATGATGGCACTATCGTTTGCACTCACAAAAGAACTTTCCTTTTTCGAAAGTTCGTTCGGACGATTTTTCGTGGAGTGTATTGCCAGCATAAGACATACCAAGAATGACACTTTAAAATACATTCTGCTACTCCTCCTCCTTAGTATGTCGATCTCGCATGCGTCAGACTTTTCCACAGTCTGACCACATATATAGGCCCAACATCCAAGTAGCACCTTCAGGCTTCTAAAACAAAGCATGTACATACCAAGAATTGCACCCCAAAATACATTCCGCTGAGCAAAGGGTAATAAAAGATTACCTATGGGGGTTTTAGCAGGCAGGAATACTGTTCCAACAGAGGCAAAGCATTCCTTCAGACAGCCAAAGGAATTGTCTAGGCAGCAGGCAAGGATATGCCAGAGTATTGGTCATGGCAATAAGCAATGACTTGGTCCATAAGCAGGCAGTTCAGGTGTCAGGCAGAGGCATAGCCAGTTCTGGTAGCAGCAGGCAGAACTATAAGTCTTAGGGCAGGGGTGCCCAACCAGTGGCCCGGAGCCCTCTGATGTGGCCTGCGACCTCCTGCTCTGTAGAGCAGAACACCTGTGGGTTACTGGCACTGAGCCATAGACTTCTGTTATTGCCTGCAGGTGTAGTGAGCTTTCAGAAGTGTGCCACACCTGCAGAATATAATAGAAGTCTATGGAAAAGTGCAGGAAAGCCACAGGTGTACTGTGCTGCACCATCGGTGTGGGTAAACCTCCATGCATCAGTGTGAAAGCAGCCTTAGGCCTATTTGGCATTAACATTCAGACCCAATCAAACCCTCCGTTTACCTCTATTGTGCCACAGATGTAAACGGAGTTGTGGCCGTATACACCAAGCCAGCGGGACAAAAAAGACCAATAGCAGGGAAAATTTATAATTGGCAAGGAAATTCTAATACACCCAATTCCACCAATACTTCACTTAATGATGAAATGGAAATGGCGGACACACAGGCAGTAGGTAATATACAGGAAACCCCTGCGACCACTAGCACAAAAAAGAAGGCATCAACACCCACCACAAATATAAATAAAAACAACGCAAATAAATCCACCCCGAGTAAAACACAACAGGGAGGACCACAGGGGGGGACCACCACCCCAGTCGTACCCCTACCAACCCCACAATGGCCAATACTCCAAACCTTGGAGAGGAGGACAGAGGGGAAGAGGAAGGGGGTATTATGGCCAAAACTGTGGACCACCCCAATTGCAAGGGGAATGGAGGGATTGGGGAGAAACCTTCAGACCGCCAGTGCAGGTTTTTCAAACCAGCGGAGGGGGGGGGGGGGTGGAACCACAGCCCACAAGAAGGAGAGGGTGCATAGGGGGAAGCAAAAGGAAAAAGCGTGGGGTAGGTGAAGGGATCTTCAACCTAACCAATATCACCTTCTCACAAGAGGAACTATTGGTACTAGATAAAGGGATTAAGTTTGTACCTAGTAAAGCTTTCAATAGCTTTGAAACCTTTATAGATTTGCAAAAATTTATAAGGAAGTTGAATATAAAGAAATATTTTTGGGGGGGAAGGGGGAGAGCACCAAAGTAGCAGAAATTCCAGAATATACCGATAGCCAATCGAAAAATAAATCCACTTTTAACCCTAAAATCAGTTCCAATCATCATATAGAAGTGTTCAAAAAGATGGTAGAGAAGGAAATAAAGAGTATTAACCACTTGCTGACGGCCGTACGAGTTTGTACGGCCGCAGCGCGGCTCTACTATTTTGAGCCGTCGTGTTTTCTTGTCCGCCCCCTTTTTTTTTTCGTTCCTGGGAACTGCTGTGCTGGCCGTGTCCCCTGGACACAGCCAAACACAGATCGCGGTAAATAGCCAATCACAGCGGCTATTTACAGCACGATCTGTGCGGACAATGAGAGATGATCTCATATGTAAACATATGAGATCATCTCTCATTGCCGACTCTCCCTCCTCGCACAGACAGCACGTGTGAGGAGGGAGAGCAAATGGAGCTGCAGCGTTACCAGTTACCACCCATGCCCACAAGTACCACTGTGCGCCCATCAGTGCCCATCTGCCACCTCAGTGCCCACCTCATCAGTGCCCACCTGTGCCACCTCATCAGTGCCCACCTGTGCCGCAGTCAATCAGTGCACATCAGTACCCATCTTAGTGCCATCTGTGCCGCCTCATTAGTGCCACCTGTGTCCACCAGTACACAGGCCTCATCGGTGCACATCAATACCCATCGCATCAGTACCCGCCTCAGTGCCATCTGTGCCCCCTTAGTGCCATCTGTGCCGCCTCATCAGTGCCATCTGTGGGCATTTGTACTTTCCTGGGTTGTTAGGGTCTCAAGAAATGAGAGAGGCCTTCAGTACATCAGGTGTGATCAGATGTGATAATTTTTTATGATTTGCACTATAGTTTGTAGACTCTACAACTTTCACACAAACCAAATAATTTCCAAAAACTTTGGGTTATTTTTATCAAAGACATGTAGCAGTATAAATTATGGCCAAAATTTATGAAGAAAAATTTATAATTTGCAACATTTTATCACAGAAACTAAGAAAAAATCATTTTTTTTCCAAATGTTCGTTTTTTTTTTCATTAATAGCGCAAAAAAAAAAAAACGCAGAGGTGATCAAATACCACCAAAAGAAAGCTCTATTTGTGGGACAAAAGGACAAAAAAATCATTTGGGTACAGTGTTGCATGACTGAGTAATTGTCATTCAAAGTGTAAGAGCACTGAAAGCTGAAAATTGGTCTGGTCAGGAGGGTGTTTAGGTGCCCAGTATGGAAGTGGTTAAACCACAGATGAACACAAAACAAGACAGAATATGGCAAGGAATTAAGAAATTGGAAAAACGGAAAAATATTGTGGTCAGACCTGCGGATAAGGGGGGTGGATTGGTCATCCTAACAAAGAAAGATTATTCAAATGAATTAAACCGGTTAGTTGATGACACTATTAAATACCAACCACTAAAAAAGAACCCAAATAAGGAATTAAAGTCAAAACTCAGAGATTTTCTTAACAAAGGGATTGCGGATCACATCATAAACAAAAAGGAAGGCAGGTATATGTTTCCTAAGGCCCCAAGGATACCGGTGATCTACCAGGTACCAAAAGTGCATAAAAATAAATCTAAACCTCTGGGACGACCTATAATTAGTGGCATCAATTCTGTACACTCTTGGCTGGGGGAGTACTTGGATGTGTTACTACAGCCCCTGGCAGCGAAGGGTAAATCTTTCATTAAAGATAGCAAGGATGTTATAAACGCGCTAGCACAGTTCCCAATAAATGATTCCACATTGTTAATAACCATAGATGTGGAATCTTTATACACCAATATAAGACAAATGGATGCAGTAGCATGGGCCCTTAAAAAACATTCAGAACTTAAGCTAAAACAGAGAAGATTTATTCTAGAAGGTTTAAAAATGGCCATGAAGAACATGTTTTTTTGGCACAGCCAAGTAAAAGGGGTAGCCATGGGGAACAAGTATGCCCCAAGTGTGGCAAATATATTCTTAAACAAATGGGAAAGGTGAGCAAATTTTCGGAAGGTGCTGGCCACATATACAAATATAAAAGCGGTTCATTGACGACATTCTAATCATATGGAAGGGAAGCAACGAGCAATTGAACGGGTTCGTAGAACATATTAACAGATATGGGATTAAGTTTACCATCAATGTACAACCTGATGTAATACAATTTTTGGATCTGGAACTTTTTAAAGTTGGAGAAGAACTGCACACGAGAACACACTTTAAAGAAACTGATCTGTAACGGATATATACCATATGGTAGTTGTCACCACCCTCAGTGGAAGCGAGCAATACCGAAGGGGCAGTTCATCAGAATTAAAAGAAATTGTAATTCTATGAAAGATTACCACTCACAGGCCAATACCCTCATCGACAGATTTGTCGATGAGGGTTATGATAGAAACAGATTGGAAGTAGGATCTTTGAAACGGGATGATATACTGAAGGGAAAATACACACAACCCACCTGAAAATAATGAGGTCACCTTCATAAACAGGCTTTAACGCAGATTATCTAGCGGTTGAAAATATCATCACTAAGCATTGGCCCATTATTTTGGGAGACCTACACCTCAGTAAAATTGTACCTGCCAAGCCCAAATTCATATACAGAAGAGCCAGGAGAATAAGAGACACCATAGTTAAAAACGTACCGGATCCACCCAAGAGGATGACGTCCGTCCTTGATCATAAAGTTTTTTTTTAGATGCAGGAAGTGCAAACCTTGCCGCACCACAAAAATGCCCAAGGAAGATTGACCAATTCCAATCCCGCACTAACAGGAACAAATTCAAAATAGAGAAGCTGATCACGTGCTGCAGCACGCATGTCACATATGTGCTGGAGTGTGAGCGCGGGCTGCAGTACGTTGGCAGAACTACAAGAAAACTTTCAGTACGTATGGGTGAACATATTAGAAACATAAAAAAAGGGTTCATATACCATAGTGTGTCACTACACTTTAAGCAAAAACACAAAGACCCCAGCAAACTAAAATTCTATGCCATTGGAGAAATTTGAATATGAGAAATATCAAGGAACAAAACGGAATGGATTTTTAAACTAGATACCCTCAAACCCAAGGGAATGAATGTGGAATTAGACATAAACTGCTTCTTGGAGGACTACTAGGGATGCTAGTAATGGGGACAGGTATGTATCCACTTATTACGTATTTTATTTCTTTTGCTTCACACCTTCTTTGCATTTTATTTCATATTATATTTTTACCATATACCCATGGCAAGGTCCACAATGGTGTGTATACCTAAAGGTGAATATATGGCATGGGGAACAGCCTAGGGAGTGTGTGTGTGTGTGTGTGTGTGTGTGTGTGTGTATATATGTATGTGTGTATATGTATATATATATATATATATATATACACACTGTTCTGCTGCCATGATGCAGTTTGAAGTGTTTTGCTGTTTTTACTTCATTACGTTTTTAAAAGTTTTTTTTTTAGTTTTTTTGACTGTAGCAGTGTTTTTATGTAATATATCCCATGGCAGAGCCGATTATAGCCACCCACGGCGACTGAGGGATAATTCCAGCTTGGCATTTCCGGGCGGCTGTCATGCAGTACGAGTGGCCAGAAATACAAATGGCAGTATTTAAACTTCCGGCCGCAGTAGTAATGGCGGATCGGATACTTCCGGTCAGGAAGGAGTGAATGGCGGTTAGCAACAGGCCATAAGCCGACACCGGACAACTATCAATATAATAGGGGGGCCACCCGCGGGACAGGGAATGATAGCGGTGGATGCTGCGGTGGAGTGCATATTGTTCTGGCATTGGAATACACGCGCAAGTGGGCAAAACGGAGGGGGGACCCAGTAAGAAAAATGGCGGATGAGGAACTTCCAGCCAGCCGCCAAGATGGCGGCAGGGCAATTTCCGTATTTAGGAAAACAAAATTGGCACCATAAGCAGCCCACCACAGTATAAATACTGTAAAAGTGGGAAGGATCCACAGCTTTCCTGATGACACAAATACTGCGATATGTGTAGAAGCTGTTTGGATATACACTCAGAGGGAGTGCGCCACGCGTCAGTACCATCTGTTGGAGCACAGTGGAATAAGAGCAAGGTACACCACCCCCTTGAATAACATCGCAAACGCTGGTGAGCGGCTATAACGCTTGACAAGGACACCAAGTGCCGGTCATAGGCACTTTTTTTGTGAGGGCATTTTTTTTATCTTTATTTAAAATAAATATTTTTACATACTACACTATGTTAAGCCCCTTGTTTTTGAGGCTATGAGGATACCCCTGAAAGTGAAAAGGAGGATATATCCATTGGCTGATAAGGAATTAGTTTTTGGCTTTTAATATCCAGGATCTGGTGAGTGTTCTGTCTAGCTGTTGGTGACGGTGGCACATGTTTGTCAGGTGGAAGAGACAGCTGCACCTTAACCACTTAAGACCCGGACCAATACGCTGGCAAATGACCCAAGGGGTTTTTGCGATTCGGCACTGCGTCGCTTTAACAGACAATTGCGCGGTCGTGCGACGTGGCTCCCAAACAAAATTTGCGTCCTTTTTTTCCCACAAATAGAGCTTTCTTTTGGTGGTATTTGATCACCTCTGCGGTTTTATTTTTTGCGCTATAAACAAAAATAGAGCGACAATTTAAAAAAAAATGCAATATTTTTTACTTTTTGCTATAATAAATATCCCCCAAAAATATATAAAAAAACATTTTTTTTCCTCAGTTTAGGCCGATACGTATTCTTCTACATATTTTTGGTAAAAAAAATCGCAACAAGCGTTTATCGGTTGGTTTTCGCAAAATTTATAGCGTTTACAAAATAAGGGATAGTTTTATTGCATTTTTATTAATTATTTTTTTTTTTACTACTAATAGCGGCGATCAGCGATTTTTTTCGTGACTGCGACAATATGGCGGACACTTCGGACAATTTTGACACATTTTTGGGACAATTGTCATTTTCACAGCAAAAAATGCATTTAAATTGCATTGTTTACTGTGGAAATGACAGTTGCAGTTTGGGAGTTAACCACAGGTGGCGCTGTAGGGAATGTGTGCCCTAATGTGTGTGTTTACAACTGTAGGGGGGTGTGGCTGTAGGTGTGACGTCATCGATCGCGTCCCCCTATTACAGGGATGACGCGATCGATGCTCCGGCCACAGAGAAGCACGGGGAAGCCGTGTGTACACACGGCTCTCCCCGTTCTTCCGCTCCAGGGACGGATCGCCGCACTGCAGCGGCGATCGGGTCCGCGAATCCCGCGGTCCCTGTCCTGGAGCTTCGGACCGGGTCGCGGGCGCGCGCCCGCGACCCACGGCTGGGTACTAAAACCAACGTATATATACGTTGATGTGCCCAGCCGTGCCATTCTGCCGACGTAAATATGCAGTAGGCGGTCCTTAAGTGGTTGACAACATATCTGCATGGAAATTTTACCCCCTCTGTAATTTCCCTATGGAATTCAACATCTAACTGCGAAGTTGTTTGTTTTGTTCTAGCATTCTGAACTCACATTTTCTTGGAATATATCATGGGACTTTGTTAACACGTTTATATCTGCACTTAGAGAGTAACGTTTATTTTCACTATAAGGGTAACATGTGCAATGATCTTGCCTTGTTTACCCTATATTGATATATAATTATTATTTTTTTACACGTAGATTTTTTTTCACTATTTTCTACATGGTTTATCCACACAGCATATCACAGGTGTTGATGAACTTAATATAGCACTGTATGTATGGTTGTTTTGAGCACATTATCTGATTTTTTTATTTTTTTTGGCTTATGGTTTGATAAGCATTTTAAATGCTATTATTGCACTTTTGGTTAATTAGATCAGCGCAGTAACACTTTTTTTTTTTTTTTTTTTTTTTTTTTTTTTATACCCTTGCCTATACCTTCGGTAGAAGGTTTGCTCAGTACTGCAGCAGATCACTATAAATAGAAGTATATATTTTGCGCCGGTGACGCCAATCACATTTGTATACACCCAGCTACCTCTAATACAATCCACTAAAAAAATTATGCATATGCAGGGTGGACATTGACCTGTCATTCGCCCGATCCATTCATTGTGGCCGTCACTCTTTAAAAGGTTGGGCACCCCTGCCTTAGGGCCTCGGTTAAGACCCGAGTACAGGCGTAGAGGCTTCTTCCCACCCAAATCTCTTCAAAGTCTCCAGACCCTAATCTGAGAAAACTAAAATCCGGAGAAAGACGAAAGTTTTCTCCACTTGGAAAATCTATTCTGAAGCCCCTCACATATGTAAGACCCCTGTGTTGTCTTGAATCCCACTAATACAGTGGCAGGGCAAAATATCAGTTCAGGAGGCAGGCATAAAAGGTGGTAATTTAAAAGGCAGAGGTCCATTCATGTGAAGGGCAGGAACGTGGTTGGCAAAGGCTTAGTCAATAAACAGTCCGGGTCATACACAGAAATAGATTGTGAAAAATATCTTCACTTCACGTATACTTCATTAATAGTGTAGTGATATGTGATCGATCTGATAGCGCTCTCCAATACAGAAGCCTTGCTGGGAGGGACATTGGGGACAGTAGTATCGGGTGTCGTGGCAAAGTTCTTTACTTGAACATACACAGCGTTTGTTTGGGGGGGGGGTTTGTAGCCTGTTTGGGTAAGAGGGAGGATATTGAGGGTGCCTTTCATGAAGTCTGACCAATGTATCGGAGAAAATTTTGTTCAAGAGCGTGGTCTTAAAGATGGAGAAGGACCTTTTTTAAAATTTTAGGTAGATTGGGGATCTTTGTGTGCACTTGGGAAAAGATAACATATGAATTGTACAGGGCTAGCTGAAACAAGTAAATGGTAATTTCCTTATACCAAAACGGTGATCGCCTGGTGGCCAAGTAGGGCTGCATCAGCTGGTCATTCATATCCATTCCTTGGCCTGTTTACTATGGAGACATTGTTTGATGTCAAGTCTTCCTTCCGGTGTAGAGGACTAGGGATTCACCCACACAAATATTTATATCGGGAGTAAACACTTGCTTAACGTTAGAGCAAAAACAAATGGCCAAATTTTGAATCGTTTGTCTGAATTGGGATAATTTCGAGGGAGGCACTGAATTGTTTCTGGGCATCAAAGACCCTTTTTTTTTTTTTTTATTATTCCTCCACTGTGAGGGGTTTGCACACAAATGGGCGAGCATAGGCAGAATCGGGATTGCTGGCAATATGTTGGCTGGCGTTCAGATTACACTGCTCCACAATGTAGTTCAGCAGATCATCTGTAAAAAATAAATGGGGGGGGGGGGGGGGGATTGGGTTAACATTTTCTGCTTGTAACTGAGGGCCTTGCTACGCTGTAAAAGGGGGTATTGCTAGTTCTGCCGAAGTAGCTGGTAGCCATATAAAATAGGATGTTTGGGAGGCTAGTATGAGCCCTCTTTAATGTGGGTGGGCCACCCCGTTACTAGCAACTTGCCTATCTGGGAATGTTGCCATGCTTGTGCTTGTCACTGCACAAGAACTACTGGTGGATGCTTGCTGTCCAGTACCGGTTGAAGGCCGAGGTGCTGAGAGTGCTCTCCTTGCAGCTAAGTGCAACACACCCCTGGTGATGGTACAGGGAGTGTAGTGCCCAGAGAAGCATGGTTTGCCAGATGTAGTCAGGAGAGCATGTTGCCAGGAGATGGCTGTAGCAGGCTGGGAGCACTTGAAGAGCTAGTATGCCAAGGCGTTTGGTAGAGGAGAAACTATGAGCCAAGTCAAAGGTCATACACAGTGGATCAGTCAAGCAGCAGAACCGACACACACCAGTAGGAAAGGGACTAAGCACAGATTCCCTAGATTCTTTTCTCTGCAGCCTCAGCTGAAGATGAATGGACAGGAGACAAAGACTTCTGTTCATTTATAAATGTAATCATCGTAAACACAAGTTATGGTGCTCTTTTTTGAATGGACAGTCAGTGATCACTGAATCTGTGCATTCAGAAAAGGACGGAGCCAGCAAATAACCAATTTAATGCCTCCGCTCTACATCCTGACAGATCTGGGACAGGGGAGGGCGGAGGAAGACATGGAGGGGGAGCCAGAGGAGGATACAGGGGACAGTCTGGGGTGATCGGCGTGTGGCAGTGAGGGGAGTTACAAGCACCGATCTCCCTATGTGGCTTTCAATAAAGCAGCTGAAATTCGTGGGAGGGAGAGAAGCAGATGTCAGCTGCTTTATTAAAAGCCACACAGGGAGATCGGTGCTTGTAACTCCCTCACTGTCACACCGATCATCTCTGAGGCCACAAAGGGAGCCTCTCCTAAAGCCCATGTGCAGAAAAGCCTGCTTAGAATTTGCCAGGGCCCATGCTGAAAAAAAGGCTACTGGGACTCTGTACTCTGAAATGATGAGACCAAGATAAATGGTTTTGGAACTGGTGGCTTCTAAACTGTATGGCGTCGTAAAGGTGAGGTGTATGAAGTAAAATGCATGGTGGTGGCAGTGTCCTTCTGTGGGGCTGCATGAGTGCTGCTGGTGTCGAGGAGATGCATTTGATTGATGGTATCATGAATTCAGATATACTGCTCTATATTGAAAGAGAAGATGCAACCATCACTCCATGCCCTTGGTTGTCATGCACTTTTCCAACAGGACAATGATCCAAAACGCACATCAAAGGCCACTGTTGCATTTCTAAAGAAAAACAGGGTGAAAGTGATTCGGTGGCCAAGTATTTCACCTGATTTGAAACCAATTAAACACCTATGGGGAATTCTGAAGAGACAGGTTGAGCATCGCTCTCCATCCAGGCTCTGAAAGAAGTTGTTTTTGAAGACAATGGTAAAATGCAAACCTAGTTGGATAATTAGTCAGGTTGAAAAAAGACACCAGTTCATCTAGTTCAACCAATAAAAAAATAAAACATGTTTTTAAATAACAAACATGTCATACTTGCCTCCGCTGTGCAGCTTGTTTTGCCCCGAACTGTGTTTTCAGGGGTCCCTCGGCGGCTTGCTAGGTAATGCGGTAATCGGCAGATGTTTTTTCACCTTAATGCATAGGATGCATTAAGGTGAAAAAACATTTACATTTACAACCTCTTTAATTAAAGTGCACTGAATAACCACTGGGACATTTGAATTTAACCTGATATTTGGCAGCATTCATTGGACATTTGTCACAGATGGACTCTTAATTTCAATTTTTTATTTTAACTTTTGCATTTTATCATATTAGTTATATTTGTGGTTTCACCTGAGTGGATGTTCATTTGTTGGTATACACCTGTATTTTTTGGCACTAGGTGTTTAAAGCGGAGGTTCACCCAAATAACATGTATATAAGATCATAATCTTTAGACTTCCAACATGTACAGTATGTGCTTTTTTTTTTTTTTTGGGCTCTACATACCGTATTATGGCTATTTTCCACTTGGCTTCCGGGCCCCCCCCCCCCTATTGGGTAGGCGCATCACGAATTTCCAAAAGTAGCAAGTCGGCTCTATACGGCACCTGAGCACTGACTAGGAGCCGTGTAGAGCTGACTGCGCAGGCGCTGTATAGAGCTGACTCGCAGTTTGGCTACTTTCGGAAAATCGTGACGCACCTACGCCATAGGGGGGGCCTTATCCGCCGGGGGGAAGTTTTACTCAAGGACGTCAATCATCTGGGCGAAGTCCCAGGTGACACTGCGCCGCAGCATAGGAACACCGGGTGGAAAATGGCCATAATACGTTATGTAGAGCCAAAAAAAAAAGCACATACTGTACATGTTGGAAGTCTAAAGAATTTGATCTTATATACATGTTGTTTGGGTGAACCTCAGCTTTGAGTAATTTAACCACTTTAGCCCCGGACCATATTGCTGTCCAAAGACCAGAGCACTTTTTGTGATTCGGCACTGCGTCGTTTTAACTGACAATTGCGCAGTCGTGCGACGTGGCTCCCAAACAAAATTGGCGTCCTTTTTTTCCCCACAAATAGAGCTTTCTTTTGGTGGTATTTGATCATCTCTGCGGTTTTTATTTTTTGCGCTATAAACAAAAATAGAGTGACTATTTTGAAAAAAATGCAATATTTTTTACATTTTGCTATAATAAATATCCCCAAAAAAGATATAAAAAAACATTTTTTTTCCTCAGTTTAGGCCGATACGTAATCTTCTACATATTTTTCGTAAAAAAAAATCGCAGTTAGCGTTTATTGATTGGTTTGCGCAAAATTTATAGCGTTTACAAAAAAGGGGGTCGTTTTATGGCATTTTTATTATTATTTTTTTTACTAGTAATGGCGGCGATCAGCGTTTTTTTTTCGGTACTGCGATATTATGGCGGACACATCGGACACTTTTGACACATTTTTGGGACCATTGGCATTTTTATAGCGATCAATGCTATAAAAATGCATTGTATTACTATAAAAATGCCATTGGCAGTGAAGGGGTTAAGTGTGTTCCTGGGTGTGTTCTAACTGTAGGGGGGGGTGGCCTCACTAGGGGAAATCACTGATCTTCTGTTCATACATTGTATGAACAGAAAATCAGCGTTTCCCCCGCTGACAGTCACGAGAGCTGTGTGTTTACACACACAGCTCCCGTTCTCCGCTCTGTAACGAGCAATCGCGGGTACCCGCCGGGCACGCGCGCGCCCTACAAGCTGCTAAAAAGGGAGGACGTAGAGCTACGTGCTCCCGCGTAGCAGTGCCACCGTCCCGCAGTAATATGACGGCGGGCGGTCGGCAAGTAGTTAAAGGTAGTATTTTTATATTTATATAAGAGTCTATGCACAATTGAGAGTATTTGTTTTTGTTTATAGAATTCTTCAAATGGTGAAGCGATGCACGAATACCTATTTATATACATGTCGCATATATTTTGAGCATGTGGAAAGTGTAGGTGAATCACCAGTCATTGGTATGGCAGTAATTGGTACTCCTAGCAGCGTGCAGTACCACTACACTATTTTACCAAGTTTACCTATAAACTCTTAGTACATTTAGGAGAGAATCCAGGCCTTTTTTAAAGCAATCTACTGAGCTGGCCAGAACCACCTTTGGAGGGAGTCTATTCCATTTTTACAGCTCTTACTGTGAAGCAATGTCTTTTTTTTCCCCTAAACGTCTTTCAGGACAGCACCTTGACAGCGTGGCTCCACCCACTTGACAGGAAACGCACCTCCACCAAACTTTCACATAAGTCTGTTTTCCTCTCACTGTGCACATGTGGTGTGTCTTGAATGGTTTCAGGCTGACTCAAAGGATGGTTTGTCCTTCTTTTTTTTTTTTCTTACCTCATCATGGCAGGACAAGAGCTCTGCCCCAGGGATTAAAAGGAAATGTCCTTCATGCAAAACTAAATTACCTGAAGGCTGGAAAAAGACTTTGTCAAGCATGTGTTGACTCTTTGGTGACGGAAGAAGCATCTTCCACGTGCATGCAATCTGATCGTTTTCGTTAAAAAGGAATTTGATGCTACCCTTCAATCCTTTAGATCCTCACTTGCAGATCCATCCTCAAGACGGCCTCCTACCTCGCAATCTTCTCAAGTCTCACTGTTATGCCCTGTACATGCAAGCGGAATTTCCGCAAGCAAAAGTCTGATGTGAAATTCTGACCGTGTGTATGCTCCATTAGACTTTTGCTGTTGAAAAAATTCCTATCGGAAAATCTGTATTCAATTCTGATTGGGGGGGGGGAGGAACACGCATGCTTGGAAGCATTGATCTTCTTGCCTCATCGTAGTGTTGTACGTCACTGCGTTCCTAATGCTCCAAATTTCAGAGAACTTGTGTGACCGTGTATGCAAGCCAAGCATGAGCGGAATTCCTTAGGAAAAACCATCCAACTTTTTCAGACGGAAATTCCACCCCTGTGTACAGGGCATTAGTCCCGGCAGTGGAGACATAAGTAGGTCCTCAGAATGTGAGGGGGGAAAAGCCCTTCCTGGTTCAAAGGAAGAATCCGATGAGGATGAGCTGGATGTCTTTAGACCAGGTAGACGGCCTATTAAAGGCAATTTATGCTACCTTAGGCCTAGAGGAACGTAAAATAATTATCTTTAAATGACAGGATGTACACAGGACTCGGTGAGCCCAAAACACATATTTTCCAGTCCACGCAGTCATTTCTGAAACAATCAAGAATGGACTGATCCTGAAAGAAAAACGTTTTTTTCTCAAAGGCACATAAGAGGTTTCCTTCTGCTGAAGACCCAACAGCTCTCCGGAATACGGTTCTGAAATGCGATGCAGCCTTTTTCTCAGGTGTCAAGATCAACTGATCTGGCATTTGAGGCCATGGGGATTTTAATTGCCCCATGGATAAAAAGATGTATCAACAGCTAGAAGGCTTGTCAATCCATAATGGGCAACCTTTTGCCAACAATGGCAACTACTTGCGTCTCCAGAATTATGGAGTATCGGGTAAACCAGCTTAAAGCTCACATAATGGCTTATTCTCCGAAGCAAGAAATCTGTGACACTTCTACCCTGTCAGCAGCTGTAGCTTATGTTTCAGTTGCATCAGCTGAATCGATCAGGATAACGGCCAAATCTGCCACTCTTACTAATTCAGTCAGAAGGGCTCTGTGGTTGAAGACCTGGCCGCGGGACGCAGCATCCAAAAACAAACTATGCGGAGTACCATTCCAGGGGGATTTATTATTGGGCACATATTTAGATTCAGTTCTTGACAGAACTGAAGATGAGAAGAAATCTTATCCTGTCAAGAAAAACAGTCAGGCAAACAATTTTTTTTCATCCTTAAAGGGCGCAAGAACAAGTCAAACCTCAAGAGGGGAAGAAATGGTGGTCAGGGCAGAGGGGAAAAGGCAAAGGAAATTTTCCTTTTCCATCCTCCTGTGTCAACCAGCAAGACACAATGCTTACAAGTGGGAGTAAGACTGCAAAGTTTTCTCCCTTATTGGGCAAGTATGACAGAAAACCAGTTAATCCAGAAAGGGGGTTGTGACTCGGGTACCACAGAGAGAACTTTATCAGGGATTCTATTCCCACATATTCCTAATAAATTCCTAATAAATAAGCTTTCCAGAAGTTTTCGATTAATCCTCAACTTGAAACAGTTGAACAGTTCAGTCCTTTTAAAAAAAAAAAAAAAAAAAAAGCTTTGTATGGACTCCATTTTCAGAAACCTATTGACAAAAGAATGCTTTATGGCATTGACAGATGCCTATCTGCATATCCCCATAGCCCCTCAGTCTCAAACATTTCTGAGGATGGCAATAAACATGGGGAACGAGGTTACGCACCTACAATTCAGGGCCTTTGGCCTTTTCTCGGCCCTCAAATATTTACAAAGGTCACGGCAGAAAAACTTGCAATCCGTCTGCAAAGGATCATTGTAATTCCATGCCTAGATGACCTGCTCTTCTTTGCCCCCTCCAGGGATAAGTTACTGGAGGACCTCGGAAGAGCCTGCAGTCATCTAGAAGCCTTGGGTTGGATCGTAAATATGCAAAAAAATATATATATATTTTTTTTTTAAATTTTTAGTGGAACAGAGTTTTTCTACCAGAAGAGAAAAAATGTAAAAATGTAAAGTTCAAAAGATCGTAGCCTCCTTACAGACAAATCAAGAGTTATCAGTCAGACGAGTCATGTCAGCGCTAGGAACCCTGACCTCAACCATGTCAGCCGTGCAATGAGCAAGGTTTCATTTCAGACCTCTTCAGAGTTTCCTTCTAAAAGCATGTGAGAACAGGACAGATTCTCTGGAGGCGATGGTGAAAATCCCCATCAAAGTCGATCGCTTTGGTGTAGAGCTGCACGATTCTTGCTTAAAATGAAGATCACGATTCTCAAACGTTTATTACCCTAATGTTCAGAGATTGTACATTTTTCTATCAAACCAAATGGCAATAAAATAAGCCATATATAAACTGGAGACACTGGATAACACATATGTGAATGTAGTGGCCACATTCCTGGATTGTATAGAACAAAAGGACTGTTCCCCCTTGGATGGGACTTTTAAGGCCACAAACACTGAAGTGCGTTTAGAAAATTGATTTATTTTTACATAAAGATAGATCATTACAATACAATGATCAATGGTTAAAAAGCATAATTTGTTTTGCTTTGTTTGTCACATGTATTGTACCGCACACACATGACACATCTAGTGGTTAACCATTGATCACTGTTGTGTGATCCATCTTTTTATGTAAAAATAAATCAATTTTCTAACACACATTAAAGTGTTTGTGGCCATAAAAGTCCTGTGTGTTCTAAAATAAGCCATAATACTGAACTCTGGCTTCAAGCAAACACATTTTAAAGAAATTACAATGTAATGAAAAACATTCAGGTAACGGATCATCTTTACTGTCAGTGTTGCCTAAGAACAAATACGAGTGTAAATACAAGGACAAGCTTTCGGATTGTTGCTGTGAGGCTAAGCCTGAGGCTGGAACTGGTGCCCCTTCACTTAGTGCTGCTGCTTTGAAAAAAGCTACCTAATGTTGTGAATGTAGAGTTGTACTACTGGCCACATCCCTGGATTATTGTATAGAACAAACTTGGACTGTTCCTTCCCCCTTGGATGGGACTTTTTAAAGCCACAAACATTGAAAATTGATTTATTTTTACATAAAGATAGATCATCACATATACATCATCACATATACAATGATTAATGGTTAAGCATAATTTTGTTTTGCCTTTTTTTGTCACATGTATTTTTATACCACTTAATATAGTGGTAATTGCCTTAACCATTGATCATTGTTGTGTGATCTAACGCACTTCAGTGTTTTGGCCTCAAGTCCCATCCAAGCAAGGGGGGGGGATTGGGGAAGAGTGCAGTTTGTTCTAAAATAAGCCATAATACTGAACTCAAGCAAACAAATATTTAACAAATTGACAATGAATGAATGTAATGAAAAACAATGTTGTGAATTAAAGAAATTACAATTACATTCAGGTATCGGTCTCAGATAAAAAGATTTAAATATTTTTTTTTAGCTAGAAACACAAGCCTATCCACATTTTGTGGCTTCAGTGTGGAACGGCAACAAGTGACAATGTTGCCCCCTGTGCTAAAAAACCCTTTCAGAAGGGAAACTGGTTGCAGTAATGCAAAGATATTTTCTGGCCAGTGCAGACAATCTTGGATACTGCTCCGTGTGAACCTTCCACCAGACTAACGAATCATCTTCACTGTCAGTGTTGCCCAAGAACAGATAAGAGTGTAGCTCCAAGGACAAGCTTTCGGATTGTTGTTGCTGTGAGCCTGAGGCTGGATCTGGTGCCCCTTCACTTTGTGAAGATTTGAAAGAGCTACCCAAGCTCTTTCAAGCCTTCTTTGCATGACCGGTGCCACTAGCTGTACTAGTGGTAGAAGGGGGGCTTTCCTTCACTGTTCGCTTTGACATCTCTTTCTTTAGTCTTTTCTGGACAGCATTTTTGTTATCTCCATTAACGTAAGCCATCTTAAACCTGAGATCGAGGGTTGTCCAAGGTGTTGTTTTTTTGGTCCTGATATTTTTCCTCCAGATACGCCATGATCTTTGATTTCATTGTGCAAATAAGATCAGAGTCATGTTCCTTAACAGCCAAACAGAAGACTGAAATAGGTGCAGAGCAGGTTTCACAGAAGAGATACTGACATACTGCTCTCCTGAAAGAGCATACGTAAAGTCTGCCAGTGGGGTGAGGGTCTTGTCCACAGCCTCCAGGACCTCTAGGTCTTGCTATGTTGGCAAGAGGTGCCTAGCCTTACGGTCAGAAGAGAGGACATGGGTGATGGCAGCTTGCTGCTCAAGTATCCTCCTCACCATAGCCTGCCTAGAGCCCCACCTTGTTGAGCACTCTGTTTTGAGCTTGTGGTCTGGTAAACCAGAGTTGTTTTTGTGCCGCAGAAAGCTCCCTCTTCCTCCTCCAACTGTAGCTAAAACTCCCAACAAGCTTTTTGCACAAACCCATAGTACGCTCAATTCGTGGGTCCTTCATTGCATTCTCTATTGCGAGATGAAGCCTATGGCCAAAATACTGCATTTGTGTCCAGTGATTGATGGATATGGCCTTTACATTGTTGCTTCCGTTGTCTGTAGTGATGCACACAAGATCCTTCTCCAATTTTCAGTTGATCAGAGCATCCTTTAATCCATGCGCCAAAGCTTCGCCAGTGTGGTCCTCAGGGAAAAACCCTGTTTGTAGGCACTCACTTGTCCTCTCAAAATCATCATTAATGAAATGGATTGTTAAGCTCATGTATGGTTCCATTGCTCTGCTGGACCATAAATCTGAAGTTGCTGCAAAATTAAGTACATCTGGCAATTCTGTTGCAGCGGTTTCACGACATTTTGACGTACAGACCAGGGATTGCATTATGGGAAAAATAAGTATGAGAGGGCACTTGAAAGAGCTTATCAAGGATTTGAATTAGTTTTTTTACACCCCTGTTTTTCAACAGTGGTCACGGGAGCCATGTCTTTAGCCAGGTGAAATGTGATTGCTTCTTTTATTTCTTTGCGCCTGAGTGTGCTGGGTACGGTGTTGCATTAAATAATGTACCTTTTAATTGACGTTTGTTTTGTCAAGTTGTTGTTTTAGTTACTTTGTGATTTAGCATGAGCGTCGGTTTGGTTTTTCTGTACCGTCTCATATTGTTGGATGTGACTTACGTTTCAGGTGATTATACACATTGGTGGTGTTACCCTTTGGTGCACAAACAACGGCTAAACAATGCTTGCAATAGATGGTTTTCTGAGTGTCATCTGGTTTGAATCCGAAATAAGCCCACACTTCGGAATAAGCTCCCCTTTTTGGAACAAAAACATCTGGGGTTTTTATCAGGCTCACTTGCGCATTGCTCCTGCTCTCCCTCTACTGCCGCTGCGCAGTCTGCGGTAGCCTCTGCACCACCGGCCTCTGCTCCTCTCATTCTACTCGGTTTACTTTGTTTATGACTTCTCGACTGTAGTGTAACTTCTGCTGTTCTAATGCAGTTAACATAAGGCACTGAAAGGCAGCACATCTGGCTCGCGCTCGGTATACCAGATGTGACTTCATCAAGGAGTGTTTGTGACTGTGTTTTTTTTTTTATCTTGCGATCGTGTTTTTATCTTGCGATCGTGAACACCCGATATTATGTATGCCTCTCAGTTCTTCGGAGTGTCCTTTGAAAATATAATTGTCTGGACTGAACTTCTTCTAATTGGAAAATCCAACAAACACAATGACCGTGACCAGGCTGGCACTGCAGGCAGTAGTGGTGCAACGGGTCACCCCCTTCGGATCGGCACACGCTATGATCTGTGGCTCCGGAGTTGGGCTGAAGCGGGGGGGGCGGGGTCTGGCTGTCTGTACTACCTGGGGGGATGTCTGTACTGAGAGGGGGGTGTATGCACCGAGGGGGTTCTTTACTGAGGGGGGACTATAGTTGGTGGGCGGGGGGTTGACTCCATTTTTTTTTTCTGCACCGGGTGACATCAACTCTGGTGACGCTATTACAGTGGGGGGATGTGGATATTACAGTGGGGGGATGTGGATATTACAGTGGGGGATGTGGATATTACAGTTGGGGGGGGGGGGGATGTTTTTATTTTTTACTGATCCAAAAAATGATCCGATCTGTGACTCCTGATCCAAAGAACGATCCGAACCGTGAGTTTTGATCCGTTGCACCCCTAGCAGGCAGGCAGTGGCACCAGTGATTGTGCCGATACAAAAGACCCAAGCTGGGCGAAAGAGTCGTGTGTGTGTGTGTGTGTGTGTGTGTGTGTAACTATTCACCAATCGCTAAGTTGCTGCTGCAGCTCTCTTTCCGAGTTTCCTTTTAATATTCAGCTGGGTGTGGTGGACTGAAGCAGACAGATGTTTGTATTGTACCTAGAGAAAACAAATTGAGAGCGCACACTGTCAGCTGCCTTAGTTTGAAAAGACTGTCTTAAGTTACAGTTATGAGTAACTATGCACTGACATTTAAAAGGCAACAAAACAGTGTGTTGGTGTTGTGTGTTTTTTTTTTTTTTAAGTCGCACAACCTGGCGCTGTCATTATGTGTGCCAGACCTTGCAGATGAAAGTCGGACAGGCTAGGCTATTAAAGAGGGGCATGTGAGGAATGGACTTAAAATACCGGCAACCACTGTCCCTTTAAAATATATGCATAAATTACCACCAACAGCACCACCACAGTTGTAATATTCATAATATGGGTAGGGTACCTGTAGCTGCCTGGCGCAGACTGTGTGTGGTAATATTCATAATTACGGGGACACTGGTTGCCTGTATTTTAAGTCCACTCCCTCACACTTTCATGCCCCCCAATAGTCTGACTGTCATCTGCAAGGTCTGGGGTAGCTGCCTGACTGTGGTAATATTCATAATGCTATTGCAGCTGCACCAAAATGCATGGTGATTTTGTTTGTTGGCATGCATTTTTATTTTTTTATTATTATAAACAAAACAAAAAATGCATGCTATTTATTTGCTAACAAAAGCACCATGCATTTTGGTGCAGCGGCATTAAAAAATGAAATAGAAATAAAAACAAAGGCCCATACACGCGCGCACACACAGTGCACGTAATAGGCTGTTCTGCAGCAAAAGCCAAATAATACATACTCTTAGTGCATAGCATGTTGTGAACCTTTAAAACGTTAATACAGTCAGGAGGAGGCCGAGGGGCTCCAAAAAAAAACCACAGCAGCGATATAGCTAATATACTACTACTAGCTAGGCCTAGAAATGGCATCATAGATGTTTGAACCACCTTTAAAACTTTATTAATACAGTCACAGGAGGAGGAGGCCGAGGGGCATCAAAAAACAAAAACGCAGCGATAGCTGATATACTAGCAGTGGCATGGCATTGCTGTTTTAAAAGTACGTCCCTAGTTCCTACCTGACTGCGCAGTCACTGTTGCTGTGTGGCGTGCCTCCAAATTGCGTGTGCTCGCTTCTGAATTTCCGGGCCAAAAGAGTGAGACCCGTCACACGACGTGTCTTTATACGGCCCATGCCCAGTGGCGCGCCGCATCACGCATTGAACTGATGTCGCTGCTGACGTCGGTTCCGCCATTTGCGTTCCACGCTGGTTACGTGGAACCGGTGGTGACACAGAAGAATCGTGGGCGGGGAGAATTGAGATTGCGATTCTCTCTGCGATTAATCGCGATTCTCTCTGCGATTAATCGTGCAGCTCTACTTTGGTGGTGGAGAAATCGGGCAAATCTGTCAAAGGGCCTTCTATGGTCTTTCCTAATAGAAAAAATGGTGACGGATGCCAGCTTATGGGGATAGGGGGGGGGGGCGCACCTGGGTCAAAACTTTGCACAAGGTGTTTGGTCCCAGTCAGAGGCAAAAAAGTCCTCCAATTGGAGAGAACTAAGGGCAGTCTCCTTAGCTTTGGATGCCTTCTCGCTAGACCTTCAAGGTTTCCATGTTCAGGTCCTTTCAGACAATGTTACTACCATAGCCTACATAAACGGGCAAGGGGGCACAAGAATCAAAACACTACAGTTTCTCGCTTCAGACATCCTAGATTGGGCAGAAAACCATTTGCTGTCTTTATCAGCAGTCCACCTCAAGGGCACTTTAAATGTAGTGGCAGATTTTCTAAGCAGAAGACGATTCAGGAGGCAGAATGGACCTTAAATTCAGAAGTCTTCGCAAAGATCATCTGGGCATGGGGCCAGCCACAAATTGGACCTATTTGCGTCAGATGAAAATACGCAACTTTTGTGTCCTTTTTTTTTTTTTTTTTTCCTCCATTCACAGTAACAGTTCCCAGGGGACGGATGCGTTAATGCAACCTTGGAACTTCCATCTGGGTTACTCCCTCCCTCAGTTTCAACTAATTGCGTTGGTGCAGAAGAAGATTCAGAGGGAGAAAGTGAAAGTAATTTTAATCGCTCCATTTTTGCCAAAAAGGACTTGGTTTACCACCATTCTTCAGATGGCAGTCAGACCGCCTTGACAGCTGCCATACCGCATGGTATCTGAGAGGCAGTTGTAAAGACACAAAGGTCTGTCTCAGACTTTGGTGACCACCTTGCTTTCCAGTAGAAAGACAGTAACCAGAAAAAACCTATGCTAAATATTGGAAAGTCTACAACTCCTGGTGTCACTCGTCAAATAGAGTGGTAGAAAATTTGGTGTCAATTTTAGAATGGGGCAGAAAAATTCTTGTCAGACAGCACACTTAAAGTGCAGATAGCCGCATTGGGAGTTTTTCTGGAAAGACCAATCTCTTCCGAGCCATTAGTTACAAGATTTTTCAAAGTGCTTACTAAATCCAAACCATCTCCTGTTAAGCACTTTCCTTTTTCTTTTTTTTTTTTTTTTTAATATTTACTTTTTTATTGTTTTTTTATCCATTCTTAATATATACAAGTATCCAGCAATAAAAAAAATAGACATTTTATTTACACAATATGCGAGTCGTTATTGTGCTGTGCTGTTAAGCACTTTCCTAATTGGGATCTATCTTTGGTCCTTTAGGCCGTCTCGAAGGAACCTTTTGAACCACTACAAGCAATTTTACTGAAGAATCTTACCTGTAAGACTTTGTTTCTAGTTGCAATAACATCAGCTAGGAGAATTGGTGAGCTGCACGACCTATCGGTAAAGACACTTTTTATCCATCTACATGGATAGGATTGTATTAAAAACTGATCCAGGTTTCTTGCCAAAGGTAGCATCAGCCCACAACAGGTCGCAGGAGATAATCCATCCAACCTTTTTAGCTCAAACCTTTCGGGGGGAAAGGAAAGCCAATTCCACAATTTGGATGTGAGAAGGACTTTTTTACATCATCTTGAAATAACAAAGGACTTTCGGACTCTGTCTATACTTTTTTTTTTGGAAAAAAGTGCCACCAAGCATCGAATGGGTCAATAGCTATATGGATTAAAACTGCCATTCTGGCAGCCTAAGCTCAGGCGAGGCTATCTTCCCCACTGGGAATTATAGCACATTCTAGAAGGGCTCAGGCCACTACATGGGCAGAAATCGCTAATGCCGCCCCAGATCAAATTTGTAAGGCGGCTACGTGGTCGTTACCTAACATTTATCCATCATTACAGACTGGATCTTCTGTCAGCAAGTGATCAGGCTTTTGACAGAAATGTCTTGCAAGCTGTGGTCCCTCTCTAAGTGGTTAAGTATTTTATCCTCTTTATGCTGCTGTCCTGAAAGACGTTTAGGGAAAAATCAAGTTGGACTTACCGGTAACTTGTTTTCCAGAAGTCTTTCAGAACTAACCTTCTGTGACTAACCATACTCTGATTATGTGTTCCAGCTTGGGCCGGAGGTTTTACTACTACTCCTAAGTGGGAAGGAGCCTCCTTTTAAAGAAGTTTGGTATGTTTCCTGTCAAGTGGGTGGAGCCACACTCTCAAGGTGCTGTCCTAAAAGACTTCTGGAAAACAAGTTACCGATAAGTCTAACTTGATTTATTTTATTTTTTTCCTCTAGAGATAGAGTGGTAGCAGTGACCTCTAGTGTTGCCACCTCTGAGCTTAAAGAAGCCCCACCTTTGCATATTGGCCATGTGCTATCCCACATGAAAACAACAAACGTGAAATCTATGCTCTGCAAGCATGACTTCAACTTTTCAGGGTGCGTTTAACAGGGGAGATGCTCATTAGTGTGCTTTTATACTGATCCGTATGAGAAAAAAAACTGTTTACGCGTTGTGACAGGAAGTCCGGTAAATCTGTGTGTGTTGTCCCAGACAAAAGATACTTTTCTTCCTTGTTTAGACAATACACCAATTACTATTGGGCGTCGTTTGCAGAGATGGCCAGAGAGGTTTGGGGCGTTAAAAGGTTTCGGCTGTTCAGAATTAAGCAATTAAAGCCCCTATAAAGACAGCCTAGGGATGACGGCTGATTGCTGCATCCCGAGGCTGTGTGAGTGAAGGAGCAGTCACAAACTCTACTGAAGAGGTGAGGTGCTGATGGATATTTCTGTGTGAGAAATATCAAAGAGACTTTGTTGTTTTCTGCTGTAGGACCAGCAGTAGGCTGTGCTAGATTCCATAGGTAGGTTCCTGTGTTGGGAAGGTAGACGCCCCAAGTGGCAAGGGTTTATTTTATGTTTTGTTTTGTTTATGCTGTTTTGATGCTTGCACGTGTATACAGCAATATGGAGAAATAAACATATCATTTGTTTTCAATCATCCTCAACTGCCTTTTTGTACAGTTCAGCATGTAGTGAACCCATCCAGGGGGTCAAACACAACCGCTTTTTTTGTGATGCTTTTGTTTTACCACACCAAAAAATGCAGCAAGCAGGATTTTATTATACGCAGCAGACCCAAAACGGATCAGTGTGAAGAGTTCCGTAGGATTACATTGTCACACATTTTACTTCTGCTTTTTATTTTTTTATTGGAAAACTGGAAGAAAGATGGATCATTGTGAAAGCAGCCTTAACCACTACTTACTGCCTGGCCTATAGCAAAATTACGGCCGGGTAGTGGTTGCGTTATCCTGACTGGACGTCATGACCTGTGGGGGCACGCATCACGGCAATCGGTGGTGCAGTGTGTCAGTCTGACGCACTGATGTTGGTAAAGAGCCTCTGATGGAGGCTCTTTACCATGTGATCAACTGTCCAATCACGGTGTGATCCGCTTTTCCTCACTCGCATCTGATATATGCGAGTAGAGGAGAACCAATTGGCTGCTCTCCTGATAGTGGTGGTCTGCGCTGATTGTTTATCAGCGCGGCCCCCCCACATGCCGCCCAAGACCACCAGGAAGAACATCCACACTGGACCACGAGGGAATTGCAATTCGGTGCCCAGGCAGCTGCCAATCAGTGTCCACCCACAATGCCTGCCAGTGCCACCAGGGATACATATCAGTGCCCAGCAGTGCCACCCATAAGTACCCATTTTGCAGCCTTTCACTGCCACCCATGAGTACCCACCAGTGTCGGCTTTGGCGGAAGCGCTGGACAAGTGTTGTTTTTTTAAAAGTCAGCAGCTGCTGTAAACCCCCCGCTTTAACCACTTCCATAGAGGGCACTTAAACACCTTCCGCCCAGACCAATTTTCAGCTTTCAGTGCTCTCAGGCTTTGACAATTACTCAGTCATACTACATTGATAAAAATTTTGTTTGGATACATTTTTTTTTCTCTCACAAATGGCTTTCTTTTGGTGGTATTTCATCACCGCTGTTTTTTTTTTATTTTTTGCGATTTATATAAGCGAAAAAACGCAAACATTTAAAAAAAAAAACTTTATTTTCTATTGTCAAATTTTGTAAAGATGTAAATTTTCTTCATAAATTTGGGCCGAAATTTATACTGCTACATATCTTTGGTAAAAAATAACCCAAATTGGTGGATATTATTTAGTCTGTGTGAAAGTTATAGAGTCTACAAGTTAGGATGAAAATCACTAAAAATTGATCACACCTGATGTACTAAATGCCTATCTAATTTCTTGATTCAATAACAATCCAGGAAAGTGGACAGTCCAAGGTATTTGGTAAGATGCATGGTGAGTTTTTTTTGAATTTGTAATTTTTTTTTTTGTTTTTACACAAACTTATTGTATTGATAGGTTATTTCTTGAACACAGCATATGCATATTTGCAACTACACCCAAAAATACATTTTGCTACTGCTCCTAAGTATGGCAATACCACATGTGTGAGACTTTTACACAGCCTGGCCACATACAGAGGCCTAACATCCAAGTAGCACCTCCAGGCATTTTAGGAGCAAAATTACACCTATAATTTCATGATGACCTATCTCAATTTTGAATGCCCTGGAGCACCAGGACAATGGAAACGTCCACAAAATGACCCCATTTTGGAAAGCTAACGCCCCAATGTATAATCTGAGGCATAATAGGTCTTTTGAACGGTTCATTTTTTTTTACTGAAGTCAGAAAACGTGGGGAAAAAATGAAAACACATTTAACACAAAGTTGCCCATTTTATAAGATATTTTCAACACACTGCATGTACATAGCAAAAATTACACCCCAAAATACATTCTGCTGCTACTCCTGAGTATGGCAACGCCGCATGTGTGAGACGTTTACACAGCCTGGCCATATACAGAGGCCCAACATCCAAATGGCACCTCCAGGCAGTGGCGTAACCAGGGTTATGGGCGCCCGGGGCAGAATTTTTTTTCCGCCCCCCCCTATACATAGCGTTTTATCTATATTTTTACCGCGGATTCTGGGTAGGTAATCGTGCGCGACTGGGCGTTCCTATTCACATGCTAATTGATTGTCATGCTTCCCACCGGCGCATACAGCGCGTCACGACTTGCCGAAAGAAACGGCAAGTCGTGACGCGCTGTATGCGCCGGTGGGCAGCATGTCAATCAATTAGCATGTGAATAGGAACTCCCAGTCCCGCACGATAACCTATATAGATAAAACGCTATGTACGACAAGAAAATAAAAAAGGTCAGCATAATTTCATTATGACAACTCGGCTCAATGTAATGTTAGACATTATGTTTTAGGGTGAACCCCCGCTTTAATAAGCCACCCACTACCGTCTGAGCCAAGACTGAGGAATGTATCCACACTACAGAGTGGATTATTGATTCCACACTCCACATTCCACTGCCAGCCCCAGCACTAGACTAGGCCGCTCCCCCCCCAGACACTGCCACACATGTCTCACTGTCCTCACCTGCTATTATTGCCTGCAGTGCCACGGTCGGTTCTGACTTGATCTGGACCGGCGGAGCCTCCGCGGGGGAGATGACAGCTGCATCAGCGGCTGAGCTGAGCTCTGATCTCAGAGAGTGTCAGGCGGGCGGGAGACGAGTCCAGGCGCGCGCATCATCCACCGCATGCGCCACCCGCCGTCAGACAGGCGATTCGAGCTCAGGCCTGTGGCCACATGACCCGCCGTGACCCAATCACAGGCCAGCTCAGGCCTGTGGCCACATGACCCGCCGTGACCCAATCACAGGCCAGCTCAGGCCTGTGGCCACATGACCTGCCGTGACCCAATCACAGGCTAGCTCAGGCCTGTGGTCACCTGACCCGCCGTAACCCAATCACAGCACGCCGACGAGCCATGTCGAGACTGAACATGGCGGCCGACAGTGTCACGATCGGGAAAAACAAATTATTAATAGAAGAGAGACACACACACAATCCACTGGCGCAGTGCCCCCCTAAATTAATTCGCCCGGTGCAACAGCCCCCCCTGCCCCCCCTCACGCTACGCCAGTGCCTCCAGGCATTCTAGCAGGATAAAATTACACATATAATTTTCTGACTACTGATCACATTTTTGAAGGCCCTTCATATATCTAACACATAGCAGGTACAATAAAATAACAAAAGATTACCTGTGGTTTTAGTAGTGCAGTGGTCCACAGAGGAGAGCATCTGTCCAGGCAGCAGGCAGAGATGTGTGGTCAGTGACCGCAAAAGCAATCGTCCAGGCAGGAATAGACAGGCAGAGATACTGTCAGCACAGCCAAAGCACAGGTCCAGGCAGCAGGCAGAGATGTCCATGCAAAGTCAGTAGAGGCAACAGGCAGAGAGATGGTCAACACAGCCAAAGTATTGGTCCAGGCAGCAGAAAGAAACATAGTCCATAAAGTCCTGGATCATTACAGGCAGCGATATGGTGAGCACAGCCAAAGTATTGGGCCAGGGGGACAGGGGTAGAGGCTTCTCCCACCCAAATCTGTTTGAAGCCTCCGGGAAACCAGACCCTGTTCTGGGAAAACAGAAAAACAAAAATTGAATTTTCTGTACAAATAAACGCTATTCTGGAGCCCCCTGTGAGACCCCTGTGTACTAAAGTATAAGGACAAAAGATCAGTCCAAGTGGCAGGCAAAAACATGGTCGATTTTAACAGGCCGAGGTCCGTGCATGTGGAAGTCAGAAACGTGGTTAAAACGACAGGCAAAGGCATCATCGGTAAACAGGCTGCGGTGATCTCGGGGAGGGCATTGCGAATTGTCGTTGAAATGTAAAAAACGCATTATCGCGTCGAACCGTGTCCTGGACATGACAGCAGATTATATGGGCATGTGGTGGATGGGGAGGGTGGACCAGTAGGAAAGCGTTTAGTTTTTCTTTGAAAGCCCCATATTAAAAGCAAGGCCCAAAAACATTTTGAATTCCTCTAGTGTGAGACGGCGCCAAGTAAACATACGGTCGTAGGACGAATTGGGGTTGGCAGCAATACGTTTCTCTGAATTGAGATTTGTTTGGTCCACCATGGACTGCAACAAATCTTTGGGGAAAAACAAATAAAAATAGTCCAATTTGGAAAAATTTGACAAGTTGCGCTGTGCAGTGAAAAGGGGGATTGTAGCGGATCCTGAGTTGGCAGGCAACCACAAAGGGTTTGCCAGGGCATCAGGAAGGTAGGACTGGGCCCGGATTCTTTGGGCTGGATGAGTAATTCTGGTACTGGGCTCCTCTTCCTGGGGTCTAGTGCTGCTGGTGGTAGGCAGGTCTTCAGATCTAGGTCCTGATCTCCTTACTCTTTTAGGAGGGGCGGTTTCCTCCGCTGACACGGACTCCGATCCACTACCCTACACTGGCTGGTATTCTGAACCAGAATCGGATGAGAGCTCCCCGCTGTGCTCATTTGACATGGTGAGGATGGTATATGCCTCCTCAGGTGTGTACATTCTTTGAGACATGATGGCGGTACTGGTGGTGCTACTGACCGCTCACTAATGTCAGGCCTGTGTGAGGGTAATGACCGGTTACTGATGGCCTGTGTGACGGTAGTGATGGTGGGACTGTGAGGCGGTAGTGATGGTGGTACTGATAGCGGTACCGATGGCGGCCTGTCTGATAGAGGGGCTGTCAGATCTAGATGGTACTGATGGCGGTACCATTGGTGGACTGTGTGAGAGATGGGCTGTCGGATCCAGATGGTACCAATGACGGTACCGTTGGTGGCCTGTGTGACAGATGGGCTGTCAGATCCAGATGGTACTGATGGCAGTACAGTTGGTGGTCTGTGTGACAGATGGACTGTCAGATCCAGATGGTACTGATGGCAGTACAGTTGGTGGTCTGTGTGACAGTTGGGCTGTGACAGATCCAGATGATACTGGCGACTGCACTGATGGCAGTGTGACAGGTTCTCTTTATTGGGGGGGGGGGGGGGGTTGTGTTGTGCAGACTGTACGTATATAAACAAAGAGTTCACTCACAGATCAGATCTCGGCTCCTCTCTCTCTCTCTCTCCTCCACACAGTGTGTGTGTGTGTGTATCCCTGGAAACCGCCACATTGTTTATACTTGTGAACGGCTGTGATTGGACACAGCCCATTACATGGGTAAACAACCAATTTAATTGGCTGTTTACCCAGATCGAGGATGGGCTATGTCCGAGGGACACGTGCCATCCCCGGTCTGCGCGTTGTGTGCCTCCGGCGGCGCGCTTCTGCTTTGTTTTGTCATGTGTCTGGCTGTGATTGGATCACGTGGGTAAACAACCAATTTCATTAGCTGTTTACCCTGATCGGTTATGCGCTGTGTCCGGGCGACTATTGGCAGTACCGATTGGTGCATTGTGCGCCCCTGGGGGCGTGCAATAATGGCGAATCCTGGCGGACGTCATATGACGTCCTGTCAGGATTCTGAAACCACTTTGCCGACGTTAATCTGTAATGGGCGGGCGGCAAGTGGTTAAAGAGGTTGTAAAATAAAAAAAATTAACTAAGACAAAGGCATAATGAGCTAGTATCCATTGCATACTAGCTCATTATAAAATACTTTAGAACAAATTTGTTGCAGCGGTGCCCGCACACCGCTGAGATGGCTGGCTGACCTTTTTCCCTGGAGTTTCTTCTGGGTTAGTGGTCTCCGGCGCTGTCATTTGGCCGGGGCTACAATGACGTCACTCCCGCACTAGTGCCGCCAGTCACTGCATAGCGCCCTGAAGGTATGGCATGATCTGATTCCCCCTTCAAGATTCTCAGCACACGTGTCGCACCGCAAGTGGGCTCATCTTGATCTGACTTCTGGTATGACTTCTATTCAAATCAATGGGTTCCTATAGGGAACTATACATTTTGAATAGAGACAGAGAAACACGGCTTAACGGGCATTGAATTCAATGCAAAACAGTCTGTGGACATGAGGCCTAAAAGTCTTATTTTTTTGTTGTGCTTTAGCTTTGTTTGATATGTTATAACCCTTAAGACATGTGATTGGTCCTTGTGGAAAATGCACTAGAAATGGCCCGATCCAATCCATTCTCATACACTTGTGTACTTTCCTTACTATGAGTGAAGATGTAGCTTGGAAAAGTTACAAAATGTCTTCAATACCAAACAATAAATGTGACGAACTACTAAATGAAACATGATCTGAGTAAATGTCAGCCTAGTATTGAACATGAAGACAAAGAAAAATGGATAGCCGCACTCCAAAACCTGATGGGTGGTCTTTTATTCAATAGACAGCATGTACAAAAATAGGGTCACAGCAGTAGAAACAAGGAACAGCCGACGCGTTTCGCACTGGATCAGTGCTTATTCATGGCCATGAATAAGCACTGATCCAGTGCTTATTTTTTTTTAGCAGATGCCCTAGGGAATACAATGGTGGTCATTGCAACTTTTTTTCTCGCTCTGTATTTGCGCAATCATTTTTCAAACGCCTTTTTTATGGGAAAAAAACAGTTTCATGAATTAAAAAAATAACAAAACCGTAAAGTTAGCCCAATTTTTTTTTTTATATAATGTGAAAGATGATGTTGCGGCGAGTAAATGGATACCTAACATGTCGCGCTTTAAAATTGTGCACACTCATGGAATGGCGCCAAACTTTGGTACTTAAAAAATCTTTATTGGTGACGCTTTACATTTTTTAGCAGGTTACTATTTTTAAGTTAGAGGAGGTCTAGTGCTAGAATTGTTGCTCACGCTCTAACGCATGCGGCGATACCTCACATGTGGGGTTTAAATGGCGTTTACATATGTGGGCGGGACTTGCATGCGTGTACCCTTCTGAGCACAAGCTACCAGGGACAGGGGCGTTTAATATATATATGTGTGTGTGTGTGTGTGTGTGTGTGTGTGTGTGTGTGTGTATATAATATATATATATATATATATATATATATATATATATATATATCTATCACGCTTCTTCCTATTACAAAGATTGTAAATGTACCTTGTAATAGGAATCACTGACATGTCCTCTTTATGAAGAGATGTGGGGTCAATAAGACGCTGATATCTGAATGATGCCTGTAGCTGCAGGCATCATTCAGATATCACCGCACAAAGTTGAGGACGTCGTATGACGTCCTCGGTAGGCAGGTGGTTAAAGGGGACCTATTTTCTTTATCGTACATCACGGGACACAGAGCAGCATAGTAATTACTATGTGGGTTATAGAGCCTACCTTCAGGTGATGGACACTGGCACTCTTCAGACAGGAAGTGCCTCCCTATATAACCCCCTCCCCTAACAGGAGTACCTCAGTTTTTTCGCCAGTGTCTAGGTGTTGGTCACGGTTGAGCTAAGCTGTCTGGTCCGTTGTGGCTAGGCTATGCTGTTACCGGATCCGTCCAAGGTGCCGCAGTGCCAAAGTGGACGGTACCCGGGCCCCGGTTGGAAGAACGGGGTCTTGCCTATAATGCTTCTCTTTTGAGAGCTGGATACTGGGTTCCAGAGCATTGATCAATTAATGGGTCAAATGTTTTTCTGTTTGCCAGGGTGCTTGTATAGGTCCAGGGGAGAGGTGACCTGCTATGGACCCCAGTCCCTGAAGGTCAGTGACAGTGCCCACGGTGAGGGGTGAAGGCTGGGCCTCTTGCTTTTCGCAACACCCTGCAGCGTGGACAGGTAAGTGGAAGGCTGCAGGACGTGGTCTGTTGGCAGTCTTTCCTAAGAAGGGGATTGTGGGCTAGCCTAGATGTGCTGCCATGCACAGGCAATGTTTCCACTATGTCTGTCGGCCTAGACAGGATGGTTCCTCACCCACATTACTTCCCTAGCTGGCCGGGTGTCCGTTGGCAAAGAAGGGGGGCGTCTATTGGAGCAAGAGAAAGTTGCTTACAGGTCTGGATGCCTTTTGCTGACTGGAGTGGTCCTGGTTCCCCCTGCAGCGCGTGGTCTCCCCCCGCCCGACGGCATGCTCTCCCCCTGTAGGGACCGCTGTGGTTCGCAGCGTCTTCCTGCTAGTGCGCGCGCGGCCGTGCAGGAAGTAGAAAGCGAGGGAGTGCAGCGGCGCGCGGCGTGACGTGGCGGCCTGGAGGGGGAGGCGGAGCGGAGTGCAGACGCCAGAAGGTAAAGGGCGAAGCTTGTCAGTGTGGATTGGGAGACACGGAGAGCGGGTAAAAGTGCCTTCAGGACACTCAGACGTGCACCAGTTCAGGGGCCGTGAGCCCAAATCTGGACACACTGCCCAGCCTAAAGTGCTGTAGGAGATACTCCTCCCTAGCCTCCTTCCCCCAGAGGAAACCGACTTCACACTTGGCCAGCAGATTGGTTGTTGCCTCAGAGAAAGGGCAGATGCCAAAATACCTGAGCTCCTACCAGTGGCCTGATTACCCCAGAGTGGCTGTACTATAGGGGTACCTCGGGATTTTATACATGGCTCCCAAGGGATCAGGCTCTGCCAAGGGGTCAAAGGCGGCAAAAAAAGCTAAGGGATCCCTATCGGGCTCAGAGGATTTGGGTCAGGCCTCGGTCACTCTGCCCTCCCCAGAGAGATCAGTGTTGGGGCTCCAGAGCAAATCATTGGAACCGGCAGGTGCTGAGGCTGGCCCTAATCATCCACACCCAGTCTATGTGACTGAGGTGGGACTAGCTACGTCTTAAGGAAGAGGGGGCCCTCTAGGTCTGTGCTTTCCACTGTAATCAATGCGAGAAAACCAGTTTCGAGGCATATATATTACAGGGTGTGGAAAGCCTATATCGCGTGGTGTGAGGCCAAGAGGTGGCACCCCTGTAGGTTTGTTATCGGTAGGATCTTGGAGTTTCTGCAACGCGGAGTAGAGAAGAGACTGGCTGTCGGCACTATTAAAGGCCAGGTGTCGGCGTTGTCAGTTCTCTTTCAGAGGCCATTAGCCAGGCACTCGTTGGTCAAAACATTTTTGCAGGGAGTTCTGCGGGTTAACCCCCCAGTCAGACTCCCGGCTTGTCCTTGGGACTTAAATTTGGTCCTTTTGGCCCTGCAGAGGCGCCCCTTCGAGCCCTTGGGTCAGATCCCGTTGGTGCTGCTATCAAGGAAGTTGATATTTTTGGTGGCCATGACCTCGGCCAGAAGGGTCTCGGAGCTGGCGGCCCTTTCTTGCGGGGAGCCGTTCTTGATTATTCATGAGGACAGGGTCATTTTACGACCTTTGCCCACCTTTTTGCCCAAGAGGGTCTTAAGTTTCCATTTAAACCAGGACTTGGTCCTCCCGTCCCGTCCTTTTTCCCCAAACCAGGTTCCAGAGAGGAAAGGTTACTACATTCCTTAGACGTGGTAAGGGCTATTAAGGCCTATCTACAGGCCACAGCCCATATCAGGAATACGGATACGTTATTCATTCTGCCAGAGGGGCCCAGACTAGGTCAGGCAGCATCAAAAGCCACACTAGCCAGGTGGATTCGACAGGTAATCTCGCAGGCTTACGGCCTGAAGTGTAGGGACCCCCCCGGCCTCTATCAAGGCTCACTCAACTAGGTCTTTAGGGACTTCTTGGGCAGTCCAGCATCAAGTTTCCATGGACCAGGTCTGCAGAGCAGCAACCTGGTCATCAGTCCACACGTTCACAAGATTCTATCCGGTTGACGTGAGGAGGCGCGAGGACCTGGCCTTTGGCCAAGCGGTCTTAAGAGCCGCCCTTTAGTTTCCTTGCGCCCGGTGGCATCTTTTGGTCCTTCTTTTGGGCCTCCCTCCCCTCAGTTGGCATTGCTTCTGGACATCCCACATAGTAATTACTATGCTGCTCTGTGTCCCGTGATGTACGATAAAGAAAAGGGGATTTTTATAAACAGCTTACCTGTAAAATCCTTTTCTTGAAGTACATCACGGGACACAGAGCTCCCACCCCTCTTTTGGGCAATTTTTTTTTCCTTTAGAAATCTAAAAAATGATGGCAAATGATGAAAAACCATTAAATATATATAAAAAATGTAATTCATTGCATTGTGGACAATTCGCAACTTGTGGCAGGTGATGTGGACAATCCACAACTTGTGGCAGGCGACGTGGCCAGATGACATGGCAAGTGGACAATTTTTACAACTTGTGGCCAGGTGACGTGGCAAGTGACATGCTAAATAAAAGTACACTGCTGCTCTCAAATGCTGCTACTCACTCTGGTCTCACAAAATGGCTGAAATGGTTAAATAGTTTTTTTGAGCTATAAAACGCTGCTAATCGCGCCAAAACAGGCTGAAATGGTTAAATAGTTTTTTTGAGCTATAAAACGCTGCTAATCGCGGCAAAACAGGCATTTTTAAACGCCAGTATCAGCTTTTAAAAAACTTTGTTCAGCAGAGTTTGTACCAGCGTCCCGTAGACATGGGGCCTAAATGTCCTCTAGCGGTCGTGGCAGTTGGCAGCAAACTTGTTTGTCACCTCACTCTTGCTAGTATGTGATTTAAGACCATTGCAGTGTCCCAGCTTTTCTCAGATAGCCATTTACCTGCCCAGTGTTTAATGCATGTGACCTTTTACTATGTATACTGACAATGACATGTTAATGTGTGAGTGTAGAATCAACCACTTATTGGTCAAGATTCCAAACTCACGCTCTATGTGGCATGAACCTGTAAGGTTTTTCCCCATAGCCAGAACACGCTTATCTAAAAAGGTGCCCATTTCAAATGTCCACAAGGTTTGACAGAGCTGTTTTTAGTTCCAGGAAGTAGACGTTTAGGAGGCAGATCTAGACTATTATGCAACATTTGACCAAATGAAGAATGGGAAAATCAGAACTACTGCCATCAGTATACCTGAAGCAGTAATTGGCATCAGCACAATTGAAGAATACTTTTTATGGCACTAGCTGAAATGTACTTCCTGCCTTGCCTGTTGCCTCTACACAGTTTGGGAATTTGCTTCCAAAAATGAGCATATTTGATTCTTCATCACCCTGTCTGATAACGCATCCCATGGAACTTTACTGGTGTCAAACACCATGCAGCATGCCTTTGACTATTCCTCAAAAAAAAAAATTGTAAACTGTATAATTTTACCAAATTCTGGGAAATAAAATATAAAATGATTACGATGCGTGATTTGTTACAGTTGATACTCTGAAGATCCTCTGGAGCATTAAAGACCACAGTACTTTTCAAAGGGCAGCAGAAGGAGATATGTGGCTCCTCAGAGGGAGTAAGTTGCAAATACATGAATGCCAGGGAGTTGGCTTTTTTGGGTCCAGTTATAGAAATGCATGCAGGGAGCATGTAATCTGCTGGGCTTCTTGTTGTTGTATAAACTCCTTTCTGTTTTTTAGGAATAAAAATAAAGAAAAAGTGCAGCGTAAACCATATACAAATAAAGTGAGATAAATACAGTATGGGCCAGATTCAGGTAGATCTGAGCATCTTTGCTCTGGAGTAACGCTTCTCATTTACGTTACTCTGAAGACCCTTTCAGCGCAAGTACTGTTATTCACATAGCAGTTGCGCGTAAACTTGCGCCAGAGTAATGTTAATGCGCTGGCGTAACCCGACGCAAGTGGAAGTGGGTGTGATCATATGTAAATGATGGGCGGAGCCCAGCGCAGAGGCTTACGTTCAGCGCATCATCCACGGAGCATGCGCAGTGAGTGCGGCTCCACTCGCCCCCCTTGTGCGCATGCTCACAACTTCCGTCGGCACCACTTCACGGGAAACGTCAGCGCAATGCGTTCCGCTGGGCGCTTAAAAGCGCTGGCGGAAACGCCATTCCGGCGCAAAAGTATTTCCGTTTCCCCCCACCCCAGGGAAGATACTTTTGCTCGGTGATGGCTGCTCCCGCTACCCCCAGAGAGAGGAGGAACCTCAATTTCAACGCCCAGGAGGTGTCGGTCATCATTTCTGCAATGGAGACTGAGAATGCTTTGCTCCATGGCCAAAAAAGCCGCAAGACCAGCCGGGAGAGGAAGCAGGGCATCCTGGAGTCCATTGCTGCCAGGGTGAATGTCTTGGGGTACTCCACCCGGAGTGCTTCTGACATTCAGAAGAAAATTAATGACCTGCGGCGCAAGGTGAGGGGCAAGGTGGCCACCATCAGGAGGCATGAGAGGGGCACAGGTGGTGGTCCCCCATGTCCTGTCACCCTGACCGCAGAGGAGGAGGTGGTCGCACGCTGCCTGGAGAGGGAGCAGGTGGAGGGGGTCCCAGGCTATGACTCCATGGAGGAAGGCTCCAGGACAGGTAAGTGTTTTTTATCCCCTATTTGGTGTGTTGCATGTGGGGGGGGGGAGGGTACATGTGCCAAGTGTGTGGGACCACCAACATGTGTCTGCTTTGTGTCATCCACAGATGACGGAGCTGGGACATCATCGGTCGGCGGCCAGTCCACCCCACCCCCCCCCCCACGCCATCGTGTGCCCGAGCCACTGGGTGGTGAAGAGGTTGTGGAGGAGAGTGGCCACACCACACCTGCCGAGGTGGTTGTGGAGGATCCTGCTGTGGCAGAGCAGGACTTTTCATTAGTTTTGTCGGTCTCCTCCCCTTCTCCTGGGCCGTCTGTTATCCCCTCCCCCATCCTTGGAAGCCCCTCAAGGGCGACTCCCTCCCCCCGGGGACAACCATCTTCTGGCCCCAGGAAGGCCACCCAGAAGACCAGGGGGGTGTCGGATGATGTCCAGGACCAGTTGGCGAGGGATCACGCCAGGCAGACTGAACAAATGGGGGCCATAGTAGGCCATTTGGAGAAAGTGGCTGACAGCCTGGGCTCAGTTGCCAACATCAGCAACGCAGTGACAGGATGTAAGTTGCAACTGCGCTGCAGTGGTCACCAGTTTGGGGGAGGTGCAGGGGGATATTACACAACTCACTGCAGCCGTCCAGGGTAACGGTGCTGCCATCCGGGACCAGGGGAGGCTGAGTCGGCGGGCCCAGCATTACCAGGTCACCCGTCAGCTCCGGATGCAGGCCCAGACAAACTATTACCTCGGCCGGATAGCCAGGGCCTTGGAGGGCATGCAGGCCACACCTGCCAGGAGTGGCCCACCTGGGGATCAGCCACCTCCAGATGCCCCCCCACCCCCACCCACTCCATCCAGACAGCTGAGGAGCCAGAGAGGTGCGGCAAGAAGAAGCCCCCGGCATCCCCGATGAGGCTTTTATTTTTTTGGGTTTATCTGATTTTTTTGGACATACTCAGGTCATGAGTTTTTGTTTATTTTGTAGTATTATTTTTATACTCGGGTCATGAGTTTTTGTTTATTTTCTCAGGTTATGAGATTTTGTATTTATTTTTTTACTGCACACGGTCAGGAGTGCAGGGGACAGTGTGAATGGTGTGTGAATGTGAGGGGGTGGCACTCCTGACAGTAAGGGGTGTCACCCTCGGCCGTGGTGGTGAAGTTAACCCCACGGCTGAATGAATGACGTGTGAAAGGTGTATGAATGGACAGTGACATCTTCGGGGCCTTGACGCTGGCGTTACTGCTCCCAACTCCTACATGCTGGACTTGGGCTAATCCAATGCGATGTGCATGTGGTGTGTGTGATCTAGGGACATCAGTGGTGTACACGCGTGCACTGTCTGTGTTATTAATGTTTTGGTTTAGTGTCCAAAGATGCCTACGGCGAGGACCCTCCTGACTGCTCTTCCATCAGCAGACTGGGTGTCCTCTGGCAGGTGGGGACTGTGTGGGTCGGGGGTCAGGTCATCACGTATGTCAATCTGCAGGCCTTTTCTCATAGCAAAGTTGTGCAGAATGCAACATGCACCGATGATCTGACACACGAAGGTAGGGGAATACAATAGGGTCCCCCCGGACTTATCCAGGCATCGGAAACGGGACTTCAGGAGCCCAAATGTTTGCTCCACCACTCCACGTGTTTTGATGTGTGCTTCATTGTATTTTCTCTCTCCTCTGGTTTGGGGGTTCCGGAAAGGAGTCATTAGATGGGGTCCCAGTGCATATGCAGAGTCACCTGTAAGGTAAAAGACAGGAGAATGTTAGTCGTGCATGTGCCACTTCTGTTGTGCATCACGGGAGGGGATAGTCATGCCTGACTCCCATGTCACTCACCAACCAGCCAGCTGTCCCCATACATGTTCTGGTTAAATTCTGCTGGGATGGGGCTCTGATTGTATATGAAGCTGTCATGGCTGGACCCGGGGTGTTTGGCACGGACGTGCCATATGAGGCGTTGGGCATCAGCTATCACCTGTACGTTGATGGAATGCCAATGCTTCCGATTGCGGTATATGTGCTCTGTGGCACTGGGGGGCTGTAGGGCCACATGTGTGCAATCAATGGCCCCCACAGTACGTGGGAATCTGGCAATGTTGTAGAAATCTGTCATTGCCTTCTGCCGTAGCTCCTCAGTGGTGGGTCTGATGAAGTGGTGGGACATGCGTCTGAGGATTGCAGGGACAACCTGGTGCACACATCTGCTCAGAGGATTGTGACATCCCAGCCACCACTCCACTTGTACGCTGGAATGATCCAGTTGCAAGGAAATGAAGTGTTGCCAGTACCTTCACCAGTGGCTGCACTGCTTGTGAGCGGTGTGTCTTGCTGGTGATGTCATCCTGCAGGGTTGTGGTTAGTTCAAGTATTGCATCTGGGCTGAATCTGAAGAGGCGATACACCTCCTCATCCCCCATGCCAAAGAGGCTCATACGTGTGCGGTATATCCTCTCACGTGCCCGCCTCCTTCGTTCTGGGGGACCCATCAGTAGTTCTAGGACCACAATTGCCCCTGGCATGTTGGCACACAGAGGTGTTGTCCTTGCAAGTGTGGTTGTTCACCTAGCTCCTATCGTCGGTAACGCTGCTGTAGCTGCTCTCCTGCTGACCTGTGGCCATCTGGAGTAAAGATAAAGCAGCCTTTTGTAGAAATAACTTTGCGCCGGACGGACGAGATACGCGCAGCGCATGTAGCCAGCGTATGGTGCTAATTCGTTCGTGAATTGGGAAAAATCCCTCATTTGCATATTTGCAGGGGAAATCAATAGGCGCGACTGATGCGCCCAGCGAAATTAAGCGCTGACGATACTCTGGCGTCGGAACGTTCCGCCGGTCGCAAATGACCCGTTATTGGGCGCATCTAGTTTGGTGGGTACAGGCACATAGAAACGACGGCGCATCATCACAGTTACGCGGCGCATATCGAAATACTCCAGCGCAAGTGTTCCTGAATCTGGCCCTATGTGTATAAGTCCAACACAATTCCTGATGCAATGGAGAAGGATCTGTATTAAGATCCATGTAGGTCTTCACCACGTGAGAAAATAGGATAGTAAACTTGAAGCATATTCCTCCACCAGTGAAGATGGCTACTCTCACCTTAGAACGAGACCACTGGGTTAGCAGATGGTTACTTAGGCATAAAGGAAACGGGATGTAAATGATGTTGCAAATCTTCCAATGTCAGTCTCGGCGTGGATACCGGAACATGGGAACATAGGAGAAAAACAGCAATCTAAGAGCCTCCGCTGTATAATCACTTTAATTCAATTAGAGACTATACAGGCTACTCACATTTTACAAGATGTTAAAAGGCATGTATTCACAGATATCGGCTCACAGAGTTCACAAGATGTATCACCGAACGACGTGTAAAGCTCCAGTCCCAGATGAGTCCCAGATACTGCCGTCATGAGTCCCAGATACTCCTGACGGCAGTATCTGGGACTCATCATTCCCCATTGGTTATGACAGACAGCCAGTGAATGTGGCAGACAAGAGATCAGAACAAAAAAAGCAGGAAGCTCAGCTTCACCCTGCTGAAGAAGTGTTTTACACGCAACGCGTCCGGGGATCTGGAGCTTTACACGGCGCTCGGTGATACATCTTGTGAACTCTGTCTGTCTGTGCGTGTGCGCGTCTGTAGAGGCATAGTGTGTGGCGCGCTTTCGGGGGGAGGGGCGGGTGTGACGCCCACCTGGATACAGACAGCAATGAGTTCAAAAGCTCAGTTGTGTCAGTCTGCAGGCAGGACACAGAGCGGAGGTTTATCCTGTGGCTCTGAGAACCTTTGGTGGTGTGGACTCAGCAAAGAGAGCAGTCTCCTTCAGCGAAGACTCCCCTTAACCCTGAACACTCGGTTCCTCAGTAGGGTGTGTTGGATTGGCCCGGTAGCCCAGCAACAGTGTTTGGTAACTGTTCAGACAAGGAGGACTCAGGGTTTATCCTTAGAGTGATCCTTTCCGTGTCTGACTGGTGGGTGTCCTGATAAGCAGTCCTCCAGACAGGGACATGGCTCCTAAGGGGTCTGGGACAGCAAAAACCGCCAAAAATGCAAAGAAGCAAAAGGGCTCCCCATCGGGGTCTGAGGATCAAGGACAAGCCTCTATGACACCCTATTCCCCTGAGGCACCAGAGTTGGGCCCTCCAGTTGAGCCATTGGGTTCCTTAGGGGCTGTTGCCAGCCTAGCCCAGGCGCCCCCTGTCTGTTACAGAGGAGGTGTTGGCCTCCACCCTTGGGGGATTGGAGAAAAGATTGACTGCATTAATTGCAGCCGCTTTGCCCGAAAGAAAGCGGGCCAGGTCCCCCTCTCCAGGGGTACAATCCCTGGACAGGGAAGATTTCCTTTCAGAAGGGGACCAGGCGGATGAGCCAGAGACAGCTGATTTGGAAGAGTCCACCTTTTTCTGCCACTCAGGCAGAAAGGCTTTGGGTCCAGTCCTTAACGGACATGGTGCATTCAGCTTTTAAGCTACCCCGGCCCTTGCCGGCTGTCAGCACAGTCTCTTCGTTGGGTTCCTTAAAGGTCCCACAATCAGGCTCAGTGTGCCCGATACATCCTCTCTTGGAGGATCTGATGTATCAGGATTGGGTTAACCCGGACAAACTTTTTGTAACCCCAAAGAGATTTTCTGTCCTCTATCCGATGGAGGAGAGGTTCACGAAGAAATGGGCAGTCCCCGCAGTTGATGCGGCGGTGTCATGTGTCAATAAAAATCTCACCTGCCCGGTGGATAATGTCCAAATGTTTAAAGACCCGGCTGGCAAGCGATTGGAAACTGTGTTGAGGGCATCCTTCTCCACAGCAGGGGCTGTCATTCAGCCAGCTATAGCAGCCATAGGGGTCTGTCAGGCCTTGAAAGACCAGACAAAACAGATCCTGAGGGATCTCCCACCTCAGCAGGCTCAAGATTTAGCCGATTTGCCTAGAGCATTGTGTTTTGCTGTGGACGCCATTAAGGATTCCATCCAGCAGGATTCCCGCTTTTCCATTGCGTTGGTCCATATGAGAAGGCTCATATGGCTGAAAAATTGGTCGGCTGAGACCCCCTGCAAGAAGCTCCTTGCGGGGTTCCCTTTTCATGGGGAAAGGCTATTTGGTGACGATCTCGACAAATACATACAGAAAATCTATAGCGGTAAGCGTACCTTATTACCGGTAAAAAAGAGGATCAGGGGCCCCACTTTTAAGCGGCCCCCCCCTCCGGCCCCGACAGCGTCTAGCTCTCGGCAGTATCGACGGCCTTCTGGTAGACCGGGCTCGGGGGGCAGACCGCAGGGTCAGGGTTCAAGTAGCAGAAGGCCTTGGAACCGTAAAACAGGCAGACCAGCCCCTAAAGCGTCCCTTTGAAGGGGCGCCCCCACTCTCTCGAGTGGGGGGAAGGCTCCAGGGGTTTTCAGAAGCCTGGAAGGAAGAAGTCCTAGACAAATGGGTTCTTTCCACAGTTTCCTTAGGCTACCACCTGGAGTTTCGGGGATTCCCCCCTCCTCGTTTTCTGGTCTCAAACATACCAAAAGACCTAGGAAAGAGAAGGTTTCTTCTGACGGCCTTGGATCGCCTTCAACATCAAGGGGTGATCGTGGAGGTACCAGTTCCAGAACAAGGACTGGGTTACTACTCAAATCTTTTCCTTGTCCCCCAAGCCAAATGGCGACGTAAGGCCAATTTTGGACCTGAAGGGCCTAAACCGCTTCTTAAACATCCGGTCCTTCCGTATTGGACTCAGTCCGGTCTGTGGCAGCGGCAGTACAAGGCAAAGATTTCCTTGCATCCATCGACATAAAGGATGCATACCTGCACATCCCGATATTTCCAGGCCATCACAAGTACCTGCGCTTTGTGGTAGGTCACCAGCATTTCCAGTTCGTGGCCCTGCCCTTCGGGTTGGCCACGGCTCCCAGGGTTTTTACAAAGATCCTGGCCCCCTTGATGGCCAATCTAAGAGTTCAGGGAGTCTCGGTGATAGCGTATTTAGACGACCTTCTGTTAACAGATCGCTCAGCTTTAGATTTAAAGAGAGCAATTCGCATGTCAGTGCATTATCTCCAGTCACTGGGCTGGATTATAAACGAAGACAAATCGGTCTTGCGACCAACAAGACGATTGGAGTATCTCGGCTTGCTGTTCGATACAGAAGACCAGAAGATTTTCTTGCCTCGTCCCAAGATCTACAATCTATGGGCATTGATTCGGTTCGTTCTGAGCAGAAGAAGACCGCCCGTTCGCCTCTGTATGCGACTGTTAGGGAAACTGGTGGCCACATTCGAGGCAGTGCCTTACGCACAGTTCCATTCGAGGAAGCTGCAGGCGGCCATCCTGGCTGCCTGGAACAAGCAGACCCAAACATTGGATCGCCCCATGTCTTTCTCCCCTAGTCCGTCAGAGTCTATGCTGGTGGCTATCGCCCCAAAATCTCCAAAAAGGGAGATCCTTCAGCCCAATCATATGGGAAATAGTGACAACGGACGCCAGCCTGACAGGCTGGGGAGCAGTAATGGGCAACCTATCCCAGCAGGGAACGTGGTCGGTTGCAGAAACTTACCTGCCCATCAACCAGTTGGAGATTCGAGCCATCCGGCTAGCCCTGAGGGCCTGGACAGCAGAGCTACACGGTTGTCCAGTCAGAGTGCAATCGGACAGTGCCACTGCCGTTGCTTATATAAACCATCAGGGAGGCACTCGGAGCCGGGCGGCCCAGAAGGAGGTCGATCAGGTCCTCACGTGGGCAGAGAGGCACATACCCTGCATTTCAGCGGTGTTCATCCCCGGCATAGAGAATTGGCGAGCGGATTATCTCAGCCGCCGGCAGATCTCGCCAGGGGAATGGTGCCTCCATCACCAAGTGTTTCAGGACATTTGCAGCAAATGGGGGATGTCGGATATAGATCTGATGGCGTCGAGATTCAATACAAGGCTGGACAGGTTTGTGTCCCGATCGAGAGACCCCTTAGCATGCCAGACAGACGCACTAGTGTGCCCTTGGACCCGCTTCTCTTTGATCTACGCCTTTCCGCCGGTTCGGCTTCTGCCCCGTCTCCTCCGCAGGATCCTGATGGAGGACAAGCCGGTTATCTTGATAGCTCCAGCGTGGCCCCGAAGGTCGTGGTATACCCTAATCGTAAGGATGATGGTAGGGGACCCATGGCCCCTTCCTCTTCGACCAGACCTGCTAACTCAGGGCCCGATCTGCCACCCTTCCTTACCGTCGTTAAATTTAACGGCTTGGCGGCTGAATCCTACATTTTGAAGAGAAGATGAATCCCTAAGTCGGTGATACCCACTTAGATTAATGCCAGGAAGCCGGTGTCGAGATTGATCTATTATAGGGTATGGAAGGCCTACGTGGCATGGTGTGAAACCAAGAAATGGCACCCTCGCAAGTTCATGGTTGGTAGGATTCTGGAATTTCTTCAGTTAGGGGTAGAAATGAAGTTGGCCATCAGCACCATTAAGGGGCAGATTTCGGCTCTATCCGTGTTCTTTCAGAGGCCGTTGGCCACCCATTCTTTGATTAAAACCTTCCTACAAGGAATCTTGCGGGTTAATCCCCCAGTTAAAGTTCCTGTATGTCCTTGGGACCTAAACCTGGTTCTCTCGGTTCTGCAGAGACAGCCCTTTGAACCGTTGAGGGAAATCCCCTTGGTGCTGCTTACTAGAAAGCTAGTGTTCTTGGTGGCCATATGCTCGGCCAGAAGAGTCTCTGAGTTAGCTGCTTTCTCTTGTCGAGAACAGTATTTAGTCGTCCACAAGGACAGAGTTGTCTTACGTCCTCATCCATCCTTCCTCCCGAAGGTGGTATCAAGTTTCCATTTAAACCAGGATGTCATCCTTCCCTCTTTTTTTCCTAATCCGGCTTCTGGCAAGGAGAGATTGCTACATTTTTTTAAATGTGGTAAGAGCAATCAGAATCTGAGGGCTACTGCCCAAATCCGTAAGACGGACGTCTTATTTATTCTACCAGATGGACCTAGGAAAGGCCAGCCGGCCTCTAGGGCCACTATTGCCAGGTGGGTCCGGCAGACCATCTCTCAGGCCTACGGATTAAGGGGGAAGGACCCCCCAGGGTCTATAAAGGCTCATTCCACCAGGGCAGTGGGCGCCTCTTGGGCGGTGCACCATCAGACCCCCATGGCTCAAGTCTGTAGGGCGGCGACCTGGTCGTCGGTCCATATCGTTACAAGGTTCTATCAGCTAGATGTTGCACGGGGCTCGAACCTAGCCTTCGGGCAAGCGGTCCTGCAGGCTGCTGTTTAGATCCCCGGAACCCGGGGGTGCCTATATTACTCGATTCTTTCTGGTTTCCATCCCCTCAGTAGGCATTGCTATAGGACATCCCACATAGTTATTAATATGCTGCTCTGTGTCCCGTGATGTACGATAAAAAAAAAGGTATTTTTATAACAGCTTACCTGTAAAATCCTTTTTCTTGGAGTACATCACGGGACACAGAGCACCCCCCCCTCTTCTTGGGGACAGGGGGACCTGTATTGCTTGCTACAAAACTGAGGTACTCCCAGTAAGGGAGGGGTTAAATAGGGAGGGAACTTCCTGTCTTGATTGCCAGTGTCCATCACCTGAAGGTAGGCTCTATAACCCACATAGTTATTAATATGCTGCTCTGTGTCCCGTGATGTACTCCAAGAAAAGGATTTTACAGGTAAGCTGTTATAAAAATCCCTTTTTTCTCACGTGGTGAAGACCTACATTGATCTTAATACAGATCCTTCTCCATTGCATCACGAATTGTGTTGGACTTGTACACATATTTATCTCACTTTATTTGTATATGGTTTGCGCTGCACTTTTTCTTTATTTTTATACTATTTTGGATTTTGTAAAGGTCCTTTATGGTGCTTAGCTAGCATTCCTATGGTATATCAACTGTAAAAAAAATTGCACCTTATATTTTTATGGAAGATACGTAATGATATTTTTCTTCATTTTCATTATCACCTACCAATTTTTTATGTTTTATTAATCACCTTGATCGTATATATTTTTGCGCTGATTGCACCCCCCCTATTTGCATTATTCTGGTTTTTAGGAATGTTAAATATGCTCTTGCTTTGTGATGATGAAGAAACTGTAAACCCCAAACCTGAAGGACCACAAAAAAAAGGGCTGAAACACACATGAATAAACCCAACACCGTCATAAAACTTGATGATGAGCTACCCTGATCACAGCGGAATCATACTTCCAATGCTGGCTCAGAATATTGTTTAAGGAATACAAGTGAAACTGGAAAAATGTGTATATCGTACAAAAGTTACCGTATTTATCGACATATAACACGCACCCTAACTTTAAAAGGGAAGTTTCAGGAAAAAAACGTTCCACAGCCCCCTGCATATAACACGCAGGCATAGTTTACCCTCTTTTCAGGGTAAAAAAGTGAGTCTAAGCCATGATTTGTCATTGTGATGATTATGGCTTGCAGCTCATGAAAACCCCAAATCCACGATCTCAGAAAATTTGAATATTACATGTATTCAATAAAACAAGGATTGTATATAGAACAATATTGGACCTCTGAAAAGTATAGGCATGCATATGTACTCAGTACTTGGTTTGGGCCCTTTTTGCAGCAATTAGTGCCTCAATGCAGCGTGGCATGGAAGCTATCAGCCTGTGGCACTGCTGAGGTGTTATGGAAGACCAGGATGCTTCAGTAGCGGCTTTCAGCTTTTCTGCATTTTTTGGTCTCATGTCTCATCTTTCTCTTGGCAATGCCCCATAGATTCTCTACGGGGGTTCAGGTCAGGCGAGTTTGCTGTCCAATCAAGCACAGTAATCCCACAGTCATTGAACCAGGTTTTGGTGCTTTTGGCAGTGTGGGCAGGTGCAGGGCAGTCCTGCTGGAAAATGAAGTCGGCATCCCCATAGAGCTCATCTGTGGAAGGAAGCATGAAGTGCTCCAAAATCCCCTGGTAGACGGCTGCGTTGACCCTGGACTCAATGAATCACAGTGGACCAACACCAGCAGATGACATGGCTCCCCAAATCAACACAGACTGTGGAAACTTCACACTGGACTTCAAGCATCTTGCAGTGTGTGGGCCTTTCCATTCTTCCTCCATACTCTGGGTCCTTGGTTTCCAAATTAGATGCAAAATTTGCTCTCATCAGAAATGAGGACTTTGGACCACTGATCAACAGACCAGGTCTGTTTTTCTTTAGCCCAGGTAAGACGCTTCTGACGTTGTTTGTTGTTCTGGAGTGGCTTGACACGAGGAATACGACATTTGAAGCCCATGTCCAGGATCCGCCTGTGTGTGTGGTGGCTCTTAATGCCCTGACTCCTGCCTCAGTCCACTCCTTGTGAAAGTCCCCAACACTTTTGAATGGCCTTTTCCTGACAATCCTCTTCAGGCTGCGGTCATACCTGCTGCTTGTGCACCTTTTTTCTTTTCCCTTCCACATAACTTTTTATTAATGTGCTTTGATACAGCACTTTGGGAACATCCAACTTCTTTTGCAATTACCTTTTTGAGGCTTTCCCCCCTTATGGATGGTGTCAATTATGGTTTTCCGCACAACTGTCAGTTCAGCAGTCTTTCCCATGAGACCTCTTAAAGGTTCAGGAACCCCTTGCATGTGTTATGGCTTAATTAGCTGATTAGAGTGTGACTCTTTGAGCCTAGAATATTGCACCTTTTCACAATATTTGAAATTAACCACTTAAGACCCGGACCTTTTTATGCAGCTAAAGGACCCAAGGTGTTTTTACAATTTATCACTGCGCTGCTTTAACTGGTGATTGCGCAATCATGCAATGTTGTACCAAAACGAAATTTGCATCCCTTTCTTCCCACAAATAGAGCTTTCTTTTGATGGTATTTGATTGCCTCTGCGATTTTTTATTTTTTGTGATATAAACGGAAAAAGACAGAAAATTTTGAAAACAAATTATATTTTCTACTTTTTGTTGTAAGAAAAATCGAATAAACTAAATTTTAGTCAAACATTTAGGCCAAAATGTATTCAGCCAGCTGTCTTTAGTAAAAAAAAATCGCAATAAGCGTATATTTATTGGTTTTCGCAAATGTTATAGCATTTACAAACTAGGGTACATTTTCTGGAATTTACACAGCTTTTAATTTGACTGCCTCTCATTTCTTGAGGTGCTAAAATGGCAGGGCAGTACAACCCCCCCCCCCCCCCCCCCAAATGACCCAATTTTGGAAAGTAGACACCCCAAGGAACCTGCTGAGAGGCATGGTGAGTTCATTGAATATTTTTATTTTTTTGTCCCAAGTAATTGAATGACAAAAAAATAATTTTTTGTTTACAGAAAGCTGTCACTAAATGATATATTGCTCACACATGCCATGGTTATATGTGGAATAGCACCCCCAAAATACATTCAGCTGCTTCTCCTGAGTACGGGGATACCACATGTGTGGGACTTTTTGGCAGCCTAGCCGCATACGGGACCCCAAAAACCAAGCACTGCCTTCAAAAATGTATGCCCTTAGAAATCTTGATTTCACTCCTCACTACTTATCACAGTTTCGAAGGCCATAAAATGACAAAATGGCATACCCCCCCCCCCCCCCCCCCCCCCAAATGACCCCATGTTTTTTACAACAAAAAGAAAATAATGTATTTTGAAAATTTAAAAAAGAAAAAAAAAAAAACTTTGTGACAAGAGATCTGCAAAATACTCACCATACCTCTCAGCAAATAGCTTGGGGTGTCTACTTTCCAAAATTGAGTCATTTGGGGGGGTTTTGTGCCATCTGGGCATTCCATGCCCTCTGAAACTGTGATGGGTAGAGAGACGTGAAATCAAAAATGTATACCCTTAGAAAGCCTGAAGGCGGTGATTGGATTTTGGGTCCCGTACGCGACTAGGCTCCCAAAAGTCCCACACATGTGGTGTCCCCGTACTCGGGAGAAGCAGCAGAATGTATTTTGGGATGTAATTCCACATACAGTGCAGAAAATAAGTATTTGAACACCCTGCTATTTTGCAAGTTCTCCTACTTGGAAATCATGGAGGGGTCTGAAATTGTTATCGTAGGTGCATGTCCACTGTGAGAGACATAATCCAAAAAAAAAAATCCAGAAATCACAATGTATGATTTTTTTAACTATTTATTTGTATGATACAGCTGCAAAGAAGTATTTGAACACCTGTCTATCAGCTAGAATTCTGACCCTCAAAGACCTGTTAGTCTGCCTTTAAAATGTCCACTCCATTTATTATCCTAAATTAGATGCGCCTGTTTGAGGTCATTAGCTGCATAAAGACACCTGTCCACCCCATACAATCAGTAAGAATCCAACTACTAACATGGCCAAGACCAAAGAGCTGTCCAAAGACACTAGAGACAAAATTGTACACCTCCACAAGGCTGGAAAGGGCTACGGGGAAATTGCCAAGCAGCTTGGTGAAAAAAGGTCCACTGTTGGCGCAATCATTAGAAAATGGAAGAAGCTAAACATGACTGTCAATCTCCCTCGGACTGGGGCTCCATGCTCGTGGGGTCTCAATGATCCTAAGAAAGGTGAGAAATCAGCCCAGGACTACACGGGAGGAGCTGGTCAATGACCTGAAAAGAGCTGGGACCACCGTTTCCAAGGTTACTGTTGGTAATACACTAAGACGTCATGGTTTGAAATCATGCATGGCACGGAAGGTTCCCCTGCTTAAACCAGCACATGTCAAGGCCCGTCTTAAGTTTGCCAATGACCATTTGGATGATCCAGAGGAGTCATGGGAGAAAGTCATGTGGTCAGATGAGACCAAAATAGAACTTTTTGGTCATAATTCCACTAACCGTGTTTGGAGGAAGAATAATGATGAGTACCATCCCAAGAACACCATCCCTACTGTAAAGCATGGGGGTGGTAGCATCATGCTTTGGGGGTGTTTTTCTGCACATGGGACAGGGCGACTGCACTGTATTAAGGAGAGGATGACCGGGGCCATGTATTGCGAGATTTTGGGCAACAACCTCCTTCCCTCAGTTAGAGCTTTGAAGATGGGTCGAGGCTGGGTCTTCCAACATGACAATGACCCGAAGCACACAGCCAGGATAACCAAGAAGTGGCTCTGTAAGAAGCATATCAAGGTTCTGGCGTGGCCTAGCCAGTCTCCAGACCTAAACCCAATAGAGAATCTTTGGAGGGAGCTCAAACTCTGTGTTTCTCAGCGACAGCCCAGAAACCTGACTGATCTAGAGAAGATCTGTGTGGAGGAGTGGGCCAAAATCCCTCCTCCAGTGTGTGCAAACCTGGTGAAAAACTACAAGAAACGTTTGACCTCTGTAATTGCAAACAAAGGCTACTGTACCAAATATTAACATTGATTTTCTCAGGTGTTCAAATACTTATTTGCAGCTGTATCATACAAATAAATAGTTAAAAAAATCATACATTGTGATTTCTGGAATTTTTTTTTTGATTTTGTCTCTCACAGTGGACATGCACCTACGATGACAATTTCAGACCCCTCCATGATTTCCAAGTGGGAGAACTTGCAAAATAGCAGGGTGTTAAAATACTTATTTTCTGCACTGTATGCCCATGGCATGTTTGAGCAATATATCATTTAGTGACAACTTTGCGCAAAAAACATTTTTTTTCCCCACAACTTGTGTCAAAATATAAAATATTCCATGGACTCGAGATGCCTCTCAGCAAATAGCTTAGGGTGTCTACTTTCCAGAATGGGGTCATTTGGGGGGGGGTTTTGAATTGTTCTGGCATTTTATGCACAACATTTAGAAGCTTATGTCATACATCACCCTCTTCTAACCACTTGAAGACAAAGCCCTTTCTGACACTGTTTGTTGACATAAATATATATATTTTTTATTTATTTTTGCAAGAAAGTTAAGTTGAACCCCCAAACATATATTTTGGGTGTTGCATTTTTTTTCCCACACGGTATTTGCGCAGCGATTTTTCAAACACATTTTTTTGGGAAAAAATACTTTTTTTTTTGTTATTTTAAAGCACTAAAACACACTATATTGCCCAAATTATTGATGAAATAAAGCTGATCTTAGGCTAAGTACATGGATACCGAACACGACATACTTTAAAATTGCGCACAAAAGTGCAGTGGCAACAAACTACATACATTTTTAAAAGCCTTTACACGTTACCACATTAGATTTACAGAGGAGGTCTACTGCCCTCGATCTGCCCTTCGCGGTGATACCTCGCATGCATGGTACAATTGTTGTTTACATATGACTCCAGATCGACGCTTGCGTTCGCCTTTGCGCAAGGGCAGGGGGGGGGACAAGGATGCTTCTCTTCTTCTTTTTTTTTTTTTTAAAGTAGCCCTGCAACTTGCGCATACATTTGCAAATGTCTGCAAATTAAACCCCTTGGTTTTAACATGAACTTTTTCGACAAAACCGTTTGTTGCAGGCTGGCTGGTAAGTGAGCTGGGAATTATTTGTTTCTTGTTCTTTTTTGATGTGTCACCCTTCCATGTGCTCCTTGCTGCAAAGGACAATTATAGGTTGGAGTGGTTGCCATTTTGTTTGTACCATGCAATTTTTGTCTTGATAATTGGTATCCTTTTACTCTATAAAACCCAATTTCTTAGTTTTACCCTAAAATGTATATATATTATATTGTGAATGCATGTACGTGTATTTTTTTTTTTCCAAATATATATTTGATAAACATGCAAAAATATAGTGTGACTTAAAAAAAAATTGCAAACTGTTACCATTTTATTCTACAGAATCTTTCCTTTCAGAAAATGTATAATTGTTTGGGAGGTTTATTAAGTAATTGTGTAGCAAAAAATTTGAGAAAGTGCTGCTAGCCCGAATAATGATTAATAAAAATGATGAATTTTGAAGAATTGCTCACAAGGGCCTATAGGCAGCTAGAAAAATGGACTGAATGGAATATATCAAGTTATTTTTATTGCGTACAAATATATGAAAAAAAAAAAAAAAAAAAAACACACACAAATTAAAAACTGCTGAGCTTTGCTATGTATGGTATCTAAACATGAAATGTCAATATTTCAAATGGCAAAAAATTATTTGTCACTAAATGCTATTGCTCAAAGAGCCTCAACGCGTTTTCATCGTATATTGTTCTGATCTTCCTCAGGGGATTAAGACCTCTAATATCACAAAACATATCAAGGTTATGGCATTCTAAATGAAAGAAGTGTACATATATGGACCCATCGTCCAATTGATTTAGCCATTGTTTGGTCATTAACGGTATTTCAATTGAATGTATTAAAACTTTTTGATCAAAGTCGATTAAAAACATATAGGCGGGGTAGTTTCCAGGTGGTAATCTGTCCAAGGAGTATGGAACTGGACCACACCAACCCATGGAAAGTCACACAGACTAAATGTGAGATAAAGGGAGAGGGAGCGCAGACATAACTGCAACACGGACAGCCTGGTTGAATGTAGAAGTTGTGTGTTCAATTAAAACATAAAAATTTATCTGTGTATCCTATGCTGTCTGTGTTGCAGGTATGTCAGTGCTCCATCTCCCTTTCACATTTTAGTGTCTCATACGATCGCAAAACACTTCTCTTCTGTAAGCAATAGCAATTAATGTTAAAATCTTCTCTTTTCGTCCATGGACGGACACAGCCTTCACAAGTCTTGACATATGGGTTGTGTTCCTGTTCATAGGAGAGGACTAGGCAGAACATGTTAGATATTTAAATACATGTTACTTTAACAAAGTTGAACAGCCCTGCCCAGGGGGTGGTCCCTCTGGACATAACCCTCCGCCCTGCAGCATACAGCCTCAGTTTTTTTTCCCTGCCTAGCAGAGAAGGACGTGGCTCCCTTTTGGGCCCAGTGCCCTGAAGAATTTTTTTTATTGCCTCCACCCGACTCATGAGTGGGGGGGGGCTTTGCAGGTTGACGGCTCGTTGGACCTCCCTGCTCTCTGACCAGTGGGTCAGCGAGGTGGTCACTTTGGGGTACAAGATCAAGTTTCTTTCCTGTCCACGGAACAGGTTCTTTCCCTCAAATCTCCCTCTCCTTCCCGCTCATCGGTCTGCCCTATTGGGGGCAGTGCAAGACTTTCTGAGTTGCGGGGTAATTTTACCTGTTTCATGGGATGAGAGGTTTTAGGGCTTTTATTCGAATCTGTTTGTGGACCACAAACAGATTCGAATAAAAGCCCAGAGGGACAGAGAAGGACAGAGTTCGGCCAATCTTGGACAAAATGCCTTTTGTAAGGGTATGGAAGTTCTGTATGGAATCAATTTGTTCGGTGGTGGCTGCGCTCCATTTGGGGGACTTTCTGGCGTCCTTGGACATCAGGGACGCATACTTGCATGTCCCAATTTGCCCAGGACACCAGAGATTTCTGTGTTTTGCGATCGGCGAAGACTACTATGGGTTTGTGGCTTTTTCTTTTTGGCCTGGCATCGGCACCAAGAGTTTTCACCAAGGTGCTTGCCCCGATTTTTAGCTTTGTTGCGACAGCGAGGCGTTGCCATCGTGGGCGACTTGGACGATCTTGCGAGAGCAGCTTCTGGCTCAGAATTAGAGGTAGATGTGTCTATAGCCAGCCAGACCCTCCGAGAATTTGGTTGGGTGTTAAACATCCAGAAATTGGTCCTGGTACCGACTCAGCATTCGGAATTCCTGGGGGTTATTCTGGACTCTGCGGAGGCGAGAGTTTTCCCTCCCTTGGAGAAGTTGCAGACTCTGCAGTCTGCGGTGAAGCTGCTGGCATCCCAAAAATGATTGTCTCATTTCTCAATTCCCCACTTGTGTATTGCAGAGGGAGCTCCTGTCCAAATGGAACAAACATCTGTTGTCTCTGGATCGCCAGATTCAGGTGGGTCACCTAGTCAGTCTCTCAGCTCTTTGGTCCGGGAAGCCGTTTTTCTCCCCTTCCAGTGGACGGTGATTACGACGCCGACAGCCTCACATGTTGGGGGGGGGGTCCAGTCGGCATAGGGTCGCTGGACTCTAGAAAGAATCCCGTTCTGCCTAGCAAGTCCTGGAACTTCGGGCTATCAGGCTGTGCCACTCCTCGTGGTTGAGGTTGCAGGGTCGCCCAATCAGGATCCAGTCGGACAACGCCATGGCAGTGGTTTATGTCAACCATCATGGGGGAACACTGAGCTCAGCTGCAGCATCCAAAGGTCGCTCACATCCTGCAGTGGGCGGAAAGAAACGTGCCGGCTCTGTCAGCCGTTTACATTCTGGGCGTAGAAAACTGGCAGGCGGACTACCTAAGTTGCCAGATGCTGGACCAAGGGGGACTGGTCATTGTATCCGATGGCGTTTCATCTCTGCAGGAGGTGGGGCACACCGGACATGGACCTCCTGGCTTCTCTACTCAATCGCAAGGTGTCAAGGTTCCTGGCCAGGTCCAGAGATCCCTGGGCAGACGCGTTGGTGTCCCCGTGGGGTCAATATCCGCGAATTTATGCCTTTCCCCCATTAAAGTTGCTTCCTCGTCTGCTCCGCAGAGTGGAGACCAAGGGGATCCTGATAATTCTAATCGCTCTAGATTGGCCCCAGCATCCTTGGTATGCCGATCTTGTGCGCCTGGTGGCGGATGCACTCTGGCGGCTGTCAATGCAGGAGGGCCTTCTGTCTCAAGGTCCCGTACTTCATCCTGCTTTATATTTGCCAGCTTTAAAGGCATGGCTATTGAAAGCTAGGTGCTGAGGGACCGAGGGTCTTTTGGACTCGGTCCAGCATGGAGTAGATAAGAAAGTTGCCTTCAGCTCCAATAAGGGGCAGATTTCAGCCTTGGCTGTTTTCCTTTAACGGCCTTTGGCGGCCCATTCCCTGGTGGGGTACTTTTTTTTTTTTTTTTTTTTTTTTTGTGTAGGGGGTTCGTCATGTGCTTCCCCCTATTAGACCACCTCTTCCTCCATGGGATTTGAATTTGGTACTCTCGGTTCTTCAGGAACCTCCCTTTGAAAATATCAGAGATATTCCTCTTGTGACACGATCTCAAAAGGAGGCCTTTTTAGTGTCCATTACATCTGTCGGACGTGTTTGAGTTGGCGGCCTTGTCTTGCAAGTCGCCATACTTGGTCCTCCATAAGGATAAAGCGGTGCTGCGCTAGCGGCCTTCCACCTTAACGAGGACATTGTACTTCCATACTTGTCCTCGGCCGGCACATCCCCAGGAGGTTGCGCTTTATACTTTAGACATGGTACGTGTCTGCTACGGCTCAGTTTCGCAGGTCTGACTCGCTATTTTGTGTCGGTGTCTGGTCCACAAAAGGGCCTGGCGGTCTTGTTGGCCACCAATTCTCGGTGGATCAGGCAGACCGTCATACAGGCCTATGCTCTTAGGGGCGTGCGCCCCCTTTTACGTCACGGCACATTCAACCAGGGCAATTGGTGCTTCTTGGGCTTTCCAGGTGTGCAAAGCGGCGACTTGGTCTCTTTTTTCCAAATTTTACAAGGTTGATGTGAGTGCATCCTCAGATGCTTCCTTCGGTCGCAAGGTTTTGCAGGCGGCTGTTTAAAGTTGCATCTCCTCCGTTGAGGAGCTCTGCTTGTTATTGAGTGAAGTTATTTGTTTTTGATACTGTTCCCACCCCTCGTTTTTGTGACCCTGCTTGGGGATGTCCCATATGTCAAGACTTGTGAAGGCTGTGTCCGTCCATGGACGAAAAGAGAAAATAGGTTTTCTCTTATCGTCCATGGACGGACACGACTCCTTAAATCTTGACAAGTGCGTTATGTTCCCTGTTTACATGAGGACTAGGCAGAAACATGTTAAATAATTAAATACATGTTACATTAACAGAGTAGAACAGCCCCGCTGTTCCCTCCAGACATAACCCTCCTCACTGCAGCATGCAGCCTCTGTGTCGTCCTACCTAGCAAAGGAAAAGGACGTATGGCTCCCTTTTGGGCCCATCGCCCTGAGGAAAAGAGTTTATTTTATATTTGTCTTTTGACTTCTGTCAACTGCCGGCTGAGACAGGCTGCATATTGTAGATCCTTGTAGTCTTCTCAGTCTGGCCAGCGAGCGTCGGCACACCTTTTCAAAGAGGCTGGGTCTGCCACGACATGCCCCATGACTCCGGGGGTGGCCAGTGAGCCGAGGTCCACACATGACTGGACTGTGGTGTTGCCTCACTCACAGTGGACCGGGTCGACTGCTACCTCCATGCGGTTGTACGCCTGTCTGGAATACGTCAGTGAAGTCTTCGAATGGACGGGTAAGTACAGTTCCTCCCTCTTAGGTTGGGTGGTACGGCTGAGCATTCCTGGAGTTTAGATATCCTTCCTTCCCTGCTCCCTTTTTCCCTCTGCTGTTTCATTGCTGTTGGGGTGGGGAGGGAGCATCTTGCTGAGGGACTGGCCTATGTGTTTTTAATGCTGGAGGTCTTTTTTTTTATTTTTGGGAGGTTTTGTGGTGCTGTGCAGCCTTTTTAGGCTTTCACTGTTTAAATTGCATCGTTTTGCCACCATTCTGACACAATCGCCATTTTTGGGGCGATTTTCAATTCCTATTGAAAATCTCATTGGCGGCCATTTTGTTGTAGCCACACTGTGATGCAGCATATTATTGCGGCCGGTGTGTTGTCATTTTCTGCTCCCCGTCACAGAATGGTCCGGAAGTGCTGGGCGGCCAACTGCGCATGCGCGATGCGTTCCAAAGCATTTACGACAGTGCACACCAGCGAAGCCGTCGTTCGGCATCCAGGCTCTTTCCTTAACATCCCCGTGGATTGGAGGATGTTAAAAAAAGAGCCAGGAGGCCGAGCGAGCGCAGCGAGGACGTGAGGCCGACTGGCCACTTTCCCCTAAGTCCACGTCGCTCTGAATGACGGCTTCGCTGGTGTGCAGTGTCGTAAAGCCATTGGAACGCATCGCAGATGCGTTTGGAACGCATCGCGCATGCGCAGTTGGCCGACCCAGCACTTCTGGAGCACTCTGTGATGGGGGAGCCGAATATGACACGTCACCGGCTATTTTGTTGTGGCTGCGTCGGGCTCCATATGCTGCGCTCAGCGGCCATCTTGCCTGAGTCCTCGGCCTCTAGTGCTGATTCTTGCGGCGCTGTTCGCCTCACCGCAGCAGGAGTGGTGGGTTTTTGTTCAGGTCTGAACTGGGCTCTGGGAGTTTTCCTTATAATGGTGTCAGTATCTGGCTATGGAGTCAGTATCTGGGTCCTTCCCCAACATGCTGGTGATGGCAGCAGGTGTTGGCACCTGGGATTCCCACAGAGATTTTTTTGTTGGTCCTGGACACTTTTGTGCCAGGGTGGGGGCGGACTGTGGACGGGCGGGGGTTAAAGAGTGCCCCCTCCCCCCGTTATCCCCTGGGGAATGCTCTGTTATGGAGCCACGGACCAGATACCTGGGTCGGTGCAGGATAAGGCATTATGGGTGCGCTTTTCACTGCTGTACGGGACTCTGTTGAGCTGGATAGTGCAGCTGGGTGTCATGTATAGGTGACCATTCTCCTTGTTGCGGGAGGCCCTGCTTGTGAGGATCTGACTGATGGCAGATCCGAAGTATGGACCCTTTCCATGTTTACCGTGCTGGGGTCTGACTTGCGGCTTATTGTGGCCTCTACTCTGGGGTCTCAGTCACTCACGGGGTAAGCATTTTGCACCAGACAGTGGAGGAGCGCCGACTCTCCCACAAGTTGTTAGGCTAGTGGACCAGCTGGTCTAGGGCCTCATATACAGTAGGTCTGTGATGTTTTGTTAAATGCTGTGCCCTTGTTATCCAGGGCTTCTGTTTTAGAATGGGTATATGCACATGGTGGTATATGCACATGGTGGTGTAGTGGTTATCTCCATTACTCGTCAGCAAGTGTGACGGACACTGACACCAATCTGCCTGGAGCGTGCATTCTCTCCCTGTGTCTGCGTGGGTTTCCTCCGGGTACTCCGGTTTCCTCCGGGTACTCCGGTTTCCTCCGGGTACTCCGGTTTCCTCCGGGTACTCCGGTTTCCTCCGGGTACTCTGGTTTCCTCCAAGGGCATGTGTGCATACACCTACATAATATTTATACACACTATGGGCCATATTCAGAAAGAACTTGCACGGCACATATCGAGATACGTCGGGGTAAGTGTCACTATGCGCCGTTGTATCTATATGCGCCGTACCCAGAAAATGAGATACGACAAAAAATCGCGGGGATCAGCTTGCACACCCATTGATTTTTGTATTCAAATATGCAAATGAGGGAGATACGGCGATTCAGAAACCTACGTCTGTCTGCCAACATGCCAGGGGCAGCAGTGGTCATAGCACTACTGTGTCTACGGGCACGTAGGAGGTCACGGGAGAAGATATTCTGAACGCACATCAACGCGGTGTAGTGCATCTTCAGATTCAGCCCTGATGCCATCCTTGAAATAGCCACAACCCTGCAGGATGACATCACCAGCCAGCCCCACCGCGTACAAGCAGTGCAGCCACTGGTGAAGGTACTGGTAACACTGCATTTCCTTGCCAGTGGATCTTTTCAGCATACAAGTGTGTGCACCAGGTTGTCCCCGCAATCCTCACACGCATGTCCCACCACATCATCAGACCCACCCAGCAGCACCTGCGGCTGAAGGCAATGCAGGATTTCTACAGACTAGCAGGATTCCCACGCACCATCGGGGCCGTTGATTGCACACATGTGGCACTACAGCCCCCCCGTGCCACAGAGCACATATACCGCAATCGGAAGCATTGGCATTCCATCAGCTACATATACCGTCAAAGCACCATCCCAACAGAATTTGACCAGAACGTGTACAAGGACAGCTGGTTGGTTGGTGAGTGACATGGGAGTCAGGCATGACTGTCAAACCCCATGATGCAGACATCACGAGGGGCACATGCATGACTAACCTCCTCCTGTCTTTTCCCTTCCAGATGACTCTGCATATGCACTGGGACCCCATCTCATGACTCCATTCCGATATCCCCGAACCAGAGGAGAGAGAAGATACAATGAAGCACACATAAGTACCCGTGCAGTGGTTGAACAAACATTTGGCCTCCTGAAGTCCTGTTTCCGATGCCTGGATAAGTCCGGGGGGACCCTGTTGTATTCCCCAAACTTTGTGTGCCAGATCATTGGTGCATGTTGCATTCTGCACAACTTTGCCATGAGAAAGGGCCTGCAGATTGACATACATGATGACCTGACCCCCGAACTACACCGTCCCCCCTGCCCGAGGCTACCAATTCTGCTGAAGGAATAGCAGTCAGGAGTTTCCTCGTGGAACGTGTCTTTGCACGATAAATACACACATTCATCATGGCACACGGACAATGCACGCATGCACACCACTGTGGTCCCTAGATCACACACACCACATCCACATCACATTGGATTAGCCCAAGTCCACCATGCAGGACTTGGGAGCAGCAACGCCGCGCCAAGGCCCCAATGATGTTGCTGTCCATTCATTCATATGTCATTTACACACCAGTCACACTGTAGCCTACACTACTCACCGTGTGCAGATACTACAAATGAAAAAATAAACTCATAACCTGAGTATTTGAACTGAAAAAATAAACTCATAACATGATAGTACATGGCTCCTGCTGGGCATCCGCAGCTGGCGAGTGGTGGTGGTGGTGGGCTGGTGGCGCCTTGTCTGCCTCCCCTCCTCCTGTATGATCGCTGCCAGGCTCCTCCCCTCCACATGCATGACAGCTGTATTAGCCTCAAGAGCCACTGTAAGGCTCCGGACCTCAGACATAAGGCCTGATGTTGTGGCCTGCAGCTCACCCAGACAGGTCACTATTGCAGTACAGTTCGAACTGATATCCTGCAGGCTGTCAGTCATGGAGCTAGACTGATCAGCCTGCTGGGTGAGTGCCTGCTGGACAGCCAAGGTGCAGGCAGCCTGGGTCTGGGCCGAGGAGGCCAGGCTCTCTGCCACACGGTGCAGGTCACCCACTAATGCACCCATATGACGGGTCTGCCTGGACTGGTCCCTCGCCAGGTTCTCCTCTAACACGTCCGGATCACCCCTGGTCTTCCGGGTAGCCTTCCTAGGGGCAGGAGAGGCTTGTGGTCGGGTGTATGGGGAGGCCCTTGTGGGCTATCCCTGATGGGGGAGGAAATCCCTGATGGGGGAGGATATCCCTGAGGGGAAATCCCTGATGGGGGAGGAGGTTAGGGAGGGTTCTGGGATGGTGGTCTCCTCCACGATGTAGAAGCCCTCCTCTAGAGCAGGGATCTCCAAACTACGGCCCTCCAGCTGCTGTGGAACTACACTTCCCATGAGGCATTGTAAAACTCTGACATTCGTAGGCATGACTAGGCATGATGGGAATTGTAGTTCCTGAACACCTGGAGGGCCATAGTTTGGAGACTCCTGCTCTAGAGTAATGTGCTCCTTCTCTAGTTGTGGGCACTCTCCTCTGGGGGTGGCGTGGGTCGCCTAGCATACGATGACGGCCCCGCTCCCTCCTGCACATCTGTGGATGACGCAAAACATTCACATGTTGGTGGACCCACACACTTGTCACATGTTCCCTTCCACCCCCTCACATGCTACACCCTGGATAGGAAATAAAACATGCTTGCCTGCCCTCAAGGCCTGATCCACAGATTCATAGCCCTCTCCAGGCACCTGGCAACGACCTACTCATCTGGAGTGAGAGATTTTGCAGGCAGGTCCACCTCCAGTGCCTGTGGCAAGCTTCTCTTTCACCAGGCGCCGCAGATCATTAATCTTTTTGGCAATGTCCTTGGTGCTCGGACCTCATGAGCAAGTAAATTCACCTGGGCAGTAATTTGCTCCAGGATCTCTTCCTTCTTGACCTTGCTGGTCTGCCCACTCTGTGCCCCATGGAGGCATGCCCCATACTTGGAGAGGCCCTCGATAATGATTGCCCTCTCCTCAGGACTAAAATTCTTCTTCCTACGCTCCCTAGTAGGCACCGGTGCAGACATGTTCAAAAGCAAAAAAGTACTTTACCCCAAAATTTTGTCTGCTGTAATTTTGCGCACGACAGGCGCATGTCTGGCCGCTTTTATGCACTGGATGTCAGCAGTACGTAGTTGTGAGCATGCACAGAGGGGCGCGGGACCTGTGTTCACGGCGCATGCGCAGTTTGTTCGGCCCTTCATTTGCATGGGGTCACGCTTCATTAGCATGGATCATGCCCACTTCCTTCCTACTTTGAATTACGCCTGCTTACGCTTCAGATTTTCCATTACGCCGGCGCAACGTTTCCCGCATTTGACTTCTGAATACCATCTTGCGTCTTCGCGCTGCGCTGGCGTAGTGTAAAAAATATTTGCTACGCATGCATAAATATGCGCCAATGTATCTGAATGTGACCCTATGTGTATGTAATATTTATGGGCAACCCTCTCAAGCCGTCAAAAGCCCAGCTGGGGGTCTAATCAGTCTCTGGGTACGTAAGCTGATCACGCCGGCACCCAAATCCTGCCACTGTATGTAGCCTTCCCTCCCTGTCTCTAGGTGGGGGGCGGCTTGCAGGTTCGTAATTCGGTGATTCTGCGGAGTACTAGATAGGGTTTTCTCTTATCCACAGAACAAAGTTCTTTCCTCGTGTCTTCCTCTCCCGGCCCGTCAGTCTGCCTTGGGCCTTGCTAAGCTACGGGTAATTTTACCTTTCCTAAAGGACGAGAGGTTTGTTTGAAGGCCCTGAATACCTTTGCGAACGTCGCGTAGTTCCCCATGGAATCCATTCATTCGGTAGTAGCTGCGCTCCACCCGGGGGACATCCTGGTGTCCTCGGACATCAGGGACGCATACATGCATGTCCAGTTTTGCGCATGTCGCAGTGTTTTTTCTGTGCTTCGTGATGAGAGAGGGTCACCATCAGCCTGCGGTCCTCCCATTTGATCTGGCGTCTGCATGGGTTTTTAGCTAGGGGCTCGCACTTATCCTAACTTTGTTGGCACAGCGAGGCATTGGCTACTTGGACGACTTTCTTCTGAGAGCAGCTTCTGTCTCAGACCTAGTGGATGTGTTATTCCCATTCAGACCCTCTGAAGATTCGGGTGGGTGTTAAACGTTTAGGCCAGAAGGTGTAGCTCAGTGGCAGCAAGCCTGCCCTCCATGTGTGCGACCCAGGGTTAAAATCCTGGGCATGCTAGGTTCCGACTCAGTGTTGGAGTATCTGGGGTTGATCCGGACTCCTCGGTGGACTACTCCTTCTTAGACTGAGGGGATTCGTATTGGTGGATTCACTACTGTTCATCTGTGGTGAAGGTCCGAGAGACTGTGGTCAGTCTCTGTGTGTGAGTGTTGGAGCACGAATATTGTGTAGCCCAGTTCCACACTGGGGTTTTCAAGGGAAATAGTCCAGACTGGGGTGTTCAAAGGGAAATACTGTCCATTTGGTGGTAAATCTCATCAGATCTTCGTGCGAGTTGTGTGCTTGGTGCCGGAGATCCCCTGACTCTTCAGTCCGGGAAGTTGTTTCTTCCTTCCAGTGGTCAGTGTTTACGACGTATACCAGCCTCACGGGTTGTGGGGGCACCTTCGGGGTCCAGTCGGCCCTGAGTCGCTGGACTTGCGTGGACCTACGGCCACACCTCCCTGAATGTGCTTGCTTTCGTCTGGTCCCGGTAGCTACCCGGGGTCGGGCCTGGGTGGGAGACCGCCTGGGAATAACAGGTGTTGGCTACCGTTCATTGTCCTACTATTTTAGGCGATCAGGCTATGCCTCTCCTCGTGGTCGAAGAGGTTTTAGCCGGACAACGCCACTGCCATGGCTTCGGTTTACCATCGGGTATACCGGCAGGCGGACTACTGGAGTCGTCAGATGCTGGACCAGGGAGACTGGTCTTTGTGCTTGGGGTGTTTTTCGGCTCCCTTGCAGGAAGTGAGCCTCACAGGGCATGGATCTCCTGGCTGCTCCTCTCCACCGCAAGGGTGTCGAAGTTAGTGGCCAGGTCTAGTGATCTGGTACAGACGCGTCAGTTGCGCTGGTGACCCTGTGGGGTCTGTATCGGCGGCTTTTTGCCATTCCTCTGTTGTAGTTGCTTCCTCGGCTGCTCCACAGAGTGGGGGCTGAGGAGATCAAGATGATTCTAATTGCTCCAGATTGACCTTGGTACGCCGATAGAGCGGAGATACCCTGGCGGTCGCCAGGGCGGGAGATCCCTCTGTCTCGAGGTCCCATACTTCTCCTGTTTGTACAGTCACTGACTTGCTCAACATGGCTATTGGTAGCCAGACTTTAAGTGACCGGGGTCTGTCCGACTCGGTCATCTCAACAATGCTGAGGGCACGGTAGTCTTCTTTTTGTACTCACCGTAAAATCCTTCTCTCTGAGTCCATGGACAGACACAGCACCCACCCCTCCTTTTTAGGTTTGTACTGCATGTTTCGAATTGAGGCTGCAGTGAGGCTGCAGTGAGAAGCATTATGTCTGGAGGGACCACCCCCCTGGGCCGGGCTGTTCAACTCTGTTAAAGTGATTCTATACCCGCTGTCTTTTTTTTTAAATTATTTTTTTTAAACCTGAAAAGCAAAAGCCATAATCGGCTAGTACGCACCGCTAGTATACTTACCTTGGAACAAGTCGAGAGGAACTTGCCTGGTCCACGCTGAGGGAGATGTCATCTTTCCCCGGCGTGTCTATCAGTATATTGTCTTAATAAAATCATAAGTCAACCTATTGTCTATGCCAGGGGTCTCCAAACTGAGGCCCCAGGGCCAGATGCGGGCCTTTGCTTGCCTTTATCCGGCCCTTGGGGCACTATCCCTCCCACTGATACGAGACCCTATTCTGCCATCTGACACCGACAATGGAGCACCATTTCTCCCACTGACGACAATAATGGAGCACCATTCTTCCCTATGATACCAGCAATGGGGCAATATTCCTCCTCCTAATACCAGATATTTTCTCCCACTGATGCCAGGAAAATTTCCACTCCCGCTGGCCAAAGTCCAGCCCTCCAAGAGTCTGAAGGATAATAAACCGACCCTTTGTTTAGAATGTTTGGAGACCCCTGGTCTATGCAGTCAACTTGCATAGTGCTGCAACTTGAAAACTAGAAAGGGGAGAAACAACAAAGGCTGCACACTATGCAGGTTTGCCTAAAGCAATGAAACCTTGTGTGAGGTGTTTACTTTTCACAACTAATGTGGTGGGAGTGTGGGCAATTGGTAAAGGAAGAAGGGTGTGGCACTCTGGGAAACAAGTTATTAAATGCACACATTTTGTGTTTTGCAGATCCCTGTGATGGAACCTCTCCAAATATTAAGTTTTCTCTTGTTTGTATTGCTGACCTTGGGGGAATGCTCAGACACCAACAAGCAGAAGAAAGACACAGCTTTTGACATCTGTATCCATTTACGGTTTTAATTAAAAACATTTTTTTTTTTTTTATGCACAGTTTAAGACCGCAATTGAGGTTTGTTCATTAGTAAATCAATGCAGCATATTCTTGGCACAGAGGGCTAGCTGCTTTTATTTGAAACCCTAATTGGCTCTAATTATTTCACATATAGGGAATAAACCGATTGTAGCAGACTGTAGTAGGGCTGCAACTAACTATTATTTTCATAATCGATTATTGCCTGATTATTGTTTTGATTTACTCGGTTAATAACCTTAAAAAAAAGTGTGGTATATAATTTAGTTAATATGTAAAGTAAAAAAAAAAAGGCAATTTTTATTCTTAAATATCTATATGCAATAGTAAATGTAAATAACCTAATTTATATGGTTAGGGATTAAAATATCTAATCCACTCTAAGAATAACAGACAGAAGAGATATATATACTATTCAAGGTGGAATCTGGTAAATATCATCCGACTCGGATCACATTGTTTATTTAAAGTAAAAAAAAAGTTAGACTGTTTTTCTGATTTTCAAACAGAACTATAATATATTATATGTTGGCCATACAAAAACAATGTCTTTACAATGTAATTTCTCTTAACGTCCATGGACGGACACGGCCTTCAGTCTTTGAAAAGTGGTTTATGTTCCTGTTCACAGGAGAGGACTAGGCAGAAACATGTTAAATATTTAAATACATGTTACTTTAACAGAGTAAAACGGCCCGGTCCAGGGGCGGTTCCTCCGGTCAAAACCCTCGTCCCTGCAGCGTACAGCCTCCAGTTTTTTTTTTTCTGCCTAGCAGAGGACGTATGGCTCCCTTTGGGCCCAGCGCCCTGAGGAAATTTTTTATTTTGAGAATCTTCTATCAACTGTCAGCTGAGAGACAGGCTGGATATTATAGATCCTTGTAGTCTCCTCAGTCCGGCCAGCGTGCGTGAGCTCACCATTGCAAAGAGGCTTGGTCTGCCATGACTCCTGGGGTGGCTGGTGAGCTTTTGGCTCCAGGGTCCACATATGACTGGGCTGTGGTGTTGTCTCACTCACAGTGGACCGGGCCGACAGCTACTCCAATGCAGTTGTGTGCCTGCCAGTTATGTGTCAGTGGGTCGTTGTATGGACAGGTAAGTACAATCCTTTCTGCCTCAGCGGGTCGGTACGGCTAGGCATTCCTGTGGTTCGGGGGTTTCTCCTATCCTCCCTTCCCTGCTCTGTCATTTTTACCTCTGCTGCTATGCTATTGCTGCTGCCAGGGTGGACCTGTGGGGTGTCTTAGCCTGCTGTTTTTTATTTGGAGGGGTTTTTGACACTGTAAGGCCCCATTAGGCCTTCTCATCCTTGTTGCGGCATTTGGCCGGCATTTTGGCAGCGTCATTGTATTGTAGTTTTCTTGCTTACATTGGAAATTCCATTGGTGGCTGTTTTTGTTGTGGCCACGCAATGGTGTAGCTAGCAATTGTGGTCTGCCATTTTACTGTGGCCGTGCCTTGCTGAGGTGTCTGGCGACCATTTTGGAGGCGGTTTTGGCCTCTAGTGTTGACTTTTATGGCGCGCAACACATGTCTCCTTGCGGTTACCTCACAGCTTTTTCCTCTCACAACACGCTGTGTACTGCGGGCGGGCAGCAGCGCTGAACAGTCTTCCTGTGGTTGGCGAGTCCCCTGGGTAACCCCCCCGGTCAGTGCAGCAGGAGGGTAGGCTTTTATTCAGGTCTGTCCTGAGGCAGTAGCTGGTGCCCCTGCACTTGCGGTTACCATGGACACTTTGTCAGCAGTCCTGGAATCATTTGTGGCCAGGGTAAAAGCAGCATGCGGGCGTAAGGGGAGTAAAAAGCGCCCCTCTCCCCTGCCATCCCCTGGGGAATGCTCTGACTCGGAACTGGACCTGGCTGCGGCTCAGGTCCCTGGTTCTGTGTCGTTTGAGGATGTGGACCAGGACCTTCCTTGTGAGGAAGACTCCTCACCTGGGTCAGTACAGGACAGGGCACTTGTTAGTGCACTTATCAATGGTTAAGTTGGATAGTGCTACTGGAGCATCCTCTAAGGCATCTGTCTTTTTTGGGTCACACAAATCGGACCGCTTTGTGAAGGTTTTTTCCTTATGTTTCCTTCTTTGACAAATTCATTGATAAAAGCCACAGAATTATTTTGTAGTTCCTCAGCGCCTGGCTATCCATTACCCCTTTTGAGGAGAGCCTCTTTAAGAAAAAAAATGGGCCTCTCCTCCAGTAGTGGACCCCCAGGTTGCCAGGTTAAATAAGGTGACCACTCTCCCTAGAAGGGACCCCTGCCTTCAAGGACCAGACTGATAGGAGGTCCGAAACACTGACTCGCTCCATGTTTACCATGCTGGGGTTTGCCCTTTTGGTAAGTGGTTTGGTAAGTGGCAAAACTGTTGGGGCCAAATTTGCCAGGTATCCAGATGAAATGGAACAGGTCCACTCTGCTCATTTCCATTTCCAACTGTACCTATAGTTTAGAGACTTGTGAGATTTCCAGTCAGATATCCAGTTCAGTGCAATGGCAAGAAAGTAGCGTTTTTAAAGTCTGGAAGCGATAGGCCTCCTCCCATGTTTCGGTTTGATTTAACCATTTATAAGCATTTCTGGGTCGTTTCCAGTTCGGCCACCTCGACCCCTGTGGGATTTGAATCTGGTGCTCTTGCCACTTCAGAAACCTCCCTTTGAGAACATCGGAGAGATTCGCCTTTTGACATTCGCTCTCGGAAGGTGGCCTTTCTGGTGGCCATTACATCAGTCAGGAGGGTTTCTGAATTGGTGGCCTTGTCTTGCAAGTCCCCCTATTTGTTGATCTTTCACAAGGATAAGGCGGTGTTGCGCACGCAGCCTTCTTTTTTTCCAAAAGTAGTGTCGGCCTTTCATCTTAATGAGGACATCCCTGTGTCCTTGGCCGTAGCATCCAAAACAGGTTGCTCTACGTTCCTTAGATGTTCGAGCCCTGCGAGTATATCTCTCTGCTACGGTGCCGTTCCGGAAGTCAGACTCAACTGCTTGTATCAGTGAATAGTCCAAAGAAGGGTCTGGCGGTCTCGTCGGCCACCATTTCTCGTGGATCAGACAGATCGTGATTCAGGCCTATGTCCTACAGGGGCGGGCGCCTCCCTTACCTGTCTCGGCGCATTCAACCAGCGCAATGGGTGCTTCCTGGGCCTTCCAACATCAAACGTCTGTCTCGCAGGTGTACACGGTGGCGACCTGGTCGTCCTTTTACATCTTCACTAAATTTTACAAGGTTGATGTACATACATCTGCAGATGCTTGCTTCGGCCGCAAAGTTTTGCAGGCGGCTGTTTAAGGTTGCAACTCCTCCGTTGAGGAGCACTGTTTTGTTTTTGGGTGGAAGTTGGTTTGTTTGCTGTGTCCACTGCTCGTTTTTTGACACTGCTTGGGGACGTCCCTACTGTCAATCTTTGGAGCTGTGTCCGTCCATGAACGAAAGCGAAAATAGGATTTTTGTACTCACCGTAAAATCCTTTTCTCTGAAGTTCATGGACGGACACAGCACCCATCCCTCCTTTTTAAGTTTGTAAGGTTTTAGACAAACCGAGCTGCTGACTGCAGGGTGAGGGGTTTTGACCAGAGGGTATTGCATGTGTTTTTTTACCTTTTAACATGTCTACCAAGTCCTCTCCTGATAGACGGAACATAACCCTACTGTCAAGAATATTTGGAGCTGTGTCCGTCCATGAACTTCGGAGAAAAGGATTTTACGGTGAGTACAAAAATTCTATTTTTTTTATTATTTTTTTACATCCTTGTTAAAATTATATAGCACGAAAGAGTAAATGGTAGGACTTTTAAATACCCCTCCAGTAAACACAAACATTTGCACGATGTGTTTTTCTTATTATAGTAAGTATAGGTTGATAAAAAGAAACAAATGACCGAGTAACCTTGCCTATCCCTGTGAAATGTCAAGAGGAAAAGAAAAATCAATGGGAACACAGGCAACAATAAGTCGCTGACAGTTTTTCTCTTCCCAACTCTACCAATAAGTGATTTTATGGCTGTGTCTTTATTGCAGAGATTCTGCTCATTTATTTTCCCTCTGACACAGAAGTGCTAAGCTATGAGGGCACTGATGCCAATAAAAAACATTTCTGCCTGTATCCACTTTTTTAGAAACTATAAAAAAGAAAGGTGGTTGGTTTGTTTTTGTCTGTGCTGATAAATATTTTTAGTTGAAAGTTGCAGGTGGTATAGACTGTGACTCTTCTCCCTTTTTCACAAACAGATTTTTAGTTTACAGTTAAGTCCTTGACATGTTGCAGATAAGAAGCTTTTTGAGGTAAAGAGAAAGGATCAGATCAATGCCCTCAATAACTTGATTGAACTAAATGATGTCAACCAACAGTACAAGATTATTGATATCATGCTAAAAGGCCTTTTCAAGGTAAGTATTTTCTATACACTAAATGTCTTGATATTTAATATCTGTCTAGAAATTATGAAGTCCTACCTGTAGTGTTTTTTGTACTAAATATCTTCAGAATTTTATATGCCCTGTTGTGGAAATTTTATGGTTGAAACACTAAAAATATGAGTTCAAGTTGTTGTAAAGGCACACGTTGTTTTTTTTTATCTTAATGTATTCTATGCATTAAGATAAAGATCTTCTGTGTGCAGCAGGCCCTTTCTGCCTTACTAATGCTTACCTGAGCCCCATCTAGATCCAATGATTGTTGCAGGAGCCATTGGCTCCTGCTGCTGTCCGTCAGTCAGTCAGCCAATGAGGAGACAAAAGGGGGCCAGGCCACAGCTCTGTGTCTGAATGGATACACAGAGCTGTGGCTTGGCTTGGGAGCCCCCATTGCAAGCTGCTTGCTGTGGGGGCCCTCGACAGGTGGGAGGGGTCAGGAGCACCGAAGAGGGACCCGAGAAGAGGATCTGGGCTGCTCTGTGCAAAACCACTGCACAGAGCAGGTAAATATAACATGTTTGTTATTTTAACCCCAAAAAAAAAACTTTAGTATCACTTTAACTATGCATGTGCAAGCTCTGCGTTTTTTAACCACTTAAGCCCCGGACCAATATGCTGCTAAATGCCCAAAGGTGTTTTTACAATTCGTCACTGCGTCGCTTTAACAGACAATTGTGCGGTTGTGCGGCGTGGCTACCAAACAAAATTTGTGTCCTTTTCTTCCCACAAATAGAGCTTTCTTTTGATGGTATTTGATTGTCTCTGCGATTTTTATTTATTTTTTGCAATATAAAACGAAAAACGAAACAAAACTTTTTGTTATAAGAAAAATCGAATAAACAAAATTTTAGTCAAACATTTAGGCCAAAATGTATTCAGCCACATGTCTTTAGTGAAAAAAAATTGCAATATAAAAAAAAAAACTAGCTACCTAGTGGCAACAGTGACACTAATACAGCGATCATAAAACCGGTCGCTTAGTGACACTGGCAATAGGGGGGTGAAAGGGTTAACAAGGGCGGTGATCAAGGGGTTAAACCTTTATTAGGTCCAGGTTAGCCCCCTACCACCCCCCCCCCCCCTAACACTAACTGCCTGTCACACGGACACTAAATGCAGTGATCAGTAAATATATGATCACTGCAATCAGTGACACTGTGACAGGGGGCTGGGGGGGGGGGGGAGCTGAAGGGGTTAAGTGTGCCTATGTGTATGGTGTCAGTGTAGTGTTGGTGCGACTTACTATGTGATGTCGTCTTCTCTCCTCTCGCCGAAACGAAAATACCGCCGAGAGGAGAGGTGACATCACTTCCTCTGCCTGTGTTTAGATTACACAGGTAGAGGGCAGGCAAAGCAGATTTGCTGGGAGCGATCACGAGCCTCCCCTCATCCCGGATCGCTCCCACACACTTACCGACCGCCGCATGTAGCGGGGGGGGGGGGTGGAAATTGCATCACTCCCATGCACGTGCAAGAGTTCAGTGAGCACAACTGTATATACGAAGTGCTCGGCTCACTGTTCAAGGGCGGACTGGTAGGTAAGTAGCTTTAATACAGAAAAGACAAAACATGTATTTTCTGCATTAAAAATCTTCCTATCTGTCAGTTTTAACACCTCTCTGTAAATATACCCTTACTTGTCACTTAATATATATAGTTTGAGTATATTTTGGGGTCAATTCACAAAGAGAAACGTTATTGGTTTTCTTCAGTTGTTAAATTAGCACTCCTTATTTAACGCTAGCAAACATGGTATTCACGAAAGCTATAATCGTTATTTAACATAGTCGTTATGGTTTTCAACTGACTCTTTATCCAATCGTTATGCTAACTACTCAGACGTTATTATTAAGATCTGGGACATTAAAATAACTCTTAAGATCGTTAAATAATGCTGGAGAGATGCATTCTGGGAGCAGAAGGGGGGGAGAACAGCTGCATGTGGAAAAGAGCAGAGAGAGAGAGAGAGAGAGAGAGAGAGAGAGACAAGCAATACACATGGAGATTGAGCATGTGATGTGCAAAACTTCTTCTAGTGTGTGCTTTTCTAAAGCCATGTGTATTTCCTCATACAGAGAATAAATCATGGGAGATGATAATCGGAATTTAGCTATCACATGGGTTTCAGAAAAGTCATCCAAAATAGTATGTGAACGGAATACACGTTTATAAATCTGAACAACATTCTAACGTGTTCTTCTTTGCCTCTGGATAATTTTAAGTTCAAATAGAGCACGGTTCTAGCTTGCCCAACACTACTAAAAACGTCACTACACTATAAAAATCGCCAAAAGCTTCCGCTAACAACAAAATATAGCCTGGGAAATGTCATAACACCACCCTGAGGGAGGTGTTAATTTAACGATTGCTTAACGATCGATAACTGTCAAAAAAATTCTTTGAATTGCACTTCTGTACATATTTAACGATTTGACTCTTTAAAATAACGATTTGACTCTTTAAAATAACAATTTGACTCTCTAAAATAACAATTTGACTCTTTAAAATAACAATTTGACTCTTTAAAATAACAATTTGACTCTTTAAAATAACAATTTGACTCTTTAAAATAACAATTTGACTCTTAAATAAGGATCCGCACCTTAAAATATCAGTTCTGTGTAGTGTTATTTGATGATTTTTCAAAGCGTTAAATCGTTTAGTGAATTGAACTAGCTTCAATAACGTGCAAAATCGTTAAAATAACACCCGCAATCTGAAAATAAAGCTTTGTGAATTGACCCCTATGTACAGGGCCGATCCCCCCTATAGGCTCACTATGCAAGCCGCTTAGGGCCCTGCAAAGCTGCAAAGGGCCCCCAAATTACTAGAGGCCCTGCCTGGTGAGAAGTCATTTTCGCCCCCTCACCCCAACTCGCTGTCTGCATGGGAGACATTCTTTAATGTGACATGTCACTGTCGGCAGCGCCCCCCGCTTCTTATTTTTAATGTGCCATGTCATTTTGCTTAGGGCCCCAGGGAGGTCAGGATTGGCACTGCCTATGTATACAAAACAACTGTAATTTTATTAAATGGCATTTAAAAAAACACATAGCGATCAGCAGTGTCATCAGCCGCGTTTTTTTTTTTTTTTTATTTATTTTTTTTAAGTCGGCCGCTACAAACACTGTAGATGCTGTATTTTAATAAAGACGCTTGCCTGTCCTAGGCGCCCCCGATGTTGGCCCCCCCAAGACTGATCCCTCGATCATGCAGGTCCCGGTGCCGCCAGCCTCACTATGGGAAATGGGCAGTGGAGACTTGCGGCTTCACTGCCCGTTTCCTACTGCGCATGCACGAGTTGCCTGGCGTTTTCTGAATGGGCGGCTGTTCTCTGGGATACACACAGTTCCCAGAAGACTTCGCACCCCATTCTGCACCAGACAACGTGAGGAGGACGAGGAAGAAGACCTCTCGCGGACTAGGAAGAGGCAGATTAGGAAGATCTGCCTAGCAACCACAATTTCTGGTAAGTAAAGAATGTTTTTGTTTGTTTTTTTTGCAGCGTTTTTATGTAATTATTTATTTTTTGGTGGACCTCCACTTTTAAGTACATCACAACAAGCAATCCCTATCCTTCAGAGAGGTCTAGGTGTTTTGTAGATATACCGCTTCTTCAGAACCCACAAGGATTTGCTTATTGAAAAAGCGTATTCATAATCGTAAAAACAAGTCTTAAAAAAGAGTGAGAAATATAATGATCATAACAATCCTGACACTTATTGATGCTAATACATAATTCCCATACATTTTCCTTCATTAACCACTTAAGACCCGGACCAATACGCTGGTAAATGACCCAAGGTGTTTTTGCGATTCGGCACTGCGTCGCTTTAACAGACAATTGCGCGGTCGTGCGACGTGGCTCCCAAACAAAATTTGCGTCCTTTTCTTCCCACAAATAGAGCTTTCTTTTGGTGGTATTTGATCACCTCTGCGATTTTTTATTTTTTGCGCTATATACAAAAATAGAGCGACATTTTTGAAAAAAAACCACTATTTTTTACTTTTTGTTAAAAAAAAATCAAATAAACTAAATTTTAGTCAAACATTTAGGCCAAAATTTATTTAGCCACATGTCTTTAGTAAAAAAAAAAAAAATCGCAATAAAAAAAAATAGCTACCTAGCGGGAACAGCGACACTAATACAGCGATCAGAAAAATGATCGCTTAGTGACGCTGGCAATAGGGAGTGAAAGGGTTAACTAGGGCGGTGATCAGGGGGTTAAAACTTTATTAGGGGGGGTGGGGGGGGGGCTATCCTGAACCTAACACTAACTGTTTTTTACACTGCCTGTCACACTGACACTAAATGCAGTGATTAGATCACTGCATTCAGTGACACTGTGACAGGGGGGTGGGGGGGGGGGGCGATCACAAGGGGTTAATATGCCTATGTGAGTGTGTGTCAGTGTTGTGTTGGTGCACACTTACTTGTGATGTCTTCTCTCATCAGCAGCGCTGGGAAACAGCGCTGCGATGAGAGATTACATCATTTCCTCCTTCCTGTGTAAACACAGGAGGAGGAACTGACAGGATGGGAGCGCGCTCCCATTGGCTGGGAGCGATCGCGGGGGGGGGCGGGTATTCGCCGACATCCGCCCGCTGATCCCGGATCGCTCCCGGAGCCAGGGGGACCCCCGCACGCCGCGGAGGGGGTCCCGATGGGACCCCCGAACCGCACTTAGGCGGGGACGTAAATTTACGCCCTTGTGCCTGTACGTGCCATTCTGTGGCCGTATATGTGCGTGCGGGGGTCCTTAAGTGGTTAAAGATGTAATCTTAAATCCCTAGTACATTAACCTCCTTTAATCTACAATACCAGACCATTTTATTATTGCCATTGTTATTTTAAGTATATATCTTTTTTTTTTTTTTTTTAAATCCATGTAAACTGATCTATATACACTCAACCTATATTTGACAATTGCGATGATGTCTTATTGTCATCTGTTATAAACTTTTAATAATAAATTTTGGTTGTGAAAAGAAAAAAAACTGTCCTAGTAACAAAATATCACATTGCATAATAACGAGGATTCAGGTCTTAATGCGGTTGTAAGCCCACAGAAAAAAAAAAAACCTGTACGGCAAAGGCATAATGAGCTAGTATTTATTGCATACTAGATCATTATCACGTACTTGCCTTGGACGAAGGGCCCCAGGTTCGCGGCGCCGTGCGTGTGTGTTTGTGTTTTATATATATTTATATATATATATAATATATTATACCGGAGGGGTCATTCTTCTTATGCCTGCCAGCCCATGGGAGGATAACCCACGGGTATAACATATGTCATTGACCAGATAGTTCCACAGTACAGTCTGTGTACTATATGTGAGAATAGGAATAAAAACACCATAATAGGATAAATTGTAAGCAAAATCTCTGTATGCCTAACTTACCAATATGGTAGGTGAACAGATTGTAACCCATGGGGTGATAAAAGAACTATAAGCCAAATATTCTAGGTGGATAGAATGGATAAGGTGGATATGATGCAAGCAGATGTAATTTAAATCATATCGCTCAAAGATCCCCACCAGCTGATGGTCAAACTATGCATAAAATGTGACAAACTAACCGCAAATTAAAATAGTTGAGTATCCGGATAAACACTGTTACCTTAGACTGAGCCTCTAACAGGTAAGACTCTCAACCCCATACTGAATCGGAGGTAGCCCAAAAAGTCATATAAGACAGAGTCCCCCTTTTGCAGGTGGGGCCAAGGGGGACCCCAGAGATGCCCATGCCCTCCTGATTGGCCTCTTTTGCCCCTCATGCTGGCGTCCAGAGTAGCAAAATGGCATCCACGCCAAACAAATGGCTGCCAAAGGTGAAGAATAGACAAATTTGCCTTTACTCGTGTACACCCTTGATTAACGGGTGGTTTTGGGGTGACGCCCTGAACCGGAAGTGCACAATCACAAGTGACGTAAAAGTGGCACTAAGAAACAACATTGTGTACACCCAAGGCAGGTGTACCAAGATGACGTCAGTGCAGAAGTCCTCGCCCATTAAAATACATACCAATCCAAATGTAACTACATAGATCAGAATTGCAATGGGGTCACACTACATTATCACATGAGAAAAGCATATCGCATCTCCTAAGATCCCCAGCATATGGGGAAGGAAAAGGACATGGGCCGGCAGGATAAGAATTGGACATCTGCTCCCCTCTCTGCATTATTCCAACTATCATGCTGAAATATGTATACCAAGGGAGCCTTATTTGATATATTGCATACAAAACTCACAATATGCATTAATCATATCGCATCCCGTTAATACAACAATATTATTTTTTAGGCATCATAGAGGTCAGATGTGTCAAAAAGGAACATAACCTATATGCAATTATGACATACAGGGCAGGGGTAGCGAGTCATCCCGGAAGGCAGCATAGCTTATTGAATCATTTAGGCCTGGTCTAGTAGCCCGAAAGGAATAGATCCACTGTGTATCAATTTGTAAGATCCTATGATCAGTCACACCCCCTCCCCTAGGGTCGGGTGTAAATGTTCTAGGGCCATGAATTTCAAACCATCAGGTCTGTATCTGTGTTTTGTGGCGAATTGCCTAGCGATTGGTGACTGCTTAGCGACTATACCCAAGGTCATGTCATCCACATAATCCTTAATATGTCTCCAAAATGTTCTTTTGGCCCTGCCAATGTAGAATGAACTGCAGCCGCAGGTCATCTAACAATGCTTTACAGTATTGCAGTTCACAAAGTGTCTCGGTTTGAATCGTTTTTGATATTTGGGAGAAGCTAATTTTCCTATCATTGATGAATTTACAGTGAATCACAATGACCACATTTAAAAGTCCCTCTAGGAAAGGGCCTTGCATTGGTCCAAATATGTGATGATACAAGTGTGTCCCTTAGGGACCTATTTCCCTCCACTACCTCCTGGTGCAGGGGGTTGTAATGATGGGGACTGCGTGTGCCCCATTGTATGCCAACCTGTACCTGGGGGGGGGGGGAGATCTTTTCGGATGAGTTCTGTCTGATTACATGCATCACATTACCTTGTGGCACAAGTATTTAGATGACATTCTGATCCTGTGTCAGTCAAGGGTCCGTCCCTGAAGGCATTTGTGAAAAAAACTTAAAGGGACACTAAAGTCAGGACTTTTTTTTTTTTTTTTTTTAAACATGTTATACTTCCCTCCACTGTGCAGTTCGTTTTGCACAGAGTGGCCCGGAAAGTTGTCTTGTGGGGTCCCTCCGCGGCTGTCTGGGCTCCTCCTCACAAAAGCTTTCCATCTTCATGCAAGGGCACTCGCACGGTGGAAAGCTTTTGCGAGCGCGCTCCTGTGATACAGCGGCGGCCATAGCCGCCGACTGTATCACTCGGCTCCGCCCCCCGGCACCCTGCGTCATCCACTGTGATTGACAGCAGCACCAGCCAATGGCTGCGCTGCTATCAATCCGCCCAGCCTAGCCAATCAACGGCCAGGCTGGGAACCGAAGAGGATGACGTGGACGCGCCCGGGAGTTTCGAGAGAGATTTTTTACCTTAATGCATAGGATTAAGGGAGTTTCGAGAGATATTTTTTACCTTAATGCATAGGATGCATTAAGGTAAAAAACTTTTACCTTTACAACCCCTTTAATACCAACGGCTTGCATTCACCTTATCCTGGCAGGAGAATACCCTCTCGTTCCTTGATTTGACAATTAAAAAGCACACTCAATTCCAATCAAACTGATTTTTATTCTGGAAACCCACAGCAGGGAACTACCTTTTTTACCTTTTAGTAGTGCCCCCCCCCCAGATAGCATACCCAGATGACAATATATGCAGAAATTGTACAAATAAATCAGACTTTGAAAAACAAGGAGGAGAAGAGCAACATTTTTTGAGGCGGGGATATAGTAAGAAATGCCTTTTTTAAAGCTCCATAGACATGGGCAAAAGATAGCTGAAGAGATCTTTTATTATTTTAAGATATATGACCATAAATACAATGCCCACAATCAGTTTTATTGCATCTAATAATCACTCTAATAACACTAGTAAAACTCTGGAAAAGCACTGGCACATTCTAATGGGTGGGGGGTAACCTATAATTTGGCGATGCATTGATGAGAGACCGCACATCACTTTTCGTCAAATTAGGTCATGCTTGTATCAAGTCACTTTTCCCCGGGGGGGGGGTGTATTTGGACCAATGCAAGTCCCTTCCTAGAGGCAGTTTAGAGGCAAATTCATCAATGATGGGAAAGATATATATCTTTCTCACAAATTCAAAACTATTTAAACCGAGACAGTTTGCGAACTGCATTACTGTAGGCGTCTATTTTCTGACTTGTGGCTGTGGTTCATTCTACGTTGGTAAGACCAAAAGATAATTTTGGAGACATATCAAGGATCATGTGCATTGTCGAAAACCGATTTGCCAGGTATTTCTCCACAAAATGCCAATACAGACCCGATTTTAGTTATCAAAATATTCCCTTTGTTTGGTTGCAATCTTAAAATAATAAAATCTCTTCAGCTATCTTTCGCCCATTTAAAGGTGCTTGATGCGCTCCAAAAAAAAAACACTTCCAGAAGTGACAGGAATGCTGGGAACTCTATTGCTGTGCAAGGGGACTATTTTGAAGGTGATGGTGTATAAACCAAGATTTCTTGTAAACAGCTAGTCTGAAAACTTTTTGATAGCACCTCGTATATACAGTTGTGCTTACAAGTTTGCATACGATGGTAGAAATCTTGAAATTTTGGCATTAACCACGTAAGGACCGCCTCCTGCACATATACGTCGGCAGAATGGCACGGCTGGGTACGTCCTGTGCTAGTGCCCGCGACCCGGTCCGAAGCTGCGGGACCCGCGGACCCGATTGCCCAGTGGCGTATCCAGGCTATGGCAGCCATGGCAAGTGCCATAGGCGCCATGGGGGGGAGGGCGCAAAAAAAACACTCATGAAAAAATTTCCACCCGTTCTGCGGCCGCCTCCTATAGCCCCGTTGCTGGCGGCGGCATGGAAATTAACTTTGAAAGTACTGTTACCTTGGCTGGCATGTAGGAGAGTGACAGGCGCGGGCTGCGGGCACCCCCATGCTTTCCTCTGAATGGGATTGCCCAGACCGTCATTCTGCTAACTTGCGGAGGCTCCGCCTACCCTCCTGCCCAGCGCAGCAACATCTCCCTGAGCGCAAGTCACACTCGTGAGGTGAGGAGGAGAAAAACTGAGAGGGGAGACTTGGACAATTGTACCCCACAGACAAGCAGCACTGCTGTAGTTACGGTACAGTAACACTCGCATCACACTCCCATGGTATCATCATCATCATTATGTGTACAGTAACGCTCACATCACACTGCCATGGTATCATCATTATGTGTACAGACAGACTGTATAATGTGTGCTAACTGCCAAGCAGGCAAGCAAATATAGTGGTTAATATATGGTATTAATAAGTTAGAATTATGCATAGCCATAGATATCCTAAATAAAGTGATTTGTGCAAGTAGTACCTGCTGTTGCACAAATCACTCTATTTATATCTATGGCTATGCATAATTATAATTTGTTTAATCCATATTGAGCAAGCACTATATTGGATTAGCTGCTTGCTTCTGTTTGGGACCGTGCCTGGCACATGACATGATGCCAGGCTTAGACTATTTTCACACTGGGGCGTTGCACCATTGGCGGTAAAGCGTCGCTATTTGAGCGGCGTTTTACTGATGTTTTTGCGGCGCTATTCAGATGCTAGCAGGGTGCCTCAAAGATCCGGCTCGCAGGACTTTGAGCATCCTGCCAGCACACCACTAGCGGCCCAAAAAGGATTAAAACCACAGCGGTGCATTGCTGGCGGTTCGGCAGCACTGCCCATTGATCAATGGGCAGGGGCGCTTTCGAATCAGTGTGTACACTGTTCCTACAGCGCCTCAAAGATGCAGCTAGCAGGACTTTTTTTTAATGTCCTGCCAACGCACCGCTCCAGTGTGAAAGCCCTCGAGCTTTCACATTGGAGTGCTCTATTTTATAGCGCTGTAGCACCTGCAAAGCGCCCTGAAAGAGTGGCTCCATTCACTCCTGTGTGAAGAAAGCCAGAGGGCTTTAACACTGAAGCAGTGTGTTGGCAGGACATTAAAAAATGTCCTGCAGGCCGCATCTTTGAGGCGCTGTAGGAGTGGCTCCTAAAGCGCCCCTGCCCATTGAAATCACCCCGCTAGGAGCTGAACAGCGCCGCAAAAAAGCCTGTAAAGTGCCGTTAAAAATGGCAGCACTTTACCACCGACGCCCCTACCCCCCCCAGTGTGAAAGAGGCCTTAAAGTCATCATCATGTGCCATTGTGCGTGTCTGCTAAGCAGACAGGGCCCGCTGGTGATCCTACTTTCTCTCTCCCTCTGTACAGTGTCAGAGGCGCTGGAGCATCAGTGGCGGAGGACTGTATCCATTATGAGGAAACATCCCCTGCACCTGCCTGTCCCTGATCATCACAGTGCCACTGCCAGTGAGTGTGACCTGTATGTGTACCACTGCGCACAGTCACTGTCTCTGATGTTCCGTTCCACTCTGCCTTTCTGCCCAGTGCTGTGCCTGTACACCACATGATCTGCCCCTATGGAGGCCACTCTCTCCCTCCTGCTAAGTGCCCATACACCGCACGATTCCTCCATATTAATGGGTGCTGGTAAGGTTGCATTTATGGGTGCTGGTAAGGCCTCATTTATGGGTGCTGGTAAGGCCACTTTTATGGGTGCTAATATTACTGGATTTATGGGTGCTGATATTACCACATTTATAGATGCTGGTAAGGCCGCTTTTATGGGTGCTGATAATACTGCAATTATGGATTCTGATATTACTGCATTTATGGGTGCTGGTATTACTGCAATTGTGGGTGCTGATTTTACTGCATTTATGGGTGCTGGTAAGGCTGCATTTATGGGTGAGGATATTTTTTTTAAAGCCCATAAACTGAACTCTGTTAGCCTATGTGCCCATGCACACCTGAGCATTTTGGAGTTTGGAGTTTAATGGCTTTTTTCTGAACGCCTGAAATTTGTGTTCAAAATGGATTTTTTGGCAGGGGAAAAACGCAAAAAAATGCACAATGCTCAAACACTGGCACCAGCGTTTTTAGCATTTTTTATCCATTAAAAAAAAAGCTACAATGAAAAACACTGATTCAAGCTATTGCAAAAACACAAAAAACTTTGAAAGGCTCCCTGCAAAGCTACTAGCATTTTTTTTATCGATTTTTTTTTTTTTTTTTTTTTTTTTTTTTTTTTTTTTTTTAGCTTCAGTGTGCATGGAGCCTAAAGCGTTTGACTTGTAGATTTGTCAGCTGTTTTTTTTTTTGTTGGGGTTATCTGAAAAATAGGTTTCAAATGTTTTGACAGGGGCGCAGTTTCAGTGCTTGCCATAGGCGCCATTTTCACTAGATACGCCTCTGCGATCGCCGCCGGAGTCCCGCGATCGGTCCCCGGAACGGGGAGAGCCGTGTTAAAACACGGCTTCACCGTTCTTCACTGTGGCAGCGTCATCGATCGTGTGATCCCTTTTATAGGGATACACAATCGATGAAGTCGCACCTACAGCCACACCCCCCTACAGTTGTAAACACACATTAGGTCACACATAAGCCCTTCAGCACCCCCTTGTGGTTAACTCCCAAACTGCAATTGTTATTTTCACAATAAACCATGCATTTTAAATGCATTTTTTGCTGTGAAAATGACAATGGCCCCAAAAATGTATCAAAATTGTCCGAAGTGTCCGCCATAATGTCGCAGTCACGAAAAAAAACGCTGATCGCCGCCATTAGTAGTAAAAAAATAATTAATAAAAATGCTATACAACTATCCCCTATTTTGTAAACGCTATACATTTTGCGCAAACCAACCGATAAACGCTTATTGTAATTTTTTTTTTTTTTTTTTTTTTTTTTTTTAACAAAAATAGGTAGAATACGAATCGGTCTAAACTGAGGAAAAACATTTTTTTTATATATTTTTGGGGGATATTCTAGCAAAAAGTAAAAAATATTGATTTTTTTTTTTCAAAATTTACACTCTATTTTTGCAGAATCAAAATTGCAGAGGTGATCAAATACCACCAAAAGAAAGCTCTATTTGAGGGAAAAAAAAGGGCGCCAATTTTTGTTTAGGAGCAACATGGCACGACCGCGCAATTGTCAGTTAAAGCGACGCAGTGCCAAATCGCAAAAACTAGCCAGGTCCCTTTACCTGCATAAAGGTCCGGGTCTAAAGTGGTTAAGGAAGGCCTAATACTTCCGAGACACTGACCTAATACAAGTTTACAATGCTGAAGTTCTTATCTTAATGTTTATTTTTAGATCAGTGATTTAGAATTGAAGCCCTGAACATCCAAACATGTGCTATTAGGAGAAAAGCAGTGGTTGTAAAAGTGAAATAGACACTTTGTTATGTGAATTCTTTTAAGGCAGGGGTGGCCAACCAGTGGCCCGCGGAGCTCTCTGATGTGGCCCGCGACCTCCTTCTCTGAAATGGAGGGTTGGCAAGCCCAGATCGCAGGTTGCCGACCCACCATACCACAGCATCAGTGTTTTGAATGAAGGCGGTGGTAGAGGAAGAAAGCGGCTGCAGAGCAGAGCCCCATAATCCGATGCTTCCTCTACAGTGCCGGCTTTTGCCACAGGTGGAGTCTATGGCCAAGTTTAGCTAACCTGTAGGATAGACACAGGTGCACTACACTGCACCCACGGTGTGGCTATACCGCAGTAGATCAGTGTGAAAGCGGTCTTAGGCCCTTTTCACAAGATAGGCCCGACCAAATGGGACCCTTAATTCACCTCTATAGAGCGACAGATGTCTGTTTATGCCCGCCTACCTCCAATCCGAAAAACAGAAGAGATTTCAACCCCCTTTATCTGGGCGGATAGGAGGGCCTATAGAGTAGCCGTGACCTGTCTTCCGCCCGTTCGGCTCATAGTGGCCCTTGAATGTTTACCAAGTTGCTTAAGTGGCCCTCGCTCTTCAAAAGGTTGGGCACCCCTGTTTTAAGTGTGAGTTTATTCTTCAGAAAGACAAGCAAAAGATAAGACTTGCATAATGACAGCTGATAACATATGGTAAGGTGATGGCTTCAGGAGGAGGAAGTGCTATCAGATGGTACATTCTCCATAGTGTGGGGCTCCTTACCCCATCTTCCTAGCTCATGTTCACTTGTGGGGCATTATTATACTGTTTGTAAAGCTAAGCTAAACATGATTTACATTTAGCATCACTCCAAGGAAGGTGATGCTACTGTTCAGAAGTAACACCCACTTGTGTATATTGGGTAACATAACTCCACCCATCGTCCTGACATAGTACCTCAGAATAGAAGTTGCAGAAACTAACATTTCTATTGCATTATAACATAGTAATGAACTCAAAATCTCGAACAATTCCCCCTCAATGCACTGTAATTATACAAAATGAGTGCATTCTCGCATGGAAGGTGGGTGAGGCACTGAGGACACCCCAGCCGAACTCTTGGTCTCCTCACACCCCCCTGTGGCTGAATCCTAACCTATCGCAGTTAATACTAACCCTTGAACATGTTATCACCAACAGAGAGCTCACTCCATTTCACATTTTACGCACCAAATTAAATGTACCTGCACAGGTCCATTATAGGTGTCTTCAAATTGCTCATGCCTACAGGTGTCAATTTTTGGGCCGACCAGTTGAATCGGTATACTCTGAACTCCAATCCACCCTCCGGATAAGGGACTTGGAGAAGCCCACGTCTCAGCTTTATGGATCCCTGCTGGTTGCTGCCACCCCCGAGCTGTCCTCCCTCCGCAGGGAATGTGTGGGGGATATATACCGGGGCTGGATGAGGACGACTGGAGGGAGATTTGGGACTTTCTCTTTCCTCTGGTCTCAGCATAGGATAAATTCATCCAATACAAAATTGTGCAAAGGGCCCACTACACACCTTACAGGTTGCACCATATGTCGCTGGCACATTCTCTGCCGTGCTGGCGTTGCTCCTATCTACCGGTGACTTTTTCCAATTTATTTTTTGGGTCTGTCTGGCAATCAAACTTTATTGGACTTGTGTTCCCTATGATCCTAAATATTGTTTGTTGGGGCTGGTAGAACAAATCTCAGTGATTAGAGCCAGGAAGATACTCATATCCCTGCTACTATATTATGCCCATAAGGCCATTACGATTACCTGGAAACAATAGTCTCCCCCTTCTGTTAGATTCTGGAAAAGCCTAGTGAATGCTAGTTTGCCCCTGTATAGGGCCACCTACTCGGGCAGGGGATGTCCACAAACATTTGAGAAGGTATGGAACTGTTGGCTAGATGATACCACCATGGCAACTGATCCAGTAGCAAATGCCTAGATTGACAATATGTCTGCAGTTTGTTAGTTTATTGACCCAACTATTCTCATGCTGCACTCTCCTGTCTGTGCCAATTTGAGCACAGATTATCCTGAAATTACCCTCTTCCCACATTGGGGCTATAGTATAAGTTAAGATGTGTGTTGTGCCCTGTTGCGGCATGTTGTCCAACAGAGGTACTGCCCTTGCGTGGGCAAATGTTCGGCCCCTGCGTGGGCTAGTCTCGTATGCCAATGTAAACTTAAAAAAGAGTGATTTCTCTTTAACCACTTAAGGACCGCCACACGATGATATACGTAGACAGAATGGCACGGCTGGGCACATGGACGTATATATACGTCTGTGCCAGCGGCGGTCCGTTTCGCTTCAAGCACGATCCAGGATTAGGGGGCGGCCATTGGTTTCTGGCCACCCCCTCACGATCGCTCCTGGCGAATGAAATGCTTCCCCTGCCTGTGTAAGGTAAAGTGATGTCACGCTCCACGAGGCGGTCTTTTTGACCGGAGCTCGAGGAGAGAAGACATCACAAATAAGTTGCACAAGCACTACACTGATACCAGCACACATAGGCACACAATGCACCCCCAGTCACAGTGTCACTGATTGCAGTGATTATTTACTGATTACTGCATTTTAGTGTCATTTGTGACTGTAAAAAGTGGTAGGGCAGTTAGCCTTATGCCCCTTTAGGTCCAGGGTAGCCCCTGCCCCAATAAAGGTTTAACCCCTTGATCGCCCCCCGGTTAACCCTTTCACGCTCTATCGCCAGTGTCACTAAGCGATCGTTTTTCTGTACCCGACACCATTCTGCTGTTGAGGTACAAGAACCGCAGGGCCCTCGTATGAAGCAGAGAGCCAGTACTAGCACCGCTATTTCTTCTGGTGAACTGGCAAGCAGCAGCGGGCCAGTACACCCTCGTCGTTCATCCAGCTCTGCAGTATCACGTGGTGAGTCCCATTAATGCAGTTCAAGCTGGCGAGGTGGCAAGCACAAGTGGTGTCCTGCTGCCACCAAGAAGACAAGGACAGGCCCGTCGTGGCCATAGTGCCCTTCCTGCAGAATTGGCCAATCCTAATTGGGTCCCCACCACTTCTGTAGCACCCGTACTTCCCCCATTCACTGGCCAACCCCGGTATTCAGGTGGAAACGGCTGAATTTTACGCCACTTGATTTTTATTCGCTGTTTTTCACGGAAGATCTCTATAGCTCTATTATGGACCAGAGTAATTAATATGCTGGTAATTTCATCGCTGCTAATCCCCAGTCCGTCCTTGCCAGAGAATGGAAACCACTTACGGTTTCCAAATTTGAGACCCTTCTGGGCCTTTACCTCAACATGGGCATACATCAATTTCCGAAGTTGCGGACGTCCACATGACCATATGCCCATGTTCTCTGCTTCCATGGCCAGGAAACGATACGAGGCGATCTTGTGGTTCATGCACTTCAATGACAATGAACTTTGTTGTTCACGTGGAGACCCTGAATACAACCGGCTCTACAAAATTCGGCCCCTCATAAACCACTTCAACTAATGTTTTGCAGCCCTGTATACGCCCCATCAAGTTGTCTGTGTTGATGAGTCCCTAATTACATTTTCTAGCCGCTTGTCTTTCAAACAGTACTTTCCCAGCAAGCGTGCTAGATAGGGGGTCAAGCTCTATAAGCTCTGTGACAGGGCAACAGGCTATAAATGGAGCTTAATGGTTAATGAGGGAAAAGATGGGTAGAGGCCGCAGGACTGCCCAGATTACATAGGGAGCGCTGGCAAGATTGTGTGGGACTTGGTGTCACCCTTATTCGGAAAGGGGTACCACTTGTATGTGGACAATTACACGAGCGTGACACTTTTTAGTCACTTGTTTGATCATCAGATTGGAGCATGTCGCACCGTGCGACCTAATCGCCGGGGCTTTCCCCAGCGGATTTTAGATTCCTGTCTTAGACTGGGGGAGAGAGCCTGCTCAAGGTGTAGTAATTTGCTCGCTGTGAAGTGGCGGGACAATAAGAATGTTTTCGTTCTTGCCACCCTTCACGCAGACACGACAGTCCGATTTCGTACAGCGGCTGGTGTTGTGGAGAATATAACAAAAATATGGGAGGAGTGGACTCAACAACCAGTTGTTGACACTGTATCATATTGCCCGTAATGCGAGACGCTGGTACAAAAAAGTGTCTCTCTACTTATTTCAATTGGTTTTGCTGAACGCTCATATGATATACAGAGCTTCAGGAAGTAGATGGGTGGAAGAGGGCGATAAGTGTACCTATAAGGTGACTAAATAGACTGCCAGAGGGTGCTGTGTCTATTACTAGAAAATGGGTGACAATTGGGTGAGAGTGAGAAATGTGATATATGATTGAATCGCATACAAATATCTCAGACTGAGAATCTACTACCCCTAGTGGGTAGTCAGATGACTAGCTGTAGCTAGCTTAAACCAATGCGAGTACTGAACAAAATATATTGCATATATAACAAAAAATGAAAATTAATACAATCATAACATGTGTCTCAATATATGAGAAGTGTTTTAGAATAAAGTGCAGTGACAAATTGTTGGGCATGTCAAAATGCACAATGCAACAGTACCACTTCCCACTTACTATTGCATTGTGCATTTTGATATGCCCAACAATTTGTCACTGCACTTTATTCTAAAACACTTCTAATATATTGAGACACATGTTATGATTGTATTAATTTTCATTTTTTGTTATATATGCAATATATTTTGTTGAGTATTCGCATTGGTTTAAGCTAACTACAGCTAGTCATCTGACTACCCACTAGGGGTAGTAGATTCTCAGTCTGAGATATTTGTATGCGATTCAATCATATATCACATTTCTCACTCATCCAATTGTCACCCATTTTCTAGTAATAGACACAGCAGCCTCTGGCAGTCTATTTAGTCACCTTCTAGGTACACTTGATGCCTGCGGGTTTAGGTATCATCTTGGTATCATTCTTTTCAACCAGCGGTCGGCTTTAATTTAAAAGCAATCCTAGTGGCCAATTGGCCTCTAGAGTGCTTTTACAAGCAGTGGGAGGGAATGTCCCCCCCGGATATAAACGGCGCCATTGGCAAAGCATTTTATCACACCGATCTTGGTGTGGACCCCACTTCTTTAAAAATAAGTGTACCTGTCACTAACTTTTGCTATCATAGGGGATATTTACATTCCCTGAGATAACAATAAAAATGGTAAAAATAAATACATGAAAGGAACAGTTTACAAAAAAATAAATAAATAATAATTAAAAAAAAAAGCACCCCTGTTCCCCCTGCTCTTGTGCAAAGGCGAACGCAAGGGTTTGTCATATATGTAAACAGCAATTACACCATGCATGTGAGGTATTACCGCAAAGGTCAGATTGAGGGCAGTAATTTTAGCAGTAGACCTCCTCTATAAATCGAATGTGGTAACCTTTTAAAAATGTATGTATTTTGTTGCCACTGCGCGTTTGTGCTTAATTTTAAAGCATGTCGTGTTTGGTATCCATGTGCTCGGCCTAAGATCCTCTTTATTTCATAAAAAAATGTGGGCAATAGTGTTTTAGTGCATTAAAATTTGGAAAGTGTATTTTTTTCCCGAAAAAAAAATGTTTGAAAAATCTCTGCGCAAATACTGTGTGAGAAAAAAAATGCAACACCCACCATTTTAATCTGTAGGGCCTTTGCTTTAAAAATTATATAATATTTGGGGGTTCATTTTAATTCTCTTGCAAAAAAAAATATGATTTCATGTAAACAAAGTGTCAGAAAGGGCTTTGTCTTCAAGTGGTTAGAAGAGTGGGTGATGTGTGACATAAGCTTCTAAATGTTGTGCATAAAATGCCAGTTCAAAACCCCCCCAAAATGACCCAATTTTGCAAAGTAGACACCCCAAGCTATTTGCTGAGAGGCATGTCGAGTGCATGGAATATTTTATATTTTGACACAAGTTGCCGGGTTTTGGGTTTTTTTTGCGCAAAGTTTCCACTAAATGATATCTTGCTCAAACATGCCATGGGCATATGTGGAATTACACCTCAAAATACATTATTTTGCTTCTGAGTGCGGGGATACCACATGTGAGACTTTTTGGGAGCCCAGCCGCGTACGGGACCCCAAAAACCAACCACCGCCTTCAGGCTTTCTAAGGGTGTACATTTTTGATTTCACTTCTCACTGCTTATCACAGTTTCGGAGGCCATGGAATGCCCAGATGGCACAAAACCCCCCCAAATGACCCAATTTTGGAAAGTAGACGACCCAAGCTATTTGCTGAGAGGTATGGTGAGTATATATTCATGGTGGCCATTCATCTTGCTGCAACATTTTTGTACGTAAGCATTTTCCAAAACTCTGAGATAATCCTGTGAGATATTTGACTATTTCATTCGATCAAACTATATATTATAATTTTTAATTTGAATTTTTTCTCCATCTAAATTATGTAATAAAGATTTTCTTCTACTTCATAAATGTATTTAACTTCTTATAAAAATGTTTTACGGGGGTCCTGACTTATGAACAGTAAGAATCACTGCCTTGGGGCACACCTAACCCCTTAGCGCCCCCTAGTGGTTAACCCCTTCGCTGCCATTTTAATTTTCACAGTAGTACTGCATTTTTATAGCACTTTTCGCTGTGAAAATGACAATGGTCCCAAAATGTGTAAAACGTGTCCGCCATAATGCCATAAACTATCCCCTATTTTGTAAACGCTAAATTTTTTTTGCACAAACCAATCAATAAATGCTTATTTTTGGTAAAAAATAAAAAAAAATAGAATACATATCGGCCTAAACTGAGGATACATTTTTTTTTTTTTATATATATATTTTCAGTTAAAGCCACGCAATGCCGAATCGCAAAAAGGGGCAAGGTCCTTTTGTATCGAACTTTAATAGTAATACTTCAAATGTACACTTTATTGTACATTCTTGTAATAAGAAACAATACAAAAAATTCTCCTGCGCTCTGGTGTTTTTGTTATGGGGTATTGTAGTCCAATCGTGAGAATCGCAGGTCTTGCAGCCCTCCTCTGAACCATGGGTGTTCATAAACTAAGAGAAAAAAAAGAGGGAGGGCGCACCGACCTAGTGCATTTATCATAAGAGATTTTTATTTTAATAAAAACAAGTAAATTATACTCACAAACGAGAGTCTAGATACAGCTTAATCAATTGGTCAGACCAGTCATCCCAGCCAGCAAATAAAGATGATGCAGAGGATTCAATGGTATCCTTTAAACGACAGAATGGCTAACATTTCTGGGGCGCACCCCTTTCCTCAGAGCCTAAGGGCCCTTTCACACTAGCGGACGAACGGTTCGCTAATTACAAGTCCGTTAACGGACTTGTTATGGGCCCCTATGGGAGCGGATCAGTTAGCGGATGATGCATCCGCTAACGTCCGCCAGATCCGCATCCGTTTTTTCGGACGGAAGAATGTCCTATTTTTCTTCCGTCCGGCCAAACGGATCGGATGCAAACGGACAGACGGTCCGTTTCCATCCGATTCCCCATAAGGGATAGCGGAGGAGAGACAGGGCGGTCCCTGCACAGTGTGCGGGGACCGCCCTGTCTGCCCAACAGCTTAGCGGAGACCCCCCCGCTGAGCCGACGGACACACGGAGCGGACCGAAAAACGGACCGCTCCATGTGAAAGAGCCCTAAGAAGTCTGCTGTGGCTCTCTCAAAAGGGCCCTCCAGTGTGTATGTGTGTAAAGACATGCACCTGTGCATGATAAGCAGATCCCGCCCCCAAATCAGTCCCTAAAAGGGTAAGCTTAAATCTGCCTCCCTGAAGTGTATTGGCAAATGCTCAGCTGCAAAGGCAACAGCTGCCGCACTCACCTCTAAGGGTGCGCAGCTGTACACAGCGTCTCCTCCAGTGTCCCCATAGAAAAAGAACAAAGTAAACCAGGGAAACGACAAATATGAGGAGAAAACGTATATACATAGAGAGAGAGAGATTTAAGTGCAAACCCAGCACCTGAAATTCTAGATTATTTAAAAAATTACCAATTATATTCAAAGAAATTGGTATGATAATTCATAGTGCTAATATCGGGTGCATCAACAGATGCACTCATAAACATTTGGCATCTCAATAAAGGGACCAATCTACTATAATTCATAGAACCAGAGAGCGAGGGAGCGCCCATATAATTATATTGGGTAGAATAGATGTACCTCTCTTCAAACATGAACTTGGAGTAATAAATAGATAAAATCGCTATAAACGATACAATTGGATTACAAAAGGGTACCTAAGTGCAGCTGTTGATGCAACTTGTATACCTCCAGGCAACACCATATGCTCCTCCATCAACCCACCATACACACAGCTTAGGCCAACCTGAAGACATGTGATGTGGCCTCTCCAGAGACCTGGTATGTCTTCAGGTTGGCCTGAGCTGTGTGTATGGTGTGTTGATGGAGTATATAAGTTGCATCAACATTCTTGCAATAACAAACTATCCAACTTTCCCAAATTATGTGTTAATTAATAAATAATAATTCTATGTGTATTAACCACTTAAGCCCCGGACCAAAATGCAGCTAAAGGACCAGGCCCCTTTTTGCAAATCGGCACTGCGTCGCTTTAACTGACAATTGCGCAGTCATGCGACGTGGCTCCCAAACAAAATTGTCGTTCTTTTTTTTCCCACAAATAGAGCTTTCTTTTAGTGGTATTTGATCACCTTAGCGGTTTTTATTTTTTGCGCTATAAACAAAAATAGAGCAACAATTTAAAAAAAAATGCAAAATTTACTTTTTGCTATAATAAATATCCCCCAAAAACATATAAAAAACATTGTTTTTCCTCAATTTAGGCTGATACGTATTGTTCTACCTATTTTTGGTTAAAAAAAACGCAATAAGCGTTTATCGGTTGCTTTGCGCAAAATTTATAGCGTTTACAAAATAGGGGATAGTTTTATTGCATTTTTATTATTTTTTTTTATTTTTTTTACTACTAATGGCGGCGATCAGCTTTTTTTTTCTTTTTTTTTTTTTTGTTACTGCGACATTAAGGCGGACACTTCGGACAATTTTGACACATTTTTGAGACCATTGTCATTTTCACAGCAAAAAATGCGTTTAAAATGCATTGTTTACTGTGGAAATGACAGTTGCAGTTTGGGAATTAACCACAGGGGGCACTGATGGTGTTATATGTGTGTATGAAGTGTGTTTTACAACTCTAGGGGGTGTGGCTGTAGGTCTGACGTCATCGATTGTGTCCCCCCATAACGGGGATGACACGATCGATGCTGCCTCCACCGTGAAGAATGGCTCTCCCCGTTCTTCAGCTCCGGGGACCGATCGTGTGACCCCAGCGAGCGCCCGTGACCCACGGCTGGGTACTAGTACAGGATGTACCTGTACGTACATCTGCTCAGCTGTGCCATTCTGCCGACGTATATGTGCAGGAGGCGGTCTTTTAAGTGGTTAATGTGTTCCTATAAAAGATTTAGATTATTGGTTATTACTTTGATATATCTTTCAATGATCTATTAAACTAACACACATTGTGTAGAAAATGTATTCTATTTTCTGGAATTTTATTGATTCCAACAATGTCAAATTTTTTTTTCTCTATTTCAAAAATTCCTATATGAGAATCACATCCCAACTCCCCTTCGCATAATGATCGACCGATTTCGCTTTTGAAGTCCATATGAATAAATCATTGAAGTTCATTCAAAAATGATAGATGATATAATAATATAATCAAAAAATTATTTTTAAAAACAAGAAGTAGTAACAAATGGAAGTTTAGTTGTGCTTGTTTCATGGTCATGGAAGAATCCCCAAAAGAAATTCCAGAAAAGAATAGAATTTTATTTAAATTTAGAAACGTCTTTAACCACTTAATCACCGCCTTATAGACAATATACGTCTACAAGGCGGTCGCTTAACTCCCAGAATCGCGCTCATGCGCACCCCCTGGATCACTGCATCACGGTAAATTGCCGCTAATAGCGGCTGTTTACCACGTGATCGCTCCGTCCAATGACAGAGCGATCACATGTAAACAAACCAGCGTCATTTGATGACGCCGGTTCCTCCCTCCTCTCTCTGTACCGATCGGTACAGTGTGAGGAGAGCGGGTGTCGGCAGCACTGTGGGCTGGATCTGTGACTATTGCAGTCACAGATCCAGCCATCCCTGCTCAGCCATCCCTGCGCAATACTCTGCAATACCCCTACCCCTGTGCAATACTCTGCAATACCCCTGTGCAATACTCTGCAATATCCCTACCTCTGTGCAATACTCTGCCCTACCCCTGCGCAATACTCTGCAATACCCATACCCTCTGCGCAGTACTCTGCCATACCCCCTGCGCAGTACTCTGCCATACCCCCTGCGCAGTACTCTGCCATACCCCCTGCGCAGTACTCTGCCATACCCCCTGCGCAGTACTCTGCCATACCCCCTGCGCAGTACTCTGCCTTACCCCCTGCGCAGTACTCTGCCTTACCCCCTGCGCAGTACTCTGCCTTACCCCCTGCGCAGTACTCTGCCTTACCCCCTGCGCAGTACTCTGCCTTACCCCCTGCGCAGTACTCTGCCTTACCCCCTGCGCAGTACTCTGCCTTACCCCCTGCGCAGTACTCTGCCTTACCCCCTGCGCAGTACTCTGCCTTACCCCCTGCGCAGTACTCTGCAATATCTGGAAAATATTCTGGAAAACAAAATGCGTTTTAACCACTTCCTGCCCGTCGGCCATCATTTGACATCCTTGACTTTGTGCAGGGATATCTGAATGATGCCTGCAGCTACAGGCATCATTTAGGCTTCATTTCCACTGGCGTTTTTACAGCCACTTTTCTGAGCGTTTTTTACAGCTTAAAAACACCTGTCCATGTTTATTTTAGAAAATAAATACATTTTTAACTGGAGCTTTAAAAATGCCGTGGCAGCGTTTTTGAGCGTTTGTGCGCGTTTTTGCGCGTTTTTTTTAATGTCTGCCGTTTTTACAGCTCTATTGCTGGAGCTTCAGAACGCACTGGTCCCGCGTTTTTTTTGCAGCTTAAAAACGTCTCAGCCATCTACAGCTCAAAAACGTCATGGTGGGCATGAGGCCATAGACTAACATGGACAGGCATTTTTTAGCTGCAAAAAACACTCAGAAAAGTGGCTGTAAAAACGCCAGTGGAAACGAGCCCTAAGATATCCTCTTTCTCAGCCGGCGATTCCCTACACCGTAAGAACGATCATGGTGGCTGGTCCGCATCTTGATCATTCTTACGGGAAGCGAAAGGGGACATCCCCCCTCCTTTCGCCCTCCGGTGCTTCTTCTGACTCACCGCTACGATCGAAGCCAGGATCGTGTTTTTTTTTCATGCTTTCCAGCCTAGTGGTAGGATGTGGGCTCTTATTGACCCCATAGCTCACTGTAAAGAGGACCTGTCATGCGATATTCCTATTACAAGGGATATTTACATTCCTTGTAATAGGAATAAAAGTGATTAAAACATTTTATTTTTGGGGAAAAACATGTCAAACTAAAATAAAGTAAAATGAACAATAAATTATTAGTATATATTTTTTTTATTTTTTAAGCGCCCCTGTTTCTGTGTGCTCGTATGCAGAAACGATTGCATGCGTAAGTCCCGCCTACATATGAAAACAGTGTTTTAAACCACACATGTGCGGGATCGCTGCGAACGATAGAGCGAGAGCAATAATTTTGGCCCTAGACCTCCTCAGTAACTAAAAAGATGTAACCAGTAAAAATATTTAAAGCGTCACCTATAGGGATTTTCAAGTAGCGAAGTTTGGCGCCATTCCGCAAGCGTGTGCAATTTTGAAGGGTGACATGTTGGGTACCTATTTACTTGGCGTAACTTCATCTTTCACATTATGCGAAAACATTGGGCTAACTTTAATGTTTTTTTTTTTTTTTTTTTTTAAGCACAAAACTGTTTTATTTACAAAAAAAACGAGTTCGAAAAATTGCTGCGCGATAAAAAGTTGCAACGACCGCCATTGTATTCTTTAGGGTCTTTGCTAAAAAAAAATTATAAATGTTTTGGGGTTCTATGTGATTTTTTAGCAAATAAATTATTATTTGTAGGAGAGAGAGGTCAGAATTGGTCTGGGTGTTCCAGAACGCCTGATGGTGCTCCCTGCATGTTGGGCCTCTCTATGTGGCCACGCTGTGTAAAAGTCTCACACATGGGGTATCGCCATACTCGGGAGGAATAACAGAATGTGTTTTGGGGTGTAATTTGTGGTATGCATCTGATGTGTATGAGAAAATACCCTGCTAATATGAAAATTTTGTGGAGAATTTTTTTTTTTTTTTTTAATCTTGATTTTTGCAAAGACTTGTGGGAAAAAAATGACAACTTCAAAAAACTTACAATGCCTCTTTCTAAATACCTTGGAATGTCTTCTTTCCAAAAAGGGGTCATTTGGGGGGGTATTTGTACTTTTCTGGCATGTTAGGGTCTCAAGAAATGAGATGGGCCGTCAGTACTTCAGGTGTGATCAAATTTGATCAATTTTCAGATATTGGCACCATAGCTGTAGACCCTATAACTTTCACCCAGACTAAATAATATCCATTTTTTTATTTTTATTTTTTTTACCAGACATGTAGCAGTATACATTTTAGGCCAAATTTATGAAGAAAAATTACCTTTTTGCAAAATGTTATAATAGAAATGAAAAAAAAAAATTTTTTACAAAATTTTCGTTTTTTTCATTCATAGTAAGAAAAATTAAAACCGCAGAAGTGATCAAATGCCACCAAAAGAAAGCTCTATTTGTGGGGGAAAAAAGGACAACATTTTTATTTGGTTACAGTGTTGTATGACTGAGTTATTGTCATTCAAAATGTGAGAGCACCGAAAGCTGAAAATTGGTCTGGTTATTAAGGGTGTTTAAGTGCCCAGTGATCACGTTAAAAGAAAATGAAAATAAGTATCAAATTCTTATAAAAAAAAATTAAGTTATTTTTATTAATCAATATAAAACATTCCAGACTCCTAGTCCTTTCTGTGTTTTTAACCATTTTATTCTTTTTACCCATTTTATATTTATAAATTATTTTGAAACAAAAATATTTATAATCTATATTACCATAAAAAAATACCTTTTCCAATTGGCATTCCATTTGATATCTCAGCATCTCTATTGGCATCCCTGGTACCTTCAGATTTATAATTCTAAACCATAACTTTAGCTACCGAAATAAATTACGAAACTAAAATACTCCTGAGAAGTAGAAATCTCATTCAAAACATTCCTACATCATTTCTATTTAGCAAAGGCCTAGCCATGTTTTGTGAACAAACTCCTAAAAATTCCTATACCTGTACTTTTTTCCTATACAACAGATTGTAAATAACCAAGTATGCTAATCTCAAAAGACATAGTTACATAGGTTGAAAAAAGACACAAGTCCATCCAGTTCAACCAAAAAATAAAAATAAACAAACAAAATAAAACGCACTACAATCCCATACACCCAACTCCATACCCACAGTTAATTCAGAGGAAGGCAAAAAACCCCAGCAGAGCATGATCCAATTTGCTACAGGAGGGGAAAATTTCCTTCCTGATCCCCCGAGAGGCAGTCGGATTTACCCTGGATCAACTTTACCTACACATCTTAGTACCCGATTATATTATGTACATTTAGGAAAGAATCCAGGCCCTTCTTAAAGCAATCTACTGAGCTGGCCAGAACCACCTCCGGAGGGAGACTGTTCCACATTTTCACAGCTCTTACTGTGAAGAAACCTTTCCGTATTTGGAGGTGAAATCTCTTTTCCTCCAGACGTAAAGAGTGCCCCCTTGTCCTCAGTGTTGACCTTAAAGTGAATAACTCAACACCAAGTTCCCTATATGGACCTCTTATATATTTGTACATGTTGATCATATCCCCCCTTATTCTCCTCTTCTCAAGAGTGAATAAATTCAGTTCTTCTAATCTTTTCTCATAGCTGAGCTCCTCCATGCCTCTTATCAGTTTAGTTGCCCTTCTCTGCACTTTCTCCAGTTCTCCGATATCCTTTTTGAGAACTGGTGCCCAAAACTGGACTGCATATTCCAGATGAGGTCTTTCTAATGATTTGTACAGGGGCAAAATGATGTCTCTATCTCTGGAGTCCATACCTCTCAATACAAGAAAGGACTTTGCTCGCTTTGGAAACCGTAGCTTGGCATTGCATGCCATTATTGAGCTTATGATCAACTAAAACCCCCAGATCCTTCTCCACTACAGATCCCCCCCCCAGTTGTACTCCCCCCTAGCATGTATGATGCATGCATATTCTTAGCCCCTAAGTGCATAACTTTACATTATCAACATTAAACCTCATCTGCCACTTAGTCGCCCACTTAGACAGAGCATTGAGGTCGGCTTGTAAATTGGAGACATCCTGCAAGGACGTTATTCCACTGCATAGCTTGGTGTCATCTGAAAATATATAGAAAACATAGAAGAACAAACATTCTTCATCCTGTCAAACTAAAAAAAAAATAACAAACCCTATGTTTAGAAAATACTAAAGTTTTTAAACTAAAAATATAACGGGTAAATAAGTCGCCTAATCTTTACCTTTTTTTTTTTTTTTTTTTTTTTTTTTAATCATCTTGCCCCATTTATAAGTTATAATACTATTCATACGTTCTACGATACCTGAGCACTAAAGATAAGAAACATAAAAACGTTATTAAATAACTAAAATTGCATACTTGTACTTCATTACCTGTCCTATAAAATGAAGAAAAATCATCTGATTCCGTGGTTTGAATCCAACCCCAATAGAGTGACATAAGTTCACAACAACTTGGCTTTTGTTAAAAAATGTATTTATTTTTTCCAAGAATTCCCTCAATAAAAAAAAAAATATTAACTAAAGCAGGGGTCTCCAAAGTACGGCCCGCGGGCCACATCCGGCCCGCTAGGACATTTTGTCCGGCCCGCAGCTTCAGTCATCAGACTCACTACAGGGACGGCTTGCTTTGCCTTCTGACAGGCATTGAGGGAGTGTGTCAACAAAGCCTACGTGCCTACGTTATTTCAGTGCAGACCTGCTGCACCTTCCAGCTCCTCCCCCGGAGTTAGTTTCATTTTAGCTGTAACAGCTTGTCTGTGTAAAAGGGGCGGGAGCCGGGAAGTACAGCGTGTCTGCTCTAATGCCAGCTCTTCAGAAGCAGCACAGAACACACTGATCTACGGGGAAAAGTGCAGACAAACAGTAATGAGGAAAAAAATGTGCTGGGGGGAGAGGAGGCTGGGGACACAGGTATAGAGAGGGGACAAAACTGTGTGTGGTGATGGCTCTGATGGGGACAGGGATGTGGTGATGGCTCTGGTGGGCATGGTGATGTGGTGATGGCTCTGGTGGGCATGGTGATGTGGTGATGGCTCTGGTGGGGATAGGGATGTGGTGATGGCTCTGGTGGGGATAGGGATGTGGTGATGGCTCTGGTGGGGATAGGGATGTGGTGATGGCTCTGGTGGGGATAGGGATGTGGTGATGGCTCTGGTGGGGATAGGGATGTGGTGATGGCTCTGGTGGGGATAGGGATGTGGTGATGGCTCTGGTGGGGATAGGGATGTGGTGATGGCTCTGGTGGGGATAGGGATGTGGTGATGGCTCTGGTGGGGATAGGGATGTGGTGATGGCTCTGGTGGGGATAGGGATGTGGTGATGGCTCTGGTGGGGATAGGGATGTGGTGATGGCTCTGGTGGGGATAGGGATGTGGTGATGGCTCTGGTGGGGATAGGGATGTGGTGATGGCTCTGGTGGGGATAGGGATGTGGTGATGGCTCTGGTGGGGATAGGGATGTGGTGATGGCTCTGGTGGGGATAGGGATGTGGTGATGGCTCTGGTGGGGACAGGGATGTGGTGATGGCTCTGGTGGGGATAGGGATGTGGTGATGGCTCTGGTGGGGATAGGGATGTGGTGATGGCTCTGGTGGGGATAGGGATGTGGTGATGGCTCTGGTGGGGATAGGGATGTGGTGATGGCTCTGGTGGGGACAGGGATGTGGTGATGGCTCTGGTGGGCATGGTGATGTGGTGATGGGGATGGGGATGTGGTGATGGCTCTGATGGGGACGGGGATGTGGTGATGGCTCTGGTGGGCATGGTGATGTGGTGATGGCTCTGGTGGGGATGGGGATGTGGTGATGGCTCTGATGGGGATGGGGATGTGGTGATGGCTCTGGTGGGCATGGTGATGTGGTGATGGCTCTGGTGGGGATGGGGATGTGGTGATGGCTCTGATGGGGACGGGGATGTGGTGATGGCTCTGATGGGGACAGGGATGTGGTGATGGCTCTGATGGGGACAGGGATGTGGTGATGGCTCTGATGGGGACAGGGATGTGGTGATGGCTCTGATGGGGACATGGATGTGGTGATGGCTCTGATGGGGACATGAATGTGGTGATGGCTCTGATGGGGACAGGGATGTGGTGATGGCTCTGATGGGGACAAGGATGTGGTGATGGCTCTGATGGGGACAGGGATGTGGTGATGGCTCTGGTGGGGATGTGGTGATGGCTCTGATGGGGACAGGGATGTGGTGATGGCTCTGATGGGGACAGGGATGTGGTGGTGGCTCTGGTGGGGATGTGGTGATGGCTCTGATGGGGACAGGGATGTGGTGATGGCTCTGATGGGGACAGGGATGTGGTGATGGCTCTGGTGGGCATGGTGATGGCTCTGGTGGGCATGGTGATGTGGTGATGGCTCTGGTGGGCATGGTGATGTGGTGATGGCTCTGGTGGGCATGGTGATGTGGTGATGGCTCTGGTGGGGATGTGGTGATGGCTCTGGTGGGGATGTGGTGATGGCTCTGGTGGGGATGGGGATGTGGTGATGGCTCTGGTGGGGATGGGGATGTGGTGATGGCTCTGGTGGGGATGGTGATGTGGTGATGGCTCTGGTGGGGACGGGGATGTGGTGATGGCTCTGGTGGGGACGGGGATGTGGTGATGGCTCTGGTGGGGACGGGGATGTGGTGATGGCTCTGGTGGGGACGGGGATGTGGTGATGGCTCTGGTGGGGACGGGGATGTGGTGATGGCTCTGGTGGGGACGGGGATGTGGTGATGGCTCTGGTGGGGACGGGGATGTGGTGATGGCTCTGGTGGGGACGGGGATGTGGTGATGGCTCTGGTGGGGACGGGGATGTGGTGATGGCTCTGGTGGGGACGGGGATGTGGTGATGGCTCTGGTGGGGACGGGGATGTGGTGATGGCTCTGGTGGGGACGGGGATGTGGTGATGGCTCTGGTGGGGACGGGGATGTGGTGATGGCTCTGGTGGGGACGGGGATGTGGTGACGGCTCTGGTGGGGACGGGGATGTGGTGACGGCTCTGGTGGGGACGGGGATGTGGTGACGGCTCTGGTGGGGACGGGGATGTGGTGACGGCTCTGGTGGGGATGGGGATGTGGTGACGGCTCTGGTGGGGATGGGGATGTGGTGACGGCTCTGGTGGGGATGTGGTGACGGCTCTGGTGGGGATGTGGTGACGGCTCTGGTGGGGATGGGGATGCGGATGTGGTGGTGGCTCGGATGGGGATGTGGTGATGTTTCTGATGGGGATGGGAATGTGGCGGTGGCTCTGATGGGGATGGGAATGTGGTGGCGGTTCTGATGGGGATGTGGCGGTGGTTCTGATGGGGATGTGGCGGTGGTTCTGATGGGGATGTGGCGGTGGTTCTGATGGGGATGTGGTGGTGGTTCTGATGGGGATGTGGCGGTGGTTCTGATGGGGATGTGGTGGTGGTTCTGATGGGGATGTGGTGGTGGTTCTGATGGGGATGTGGTGGTGGCTCTGATGGGGATGTGGTGATGGCTCTGATGGGGATGTGGTGGTGGCTCTGATGGGGATGTGGTGGTGGCTCTGATGGGGATGTGGTGGTGGCTCTGATGGGGATGTGGTGATGGCTCTGATGGGGATGCGGATGTGGTGGTGGCTCGGATGGGGATGTGGTGATGTTTCTGATGGGGATGGGAATGTGGTGGTGGTTCTGATGGGGATGTGGCGGTGGTTCTGATGGGGATGTGGCGGTGGTTCTGATGGGGATGTGGTGGTGGTTCTGATGGGGATGTGATGATGGCTCTGATGGGGATGTGATGATGGCTCTGATGGGGATGTGATGATGGCTCTGATGGGGATGTGATGATGGCTCTGATGGGGATGTGATGATGGCTCTGATGGGGATGTGGTGATGGCTCTGGTGGGGATGGGGATGTGGATGTGGTGATGGCTCTGATGGGGATGTGATGATGGCTCTGATGGGGATGTGATGATGGCTCTGATGGGGATGTGGTGGTGGCTCTGATGGGGATGTGGTGATGGCTCTGATGGGGATGTGGTGGTGGTTCTGATGGGGATGTGGCGGTGGTTCTGATGGGGATGTGGTGGTGGTTCTGATGGGGATGTGGTGGTGGTTCTGATGGGGATGTGATGATGGCTCTGATGGGGATGTGATGATGGCTCTGATGGGGATGTGGTGATGGCTCTGATGGGGATGTGATGATGGCTCTGATGGGGATGTGATGATGGCTCTGATGGGGATGTGATGATGGCTCTGATGGGGATGTGATGATGGCTCTGATGGGGATGTGATGATGGCTCTGATGGGGATGTGATGATGGCTCTGATGGGGATGTGATGATGGCTCTGATGGGGATGTGGTGATGGCTCTGATGGGGATGTGGTGATGGCTCTGATGGGGATGTGGTGATGGCTCTGATGGGGATGTGGTGATGGCTCTGATGGGGATGTGGTGGTGGCGGCTCTGATGGGGATGTGGTGATGGCTCTGATGGGGATGTGGTGATGGCTCTGATGGGGATGTGATGATGGCTCTGATGGGGATGTGATGATGGCTCTGATGGGGATGTGATGATGGCTCTGGTGGGGATGGGGAGATGGCTCTGGTGGGGATGGGGATGTGGATGTGGTGATGGCTCTGATGGGGATGTGATGATGGCTCTGATGGGGATGTGATGATGGCTCTGATGGGGATGTGATGATGGCTCTGATGGGGATGTGATGATGGCTCTGATGGGGATGTGATGATGGCTCTGATGGGGATGTGATGATGGCTCTGATGGGGATGTGGTGATGGCTCTGATGGGGATGTGGTGGTGGCTCTGATGGGGATGTGGTGGTGGCTCTGATGGGGATGTGGTGATGGCTCTGATGGGGATGTGATGATGGCTCTGATGGGGATGTGATGATGGCTCTGATGGGGATGTGATGATGGCTCTGATGGGGATGTGATGATGGCTCTGATGGGGATGTGATGATGGCTCTGATGGGGATGTGATGATGGCTCTGATGGGGATGTGATGATGGCTCTGATGGGGATGTGGTGATGGCTCTGGTGGGGATGGGGATGTGGATGTGGTGATGGCTCTGATGGGGATGTGATGATGGCTCTGATGGGGATGTGATGATGGCTCTGATGGGGATGTGATGATGGCTCTGATGGGGATGTGGTGGTGGTTCTGATGGGGATGTGGTGGTGGTTCTGATGGGGATGTGATGATGGCTCTGATGGGGATGTGATGATGGCTCTGATGGGGATGTGATGATGGCTCTGATGGGGATGTGATGATGGCTCTGATGGGGATGTGATGATGGCTCTGATGGGGATGTGATGATGGCTCTGATGGGGATGTGGTGATGGCTCTGATGGGGATGTGGTGATGGCTCTGATGGGGATGTGGTGGTGGCTCTGATGGGGATGTGATGATGGCTCTGATGGGGATGTGGTGATGGCTCTGGTGGGGATGGGGATGTGGATGTGGTGATGGCTCTGATGGGGATGTGGTGATGGCTCTGATGGGGATGTGGTGATGGCTCTGATGGGGATGTGGTGATGGCTCTGATGGGGATGTGGTGATGGCTCTGATGGGGATGTGGTGATGGCTCTGATGGGGATGTGGTGATGGCTCTGATGGGGATGTGGTGATGGCTCTGATGGGGATGTGGTGGTGGCTCTGATGGGGATGTGGTGGTGGCTCTGATGGGGATGTGGTGATGGCTCTGATGGGGATGTGGTGGTGGCTCTGATGGGGATGTGGTGGTGGCTCTGATGGGGATGTGGTGGTGGCTCTGATGGGGATGTGGTGGTGGCTCTGATGGGGATGTGGTGGTGGCTCTGATGGGGATGTGGTGGTGGTTCTGATGGGGATGTGGTGGTGGTTCTGATGGGGATGTGGTGGTGGTTCTGATGGGGATGTGGTGGTGGTTCTGATGGGGATGTGGTGGTGGTTCTGATGGGGATGTGGTGGTGGTTCTGATGGGGATGTGGTGGTGGTTCTGATGGGGATGTGGTGGTGGTTCTGATGGGGATGTGGTGGTGGTTCTGATGGGGATGTGGTGGTGGTTCTGATGGGGATGTGGTGGTGGTTCTGATGGGGATGTGGTGGTGGTTCTGATGGGGATGTGGTGGTGGTTCTGATGGGGATGTGGTGGTGGTTCTGGTGGGGATGTGGTGATGGCTCTGGTGGGGATGGGGGATGTGGTGATGGCTCTGGTGGGGATGGGGGATGTGGTGATGGCTCTGATGGGGAACACTGATGTAAGGCCTAATGCGCACTTAATATTTGGCCCTGGTGCACAAGGCTCTGACATTTAGGTGCGGGCGGAGGATACAGGTGCACCATCCAGCCCTGCTAATGGCAGCCTTTTTTTTTAAATTCTGCTCTTCTGAGCCAGGTGAGGAGTAATTTAAAAATGGCTTTTTTCTTTTTCGGCCCGCGAATATCTGTAAAATATACAATGTGGCCCTCGAAGTAAAAAGTTTGGAGACCCCTGAACTAAAGGAAAAAACATCATTGTAGCATGCTTTAGCAGGTGAAAAAAATATCAATCTACATTGCCAAATCTCTCAATACGCTTTTCTTCTGAATTGTTCTATAAACAAATAAAACAGTATTTAGAAGTTTGACAAATTGCTCAAAAAACGAGTAGTTCAGAATTTAGCTTAAACCAAAAAATCAATTAGTCAGTTACCTGGATATGCAAAAATAAATATTTTCATTTAAAAATAACTCTATCCATTATTGTTGGAATCAATTATGTTTACAATAAATGTTATCCCCATTATCAATCTATATTGATTCTAAGACAAAATTTCATAGTCCCCCCTCTTTAGCCTGTGACTAAATTTAATTTTGTCTTACCAGATTATTGTATTTTTCTTTTACTACACATTTACTTATAACTGCTTTGATTTTGCAAAAGAACACTCATTTTGGTTGGGCTTTCCTAAATATATTTCTGAAAGAAACTGGTTCTGAAAGATAGTGTACTTCACATGATCAAATCAGTCACTCTGACTGCTAAACAAACACATGGCAGTCTTAAGCTCACCTTTCAGTGCATACACATATACAGAAAGTTTATATTGTCATTCTATTGTGCCAATATATGGATCCATCTACAGAAGCACAAGAAATTCTTTCCCAGTAAATATCCACTAAAAGTTGAAAAAATTACCTTTTTTTTTAAACATCCAGTTGTCACTTAGACAAGCTAGACAAAGTTGTGTGTATTGACACCTCCCCTTTTCCTTGAAATAACACCTTTTAGTGTAACATAAGATGTTTTTCAAAACAAATGGTGCAAAACCCACGTGTCTGACCTATAGTATTGGACAATACACGCTTAACACATTCAAACAAAAAAATCAATCAACCAAACCAATCAAATTGCCTCATCACCCTTACACTTGTACAATGTAAAATGGATAAGAGCGACCTCTATATTATCAAAAATATTTAATTAATAAGGGCTTTCTTTAGATCGTCAAATTTATTGTATGCAAGTTAAAAAATGGTTGCCCTATATTCTCAGTAAGCATTTATAATTCATTAAAATTTGCCCAGACAGATACTTTGCAAAAATCTCAATGAACTCTTGAAAAAGTTAGTAAGGCCCAAATCTTTAAAAAAAAATTACTTTAGTTAGTAATCGTTTTTTAAATATTTGTTCTCATCCATCAACCCTCTACCAGGTTTCTGAAAGAGATTTAACACAAAAATGTATTGTGTTCTGATCCACAGAAGTAAAAACTGTCACGGCATGTCTGACAAGTCTGTGTAACTAGATCTACTTCTCTGTTGGTAGTACATTCCTTTACATGTCAAAAACTTTTCAGAGAATGATCTTTTTACTGTCAGTCTTGGCTACCATGCTTTGTATCCTTCATTGTACAATTCGGTAACAATCTCATTTATAATTTTTAACCTTTTTTTTTTTAAACATATTTTGTTTGTACATCTGCCAAACATCATGTACACTACTTTATAATATGACGTTCCTAATTATAGTAATGACAAAAAATTATTTAGAGGACAATCTCGTGTGTCTCGCAGGTTGGTTCCTGCCCATGAACTGAGATTGGCCAATTCCCTGAGAAAAATTCCTCCCCCCAAACAAAGTCTTTACTTTTTATTAGAAATACTCAATTACAAAAATACTCAATTACAAAAACTTATCAATTGTCTTTCACAATTTTTTTTTTTTTTGATTGAACAAAATTTTCATATTTTAATATTTTTCTGGATAGCCTTAAGTAAATTAGAACAATCTACTCTTTTGTAAAAAAATTCTCAATCCTTAAAGGGGTTGAAAAGGTTCATTTTTTTTATTTTCTAAATGGGTTGCTTTAAGCTAGTGCATTGTTGGTTCACTTACCCTTTTCTTCAATTCCCCTTCTAAATGTTTTTTTCTTTCTTTGTCTGAAGTTCTCACTTCCTGTTTCTCCTCGGTAAGATGTTCAGTAAGCTGTTCTAAGTGACTTTCCACCACTCGGATGATGGTGGAAAGCTTACTGAGGAGAAACAGGAAGTGAGACATTTAAACAAAGATAAAAAACATTTAGAAGGGAAATCAAAGGTAAGTGAACCAACAATGCACTAGCTTAAAGGAACCAATTTAGAAAATAAAAGACAAACCTTTGCAACCCCTTTTAACTTCTTTCCTGCAACCAAATCTGTAGGATTTTTGTTAAACACTAAATACCATGCTGTTTTACATTATCCGTTTCATACCGTTCTTAGGTGCAAAAACAAAGTATAAGTAAAAAAAATAATTTGTGCTTTGAATGTCCACAGGTAACACATTTTCTGTTGTTCAGGGCGTTAATTAGGGCTGCGCATCTTCACCGGTCTCACGATTCGATGCGATTACGATTATCAAGTCCACGATTCGATTCCGCGATGCATCACGATTGCAGCGCAAGTGCGCAAGTGCGCATAGCTTTCAAAAAAAATTTAAGCACTCCATTTTTTGTCCTTTAAAAAAAAAAAAAACACACACAATAACACTTCCTGCATGTAGCAAAGTCTAAACACAGCAGACATGAAACGGGAGACGGTCAGAGACGGCAGACATGCTACGGGAGACGGTCAGAGACGGCAGACATGCTACGGGAGACGGTCAGAGACGGCAGACATGCTACGGGAGACGGTCAGAGACGGCAGACATGCTACGGGAGACGGTCAGAGACGGCAGACATGCTACGGGAGACGGCAGACATGCTACGGGAGACGGCAGACATGCTACGGGAGACGGTCAGAGACGGCAGACATGCTACGGGAGACGGTCAGAGACGGCAGACATGCTATAGGAGTAGGGTTGCCACCTTTTCTTCAAGCCAAACCTGAACACTTTAGCAGCGCACGGCAAATATGTTTTTTTTGTAGTACATTAAATTCATTACCTCAATGCAATGAATGGCAATTTTTTATGTAGTATATGTTACACAAATAGTTTTGTGATTAAATAACATTTCTGGATGGTATGATGGGGGCACTATGTACAGGAGGGGATGAGGGGGGAGTTGGGGGCTGAGAAGTGGTCAGATAGATTTTTTTTTTCTATTATTATAGACTATTGTGGTCATCTACTAAAATATACAACAATACTACTCCGTGAAAACAATCTGTTATAAGATGCCAGCCCCCAGCACTACATGTATAAATGAAGTGAAGCTAAATGATGACCATTCATATAACTCTGTTATACAGGCTCTGAGTCTGGACAATTGGAGGTGTTCACTCACCACATATTGTACACACAAGGTTAAGTAAATGGTTATAAATGAACATCACATAAACTGGACAGAGGATGGGGGATGTTTGTATAGATAAGTGTGTCACTTATCTGTGAGTTGGCTGTGATCGTAGAGCTGCAGACTCCCCTCACACACACACACACATTTGTTTGTGTCGTCCGAATCTCCTTATCTTGCTGCAAAATAAATCCACTCTAAGAAACTTTCCATTGTAAAAAGAAAAGTCAGCTCACCTAGAGAGCAGCTGCCAGCTCGACAGTGATCTCCTTCTCCCCCCCCCCCTCTCTTAGAACACAGCAGCACTCGTGGCTTTAGGGAGGGGGTGTAAAGATAACGGAGACTTCACGCCCGTCCATCTCCTATCTCAACTCTACTCTTGCGTCTCTCAGCGCTTGAGCCCCTCCCGCCTTTTTCTACTGATCTGACAGTTCAGTAGAGCCCAGTCAGTGGGCAGGGCTGACGCCAGGGGAGCAGATGGAGATAGGCGGGCCGTGCAGCCAGTCAGCGTGGCATATACAAACACTACCCTCCCGCCTTTCTGATAGTCCTAGTCATTGGGCGGGGCTGACGCCAGGAGAGATGCGAGTCCTACGAGCAGAGAGGCGGGCCGGGCAGACCAGTCACATGAGCGCCGTGAAAAAGGTACATCTGAACGGAGCGCTCTCCCGGGAGGGGGCGGGGCGAAAACATCGATTATTACGGTCGCATGCATCGGAGCAGCATCGCGGACACCCGAATCGCGATGCAGCGATTAAATTTGACACCCCTAGCGTTAATATTCATAAACATTTACATGCAGCATTAAACTTGGTTTCCTTAGAATTTATTTACACTCTGGCATTAATTGATTGCCCTACTACAGATTTATGGCTGTATTCCATATATTAGGAATATATCAATTTCTGATAGCACAGGGACATACTTCTGAGCTTAGATGTTAACCATCCAATGTTATCCTTTTACATAAACAAACTCAGTCATCCCTTGCTTAGAATGATAGTCCTGTGTTAAGTGTTAAAAAAACAAGAGATGAATAATGTCCTTTTAACTTTTTGTTTCTTTCATCCCTTGCTTTGTCTTTGTTCGTTGCTTTTTCGTGGAAGAATATTATCTTTATCTTTTTCTTTGAAGAATAGTTTTCTTGTAGCTCTTGCCTTGTACCTTGACTCGTGTTTCTGTAGTGTTTGTATAAAAATATCTTCTTCTTTAGTGTATGTGAAGGAGTGTGTCGTGTATAGTGTGTAGTGTTTCCCTTTTTTTTTTCTTTGCCTTTGTCCTTAGACCGTTCATCTTCAAACCTCAAAATACGACTTTCATATTGGCTCACCCAAAGAGTACATCTGTGTTGTGAGTGAATTCTGCGCCAACAAGTGTATTTGTTGAAGCTACCTAGAGCTTGAAATACAAGATTCTAAAAAAGAAAGTGAAGTTAAGCTGCTCCTCGGTGGTGCAGTGGGATACTGCAATGGATGGAGTGAAAGGAAAATGGAGGGCGCCATTAGTTGGAAATAATGTAGACTAGGTGGATCACCTGTCTATGGTGGAAATTGGAATAAAGTGCAATATAGTGTATTTCATGTGCACCATCAAACTAATCGGGTGGTGGATATAAATACAACATCAATAGAAAAAAATATATAAAAAGAAAACATTTGTACTATATTCAAAAACAAGTGATAAAGATTGGGGATGATTCCCAGTCCATGAAATCAATTGTGAACCATAAACGTGGTATAATACACTAAATGATCACCAGTGCAGAAGATTGCTCACTCTTGGTGAGGTCTTTAGTGCAATAGAAAATAGAGTGCAATAAAAATTAGTCTCTATAGTGTAAAGTCCCATAAAAGCCACAACTTTGTATCAATAGAAAATTGTAGTAAGCTGGATCATGGATGTGTCTGAATTCCTTCACCATTGAGATAAGGACTCCACCCAAAGTGCTGGGGAGATGCTAAGCGCTTACCACAAGGAGAGACCTCTTAATTAAAAGTAGGTCAGGAAAGCAGGACAGGATGAGTGCCTGTTACACTGGGGGCGTAGCTGGATCTCGATGGGAACTGTGGTTGGACCGTGGAGCTCACAGAGTAATGGAGGCAGATAGGAAAAAATTCATAGTGCATTACCTTTATTTAAAACATTTAAAAATCGTACATACAGCCAAATGGCCTCTTACTATGGCAGGTGCCTGCCTGGCACTGGGACTGTAGCGTAACGGGTACTCTCCGGAGGAGGGATCTTGTCAGGTGCACTTGGTGCGGCTGGATGCCAGAAGTTTAAGAGGCGCTGGCGGCGACATCTGGCTCTCTCTCCCGCATCAGATCAGTCAGCGCCTCCCAAACTTCTGGCATCCAGCCGCACCAAGTGCACCTGGCGAGATCCCTCCTCCGGAGAGTACCCGTTAAGCTACAGTCCCAGTGCCAGGCAGGGACCTGCCATAGTAAGAGGCCATTTGGCTGTATGTACGATTTTTAAATGTTTTAAATAAAGGTAATGCACTATGAATTTTTTTCTTATCTGCCTCCATTACTCTGTGAGGTCCACGGTCCTACCACGGTTCCCATCGAGATCCAGCTACGCCCCCAGTGTAACAGGCACTCATGCTGTCCTGCTTTCCTGACCTACTTTTAATTAAGAGGTCTCTCCTTGTGGTAAGCGCTTAGCATCTCCCCAGCACTTTGGGTGGAGTCCTTATCTCAATGGTGAAGGAATTCAGACACATCCATGATCCAAATAAAATAAAATAGTGATAAGCACTTCAAAACGGAAATGTGTAAACACTAAACCAATAATACACTATTACAAAACCATAAAACACTTCTACAAGTCTTGAGATGTGTGAAGAAAACAGTGGTGATAATCAAACTAAAAAGTCCCATGTAACAAGTGCATCTGAATGCCAATAAATGAAATCCTCATCAACCAATGTGAGTAGCACTGTGTGTCAGGTGTGGTAGATACTGGACTGTCTCTATAGAGTGGTGGGCTGGGTGTAGAGTGATTGGAGTCTTCACTTGAAATGCTGTACAAGATCTTTCAAATCCAAAGGAGTGTTGTAGTTCCCTTACCTTAGGGCTGCTATATATAGGCATATAGTGATGGATCCTGCTGCATTTGAGGTCTCGATTTCTCAATGGGATTTCCTCTTCCTTATATCTGAGATGGTCCGGGCTCAGTACTCCACAGATCGGATGTGGGGAGTGTGGAGGGAGAAAAAGAAAAAATGCCTCCAATGGTGAAGTATGTAGATGCGAATAAAAGTGGTTTTATTGTAAAAATTGGTAAAAGATATCAAAACAGAAGTCCAAAATGCAAAATAAAAATGCATCGCTCCAACCTTCACGGACTTGAGCGAAGTATGAATTTTTATTTTATTTATTTTTTTATGTCGTAACAATGTAGAATATTATTGGATGATCTCCTGCTTCTTTCACTATTTATCTCCCCCCCCCCTTTATCTTCCTCTCCTCTCCACCGTTCTCTTCCCTCCCTCTATTTCTCATAATTTAAATATGACAACTATACTTGTATTTCATATACTCTGAATTTTACTTCACAACGTTTACAAATTAATAATTCAATAACCAACTTTACATTTTATGTTTCCTTTGGCTTTATGCTATGAGTATTTATATTGTCAATGTTCTTTTCTCATATGTAATGATATGATTCTGTTCATAAATATTGCTTTATTGTATTTTCATTTGTTTACATATGTGATATGTTATTTACTCCGAAATACCAATAAAATCTTTTAAACCAAAATGCAAAATAAATAAATATATAAGACGATACGGAGTCTTATTGGCCTCCGGCTTGCGCGGGTGCCACGTGATCTCGGTTTCCCTACGTCGTTGCGTCACGTGCCTCGTGCCTTCATCAGGGGATTCCTATTGGTTGACGGATCACTGCTTATATTCACTATTGACCGGATGTAATCAAGCCGCCATTTTCTTGGAGTCCCGTTCTTGGGACAAATGCGGGCTATGTTGGGGCCAGGATTAGATAACAGAAATTTTAAAAATAAAAGGTAAACTGGCGTACACACTGCTCAATCACCACAAAGCTTCCAAATTATCCTTATTGGTGATAATACATTTACTTGAGGTATTTGTGGAAGAGATGGTGTGGTTTCCCACATGTTATTAGTATTACCTTGGATTGATAAAAATAGATAAAATATAATAATAAAATTACATATAAATTAAAATAGATATTAGATACTACGTGTGGCTCTAATAAATCTCATGGTGAAAGATGACAATGTTGTCGTCTTTTCGGGGTCCACCCATTCCATGTAATGGAATGCATGAGATGAATGGCTATGGATGAGACAACGGGGGGCAGCCTAATGGTACAAGAGAGACACCACTATCGGATTATTGGAAAGTCACACATGCTGGATCATGGACTAGAGTCCATAATAGAAGCTCATGTGTGTATGTTCCGGATTAATCTGGGTAGGAGAATGGGCGTGAGGTGGGGAGATAATCTATACACATATGGTCCCTGACACCCTCGCAGGCCCGAAGCCATCAGACTAGACTAAGACACATGGTGCAGTGATGATCATATAGTACAAAAGTACTGCATAGGTAGGTCTTCTGAGATCCTCCTATTAGCCTAAATCCACAGGATAATCAGACAAGTGGAAAAATGAAATAATGCATTACCACTATAAATTACCATTGGAATCGAATCCAAAATGGAGTATTAAAATTAAATATAGAGATTAAAGACTAAAAATTATTGAGAAAGCAATTTAAATCGAAGTCAACATTCAGGCCCCCTGGTGTCAAAGTATTGAGGGTATGAATCCAGCGTGATTCTTTCTGACTGATGACTCGTATTTTGTGGCTACCTCTCCAAGATGCTTTGAATTTTTCAATGCCCCAAAATTGTAGTGAGGAGGGATCTTCATTGTGTACTTTTAGAAAATGCCGTGATACACCATGTTTGGTATAGCCATTGGATATATTCTGTATATGTTCTTCTATTCTCAGTTTTAGCTTTCTTTTTGTCCTACCCACATACTGCAATTTACAGTCACACTGGAGCACATATGACACCTTCAGTGTGGCATTCAATAAATTCAGTGATTTGGTGAGTATGGCCTGTATTGCTGCTGACAAAGTCTAGCCTTTTGCCTTGGAATAATTTGGCATGTCTGCAGGCAAAACAATTCCTGCAGGGATAGAATCCCTTGCCATTAAAAAAGGAGAACATAGGTTTCGGAGGTGGAGCAATTACCGATTTGACCAATAGGTCTCTTAAAGTGGGAGCTCTTTTGTAAATTATTCTGGGTTTAGAAGGGAGTATTGGTTTCAGATCTTTGTCCCCAAGTAGTACGTGCCAGTGTCGCTGAATAAGTTTATGTCCTTGTGTTGGACATTGTAGTCCAGTATAAGGCTAGGTGTTACTTCCATAGGGTTCCCTTTATCTTTCTTCTTATTTTCTAGCATAGGTTTTCTATCCAGAATTTCAACTTTACGGATTTGTTCTTCTATCCAAAAGGGTTCATATCCTTTCTCTTCAAACCTTTTGCCGATGAATTTGGCCTGTATTTTAAAGTCCTCCTCCTTAGTGCAGTTTCTTTTTAATCTGATAAATTGGCCTTTCGGTATGTTGTAGAGCCACGGTTTCCATGATCATCCATGATCCAGCTTGCTACAATTTTCCATTGATACAAAGTTGTGGCTTTTATGGGACTTTACACTATAGAGACTAATTTTTATTGCACTCTATTTTCTATTGCACTATAGACCTCACCAAGAGTGAGCAATCTTCTGCACTGGTGATCATTTAGTGTATTATACCACGTTTATTGTTCACAATTGATTTCATGGACTGGGAATCATCCCCAATCTTTATCACTTGTTTTTGAATATAGTACAAATGTTTACTTTTTATATATTTTTTTTCTATTGATGTTGTATTTATATCCACCACCCGATTAGTTTGATGGTGCACATGAAGTACACTATATTGCACTTTATTCCAATCTCCACCATAGACAGGTGATCCACCTAGTCTACATTATTTCCAATTAATGGCACCCTCCATTTTCCTTTCACTCCAAAGAGTACATCTGCCTGTTGTATTTACAATTTTGGCCTTTATAAATAAAGTGAAGTCTTAGTTACTGTTTCAACACTTCTTCTGTGAGACGTTCACCTTTTTGGGAACTAACCTTGGCAGAAATCTCCACGTACGTTTACGTTTTTCACAACCTGAAAGCCCTCGCTGGATTTCCACGATATCTTGAAGCATACTGTCCAAATGGCCTTGACAATCAACCTCGTAGGCTGGGTCTTTGTTTTTGTTTTTTCTTCTGCCTGCAAGTTTCAAGCTATCTGCAGGTGAGAAAACGGCCAGAGAAAAACCCTCGACAGCTGAACCGAAATACTGATCTTGACTCTAGTAATTGTCTTTGTTCCAGAGCCGCAGTTCTCATCTTTAGCTGGCTCAGGTTCTTGGACCTTCTGTCCACGTCTGATAAAACACTAACGCCTCCTTTTTCTTTCTGGGTTATTTTGATTGTTTGTTTTTTTCCCCGAGACTTGATCAAACGTGAAATTGTTGTCTCCCCCTTTGGACAAGGAGTAGGTGGGAAAAAAATGACCAATGGGGCTGGCTTGGCCAATGTAAGAGTGGAATAGACATGTGTTTATGTCAATTAGTGTCTTCTTTTAAGGCGCTTTCGTTCCAAAGTTCAATAGCCAGGCTGATCTTCAACATAGTGTGAGTTTATTCTTCAGAAATAGAATATTTAGGAAAGCCCAACCTGAATGAGTGTTCTTTTGCAAAATTAAAGCAGTTATAAGTTAAAATGTAGTAAAAGAAAAATGCAATAATCTGGTAAGATTACTCCTTTTTCAAAATGTTATTTAGTCACAGGATAAAGAGGGGGGCTATGAAATTTTGTCTTAGAATCAGTACAGACTGATAATGGAGATAACAAAATTTTATTGTAAAAATAATTGATTCCAACATATATGGATAGTTATTTTTAAACGAAAATATTTCTTTTTACATACTTAGCTACCTGACTGACTAATTGAAGAAATTCTGAAATACAAATTTTGGAGCATTTTGTCATCAAAACTTCTGAATATTGTTTTATTTGTTTATAGAACAATTCAAAAGGAAAGAGTAACCTGATACTACAAAGTATAGAGAGATTTGTCAATCTATGTAGATTGATTGATTTATATTGGGGTTTTCACCTGCTAAAGGAGGAGGATACTAGGATGTTTTTTTTTCTTTTTTGTTTTTTTTTGTTTGATAAATTAAATGAGGTAAGTTTGTTGTGAATTTATTTTATGTTGCATTGTGGTTGGATTTCAAACCATAGAATCAGATAACGATTTTTGTAATGAATGACAAGTATGCAATTTTAGTTATTAACGTTTTTATTAGGGTTGTCCCGATACCACTTTTTTAGGACCGAGTAAAAGTACTGATACTTTTTTTCCAAGTAGTCGCGATACCGAATACCGATACTTTTTTTAAATGTCCCCCACATATGCAGCCATGTCCCCCACATATGCAGCCATGTCCCCCACATATGCAGCCATGTCCCCCACATATGCAGCCATGTCCCCCACATATGCATCAATGTCCCCCCCCATATGCAGCCATGTCCCTCCAGCCATGTCCCCCACATATGCAGCCATGTCCCCCCAGCCATGTCCCCCACATATGCAGCCATGTCCCTCCAGCCATTTCCCCCATACCTAGCAGCCGCCCGGGGAACATCAGAGCTTTCATTTGAATAGCTGTAGTGTTCCCACGCGTATAGACACTCCCCCTTGCTCGGGATTGGACAGATCACGATCACCCATCCAATCCCGAGCATGGGGGAGTGTCTATACGAGCAGGAACACTACAGCTATTCAACAGAAAGCTGTGATGTTCCCACACGCTTTAACCATGCGGCGTGTGTGGCAGCTTTCATTGCGGCGTGTGCGGCGGCTTTCATTGCGGCTGCTTTCATTGCGGCGTGTGCGGCGGCAGGTAAGGTATTCTATTTAGGTATCGGGGGTATTTGCCGCAAATACTCGGTATCGGGACAACCCTAGTTTTTATGTTTCCTATCATCTTTAGAACGTATTAATAGTATTATAAAGTCTAAATGGGGTAAAATGATTCAAGAAAAAGGCAAGGATTAGGTGACTTATTTAACGGTTTTTAAATTGTAAAAAAAATTTTTGGTATTTTCTAAACATAGGGGGCCAGATTCAGATAGAAGAGCGCCGGCGTATCTTTTTTCTGTATTCAGAAAACGAGATACGCTGGAATTTAGCTAAGATACGAGCGGAGTAAGTCTCTTACGCCGTCGTATTTTAGTTGCATATTTACACTGGCCGCTAGGTGGCGCTTCCATCAATTTACGCATTGAATATGCAAATGAGCTAGATACGCCGATTCACGAACATACTTGCGCCCGGTCGTTGTATTTTACGTTGTTTGCGTAAGCGTAAGTCTGGCGTAAAGTTACCCCTGTTATATGAGGCGCAGCCAATGTTAAAGGAACACTAAAGGTTCGTTTTTTATCCTCTAAAATCATTGATATATTGCAGAGCATTTAGAAGTTCCTTACCTCTTCTTTTAAATTGCCCAGCAAAGTATTGAATTACATCTGTAAAAGTGCCACTTCCTGTGCCTCCTCTCATTCCTCTCCTCCTGTGTCCCAGCCGTTTCTTATGGAGGAAAGCTTCACAAGCATGACGTGCACAACGTGCTCGCCCACTCTCTCTGCCTACAGCTCTGCGTCCTAACGTTCTGTGTCTTTCACAGCAGAGGAGACCAGCACATGCTTGGGCGTCTCTAGGACGCTGTAGCTCCGCCTCCCTCCCATTCATTGTTTTGGGAAACAAGTCACAGCCCCGCCTTCACTCCTCCCCCAGTTCTCTGACAAGTGCAAAGTGAAACTCATTTTTCCTCCCCTAGTTCTCTGGAAATTGAAACTTGATTTCTACACAGCAGGAAAACAGCAACTAAATAGAGTATTTGCTACTCAAGATAAAGTACATCTAAATAAGATCTTATAAACTAAAAATTATGCTTATAATTAACCACTTAAGACCCGGACCAATACGCTGGCAAATGACCCAAGGGGTTTTTGCGATTCGGCACTGCGTCGCTTTAACAGACAATTGCGCGGTCGTGCGACGTGGCTCCCAAACAAAATTTGCGTCCTTTTTTCCCCACAAATAGAGCTTTCTTTTGGTGGTATTTGATCACCTCTGCGGTTTTTATTTTTTGCGCTATAAACAAAAATAGAGCGACAATTTAAAAAAAAATGCAATATTTTTTACTTTTTGCTATAATAAATATCCCCCAAAAATACATAAAAAAACATTTTTTTTCCTCAGTTTAGGCCGATACGTATTCTTCTACATATTTTTGGTAAAAAAAATTGCAATAAGCGTTTATCGGTTGGTTTTCGCAAAATTTATAGCGTTTACAAAATAAGGGATAGTTTTATTGCATTTTTATTAATTATTTTTTTTTTACTACTAATAGCGGCGATCAGCGATTTTTTTCGTGACTGCGATAATATGGCGGACACTTCGGACAATTTTGACAAATTTTTGGGACAATTGTCATTTTCACAGCAAAAAATGCATTTAAATTGCATTGTTTACTGTGGAAATGACAGTTGCAGTTTGGGAGTTAACCACAGGTGGCGCTGTAGGGAATGTGTGCCCTAATGTGTGTGTTTACAACTGAAGGGGGGTGTGGCTGTAGGTGTGACGTCATCGATCGCGTCCCCCTATTACAGGGATGACGCGATCGATGCTCCGGCCACAGAGAAGCACGGGGAAGCCGTGTGTACACACGGCTCTCCCCGTTCTTCTGCTCCAGGGACGGATCGCCGCACTGCACCGGCGATCGGGTCCGCGAATCCCGCGGTCCCGGTCCTGGAGCTTCGGACCGGGTCGCGGGCGCGCGCCCGCGACCCACGGCTGGGTACTAAAACCAACGTATATATACGTTGATGTGCCCAGCCGTGCCATTCTGCCGACGTAAATGTGCAGTAGGCGGTCCTTAAGTGGTTAAATTTAAAATATAGTCAATATATTTGTATCCATTTCTTCACCATGCTTATTCAATATCATGCATTGTATGTCTTCTGTTCCCCCATGTCCAATACAAACACTCACTCCACCACCATTTTAGCCAATTTTTTACTATCCATTTTGAATGCACACCACATATACTTTTCTCCCAATTCCATCCCTCCATCCCCTGGTATGATCATCCATCCCTCACAGAGTGATGTAAGGGGGGGGGGCCCTGCTGGGGACACCTGATGTAAAGGGGGGTCTCCGCTGGGATTGGCTTATGTAAAGGGGGGGCTCCGGTAGGGACACCTGATGTAAGGGGGGCTCTGCTGGGGACAAGTAATGTAAGAAGAAGCTCTGCTGTGATTGTCTTATGTAAGGGGGGGGGGGGGCTTCACTGGGGACATCTGATGTAAGGGGGTCTCCGCTGGGATTGGCTTATGTAAAGGGGGGGCTCCGGTAGGGACACCTGATGTAAGAAGAAGCTCTGCTGTGATTGTCTTATGTAAGGGGGGGGAGTCCGCTAGGGACACCTGATGTAAGGGGGTCTCTGCTGGGATTGGCTTATGTAAAGGGGGGTCTTCCGGTAGGGAAACCTGATGTAAGGGGGGGCTCCGCTGGGGACACCTGATGTAAGAAGAAGCTCTGCTGTGATTGTCTTATGTAAGGGGGGGGTCCGCTGGGGACACCTGATGTAAGGGGGAGCTCCGCTGGGGACACCTGATGTAAGGGGGGAGCTCTGCTGGGGACACCTGATGTAAGAAGAAGCTCTGCTGTGATTGTCTTATGTAAGGGGGGGGAGTCCGCTAGGGACACCTGATGTAAGGGGGTCTCTGCTGGGATTGGCTTATGTAAAGGGGGGTCTTCCGGTAGGGAAACCTGATGTAAGGGGGGGGCTCCGCTGGGGACACCTGATGTAAGAAGAAGCTCTGCTGTGATTGTCTTATGTAAGGGGGGGGGTCCGCTAGGGACACCTGATGTAAGGGGGAGCTCCGCTGGGGACACCTGATGTAAGGGGGGAGCTCTGCTGGGGACACCTGATGTAAGAAGAAGCTCTGCTGTGATTGTTTTATGTAGCCCCCCCCTTATATAAGACAATCACAGCAGAGCTTCTTCTTACATCAGGTGTCCCCAGCGGAGCCCCCTTTACATCAGGTGTCCCCAGCGGAGCCCCCCTTACATCAGGTGTCCCCAGCGGAGCCCCCCCCTTACATAAGACAATCACAGCAGAGCTTCTTCTTACATCAGGTGTCCCCAGCGGAGCCCCCCTTTACATCAGGTGTCCCCAGCGGAGCCCCCCCTTACATAATACAATCACAGCAGAGCTTCTTCTTACATCAGGTGTCCCCAGCGGAGCCCCCCTTACATCAGGTGTCCCCAGCGGAGCCCCCCTTACATCAGGTGTCCCCAGCGGAGCCCCCCCCTTACATAAGACAATCACAGCAGAGCTTCTTCTTACATCAGGTGTCCCCATGGGAGGCCCCTTCTTACATCAGGTGTCCCCAGAGGAGCCCCCACTTACATCAGGTGTCCCCAGAGGAGCCCCCACTTACATCAGGTGTCCCCAGCTGAGCCCCCCTTACATCAGGTGTCCCCAGCGGAGGCCCCCCTTACATTAGGCGCCCCCAGCGGAGCCCCCCTTACATCAGGTGTCCCCAGCGGAGCCCCCCCCTTACATAAGACTATCACAGCAGAGCTTCTTCTTACATCAGGTGTCCCCATGGGAGGCCCCTTCTTACATCAGGTGTCCCCAGAGGAGCCCCCACTTACATCAGGTGTCCCCAGCTGAGCCCCCCCTTACATCAGGTGTCCCCAGCTGAGCCCCCCCTTACATCAGGTGTCCCCAGCTGAGCCCCCCCTTACATCAGGTGTCCCCAGCTGAGCCCCCCCTTACATCAGGTGTCCCCAGCTGAGCCCCCCCTTACATCAGGTGTCCCCAGCTGAGCCCCCCCTTACATCAGGTGTCCCCAGCGGAGGCCCCCCTTACATTAGGCGCCCCCAGCGGAGCCCCCCTTACATCAGGTGTCCCCAGCGGAGCCCCCCCCCTTACATAAGACAATCACAGCAGAGCTTCTTCTTACATCAGGTGTCCCCATGGGAGGCCCCTTCTTACATCAGGTGTCCCCAGAGGAGCCCCCACTTACATCAGGTGTCCCCAGCTGAGCCCCCCCTTACATCAGGTGTCCCCAGCGGAGGCCCCCCTTACATTAGGCGCCCCCAGCGGAGGCCCCCCTTACATTAGGCGCCCCCAGCGGAGGCCCCCCTTACATTAGGCGCCCCCAGCGGAGCCCCCTTACATCAGGTGTCCCCAGCGGAGCCCCCCCCTTACATAAGACAATCACAGCAGAGCTTCTTCTTACATCAGGTGTCCCCATGGGAGGCCCCTTCTTACATCAGGTGTCCCCAAAGGAGACCCCCCCTAACATAAGACAATCACAGCAGAGCTTCTTCCTACATCAGGTGTCCCCAGCGGAGGCCCTTCTTACATCAGGTGTCCCCAGCAGAGCCCCCCTTACATCAGGTGTCCCCAGCAGGGGGGGCTCCGCTGGGGACACCTGATGTAAGAAGAAGCTCTGCTGTGATTGTCTTATGTAAGGGGGGGGCTCCGCTGGGGACACCTGATGTAAGGGGGGCCTCCGCTGGGGACACCTGATGTAAGAAGGGGCTCCGCTGGTATTGCCTGATGTAAGGGGGGCTCCGCTGGGGACACCTGATGTAAGAAGGGGCTCCGCTGGTATTGCCTGATGTAAGGGGGGCTCCGCTGGGGACACCTGATGTAAGGGGGGGCTTCGCTGGGATTGCCTGATGTAAGGGGGGCTCCGCTGGGGACACCTGATGTAAGGGGGCACATCCCCCGGCTGTCACTTTACTAATTCCAAACAAACCTCCCCCCTGGGAAGGAACCCTTGTGTGGCTACACTTATCGAATGATGGCACTTCCTCCCCCGCTTCTCTGTTCCTCTCCTGCTCCTCTATTCCCCCCCCCCCCCATGATGCACTGGTCCCCCATGCGCCTCTGTCTCATGTCCCTCATGATGCTCTGGTTCGCCGCAGTGCTCACCTCCTCTCCCAGTCCAGCCCTGGTGTCCCCGTCCTTGGAGAGAATGTCGTCCTCCGGTGGAGAGAATGTCGTCCTCCGGTGGAGAGAATGTCGTCCTCCGGTGGAGAGAATGTCGTCCTCCGGTGGAGAGAATGTCGTCCTCCGGTGGAGAGAATGTCGTCCTCTGGTGGAGAGAATGTCGTCCTCTGGTGGAGAGAATGTCGTCCTCTGGTGGAGAGAATGTCGTCCTCTGGTGGAGAGAATGTCGTCCTCTGGTGGAGAGAATGTCGTCCTCTGGTGGAGAGAATGTCGTCCTCTGGTGGAGAGAATGTCGTCCTCTGGTGGAGAGAATGTCGTCCTCTGGTGGAGAGAATGTCGTCCTCTGGTGGAGAGAATGTCGTCCTCTGGTGGAGAGAATGTCGTCATTGCATTGCACACGGTATTGCAGAGCATTGCACGCGGTTACGCAGAGCATTGCACACGGTTACGCAGAGCATTGCACACGGTTACGCAGAGCATTGCACGCGGTTACGCAGAGCATTGCACGCGGTTACGCAGAGCATTGCACGCGGTTACGCAGAGCATTGCACGCGGTTACGCAGAGCATTGCACGCGGTATTGCAGAGCATTGCACGCGGTTACGCAGAGCATTGCACGCGGTTACGCAGAGCATTGCACGCGGTTACGCAGAGCATTGCACGCGGTTACGCAGAGCATTGCACGCGGTTACGCAGAGCATTGCACGCGGTTACGCACACGGTTACGCAGAGCATTGCACGCGGTTACGCAGAGCATTGCACGCGGTTACGCAGAGCATTGCACGCGGTTACGCAGAGCATTGCACGCGGTTACGCAGAGCATTGCACGCGGTTACGCAGAGCATTGCACGCGGTTACGCACACGGTTACGCAGAGCATTGCACGCGGTTACGCAGAGCATTGCACGCGGTTACGCAGAGCATTGCACGCGGTTACGCAGAGCATTGCACGCGGTTACGCAGAGCATTGCACGCGGTTACGCACACGGTTACGCAGAGCATTGCACGCGGTTACGCAGAGCATTGCACGCGGTTACGCAGAGCATTGCACGCGGTTACGCAGAGCATTGCACGCGGTTACGCAGAGCATTGCACGCGGTTACGCAGAGCATTGCACGCGGTTACGCACACGGTATTGCAGAGTATTGCACGCGGTATTGCAGAGTATTGCACACGGTATTGCACGCGGTATTGCAGAGCATTGCACGCGGTATTGCAGAGCATTGCACGCGGTATTGCAGAGCATTGCACGCGGTATTGCAGAGCATTGCACGCGGTATTGCAGAGCATTGCACGCGGTATTGCAGAGCATTGCACGCGGTTACGCAGAGCATTGCACACGGTTACGCACACGGTATTGCAGAGTATTGCACGCGGTATTGCAAAGCATTGCACGCGGTTACGCAGAGCATTGCACGCGGTTACGCAGAGCATTGCACGAGGTTACGCACACGGTATTGGAGAGTATTGCACACGGTATTGGAGAGTATTGCACACGGTATTGGAGAGTATTGCACACGGTATTGGAGAGTATTGCACGCGGTTACGCAGAGCATTGCACGCGGTATTGCAGAGCATTGGACGCGGTTACACAGAGCATTGCACGCGGTTACGCACACGGTATTGCAGAGTATTGCACACGGTATTGCAGAGTATTGCACACGGTATTGCAGAGTATTGCACGCGGTATTGCAGAGCATTGCACGCGGTTACGCAGAGCATTGCACACGGTTACGCACACGGTATTGCAGAGCATTGCACGCAGTATTGCAGAGCATTGCACGCGGTTACACAGAGCATTGCACGCGGTTACGCACGCGGTTACGCAGAGCATTGCACGCGGTTACGCAGAGCATTGCACGCGGTTACGCAGAGCATTGCACGCGGTTACGCAGAGCATTGCACGCGGTTACGCAGAGCATTGCACGCGGTTACGCAGAGCATTGCACGCGGTTACGCAGAGTATTGCACACGGTTACGCAGAGCCTGGACAGCAGGGGGTTCGGAGCAGCGGGCGTGGGGGGCAATTACAGAGGAGGGGGGTGCAATTACAGAGGAGGGGGGTGCAATTACAGAGGAGGGGGGGAATACAGAGGGGGTTGCAAATACAAAGAAGGGTGCAATTACAGAGGAGGAGGGTGCAAACACAGAGGAGGGGGGGCAAACACAGAGAGGATACAGAGAGGGGGGGGGGGGGCAAACAGAGGAGTCAAAAAGGGAGAGAGAGAGGTGACAGGCAGCTGCTGGTACGGAAGTTTTTAATAAAATAGATGCTTATAAACAATGCACTCACTCTTCATGTCAGAGCTGTAGTAGGCATGTCAGTCTGTGAAGTCGGCTGTCCCATTCTCCCCTCCAATCCACGCTGCTCTTACCACTGAATCACTGGAGGAAACAGAGAGCCGTGGGAAACTCATGTGAACTGTCAGCCTCTGATGATGGAGGCGTGGTTAAGCCTCCGGAACGCTCTGATTGGTCACAGTATCCCAGGCTGACAGCTCACTGCAGTTTCTCCATGGCTCTGTATCCTTGGCTTCCTCCAGCGATTCAGTAAAGCAGCAGCGTCGATCGGAGGGGAGAATGGGACAGCCGACTTCACAACTGACATGCCTACTACAGCTCTGACATGGACAGTGAGTGCATTGTTTCTAAGCAACTATTTTATTAAAATCTCCTGTACCAGCAGCTGCCTGTCGCTTCTCTCTCCCTTATGTTTTAATTGCTCTGTAATTGCCTCCCCCTCCCGGTGCTCCGATCCCCCTGCTGTCCGGGTCCCCCTGTGTGCTGGGGCGCCTAAAAGGAGGCCCCATGGTACCCCCTGTCCGGGTCAAAACCATACAGGTGGCAACCCTATTAAACAGGAGGAGGCGGCAATATGTGTTGGAGGAGGGAGGAGAAATGAAAGGGTATAGGCAGAGGGGCGGGAAGGGGTGTATACTGGGGGAGGTAGGGGCGGAGTGTGGCTCTTAGTTCACGAGAACATTGCTCGTTCTCGTCCGGCGTTGTAAAACGAAAAACCGCTTCTGCGCATGCGCGAACCGCTAAGCCTAATGGGAACTGTAGTTCCCATTAGGCAGTGACGTTTACACTATGAACGCGCACTGCCAAACCAGGAAGTGAGGGGAAATCAGACACAGGACTGACGGAGGGGTACATTCAAGATGCTGTTTAACAGGTATAGCAATGTTTTAAAAAAAATCATCACGTTTTTTATTCTTATATGCCTCAAGACTGCATTTGAAAAGGAAAAAAAATTTGACTTTACAACTTCTTTAAGTATGGACTCGGGACAGCGTCTTATTGTACGTCGTTTGCGTAAGCCGATTCAGAATGGGGCTGGGCGTAAGTTACGTTCACAGCGTTTTCAATGACTATTTGCGACGCGATTTGGAGCATGCGCACTGGGATACGTTCACAGCCGGCGCATGCGCAGGGGTCACGATTCATTTACATGGATCATGCCCTCTACCTGCCTATTTTGAATTATGCGCTCTTACGCCGGCCCATTTATGCTACACCGCCTTAACTTTGGGTGCAACTTCTTTCTGAATACGGCACCTGCCTCTCAAAGTTGCGGCGTAGCGTAAACAAGATACGCTACGCCCGCACAAAGTTACGGCGGGCTATCTGAATCTGGCCCAGGGTTTGTTCATTTTTTTTTTTTGTTAATGACAGGATAAAGAATGTCTGTTCTATGTCTTTTGAGATTCGCATATTTGGTTATTTACAATCAGTTGTATAGGAATTTCAGAAGTTCGTTTACAAAACATGGTTAGGGCTTTGCTAAATTTAAATAGAAATTATGTTTTGAATGATATTTCTACTTCTCATGAGTGTGTTTCGTAATTTATTCTAGTAGCTAAAGTTATGGTTAAAAATTATAGATCTGAAGATACCAAGGATGCCATCTGAGATATCAATTGGGAAGGTTATTTTATTAAGGTAATTGGGATTATAGTTTTTTTGTTTCAAAAGATTTGGTAAAAATAATGGGTAAAAATAGGAATAAAATGGGTAAACACAGAAAGTACTATGAGTCTGGAATGGTTTATATTGATTAATGAAAATTACTTAAAACATAATTTTTTATAAGAATTTTGATACTTGTTTTTATCCTCTTTTAAAGATATGTCTTGTTTCTAAATTCTTCTATGCTTTTCTGGAATAATTGAAACACGCACAACTAAACTTCTATTTGTTACTACTTCTTGTTTTTTCAAAATATTTTTAGATTATGTTATCAAGGACTATCATTTTTGAACGAACTTCAATGATTTATTCTTATGGACTTACATGAAAAGCGACATATTGATCGGTTAATTATTATGTGAGGGGGCGTTGATGTGATTCTCCATATAGGAATTTTTGGAAATCTAGAAAAAAATTGTTGACTCTGTTGACATTGAAATGTTATACTTTCTCCTACACAATCTGTGTTAGTTTAGTAGAGCATTGAATGATTAATATCACAGTAATAACTAATAGTAATGATACTAGCTTTGTTTACATAATAGTTATAGTGTGGCTTCTCAATCTTTTATAGGAACACATTAATACACATAGAATTATTTTATAGGAACACATATTAATACACATGGAATTGTTATTTTTGTATTACTTTTGATAGAACACATAACTTTGGACAGTTGGATGAATAGTTTTTGTTGTTAGTGTACATACAGGCTTGTGTGAAAGAAAAGGATTTCATGTGTCTAAACCGAGTTACCGTTGAATTAAATAATATGGAATGTTGAAGGGAAAAAAAAGGAAATGGAGTTGCTTGCTGGTCATGGATAGATTCTATTTATCCATAAATCAAAGATAGAATATATAAAAATATGACCATCAAATAATGGGAAAGTTATGTTTGTTTCAACAGATTAGTAGGTTCCTTATGTTTATAATTGTTCAGTGTCAATGATAATGTATACAAGTGTTTAAATGTATTTAGTTATTGAAATTTCAAAGAATAGAAGAAATTGTAAAATGTATAATAGTTTTATAAGAAGTTTAAATAAATTTATGAAGTAGAAGGAAGAAAATATTTAATATTACATAATTTAGATGAAGAATAAATTAAAATTAATAAATATAATAATTCTATAGTTTTCCTGATGGAATGAAATAGTTAAATATTTCACAGGAATATCTCAGTTTTGGAAAATGCTTATGTACAATATCTGACACACTAAATTGTATTAATGTTTATTGTATTGGGGGGGGGGGGGGAGGATCAGAAACATTTATTTAACCAGAATGCACTTATTTTGGTAATTATAATGCGTTGAGGGGAAATTATTATATATTTTGAGTCCATTACTATTTTAAGTGATAAAAGTTTCTGAAATTTATATAAAACACATGACTGTTATAAGGCAATAGAAATGTTAGTTTCTGAAGGTTATTGATGTAGGACAGAGAAAAGTCATGTGCTGTGGATGTAACTTCTATTCTGAGGAACTATGTCAGGACAATGGGTGGAGTCATGTTACTTAATATACACAAGTGGATGTTACTTCTGTGAACAGTAGCATCACCTTCCTTGAAACGATGCTAAATGTAAATCATGTTTAGCTTGGCTTTACAAACAGTATAATAATGCCTCACAAGTGAATATGTGTTAGGAAGATGGTGTAAGGAGCCCCACACTATGGAGAATGTACCATCTGATAGCTCTTCCTCCTGAAGCCATCACCTTACCATATGTTATCAGCTGTCATTATGTAAGTCTTATCTTTTTTTGCTTGTCTTTTTGAAGAATAAACTCACTTTGTTGAAGATCAGCCTGGCTATTGAACTTTGGAAGAAACCCTTAAAACAAGACACTAATTGACATAACGCATGTCTGGTCCTCTCTTACAGTGGTATCCCTTTTATTTCTCCCAGCACAGGTATTCTTTTAAAGTGACCCCTTTACCGGTTCTCTGGAGTAAAGATGGTGGAGGGGGAAAATGGCATGTTAACCACTTAACACCCGCCGCATGCCTATGTACGTCCACAGAATGGCATGTACAGGCAGATGGGCGTATATATACGTCCCTGCCTTCTAGCGGGTCGGGGGTCTGATCGGGACCCCCTCCGCTGCCTGAGGCCGGCGGCTTACTTGCAGGAGCGATCCGTCTTGAGGGGGCGGCTGTTCGTTTCTGTCCGCCCCCGCATGATCGCTCCCAGTCAATCCCATGCGCCCCCGCCGTGTCACTTCCTCTGCCTGTAAAATGTTAACACTGGCAGAGGAAGTGATGCAGCTCTCCTCTCTGCGGTATTTTCAAACTGCCAAGAGAAGCGAAGACTCACAGTAAGTCGCACCAACACTACACTGACACCAGTACACATAGGCACATTTAACCCCTTGCGATCACCCCCCCACCCCCCTGTCACACTCACTGAATGCAGTGATCATATATTTACTGATAACTGCATTTAGTGTCAGTGTGACGGGCAGTTAGTGTTAGGTCCAGGGTAGCCCCGTACCCCCCTAATAAAGTTTTAACCCCTTGATCACCACCCTAGTTAACCCTTTCACCCCCTATCGCCAGCGTCACTAAGCGATCATTTTTCTGATCGCTGTATTAGTGTCGCTGTTACCGCTTTTTTTTTTTTTTTTTTTTTTTTACTAAAGACGTGGCTAAATACATTTTGGCCTAAATGTTTGACTAAAATTTAGTTTATTACATTTTTCTTATAACAAGTAAAAAATATTTTTTTTTTGTAAAAATGTTGCTCTATTTTTGTTTATAGCGCAAAAAATAAAAATCGCAGAGGCAATCAAATACCATCCAAAGAAAGTTCTATTTGTGGGAAGAAAAGGACGCAAATTTTGTTTGGGAGCCACGACCGCGCAATTGTCAAAGCGACGCAGTGCCGAATTGTGAAAACGCCTTTAGGCATTTAGCAGCATATTGGTCCCGGGCTTAAGTGGTTAAGCACAAACTTTTGCCATTCCTATTATTAACTCCTCTTGAGGCACCAAAGGTGTTGAAGAATCTAGGGATATTTGCCACTGGTCTAATGCTATTAGGTGGGTGGCTGAAATGTAAACATTATATTGCCATCATAAAGTTAACTTCTGTAAAATAACTGTAAAAGTTAGAAAAAATACTAGCGGTCAGGATCGGGCAGATCTCTTGCATGGATAACTAAAGGACACACAATTTTTATTTTTTCAGTACAGTTACATTAATGTGTCAAAGTTTTTCAGGATGTTTTTTGTTGTAAAAGGTATTGGAGGACTCTCGAGCAATTCTCATTGCAGCTGGAGTACAGCCTGATGGTCCATTCCCTGAAGATGAGAAGATTAAAGACGGTAAGATGTATTTTGTAGGTGTAAAATAGTCGCTCATAGTCCACCCAAAAATGGAAATTCCGCTTTCCGGATCCCTCCCCCCTCCGGTGTCACATTTGGCACCTTTCAGGGGGGAGGGGGAGCAGATACCTGTTTAATACAGGCATTTTGCTCCCACTTCCAGGCATAGATAGCGGAGTATCTACGCCACATCTAGTGCCTCCCCCCGCTGTCTTTTGGGAGAAACACAGGTCCCAGAAGACAGCAGGGACCAGTGGGATCACACAGCACAAGTCGCCTAGTAGGAAACCAGGCTGTGAAGCTGCAAGGCTTCACTTCCTGATTCCCTTACCGAAGATGGCGCCGGCAGCAGCCGAGGGATATATCGGCTTCGGGTGCCAACATTGTGGGCACCAAGGACAGGATTTTAATAGTCGACAGCTGCAGTATTTGAGTATTAACTCTGCTTTAAGTCTTAAATGTAAAGGTTCTCTTATGAAGCATTTTCTACCTACATTGCAATACGTGATTTATCAGTTGTATCGTAATTTTTAGTGCCAAAAGTGAGGTCACATGGCCCATTTTATTGATTGCTTCTATACCTATTTACAAATTGATAATTGTTGCCAATTTGTGACATGTTTAAATTTTTAAAGGTTTTAGTTGAGGAACTGCAGTCTGCTCACCTACAGCTCTGCAGCTTTCATTGGCCCTCTTATGACCCTTCCTGGCAAATGTTTGTGTGAGAGACAGCGGTGCATGATGTCATAAACCTAGGCTTTTTACCAGAAAAGAAACAGGAAGTGGGCTGTATAAGGTATTTACTGGCAGAAGAAAAAACAATTACTTTCCAAAGTTAAAACAACAAGGGCAGAAGATTTAATACCTGGAAAGTTTAAAAAAAAATGCTTTAAAGCGGAACTGCAGTCTTCTCACATAATTTATAATAAAAACATCTTGGCCATTCTGAAGCTACCCTCCAACCACTTTGCATTTTATTTTATATTTACTGGGATTCTGTACTTGCCAGATATGCTGCAGAAATCTTTCTCAACTGAGTCTGGCTGCAACCATTTTAACTGTGGGCAGCTGAAGCTGCTGTCTGTTCACTTTCTGGATTTAGACAGACAAACAGAAGTACACCGCCATTCCCACCTCTATCCTGGCAAACTCTCATGAGTGAGAGTGAGCTGTGCATGATGTCATAAGCCTAGGCTAATGACCAGACAAGAAACAAGAAGTGGGCTGTATAAGGTATTTGAATAGTGAAACATATATTGTCTTTATCGTACATCACGGGACACAGAGAAGCATAGTAATTGCTATGTGGGTTATAGAGTACCTTCAGGTGATGGACACTGGCACGCCCTTAAGGCAGGAAGTTCCTTGCCCTATATAACCCCTCCCAAACCGGGAGTACCTCAGTTTTTTCGCCAGTGTCTAAGGTGTTGGTCACGAGTGAACATGTGCTCCAAGGAGCTCCACTGGAGGGATCCATATTGGATGTAAAAAGCCTCCATAATTCCGGATCCGTCCAAAGTGCTTCTGAGCCAAAGTGGACGGTACCCGGGCCCCGGTTGAGAAGAACGGGGTTTTGCCTGTAATGCTCCTCATTTGAGGGCTGGATCCTGATTATTCAGTACTTTGGTCAATTTCCTAATACCAAAAGTTTACTGACAGGATGCGATATGGGTCCAGGGGTGTGGTGTTCCTGTCCATGGACCCCGGTCCCTGAAGGTCTGCAGACTTTGCTCTCCGTGATGGGCGAAGATTGGTCTGTGTGTGCAGAGTCCTGCGGCGTTGGATCAGGTAAGTGAAGGTGCTTCAGGACTTGGTCCTGAAAGTATCTTTTTTTTTTTTTTGGAGCCATTATGCTTGCCTAAGCTAAGCTATCTGTCTGTGCCTCTCCTAACATTGTCCTGAATGCTGTGGGGAGGAGGGGTGTCTATGCTCAGTCAGTTAGCCCCTCCTGTGCAGGTTTAACAGAGTAAGGTGGTCCAAAAGTTTTGGCCATAGATTGTATTACCTGGTCCTCACATGGTAGCTGCGGTAGCTCCAACCTCGTGCACAGGCGCGCCTGCGTCTCGTGCGCGCGCGGCATAGTATGTGTCATAGGCACACGCAACTTCACAAATTTATTTGCTGCATCTGTGCGCACGCGTGTGCGCGACGTGCATGGGGGCTGTAGATGCGCGTGCGGCAACATGTGCGCGCGTGCGGCTACGTGTGCGCGCGCAGCCTCGTGATGCACGCCCGGCAGCGGCGTGCGCAAATGCGCGTAAGGGGTCCATCTCAGCTGTTCTCTGAGACTTGAGATTGCAGGACAAAGCAGGTCAGGTGACTTGCACTTAGTCCATAAAAGCTCAGTCCACTTCACCCATCCTGGCTGACAGTAGACACAGAATATTCGTGCACAAGTTTTCAGTATTATCTTGCTTAAGGCGCATAGTGGGCTCTGCACTTTGCCGACCATCGAATAGCAGCGTCAGTGCTGGTCTATAGGTCCGCAAGTGGTTGCACCTGTTGTGAGTACCTCGGCTTTATTATGGCTAAAGGCTCAGGGACTAGAAGTACAAAGAGATCTAAGGGATCGCCATCAGGCTCGGAGGATCTCGGGCATGCTCCTGTGGCTAGTTCCTCTCCTAATAAATTGGAGGAGGCCCAGGGTGAACCATCAGGGCTATCAGGTGCCTCATCTGCCCTTGTCCCGCCTGCTCCAGTTTTTGTGACACAGGAGGCTTTGGCCTCAGCCATGGGTGGTCTGGAGCAGAGATTAGCGACCTTGATTGCTTCCTCCTCTCTCAAGAGAAAAACGCACAAGGTCCCCCTCTCCCTCTGCGGAGTTCCTCAGAGCGGAACAACTATCCTCAGAAGAGGTTGATTTACCCTCTGGAGATCAGGCAGAGGGTCATTCGGAGGTCTCGGACTCTGAGGATTCCACCCTGGGGGAAGCATTTTCGGCATCTCAGTCCGAAAAATTGTTGGTCCAGTCCCTCACGGAGATGGTCCGTTCGGCCTTCAAGTTGCCCCTTTCAGAGCCAGCATCAAGTTCAGTCTCTTCTTTAGGCTCTTTAAAAGCTCCTCAAGCTAACTATTCCTTCCCGGTTCATCCCCTATTGGAAGGTCTTATCTACAAGGATTGGGAACATCCAGATAGATCTTTGCTTCCTCCTAAAGTTTTCGGTTTTATACCCCATGGAATAACAATTCACTAAGAAGTGGGGTATCCCCACAGTGGATGCAGCTGTGTCCTGCGTAAACAAGACCTTGACCTGTCCGGTGGACAATGTTCAAGTCTTTAAGTGCCCGACAGACAAGAGACGCTGTTAAAGACCTCGTTTTCTACAGCTAGAGGGGTAACCCAGCCTGCAGTGGCAGCTATTGGTATTTGCCAAGCCCTAAAAGACCAATTAAAAGGGGTCTTGAAGGATATCCCGGCTCAACAGGCTCAGGAATTGGCTGACTTCCCTAAAGCATTATGCTTTGCCATAGATGCTATCAAGGACTCTATACAACAGTCCCCCCGTCTCACTCTCTCTTTAGTTCATATGCGCAGATTACTCTGGTTAAAGAACTGGGCGGCTGAAACCCAGTGTAAAAAATTACTGGCAGGGTTTCCTTTTCATGGAGAGCGTTTATTTGAGGAAGATCTGGATGCATACATTCAGAAAATTTCCAGTGGCAAAAGCACATTGTTGCCAGTAAAGAAAAGGTTTAGGGGTCCTCCCTCCTTTAAAAAATCTTCCTCTCCTATCCCTAGTACTTCCGCTACCAGGCAGTTCCGACGGCCTCCCGGACGGTTTAATACGGGTGGGAAGCCACAGGGCCACACTCGGGCTTCCAAAAAGCCTTGGAGCCGTAAGCCGGCCAAGCCAGCATCTAAGTCGGCGGGGGTGGGGGGAAGACTTCAGCTGTTAGCGGAGGCCTGGCAAGAAAGGATCCAAGACAATTGGGTTCCTCCACCTCGCTTCTTGGCCTCAAGCGTCCCGAAAGACCCGGGAAAAAGAAGGTCCCTAGCATTGGCCTTGGATCATCTATTATCCCAGAAGTAATCGAAGAACTGCCACTGGAAGAACAGGGTTTGGGGTTTTATTCAAATCTTTTCACCGTCCCCAAACCAAACGGAGATGTAAGACCCATTCTGGACCTCAAGGGCTTAAACAAATTCCTATACAAATATACACAATGCTGGCGCAGACAAGAACCTACTGTAATTTATACTGTCCTCAGTGCAGAGTCCTATAAGCTATAACAAGCTTGGTGGTGAGTCAGTTTTTTGGATGAAAGGCAGCCTTGTATGGGGAGCCGAAGCAATGCTCCAATAGACATGTAAAAAACAAACAAAAGAACAGGCGCCAATAAATAAAACTGCTGAACTTTAATGATAGAATAACACAAAAGCACTCACATGGTAATTGAAGTTCACAGGCATAAAGTGAGGTGAGGGTCTACATGGATCGTCAAACCAGCCGAGGATAGATAGCGTCCCAGGGAAATCATCCAGCTGATGTCTGCTGTGCGGAGAAAGTAAAACCAGCAACGCTGAATCCGGAAGCGTGCCGGTGTTTGTATGCGAGTGAATCAGCAAGAGGCGCTGAAACGCACTCTGGAACGCACGCTGAGAAGCTATGGTTGCGGCTTGGCGAGGGGGGATGACGTCATCACGCAGTACCTCAAGGATGCGACGCGTTTCCGTGCAATTGCCGTGTGTTGGATGTCTGTCACACGGCGCGCACCTTTTTCAAGCTGTTTCTAATGGGTTACTAAGGCCAGCTTATATACAAGTCTGCCTGTGATCGCCATCTTGTGGCAAAATAGTAAAACTTCAACAAATATGAAAAATCAGTACTATTTAAAACACTTGCTATTACTGGCCATATAGTGACAAATTAATAGGATTTTTAGTACTCATTACTACAAGGACATGTCTTCTGACTTCAATACATGTAGACACATAAAACATCTAATAAAAATTAATGGAAATATTATATTTCCATTAATTTTTATTAGATGTTTTATGTGTCTACATGTATTGAAGTCAGAAGACATGTCCTTGTAGTAATGAGTACTAAAAATCCTATTAATTTGTCACTATATATGGCCAGTAATAGCAAGTGTTTTAAATGGTACTGATTTTTCATATTTGTTGAAGTTTTACTATTTTGCCACAAGATGGCGATCACAGGCAGACTTGTATATAAGCTGGCCTTAGTAACCCATTAGAAACAGCTTGAAAAAGGTGCGCGCCGTGTGACAGACATCCAACACACGGCAATTGCACGGAAACGCGTCGCATCCTTGAGGTACTGCGTGATGACGTCATCCCCCCTCGCCAAGCCGCAACCATAGCTTCTCAGCGTGCGTTCCAGAGTGCGTTTCAGCTCCTCTTGCTGATTCACTCGCATACAAACACCGGCACGCTTCCGGATTCAGCGTTGCTGGTTTTACTTTCCCCGCACAGCAGACATCAGCTGGATGATTTCCCTGGGACGCTATCTATCTTCGGCTGGTTTGACGATCCATGTAGACCCTCATCTCACTTTATGCCTGTGAACTTCAATTACCATGTGAGTGCTTTTGTGTTATTCTATCATTAAAGTTCAGCAGTTTTATTTATTGGCGCCTGTTCTTTTGTTTGTTTTAAACAAATTCCTAAAAGTCCAGTCTTTCCGGATGGAATCGATCCGGTCGGTGGTTGCCTCCTTACAAGGAGGGGAGGTTTTGGCGTCCATCGATATAAAGGACGCATACTTACACATTCCCATCTTCCTCAACCATCAGAAGCTGTTGCGCTTCACGGTAAATCAGCGCCACTTTCAATTCGTGGCCTTACCTTTTTGGTCTGGCCACCGCACCTCGTGTATTCACGAAAGTACTGGCCCCACTATTAGCCAATCTAAGATCTCAAGGCATATCTATAGTAGCCTATCTAGACGATCTGTTGTTGGTAGACCATTCGGTTGCCGATCTAAACTCAGCGGTACACAGAACCGTGAAATTCCTAGAGTCCATGGGTTGGGTTCTCAACCTGGACAAGTCGGCCTTGGTGCCTGTGCAAAGGCTCGAGTACTTGGGTCTACTCGTAGACACAGAGCAAAGAAAGATCTTTCTACCCCAGAGAAAGTTCGATGCTTTAAGGGAACTAGTTCAGCTAGTCAAGTCAAGTCGTCGGCCCTCCATTCGCCTTTCTATGCGGCTACTGGGGAAAATGGTAGCCTCTTTCGAGGCCGTCCCATTCGCTCAGTTCCACTCAAGGGGACTTCAACACGCCATCCTATCTGCTTGGAACAAAGAGGTTCAGGCCTTAGACCTCCCTATGTCCCTCTCCCGGACAGTTCGGCAGAGCCTTTGCTGGTGGCTGGTTCCCCAGAACTTACTAAGAGGGAAGTCCTTTGTTCCCATCTCTTGGTGGGTTGTGACCACAGATGCCAGTCTTCTGGGCTGGGGTGCAGTCCTGGAGGGCCTGTCTCTCCAAGGAAGGTGGTCAATCACCGAGAGGTCTCTACCTATCAACCTGCTAGAGAATCGGGCAGTTCATCTAGCCCTGTCAGCTTGGACAGACAGGTTGAAGAGTCTCCCAGTCAGGATTCAGTCCGACAATGCCACAGCTGTGGCACACATAAATCACCAGGGGAACACAAGGAGTCGTGCAGCCCAAAGGTAGGTGGATCTAATTCTGATCTGGGCAGAAACGTATGTCCCCTGCATTTCTGCAGTTTTTATCCCGGGCATAGACAATTTGCAGGCAGACTACCTAAGCTGCCAACAGTTGCTCCCAGGGGAGTGGACTCTTCACCCTGACATCTTCCAGGGCATTTGTCAGAGGTGGGGAACACCAGATGTGGATCTCTTTGCATCGAGGTTCAATGCAAGGGTGGGCAACTTTCTGTCCCGGACAAGGGATCCACTCGCTTGCGGCACGGATGCGCTGGTGTTTCCATGGGGCTGGTTCTCCCTAATGTATGCGTTTCCTCCACTGCAATTAGTACCCCGCCTCCTTCGCAGGATAAGGTCGGAAGAGAAACCAGTGATTCTGGTCGTTCCGGCGTGGCCCAGAAGGGCCTGGTACACAGAGATTGTAAGGATGTCCGTGGGGCGTCCATGGACCCTTCCGCTTCGTCCAGACCTACTATCCCAGGGACCTATATTCCACCCTTCCTTACCGTCTCTAAATTTAACGGTCTGGCTGTTGAGTCCCATATCCTAAAGAGAAGGGGTCTCTCTAATTCAGTAGTGTCTACTTTAATTAATGCCAGAAAGCCAGCTTCTAGGCTTATTTATTACAGAATTTGAAATCTTATGTGGCCTGGTGCGAAACCAGGGGGTGGCTTTCCCGGAGGTTTGTCATTGGCAGAATTCTAGATTTTCTGCAGATGGGGGCAGACATGAAGTTGGCCCTAAGCACCATTAAGGGCCAGATCTCGGCCTTATCGATTTTGTTTCAAAGGCCACTGGCTACACATTCTCTGGTCAAGACCTTTTTACAAGGTGTGACTCGGGTTAATCCTCCAGTAAAGGCCCCCTTATGTCCTTGGGATCTGAATCTGGTCCTTTCTGCCTTGCAGAAGCAAACTTTTGAGCCTTTGGCTCACATTCCTTTGGTCCTTCTGACCAGGAAGGTGTTTTTTTTTTATAGCCATAACCTCTGCTAGGAGGGTATCGGAGTTGGCGGCCTTATTATGTAAGGAACCATACCTTATTCTCCATAAGGACAGAGTGGTCCCACGGCCTCACCCGACTTTCCTTCCTAAAGTTGTTTCTAACTTTCATTTGAATCAAGATCTAGTTCTCCCTTCTTTTTTCTCAGAACCTAGTTCTGCAAGGGAGAAGTCATTGCACACGCTAGACGCACGTAGAGCAGTTAAGATCTACCTTAGAGCTACTGCTCAGGTCCGAAAAACGGACATTTTGTTTATCCTGCCAGAAGGTCCCTGATGTGGGCAGGCAGCATCAAAATCCACTATCTCCAAATGGATTCGACAGGTCATTCATTACTCAAGCCTATGGCTTGAGGGGAAAGGTTCCCCCGTTTAAGGTTAAAGCACATTCCACTAGAGCGGTGGGTACTTCCTGGGCAGTGCATCATCAAGCCTCCATGGCTCAGGTCTGCAAGGCTGCGACGTGGTCGTCTGTCCATACTTTCACAAAGTTTTACCAATTGGACATAAGAAAAGATGAGGAAAGCGCCTTTGGGCGCAATGTGCTGCAGGCTGCAGTTTGATTCCTCATGTCTGATGGCGTCCGGCTTAATTTTTTGTTTGGGGTCTCCCTCCCCTCATTAGCATTGCTTTGGGACGTCCCACATAGTAATTACTATGCTTCTCTGTGTCCCGTGATGTACGATAAAGAAAATAGGATTTTTATAACAGCTTACCTGTAAAATCCTTTTCTTGGAGTACATCACGGGACACAGAGCTCCCGCCCCTCTTATGGGGAAATTGGGACACTTAATGCTTGCTACAAAACTGAGGTACTCCCGGTATGGGAGGGGTTATATAGGGGAGGGAACTTCCTGCCTTAAGGGCGTGCCAGTGTCCATCACCTGAAGGTACTCTATAACCCACATAGTAATTACTATGCTTCTCTGTGTCCCGTGATGTACTCCAAGAAAAGGATTTTACAGGTAAGCTGTTATAAAAATCCTATTTTTTCTCTTCTGCAAGCCAAAGTTAAAACAAGGGCAAAAGATTAACAGTAATAGATGGGGGAAAAATTACGAAGGTCTGCTTTAAGTTTAGTTATTCCGTCTTTTGTATTTTATCATTCTTTCCAGTATGTGTATGTTAGACACCACACATTACAGTGGCAACATAAAAGTAGGTGAACCCTTTGGAATTAACTGGTTTTCTGCAGAAATTCACCATCAAATGTCATTTGATCCTCATTAAAGTCACAACAATAGGCACAAAATGTGCATAAGCTGCTTACACACACCCATTAAACAGTCAGTGCTAGAGGAAAAAGCAAGTGAACCCTTGGATTTTCTGGTCAAACTTCCTTTGCAGCTCTTTCGGTAGCTCTGTATCAGACCTGTACAATGTTCAGGCAGGATTGCTTGAACATTAAGACTTAGATGATTATCACATTTTATGGCAAAACTGTGTATAAAAACTTGAGCTACCAGCTATTGCTGAATAAAAAAAAAAATAGATGAGCAGCATTGATGTAATCATTAGCCGTGTGATGTAAACATTTTATGGCATGTTACTGAAAAAAAAACAACAGTTAATTTCAGGGGGTTCACACACTTTTTCCTGACGCTGTATATCATGTTTTCCCCCCTTGGAATGGTGACAGGAATGTTTGTGAGGTTCAATGATTTGCCTGTAAGGGGAGCAGAAAATACAACCACTAAGGTAGGGGAAATATTTAGTGAATTTTAAAGTGCAGAATAATTAAACATTTTTCATGCAGTTCCACCACCTCTGGCTCAGATCCTTTGGTGCCTGCTCACCACAATAACTTTTTCTACCTGATATCCCCTCATACTGTGCTACCAACTCATGCATATAACGGACCTGCTTCAAAACTTTAGCTTGGTGTTTTCAATGAATCTCTGTATAAGGAAAGTAAAAATATTAACCACTTGCTTACTGGTCACATAAACCCCCTTCGTGCCCAGACGAAATTTCAGCTTGCGGCACTGCGTCGCTTTAACTGACAATTGCGCGGTCGTGCGACGTGGCACCCAAACAAAATTGGCGTCCTTTTTCCCCCCACAAATAGAGCTTTATTTTGGTGGTATTTGATCGCCCGTGCGGTTTTTATTTTTTGCGTTATAAACAAAAAAATAGTGACAATTTAAAAATATATATTTTTTTTTTCTTGTTGCTATAATAAATATCCCAATTTTTTTTTTAATTTTTTTTTTTTTTTTTTTTTTTCTCAGTTAAGGCCGATACGTATTCTTCTACGTATTTTTGTAAAAAAAAAAAAAATCACAATAAGTGACTGCTTTGCGCAAAAGTTATAGCACCTACAAAATAGGGGACAGAATTATGATTTTTTTTTAATATTTGTTTTTTTACTAGTAATGGCGGCGATCTGCGATTTTTATTTTGACTGCGATATTGCGGCAGACACATCGGACACTTTTGACACATTTTTGGCACCATTCACATTTATACAGCGACCAGTGCTATAAATATGCACTAATTCCTGTATAAATGTGACTGGCATTGAAGGGGTTAACACTAGGGGGTGAGGAAGGGGTTAAATGTATTGCCTGGGTGTATTCTAACTGTGTGGGGGGAGGGGGTGACTGGGGGAGGTGACCGATGCTGTGTCTCTATGTACAAGAGAAACAGCATCTGTCACCTCTCCCTGACAGGACATGGAGCTCTGTGTTTACACACACAGCTCCACGTCCCTGCTCTGTCACCGACGATCGCGTGTACCTGACGGACATGGCGGCCGCCGGGTACACGCATCGAATCCTCGGTGAAGCGTCGGGACTGTTTTACAAGTAAAATCACGTCCAAAGACGTGACCCCGGCGCCTCAGGTCCGCGCTGTTGACGTATTCTGTCAATAGCGCGGACCCGAAGTGGTTAAAGAATAAACAAAATAACCCTGTTTGTAGGGATGTACAGCATAGGCTTGCACTATATTTGTACACAAAGCAAGTATGTGATTGATACCAATGCATGATTTTAATGTACTAAAAATGTGTTTCTGTATCTCTTCTGAATCTAGCTTATTCCCACACGGTGGAGAATTCAGCTTTTTTTGGCGATGTAGTCCTACGCTTCCCAAAAATTGTTCACCATTATTTTGACCGTAATTCTAATTGGAATAACCTCATTCGATGGGGAATCGGTTTCTGCAATCTGAGTGGAATCTTCAATGATGGTCCACATTCCCAGCTCCTTGACTTGGTAAGTCTCTCATTAAAAGCAGTCTCCAAGGTATTGTAGACAAGCTCTCTCCATAGTTTTGTTGGAAGAACATAGTTACAAGAAAAAGTATGTGAACCCCTTTGGAACGATATGGATTTCTGCACAAATTGGTCTTAAAATGTGATCTGATCTAAGTCGCAACAGTAGACAATCATAGTCTGCTTAAACTAAGAACACAAAAAATTAAATGTTACCATGTTTTTATTGAACACACCATGTAAACATTCACAGTGCAGGTGGATAAAGTATGTAAACCCTTGGATTTAATAACTGGTTGAACCTCCATTGGCAGCAATAACTTCAACCAAACATTTACTGTAGTTGCAGATCAGACTTGCACAGCGGTCAGGAGTAACTCATGACAATTCCTCTTTACAGAACTGTTTCAGTTCAGCAATATTCTTGGGATGTCTGGTGTAAATCGCTTTCTTGAGGTCATGCCACAGCATCTCAATCGGGTTGAGGTCAGGACGCATTTTCTTCTGTTTAAGCCATTCTGTTGTCGATTTACTTCTATGGTTTGGTTCGTTGTCCTGTTGCAACACCCATCTTCTGTTGAGCTTCAGCTGGTGGACTTATGGCCTTAAGTTCTCCTGCAAAATGTCTGGATAAACTTGGGAATTAATTTTTCCTTCGATGATAGCAATCCATCCAGGCCCTGACACAGCAAATCAACCCCAAACCATGATGCCCCACCACCATACTTCACAGTTTGGATGAGGTTTTTGATGTTGGTGTACTGTGCCTTTTTCTCCACACATAGCGTTTGTGTGTTTCTTCCAAACAACTTAACTTTGGTTTCATCTGTCCACAGAATATTTTGCCAGTACTGCTGTGCAACATCCAGGTGCTCTTGTGCAAACTGTAAACGTGCAGCAATGTTTTTTTTTTGGACAGCAGTTGCTTCCTCTGTGGTATCCTCCCATTAAATTGATTCTTGTTTAGTGTTTTACATATCGTAGATTCGCTAACAGGTATGTTGGCATATGCCAGAGACTTTTGTAAGTCTTTAGCTGACACTCTAGGATTCTTCTTCACCTCATTGAGCAGTCTGCGCTGTGCTCTCGCAGTCATCTTTACAGGTCGGCCACTCCTAGGGAGAGTAGCAGGAGTGCTGAACTTTCTCTATACATCGACAGTTTGTCTTACCGATGAACAGCAAGACTTTTGGAGATACTTTTTTTTAGGGTTGTCCCGATACCGAGTATTTGCAGGTGTACTTGTACTCCCGCAAATACCCCCGATGCCTAAATAGAATACTTCCCCCCTCCCCCCGCCGCCAAAGCCGCGCCGCATGGGTTAAACGGGAACGTGCGGGAACATCACCGCTTTCATTTGAATAGCTGTAGTGTTCCAGCGCATATAGGCACTTCCCCTTGCTTGGGATTGGATGGGTGATCGTGATCTGTCCAATCCCGAGCAAGGGGGTGTGCCTATACGCGCGGGCAAAACAGCTATTCAAATAAATGCTGTAAAGATCTCCGTGCGGCGGTGTCTGGAGGGACATGGCTGCATATGTGGGGGACATGGCTGGGGGGACATGGCTGCATTTGGGGACACGGCTGCATTTGGGGACACATTTAAAAAAAGTATCGGTATTTGGTATCGGAGACTACTTGGGGAAAAAAAGTATCGGTACTTGTACTCGGTCCTAAAAAAGTGGTATCGGGACAACCCTACATTTTATTACCCTTTCCAGCTTTTTGCAAGTCAACACATCTTAATCGTAGGTCTTCTGAGAGCTCTTTTGTGCGAGGCATCATTCACATCAGGCAATGCTTCTTGTGAAAGCAAACTTAGAACTGGTGTGTTTTTTTAAAGGCAGGGCAGCTGTAACCAACACCTCCAATCTCATCTCATTGATTGGACTCCAGTTGGCTGACACCTCACTCCAATTAGCTCTTGGTCATTAGTCTAGGGGTTCACATACTTTTCTCTTATTGTCCATGGACTGACACAGCTCCTTACATCTTGACAAGTGGGTTATGTTCCCTGTTTACAGGAGAGGACTAGGCAGAAACATGTTAGATCATTAAATACATGTTACATTTAACAGAGTTGAACAGCCCCGCCCAGGGGGCGGTCCCTCCAGACATAACCCTCCTCACTACAGCATGCAGCCTCAGTTTCGTTCTGCCTAGCAAAGGAGGACGTATGGCTCCCTTTTGGGCCAAGTGCCCTGAGGAGAAATGTTCTTTTATTTTAATTTTCTTGAAGAATCTTCTTTCAACTATCGGCTGAGAGACGGGCTGGATAATATAGATCCTTGTAGTCTGCTCAGTCCGACCATCAAGCGTGGGCACACCTTTGTAAAGAGGCTGGGTCTGCCACGCCATACCCCATGACTCCGGGGGTGGCCAGTGAGCTTTGCTCTGAGGTCCATATATGACTGGGCTGTGGTGTTGTCTCACTCAGTGGACCAGGCCGACAGCTACCTCCATTGCGGTTGTATTTCTGTCAGGAATGCGTCAGCAAGTCCTCGCTCGGACAGGTAAGTACAGTCCCTCCCGCTTAGGTGGGTTGGTACGGCTGGGGTTTGGGGGTCCTCTTCTCCTCCCTTCCCTGCTCCTTTGCCTCTGCTGCACTGCAAACATTTGCCGATGTCGGGGGGGGGGGGGCTTTCTTGAGGGGACTGTGTCTGGCCTGAGTTTTTTTTTTGTGTTGTGGTGGTCTTCTTTTTTTTTTTTTTTTTTTTTTTTGCACGTTTAAAAGCCTAAGAGGCTTTTACAGTTTACATGCAGCGTTTTGCCATTTTTGGGGTGGTTTTCAATTGCATTGAAAACTCCCGTTGGCGGCCATTTTGCCGTAGCCGCACCATGGCGCAGTATACATTGCGGTCGGCATTTTTCCTGGGGCCGCTTTCGAAACGTTCGGCAGCCATCTTGGGGTAGTCCTGACCCCCTAGTGCTGAACGGCGCACACCTTCGGATGCCGCAAGTTACCTCACAGGATGTTTTTTCTTCCCACACGTCATGTGCTGTGAATGGATGGCGGCGCTGGGCAGTTTCCTCCTCGGCGAGGCCCCTGGGTACCCCCGGCCAGCGCAGCAAAAGGTGAGATGCCCTGAATAGGGCCTGGGAGCTTCTGTTTTCTTTATCGTACATCACGGGACACAGAGCGGCAATCCATTACTATGTGGGTTATAGAGTACCTTTAGGTGTGGACACTGGTGTAATTAACTACACAGGAAGTTCCCTCCCTATATAACCCCTCCCATACTGGGAGCTCCTCAGTTTTTTCATCCGTGTCTAAGGTGTTGGTCACGAATGAACATGTGCTCTTAGGAGCTCCACTGGAGGGATCCATGCTGGATGTAAAAAACCTCCATAAATCCGCATCCGTCCAAGGTGCTTCATAGCCAAAGTGGACGGTACCCGGGCCTCGTTACGAAGAACGAGGTTTAGCCTATAATGCCTCTCTGCGGAGGGCTGGATCCTGGGTTCCAGAACTTTGTGCCTTCCAAGGACCAAATGTTTTTTTCTGATGCCAGGATGCTATATAGGTCCAGGGGAGTTGGTGTTCCTGCCATGGACCCCGGTCCCTGAAGGTCTAAGACAATACCCACGGTGAAGGGGGAAGATTGGGCCTCTTGCTTAGCAATACCCTGCAGCGTGGAGAAGGTAGGAGGAGGGCCTACGGGACTTGGTTTGACAGTAGGTCCTCCGTGGGGGACTTTGGGTCTCGCCTATATTATGCTTCTATGCATGGGCAATGTAAACCACTATGTCTTCTGAGTCAGGATGGCTCAGGGCACCCATATACCTCCCCTAGCCGGCATGCAGCCTGGCCCACCATGTCTGTTAGACAGGATGGCTGCAGTACCTATATATCTCCCCTTGAAGGGGCCGGTACATAAAAAAATAAAAAAAATAAAAATATGCCCTTAATCCTATACAAAGGATTGTCTTCCGTGAGTAGCTGCAAGTCTTATCTGTGTTTCCACTACTATGGGCAGTAGAAGACATGCCTGATGTTTTTGCTTACCATGCTTTCCAAAGACGGAAGCTTAAGTGTTAGCTGATCTATTGTGTGTCCCACTTCCTCCGCTTCAGGCTCTACCATGTTGCACGTGCTCACCGGCTCAGTGCAGTCGCAGAGAAGGCTCTTCAAAGGGCCCGGACGTCAGAGCTCTGTAAAGCTAGGGGGACACAAACGTAAGCACCTTGTGTGAGTTGGATACAGATTCATCTAAGACGCCTACTCCGCATCTAGCTGTGCAAATTAGCAGGCATTGTTTGCCAGACTAAGTTCAGCTGTTGATGCACCTGGGTTAAGTGCCTCTGCTTTTAGCTTAGGACTTGGTCTCCCCATTGAATAAGGTCAGGGGTAGGAATATAAAGAGGTATCGCCACCTGAACCTGGTGGACCGTTATTCTCCTCTGTAGAGACTTAAACAGTACATAGATTGAGCCATCAGACCTGTCAGGCAATGCAGCCTCCCCCCAACATTGCAGTCACTCTGCATGTGTTTGTTTTTTGCATCACATTTGTAGTTCTACAAGAGGTTAACTGCTGGGTTCGCAGCATCCTCACAAGAAGCAAAAAAAAAAAAAAGGGTGTGCCCCTTTTCCTGCTTTAATCCTGAAACAAAGGGATTAGAAGGCCTGGGGATAAAGCTTCACTGTCAGAGGACAGGAGCTGCAGCCTAACAAAGAGAAGCTATCAAAAGCCCTACAGGTTCTGATTGCACCTGCAGTATTTTTAGAGATTCATGCTGCATATATCTTCCCTCTGTCTAGTCCGCCTAAGCCTCCATCTTCTCCTTGGAGTGTAAAGAGAGGTTTTCCTAGGTGGCTTGTAAGACCTCCATATAGTCCTCAGCCTGGTGTCGGCTTCAGGCTAACCAAATGCATCGGAGGGATGCACAGTTGCGGGCACACATTGCTAACGTCTCTTAATTGAGGAAACGCACATCTGCAGAGGATAATTTCCTCTTTACCAGTCCGCATGTTGCATAGGATACATGAGTTTGGGAATGCATGTGGGATAAAAACAAGTAACAGAGCAGATTCTATTGTGGATCGCATAAGCATACATGTTTCTGTCTGTATGGTGCTGCATGTTTGTATGTATAAAAATACTGTATCACACGTGGTTACCTGATCACCCAAATCCTGGATTACCCAAGGATATTTGGTCGCACAGAAGGGCTTGTTTCCACAAAAGTGCCTAAGGTCGCATAAAAGATGCTTGTATGCATAAAAATGCTGAACCGCATAAAGACGTTTGTAGGCATAAAAATGCTGAATCGCACATGATTACCTGATCACCCAAGTCCTTGTTTTTCCCAAGGATGTTTGGTTACACAGAAGAGGTTTGTTTCCACAGAAATGCCTAAAATCGCATAAAGTTGCTTGGATGCAAAAAAGATGCTGGATCACACATGGTTACCTGATCATCAGCGTCCTGGATTACCCAAGGCGTGAGACATATTTATATGATTTCATGCTTCCATGAACACACGCTGCCATGTACACACGCCTCCATTGAGGCATATGGCTTTAACACTTGCCACATACACATATGGGGAGCCAGTTGCATATGTGTTTATTTACTTGGGACTGCAGAGGTTGTCTGCGTTTCGCAGGGGAACAGCACTATCTCCAGTTGGTGGTCTTGCCCTTTTGGGTTAGCCTCCGTGCCTGGGTTGTCAGGATTCTAGGGCCCGCCTCTAGCAGGCCTGTAGGCCCAGGGTATAGCAGTAATGGCATACCGAAGCAGACTCCTGCTGATGGATCAGTCAGCAGCATGGCTGGACCTAAGGGTGTCCAGCGTGGTCAGGTATCTGGATCTCCTGGGTTAGGATTCCAGTCTAAGATACATTCTTCATTGACAAGAAGCTGGGTATGTTTTGTACAAGGAGAGTCCTTTTGGCCTCAGACAAGACCATCGCTATGAGAAAGTTGGTCTAGGTGGTTACGGCAAGGAACAGTTCCGGGCCTTCTGCTTAAGGCACTAGGGAAGATGCTGGCTTCATTCAAGACAGTTCCCTATACGAACTTTTATTCAGGACTGTTATGAACAGTATTGTGTTGGCCTAGAAAGAGTGGATCTTGACCTAGCATTATCCAAAGAACCCGATCCCAGAGATATGCTGGAATTCCTCTTGGTGGTTCTTAACTAAAGGGTTGCCAGGTCAGGAAGAGGCCTTGGTCTAGGGGAAGTAGTCAAGCTCCAAGGGGGCCGTGGCTGTCAGCTAGAGCTACCGATGGAGCATCTGGCTTGGGGGCCTGAACGTTCAGGTGGCTGGTTGGTTCGGTCAGAGTTCAATCAGACTATACCATATTAAGTGATTTACTTAATTTACCAAGGAGGAGCTTGTGCCTTGCCTATTGACATTCGTCATTTCATGAAATGCAGAATTGGCAGGCGATTCGCTGGAGCCGTCAACAAGTGTCTCCGGGAGAATGACCTCTACACCCCAACTGTTTTCCTGACCAAGGGCCACAGAAATAGTACCCTGTACATAAGATGTATTGGCGTCCAGGCTCAACAAGAAATTGAACAGCTTGGGGTCAAGGAAAAGGGATCCACCCGCATGCGGGGCAGATGTGTTAGTAATCTGGTGGGACCAGTGGTCACTGGTTGTGTCTCTTCCCCCCAGTGCCGCGGCGTTTGTGGCTTCTATGCAACATTAGAGGATGGCGGAAGCTGGCCTGATTACTCCGGCATAGCCCTGACGACCTTTTCTGTGCACGGACAGTAGGGGGTGGTAGTAGAGGACGCACGGTCCCTTACATCTTGTCCAGGCCTACTTCGAAGGGGGTATTACATCCTGTCTTGCAATAGGTGAATTAATGGTCTGGCTATTTTAGCCCACATTCTTCAGGATCGGGGCTTTTAGAATCGGCGGTACTTCCTTGATTCATACAGGAAAGCTGGCCTCCAGGACCAGATATCCTAGGATCTGGAAGGCCCATGTTCCTGGTATGAAACAGATGGTGGCATCCTTGGAAGTTTGTCAAAGATAAAATTCCTGCCTTCCTACATTTGGAAAGACAGAGCCAACCTTAAGTTACATCAAGGATCCGATCTCGGCCTGGCTTTCAAAGGTCGCTTGCTTCACACTCTCTTTGTTCCGAGCCATTATACAAGGGGTGACGCGCATAAGTCCACCAGTTTAGTCGCCCTTGTGCTCGGAGGATTGGCTCTAGTTTTGTTGGCTTACGGGGTCAGCTCCGTGGGCCGATGCACCATAATTCCCTTCAGCCTTTAACAAGGGAATTGGTGTTCTTGGTTGTGGTAGCCTCCAAGAGAGTTTCAGTATTGGCAACTTCTTGGTATAAATCCAGACTTACCTATTCTTACAAGTAGGGTAATGTTAATCCTCACCCAGCCTTATTTACTAGAGGGATCTAGTGTTCATTTGAATCTAGATATTCTTACCTTCCTCTTTTTCAAAACCTTGTTTTCGGAAGAAAAGGTTATTGCTTTCTCTCAGTAGAGATGAGAGCAGTTAAGATATCTATCTGAAGGTTCAGATATAGAAATCTGAAGTTTTTATTGTGCTGCCAGAAGACCCTAGATGTGGGCAGGCAGTGTTCAGTTCCGCTATTAAAATGGTTACACTCTCTCTCCTTGGAGTAGAAGGGTCAAGGCCTATCTGAAGCGGCTGCTCGGATACGGAAAGATGATGTTGTTGTTGCGCTACCAGGAGGCCCCAGGAAAGGGCAGGCAGCGTCTAAAATCAACTGTTTTCAAGATTGAATTATCAGGGTATTATTCAGGCTTGTGGTTCAGAGAGTGGGACTCCCCCTGTTTCTTGGGGGGGTGCTCCGTACCAGGATAGTAAGTGCTTTATGCGCGATGCTTTACCAAGCCTTTATGACGCAGATTTTCAAGGCCGCAACTTGGCGTCTGTGCTTAGGTTCACTGATTCTTGTCAGATGTACATAGGAGGGCAAAAGGTTGCAGCTTTTTGGCGCAGTATGCGGCAGGCAGCATTGTAGGTCCTCACGTCTGATGACGGTCTGCGTTGTTTGTGTCTCCCTCCCCTCAGTAAGCATTGCTTTCGGACATCCCACATAGTAATGGATTGCCGCTCTGTGTCCCGTGATGTACGATAAAGAAAATAGGATTTTTTATGACAGCTTACCTGTAAAATCCTTTTCTTGGAGTACATCACGGGACACAGAGCTCCCGCCCCTCTTGTTTGGGGATATTGGGACACTTTATTGCTTTGCTACAAAAACTGAGGAGCTCCCAGTATGGGAGGGGTTATTATATAGGGAGGGAACTTCCTGTGTAGTTAATTACACCAGTGTCCACACCTAAAGGTACTCTATAACCCACATAGTAATGGATTGCCGCTCTGTGTCCTGTGATGTACTCCAAGAAAAGGATTTTACAGGTAAGCTGTCATAAAAAATCCTATTTTTTGGTGGTGTAATACAATTGCATGACATAATTAAACTTTTTGATCCTCAGAGTGGAACTGTGGATCAAAATGAGGTATATGTATGCCACGTCCCGAAATTAATCTTGGATAGTTGGATATACACCATGTAACCATACACGAGTGTATAGTAAAATACAGACTTTCTAGGCGTAGTACAGTTAAAAATTGATTATTACATACAAAAAAGGAAAAACAAAGTATATATTAATTAAAACATGAGCTGTCACAAAAAGCGGCTGTTTATTTCACTCCCCATGTCACCACAGGCAGAGGTCTTACGTTAGGGTACCTCCAGCAAGATTATTCTCCTACAGTGGTGAATTTCCCTGGAAGATTTGGCTGATCCCTGTTTGTTTATGATCTGTTCGGGTGGATCTACTCTGTAAAGCAAATTTTAGGCTGCCTCTAACAGTCGCTCTGGACCGCCAATGCGATAATGCAGTATGGACTAAGAAGCTGACTATAACCTGTTTGTCTTGAACTTGCTGTGAAAGAGTACGTACATCCCTTCCCTGACCTCTGCCCTTGGGGAGAAAAAGAAATCCTCCTTGGTTATATTTTATTTTTTTATTTTTATTATTTTTATATATATACACTACTACTCACTCAATATCTGTGTTTAAAAGCTCCAGAAGAAGCGTCAAAAACGCGAAACATTGTTGGGCTAACCATCGTGCGACACCCCACCTATAGAAACTGTATTGGTTCCCAAAATTCTACATAACTACAGTAGATGTGAAACATCTACGTTTTGGTTACCTTGTGTGTGTGTGTGTGTGTATATATGTGTATATATATATATATATATATATATATATATATATATATATATATATATATATATATATATATATATATATATATATATATATATATAGTACAAATACTTTCTTGTGGTCTGTCTCACTCTGACATATGCTAATCAACTGCCACAATTGCATGTCATACATACACACTATGTGTATGTGTTGCTCTATTTGGTGTCAGTATCTGGTCCTTCCCCTACATAACTGTAATAGCAGCGGGTGTCTAATACCTGGGATCCCCACAGATGTTTTTTTTTTTTTCTTCTTCTTTTGCTGTTTGCCATGGACACTTTGGTGCCAGGGTGGGGGTGGACATCGGACGGGCGGGGGTTAAAGGAGTGCCCCCCCGTTATCCCCTGCAGAATGCTCTGTCAATGGAGCCATGGACTAGACACCTGGGGGTGCAGCATAAGGCACTTAGGGGTGCGCTTCTCACTGCTGTACGGGACTCTCTGTAGCTGGTTAGTGCAGCTGGGTTTCCGCTGAGGGCTATGTCCTTTTTTTTTTTTTTTTTTTTTTGGGATCACACAAATCAGACCGCACTGTGTAGGTTTTTTCCTTCTGTGCCCTTCTTTGCTAATTTCTAAGATGCGGAATGAGAAAAGCCACTGAGGGCTTTTGTAGTCCCTCACCGCCTGTCGGCTTAGTGCCCCTTGAGAAGAGCCTTTTAAAGAGAGTGGGCTTCTTCTCTGGTGGTGGACCCTCCGATTGTCATGTATAGGTTACCACCCTCCCTATTGCGGAACACCCCTGCTTATATGGCTCTGACTGAGAAGATACAAAGTTCTGACCCGTTCCATGTCTACCATGCTGGGGTCTGCCTTGCAGCCTATTGTGGCCACTACTCTGGAATCCCAGTCGCTCAGAGTTAGCATTTTTCACCAGACAGTGGAGGAGCGCCGAATCACTCCCGAAGTTATTAGGCTAACGGACCAGCGGGTCCAGGGCTTTGTATATGTCTGTGATATTTCACTGATATCCAGGGATTTGGTTTCAGAGATGGCACCTTCTCTGGTTGGAATGTTGGTCTGCTGGCCAGGCCTCTAATATATGCCCTGACAGATTTACCATTTATGGGTGGGAGACCTTTTGGGTCCTCGCTGGACGACATTATCAAGGATGTCTCTGGAGGGAAGAGCGCTCTTCTCCCTCAGGCCTCCAGGGGGAATGGGCCCCGCCGTTGGCCGGGTTCTTATTTATTAACACTAATGCGGTAGTTTCGTCAGTCAGGTTCCGCGGGCAAACCTTCCGAGCTGACAAAGGCTCAGCTGGGGGACTGATCCGTCCCTGGGTGCGTAAGCCGATTGTGCCAGCACCCGAACCCGCCAATGTATGTAGCTTCCCCTGCCCGTCTTTGAGGTGGGGGATCGACTTTTCTGGTAACAGCTCCCTGCTCTACGACTAGTGGGTCTGCGAGGTGGTATCTTCGGGGTACTAGATAGGGTCCCTTCCGATCCACCAAACAGATTTCTTCCCTCGTGTCTCCCTCTCCCGGCTCGTCAGTCTGCCTTGGAGCAGTGTGGGACTTGCTAAGCTGTGGGGTGATTTCATCTTTCCTGCAGGACTAGAGGTTTGAGGCATTCTATCCAAACCTGTTCTTGGTCCCAAGGATGGACATGGTCCATCCGATTTTGGGCTTCAAGGGCCTAAAAGGCCTTTGTGAATGATAGGCAGTTCCGGTCGTAATCCATTCGTTCGGTAGTAGCTGCGCTCCATCCAGGGGACTTTCTGGTGTCCTTGGACATCGCATTCATGCATGTCCCACTTTTGCGCGAGTCAGAGGTTTTCTGTGCCTCGCAATAGGGAGGCCCACTGTCGGTTGTGGCCCTTCCTTTTGATCTGGGGCCAGCAACAATGGTTTTCACCAAGGAGTTTTGCACTTATCCTAACCTTGTTGGGACAGTGATGCTTTGCCATCGTGTCTACTTAGACGACTTTCTGACTCCGAATTAGTGGTTGTGTCTGTAGCTTTTCGGACCTCCTGTGAATTCAGGTGGGTGTTAAACATTTGGAGTCGGTCCTGGTTCCGACTCGGTTTGGAGTACCTACGGTTTCCGGACTCCTCGGTGGCGAAGGTCTTTTTTTTTTTCCCTGGAGAACTTGCAGACTCTTCAGTCGGCGGTGAAGGTATTGACTTCACGCAATCGGTCTTCTCTCCGTTTGCATGCAACTCCTAGGTCTGTGGGTAGCCTCCTTTGAGGCGGTACGGTATGCCCAGTTCCACGCTCGTGTTTTTCCAGAGGGAAATGATGTCTGAGTGGTACAAATCTCTTGTCGCTGAATCGGATTCAGGTGCACCACCTAGTCGGTGTCTCTCTGAATTGGTGGCTGAGATCCCCGACTCTTCGGTCCGGGAAGTGGTTTCTTCCTTTCTGTGGACGGTGATTACAATGGACGCCAACCTCTAGGGTTGTGGGGGCGCCTGGGGGGGTCCAGTCGGCCCAGAGTCGCTGGACTCGAGTGGACCTGTGGCCACACCTCCCTGTATGCGCCCGTTCTCGTCGGATCTTGGTAACTACCCAGGCTCGGGCCTGGTTAGTACCTGGGAGGGAGTCCGCCTGGAAATACCAGGTGCCGTAGACCCTGTCTACCGTTGCTTGTCCTAGTACTTTGGGTGGTCAGGCTATGCCTCTCCTCGTGGTCGAGGAGGTTGCAAGGTCGTCCGATCTAGATTCAGCCTGACAACACTACGCATGTGGCTTCGGGCTACCATCAGGTATACCGGCAGGCGGGCTACTGGGGTCGCCTGATGCTGGACCAGGGCAACTGGTTTTGGCACTTGGAGTCAACTCTCTTGCAGGAGGTGAGCCTCACAGGGCATGGATCTCCTATCTAGTGATCTGGTACAGACACGCAAGTCGCGCTGGTGGCCCTGTGGGGTCTAAATCTGCGATTTTCTGCTTTTCCTCCATTGTAGTGACTTCCCCGGCTGCTCCACAGTGTGGAGGCTGGGGAATCCCGATGATTCTAACCGCTCCAGATTGGCCTTGGTGTGCTGATATCGGGTGCCTGGTTGCGGAGGTACCCTGGTGGTTGCCAGGTCAGGAGGTCCTTCTGTCTTTTTAGGTCCCATTCTTCCTCCTGTTGTACAGTCACTGACTTACTCAACATGGCTATTGGAAGCCAGACTTTAAGGGACCGGGGTTCATCCGACTCGGTCATCTCAACAATGCTGAGGGCACGGTGGTCTTCTTCCGGAGGCTGGCCTACATCACTTGGTGTGAAGAGATGGAGTGATGTCCATGGACATACTTGGTGTCCATGGTCCTGCTGTTTTTACAGCTTGGAGTGGATCAAAAATTTGCTTAGAGCACCGTTTGGGCCTTCCTTTTGGAAACATCAGGGAGATTTTCTCTTGACGCTATCTCAGAAGTGGCCCCTTTAAGTGGCCTTTACCTCTGTTAGAAGGGTTTCTGAGTTGGCGCTCTTGTCTTGCAAGCCGCCATGCTTGATCCTTCAGAGGCTTAGGTGGTGGTGCGTCCGCGGCCTTCCCTTCTTCCGAAGGTGGTTTTGACCTTTCGCCGGAATAAGGACATTGTTTCTTCCATCCTTCTGTCCTCGGCCGGCGCATTCCTACAGAGGTTGTCTTTCACACTTTGGACGTGGTATGTGCTTTGCGGGTGTGCCAGCCTGCTACTGCTTTGTCTCGGAGATCTGACTCTTTTGTGTCGGTGTCTGGTCCACAAACGGGCCTGGCAATCTCGTTGCCCACCATTTCTCGGTGGATCTGGCTGTTATACAGGCCTATGCTCTTAAGGGACGGGCCCCCCCTATTTCCGATCACAATACTTTCGACCTGGGCAGTTGGTCTCACAGGTGTGCAAAGCGGTGACTTGGTCGTCCGCTTACACTTTTGCAGAATTTACATGGTTGCTGTGAGTGCATCTTCTTCTGATGCTTCTTTCGGCCGCTAGTTTTTTGCAAGCGTCTGTTTAAGGTTGCACCTGTTGAGGAGCTCTGCTTGTTTTGAACACATGGAGACAGAAAATGTAACCCTGACCATAATAAATGAAAAAAAGGGCGTCCAGGATACTTCAGCTCCACTGGTCTGAACGTGAAGTGGCGTCTCAGGCTCTAATGAACACATGGAGACAGAAAATGTAACCCTGACCATAATAAATGAAAAAAAGGGCGTCCAGGATACTTCAGCTCCACTGGTCTGAACGTGAAGTGGCGTCTCAGACGTGTGACGTCTATGCGATCGGACGGGAAGAGCGTGTGTCCCCGCAGAGCCTACTGCGCCGCATTTCCGGCTGTAAGACCCGTCGGATGGCACCGTCGGATGGCACCGTCCCTTTCTCTTTGTGGTGACACTCCAGCATTGTGGACTGTTTGATGTCAGGTCCTCACCCTAAGATCTGACGGCGGCTCTCTGTGTACCACTTTATACCATCTACCATCAGCGTGTGTTTTTGTCCTCATGATGGCCTGTTCATGGAACCGTTGAGGTTTAACCCCATGAATTGCTGGTGTCTGCTGGTGGAACTGTTTGTGCACATTGCTTACTACTCTACAGCCCTGTATATTATCCTATATGGACTGTTTTCTCCCTTGTTTTTAGAAGTGGATCTGCAATAAATGGATTATTTTTTTTCTATATTTATGATTATTTTCTTTTATCCCAACAACATTGGGCTTATATATTTTATATATATTTTACAAACATTTAAGAGCGCGGATTTGTTTTGTGTATATCTGCTTGTTTTGGGGTGAAGTTAAAATTGGTTTTACTGATATATTTCCCACCCCTGCTTTTTTACACTGCTTGGGAAGTCCCACTTGTCAAGACTTGAGGAGCTGTGTCCGTCCATGGACGATAAGAAGAGAAAATAGGATTTTTTGTATTCACCGTAAAAATTATTTTCTCTGACGTCAATGGACGGACACAGCTCCCACCCCTCCTTTTTAGGTTTGTACTGCTTGTTACGAACTGAGGCTGCATGCTGCAGTGAGGAGGGTTATGTCTGGAGGGACAGCCCCCTGGGCAGGGCTGTTCAACTCTGTTAAATGGAACATGTATTTAATGATCGAACATGTTTCTGCCTAGTCCTCTCCTGTAAACAGGGAACATAACCCACTTGTCAAGATTTAAGGAGCTGTGTCCGTCCATGGACGTCAGAGAAAAGGATTTTACGGCGAGTACAAAAAAATCGAAAAAAAATTTTTTTCCAGCTACACTGTGAATGTTTACATGGTGTGTTAAATAAAAACATGGTAACATTTAATTCTTTGTTATTAGTTTAAAGGGGAGGTTCACCCTCCAAACAAATTTCAGGCATGCCATGGAGCCCACCCACCCGACCGGCAGTATGCCGGTGTTTTTTTTTTTTTTTTATTATACATACCTTTTTACGGGCTCTCGTCCCCTCCGGCAGTCCCGCGGGACTCAGCGTTTCCAATCACAGGCTGTGATTGACGTCCCTCAGCCCGGCGCAGACAGCGCATCACGAGATGCCGAAAGGAACCCGAACGTCGCTGCGCAGGCGCCGTATAGGGCCGCACCGGAGTTCCTTCAGCTTTTCTCGTAACGTGCTGTCTGCGCCAGGCTGAGGGACGTCAATCACAGCTTGTGATTGGAAACGTCCAGTCACGCGCGATCACCGGAGGGGAAGAGAGCCCGTAGAAAGGTATGTATAGAAAAAAAAAAACACTGGCATACTGCCGGTCGGGTGGGTGGGCTCCAATGCATGCCTGAAATTTGTTTGGAGGGTGAACCTCCACTTTAAGCAGACTGTAATAGTCTATTGTTGTGACTTAGCTGAATATCAGATCACATTGTATGACCAATTTCTGCAGAAATCCATATCATTCCAAAAGGGTTCACATACTTCTTCTTGCAACTGTATATTTGTTTGAAGTGATTATAGAAAACTTTGGTTAGTGTTGCTTATGTATCCTAGTACAGCATGCATCTGTTTACCATATCCTGATTTCTTTTGATTTTCATGTTTTTAGATGTCTCAAGAGTTGGGCATTAGTGAAAAGTCTCCCGATTATCGAAATCCTTTTAAAACTGACAATATGGAAGTAAGTGGCAACTACTATTCATAGAAATTCAGCATTCTTCATCGCATTAGATTTAGTTTAGAGACACTGAGTGTATCCTCCAGTTCATTAAGAGTTAAACCGTTCTCAAGTCAGAAAGTTTACTTAATATATCTTGGCCACATTTGTAGTTGGAGCCTAGTGCTGTACCATGCTGTTTTTGAGTGGGACTGTAGCAGTACAAGGGGTTTGGCCATATAAACAAGGGGTTTGGCCACATAAACTTAGAGACAAGGACACTGTGGCATAGGGAGCAACTGGAGCAATGTTTGGGTTGGGGAGCAGCACTGATAAGGGAGAATTACATGGCCATAACATTTCAACAGTTTGCTAGATGGCCCCAAATAACAGAATGTAAAGTGTTTGTACTAGTGGGGTATCTTGGAACACAAATGCCATAGATGATTAAAAACTGTAGAACTGGGCAGCTAAGGTATGTCTGAATTCATTTAAAAACACATTCAGTTTTTACTTGCTTATACTTTGTTTATTAACAAAACAAGGTTTTCTCTCATACCTTACTTGTTAATGTCACAACTGGCTTTCTGTGCAACAGTATGCATGGACTGTTATCCTAGAGCCTAAAGGCTATATGTGGGTCAGTGAACAGATCCAGTGGGATGGCCCTCTCCCATCTGACAAATGGTTAACAGTTCAATGTGATTAAAATTTGATCAATCTAAATGGATACTTTCTCCATGTACAAAAATAGAGACCGATGCCTACTGATGCAGCGTGGCTTTCCTGCACAAAATTAGTGATTTTGTAAGTTGCCAAAATATCGGACACATAAAAGTAACAAAAATTTGCCACAGAGTGTAAAAATTGCAAGATTGTCTGTTTGTATTTACAGTTCAAAGTTTAAGGCTCCATGCACACTGAAGCTGGTAAACTCGAGTTCAGAGGCATTTGGGCATTTTTTTCAACTGCCCCTGAACACATTTAATGTTATCCTATGTTTCCATGCACACATTCAAGTTTTTTTGCGGTTTAAAGCAGTTGGGTTTAGGCTCGTTTTTTCAGAAGCAAAAAAATGGGTTCAGACGCAAAGTTTGGGTTCAGACACCGGCGTTTTGCCGCGATTTCGTTTATAGGCGTTTTTAAAGGTGACCTATTTTTTTACATTAAAAATCTCAAAAATGATGGCAAATGATGAAAAACCATTAAAAAAAACTTAAACAACTGTAATTGATTGCATTGCATTGTGGACAATCCACAACTTGTGGCAGGTGACGTGGCCAGTTGACGTGATGGGTGACGTAGACAATCCACAACTTGTGCCAGGTGACGTGGCAGGTGACGTGGTCAGATGACGTGGCAAGTGGACAATGCACAACTTGTGGCAGGTGAAGTAGCCAGTTGACGTGACAGGTGACGTGGCCAGTGGACAATCCACAACTTGTGCCAGGTGAAGTGGCCAGTGGACAACTTGTGGCAGGTGGTATGGCCAGGTGACGTGGCCAGTATACAATCCACAACTTGTGGCAGGTGAAGTGACCAGGTGACGTGGCCAGTGGACAATCCACAACTTGTGGCCAGGTGACGTGGCAGGTGACGTGGCAAGTGGACAATCCACAACTTGTGGCAGGTGACCTGGCAAGTGGACAATCCACAACTCGTGGCAGGTGAAGTGGCCAATTGACGTGACAGGTGACGTGGCCAGTGGACAATCCACAACTTGTGCCAGGTGACGTGGCCAGTGGACAACTTGTGGCAGGTGGTATGGCCAGGTGACGTGGCCAGTGGACAATCCACAACTTGTGGCAGGTGAAGTGGCCAGGTGACGTGGCAGGTGAAGTGGCCAGTGGACAATCCACAACTTGTGGCAGGTGACGTGGCAAGTGGACAAGTCACAACTTGTGGCAGGTGACATGGCAAGTGGACAATCCACCGCTTGTGGCAAGTGACACGCTAAATACAAACACACTGCTGCTCTTTCAGCTGCTACTCACTTTGGTCTCACAAAATGGCTGAAATAGTTAAATAATATTGTTTTTTGAGCTTAGGGAGGGTCTTATGATGTTTCTTAACTAAACGCTTATAAACGCAAACACGGCAAAACGCTGTGAAATTCGCGGCAAAAACAGGCGTTTTAATCGCCGTTTTTTGCCTTCAAATAAGGTGTGTTTAGATGTGTTTGCATTTGCGTCTCGTGTGCATGGGGCCTTAGCCTATGTGCCCATGCACACCTGGGCGTTTTTCAGTGTTAATGAGCTTTGGAGTTTATTGGCTTTTTTCTGAACGCCCGAAATTTGCATTCAAAAACGCAAAACGTTTTTTTTTGTATCCATTGAAAAAAAAAAGTAAAATAAAAAAACCTGAAAAAAGCTACACTGAAAAACGCTGATTAAAGCTATTGCAAAAACGCTAAAAAAACGTTGCAAGGCTCCCTGCAAAGCTACTGGTGTTTTTTTTATAGCTTTAATCAGCTTTAGTGTGCATGGAGCCTTATGTTTATCGAGTACAAACATCATATTGCACTTCTTATGAGTTTCATAAAATGTTGACATTTTTTTAACATATATAAATGTAAGTAGCCTGAAAAGTGGAGATTAGCAGCAGCATTGTTTTTCAAATACAGTTGTGTAAACATGCACTGCATTCAGATCCATAACATACAATACTGTACAAAAATCTGTGCCTGAGGCAACTTTGATACACTTGCACCATCGGGGAAAATCTTTTTTTTTTTTTTTTTTTATGCAGGAACTTTTGTTCCCTTGCCTAATGATCGGTAACATTTTTAGGATTATGTACTTGTGTAGCCTAAAAATATCAAACTGAATAACCCTGAACCACACACATTATTTTTATTTTTTTTCTAAAAGCTGCTAGATGAAAATTCCAAAATGATTTAAAGTAATACCCAGGGCAATTCTAAAACACCACTACTCATATATTCTACTTCCCTTTTATAGACATAAAATTTAAAATAGGAAAATAAGCAACTTCCCAAAATTTGTGTAAAACTCATGTCACAAACTATGAAAATTATGTGAAAAACTAGTGACTGATAACATGTAATATAACCCTTGCTTTCCTAACATAAACGTTAAATCCTTCACAATTTGTACCTCCACCCTGGAAAAATCACCACAAAGTGATCAACTCTATATACACAATCCTTTCACTGGTAGCGCCTGATGTTGCACGTGTCCTCCCTTCAACACTCCTCATCCAATGAACTTCCTCAGGGGGTAGCATTATGTCACAAATATTTTAGATTACAATTGAATCACAAAAATCAGGTATTCAGTGAAATAAGACCCCTCCCCCACACTGATTTGACCCCTGATAATTTGACAAATCCAGCTCCACGTTAAAACTCCAGGCAACTAACAAATTATCCCTTGCAGTGGGATTATCCCGCACTACAGGTGTTAATTGGTCATTTAGGTCTAGGGGCCAAATAAAGATGCTTTACTTACCCGATTCTCCCTTCCTCCTCACTGCTAGACCATTCCCCGCAATGCCTTCTCCTCTGTGCTCCAGCAGTCTAGTGACCTGATGTCTTCAAGACCAAAGTAGGGTCAAGAGCCATGCATTAGATATGTTGACGGGCAGTCCACAGGGTGTGGGGGTGTGCCTTCTGCCAGGGAGCAGAAGATCAGGTAAGTAAAATGGTTTCTCCTCTCTAGACAAAACTAGCAAATTAACCCATGCAGTGCGGGTGCAGCCCATCTGCGAGGCATTAATTTTACATTTTCCCAGTGGTGGACTTTGAGACCTTTCCGCTGCAGTAACTAGTCCATATATCAATTTGGTCTAATTTCTTGAAATATCCCTGATCATATTTGACTTTCTCCAGTTTCCCTTGATCGTATTAATCCCACTAAATGTCATTTGCCCAAGGTCACTAATATGCAGTAGCTGAAAATGTTTAGATAAACTATAATTCTTAAAGTGGTTTTAAAGCCTCACGTGACTTTATATTAATGCTACAGTAAACATAACTGCATAATTTCTTCTTTGAAAAAATCTGCCGAACAGAATATTTTACTCACTGTTATGTGCCGCATTCTTGGTGATCCTAGCTCTGGATTACCTGAACGTCTTGCTACCACATGATGCTGCTTCAGGAACTACATGTCCCAGCAGACTTTGCGGTAATTCACATGAGCTACCCATTCTCTCAACAAGCTGATGTGAGCGCTCTGCCCAAATAAAATAAAACCGTTTCTTATATTAATATATTCCTCTGATCTTTTATATGAAGTTTCCTGGTCATACATGCTACATATTGGAGTTCACATGGGCACTTTTAACACGAATTACAATAAATTCTATTCATGTTCTACACGCAAGAATAGGAAAAAAAAATAATAATAATTAAAAAACACAACCAAAGAGCATCTAACACCTATGTGAAATCACCAGACAAAAGTAGAAAATATCAATGATAAATAGTGCAGCTTTCCTATTTAAATAATTTATTTATTATTTTTAATATCGCATAATTACCTCAAATGCAAATGTATGTTACCTATGACCGGGTGACTTTCAAGACGCTCTGTAACAAAGGGTATACCCCCTAAATGTGACTTTATAAGCCAAACACCATTAAGTATAAAAAATATGTTTATTTGAACAAGCTATGCATGTTAGCACTTGGTGCAAACGCACTGTGTACACCTAAATAAATAGAGACCACAAAGTGCAAAACCACCAAAGACAATGTGTGTACCAATGAAGGCAAAAATTCACAAAACCACAAACAAACAAAACATAAAAGCACTCTCCCATGGGCGAAGTAAAGTAGCCCTACGCGTTTCTGGTTTTATTCAAAAACCCTCATCCGGGGCCACAGGAGCAGATTCGTGCAGATCACAGTTCTGTATTGTGATAAAATGACTGAGAACACCTGATTATACACTGTACATAATACATGGACACTCGGTTAAAGACATGTTCTCACTATGAAACATACGGTAAGAATGTGACATACCAATTGTGGAATAGGAGAGAGTCTCACCCAAGGTCGTTCAGGCTTGTTCCAAAATGGTGAGTCAGGGGGAGGATGAAAATAGAGCATGCAACCCAGCCCTAGCTGCCTGTTTTATTGAAATAAACATAAATGGAATGACCCTACTGGTGACACACTCAGAGCTACAATAAGTAAAATACTACATCTAGGTGGGAAACAGCAACCCACAACTTAGTTGGTTCTTGTGAGATGCGAAACAACCCCAGAAGGGAGAACAAGGGAAAAGAAAGGACAAAGCAGGAGGGGGAAGAAAAAACCCCCCAGAGAACTAAGGAGAAGGAGGGAGGGCTGGGATATCCCCTAAGTGCACGAGCTTAGCCAGAAATAGTGTAAAAAAATTGGGCTACACAAAGAGGAGGGGGGGGGGGGTACCTAGCCATAACTAAAGGACCGCGGCAAGAAGTGGGGTACTTACCCGAAGGACGGAAATTTAAAGGGCCCAGGACCTGCTGGTATGTGTCCAGCTGCGTAATGTCCTGCCCCAATTCCAAAACTTTTCCTGAGGCAGTTCCCCACGTTGGTCTAAGTAGACCTAAAGAACAGCCCACAAAAAAAAGTATAAAAAAACAGACATAAGGGAGCGGAACAGTATGGTATTACCACAGGTAGCCCACTTACCGGGAAGATCTAGAAGCCTGTTGTGGCGTTATCCCAGTGTGGATGGATGCCTGGCCTCCTGACCCTTTCAGAGCTCCCTTTTTATAGTGGAGTCAGGGCTCAAAAAGGGCGCCAAGGCAGCACACTGACGTCCTCAACAAGCGCACATCGATGGTGCAATGACGTCATAAACGTGCGCAAATCGCGAATAAGTATGCGTGAGTGCCGCAAATCGCACCAAAAAAAACGCACACCCTAAAAGGGGCAGTACACAGGGATAGGGGGTAGAGCTCAGCTAGAACCCTTCTGTAGTTGGAACTGAAGCCGTGACGATTTAGGGGGAACCCACTGAGGCCCTGTATCAAGTAACAGGGTCCCAGGGGGTATCAATAAAAAAAAAAACATCTCACCGCATGTCACAAGGCAAAGAACACATCGAAGGTCATCTCAGTAGATGATGCTCCCTAACCTGTGCAGGCAAAATGATCACACCGTTAAAGGTAATTCATATACAGCAAACGATGCATATAGATTTAAGGTATCTAAAACGGCCCACCCCACATCTGTTGGTGGGGGGGGGTTTTGTGTTGGGGGATGGGTCTGAATGGATACATGAACAAAGGTAGGAGAGAGTGGTTGGAAGGGAAGATGAGAGGGGTATCGCAGCTAGGTGTGTCGATGTGAATCTGAATCGACTTTACCATGGTACGTATACTCCCTATCTAGGATCAACCTACCCCTTCCCAGACCCCTGATTTATAACCCTCTAAAAAAGGCTGATAGCTCACATTGCTGTTAAGGCCGGGAGCTAATGTGGCCCGTAGGGCCACTATCCATAGAGTTTCTTGCTGGAGTAGGATCTTGTCCCAATCCCCACCCCGTCAAGACGCTCTGCCTCACCCACAAATGTACACAAGGAAACTCTCCTCAATACTTAACTGGTTGCCGACCGCCTACTGTCATATTACTGCGGGAAGTCGGCTCTTCTGGGCGAGAGCCCGTAGCTCTACGTCGGCTACTTTGCGGCCACTAGGGGTGCGCGCGCGTCCCCGCTCGCCCCCGAGTCCCGCGCGCGTCCAATATATGAACACTAGGGTAAGATCAGTGATTTCCCCTAGTGAGGCCACCCCCCCCCCCCCCATACAGTTAGATTACACTCAGGAACACACTTAACCCCTTCCCCGCCCTCTAGTGTTAACCCCTTCACTGCCAATGGCATTTTTATAGTAATTCAATGCATTTCTATGGTCCCAAAAATGTGTCAGAAGTGTCCGCCGTAATGTTGCAGTACTGGAAAAAAAATGCTGATCGCCGCCATTACTAGTAAAAAAGAAAAATGTTAATAAAAATGCCATAAAACTACCCCCTATTTTGTAAACGTTATAATTTTTGCGCAAACCAATCAATAAACGCTAATTACGTTTTTTTTTTACGAAAAATATGTAGAAGAATACGTATCGGCCTAAACTGAGGAAATTTTTTTTTTATATTTTTGGGGATATTTATTATAGCAAAATGTAAAAAATATTGAATTTTTCACTTTCACATTTTTTCAATAAAACTTTTTTTTGTTTATAGCGCAAAAAATAAAAACCGCAACAATGATCAAATGCCACCAAAAGAAACCTCTATTTGTGGGGGGAAAAAGGACGCCAATTTTGTTTGGGAGCCACGTCGCACAACTGCGCAATTGTCAGTTAAAGCGATGCAGTGCCGAATCACAAAAAGTGCTCTGGTCATTAGGCGGGCAGCAATATGGTCCGGAGGTTAAGTGGTTAAGCGAGAAAATAAAACCCTACGTCACCAAGCGCGTGCTCCGGTCAACCAACCAAATCCCTAAATCCCGCGACCAGTCTAAGGGAGAACGTAGATTTACAGTCCAAGGACCCGGCTTTGGAATGCTCTACCCACGACCATCCGCTTGAAAGAAAACCATCGGGCTTTTAGGAAAAAACTAAAGACCCATCTTTTCTAATGGATCAGGACAACACTGGATGCAAAGCGCCTTAAGGCGATTTAAGTTTGCATTTGTTGCGCTATACAAGTTACTCGCTCACTTGGCCCCTGTATAAGTGCATTCAAATAATATCACATATGCAACCCCCAAACAAAATAAACTGTGTGTGTGTGTGTGTGTATATATATATTTAGGGCTGTTACTGATCAAAATTTTTGTGTTCGATTAATCGTTTTTTTTTTTTAATCGATCGACTAATTTCTGTTAATTATAACGCACATACAGATCCAACTACTTTTAGCTGATCTCCTCTTTGCAGGCTGATTCCCATTGCAGCTACCAACCACTGGAAAAATGGATAGCAGGATACAAAAAACACACAAAGGCAGCGCTCGGTGGGAATAGCATTAAAACTTTTATAGTCTTCAAGTAGGTAACCAAATAAATATTGCACTGGAGATAAAATCGATGTAGCTACATAAACTGTAAAAATGGTGCAAGTAATACCAAACAGTACCAAAAGCAGTCATAAAAACATGTAGATAAGTATGATACTGGTATAAAAATGTGTACAACGATACCACTGCTGAATCCAGATGAGGAGAAGTTAACATCAGTCCGTCGGCATGTAGATGTCCCATGAAGGGAACTATCACAACTCCCAGTGGATGGCTGTAGAATCCCAGGTTGATAGTGGGAAGTGATGGAGGGAAGTGTAACAGCCCTTGCGTGTGGCAGATAGTAAGGTCCCGCCGGCATGCAGATATGAAGGCACAGCAAAGGAGCCCTTCAGATGGACACGGCAAGGCCCGCCGGTGTCCATGACGTCACCGGATCTCTGACGGAACTCCCTAAAGGCCCAGAAGCCGGCGGAGAGGTGAGTTCCAATCAAAAGAATTTTGATCGATCAAAAAATTAAAGATTAATCGATCGATTAAAAGTTAATTTGCACAGCCCTAATATATATATATATATATATATATATATATATATATATATATATATATAAAATATATATATATATATACATATATACACACACTGGGTACAGCTCATAAATATCGCCTAGTGTTATGCTGGCCATACACCATACAATTTTCGTATTCAGTTTTAACTGTATAGTCCAAGGGCCTGTCTGCACACAAATTGAAAGTGTTTAAATTTGACCACTGAAAATTATGTAATGTATGGCCAGCCTTAAAAGTGTGCCACTTCAATCCACCCAGGTGCATCAGGTGTGCCCTCATAAATTTTGGTTTGGTAAAACGGAGGTCATATATAGCATTGTCATGTGGCCCAGGTCTCTTTCTTGGTCGGAGCCTGCTTCTTAGCGAGGAAGTAAACCCTGATGGATTTTACTCCCTCTTTATCTCCCTGCAAAGGTAAAGCATAATGGGCTACTTTCTATCGCATAGTAGTCCATTATTATGTGTCACTTACCTGAAACCAAAGCCTGCAAAGTCACCGCTGACCCCTCTTCCTTCCAGGGCCGGGGACTCTGGCTCTGTCACTGGCAAGAGACGCGTAATGTCACGCCCCCGCATGCGCAAGGGAGACGACAGTCACGGCATGAGCCCTTTCTAAAGTGCGCATGCGCAGAAGACATTGGCGTATGGGGACATTGTAAATATCTCCTAAATCGTGTAGGTTTAGAAGATATTTCCAGCACCTACAGGTAAGCCTTAAAGGTTTTTTATTTTTTTTTATTTTTTAAGCTAAATAGCTTCCTTTACCTTACTGCAGTCCTGGTTTCATGTCCTCATTGTTCGTTTTTGTTGTGATGTTGCTGTAATCCTTCTCTGTTCTGGACACTTCCTGGTTGTCTGTTTTCTGATGAAAAAAGTCATGGGAGCTTTCTCTCTGTGGTCACTAATCAAGGAGGTGTGATTACTGTGTGTCTAAAACCCCTCCGAACCAATCGGTTTCGTTTTACAAACCATCACTGCCCTGTATTGGCTCTGTGTCTCTGTACATGGGAGAAGCATGAAACCGCATTCAAAAACTAAACTGAAACTGCAGGTACATTATGATTGATTTTTATCTATTTTTAATAATTTTTAAAAGGAATCAGTTGACTATTATGTCTCTATACCCTGTAAACGGTAATTTCAGCAATTTTTTTTTTTCTTTTACAACTCCTTTAATATATGCCTTCCTGTAGGGTAAAGTGGTTGTACTGAGTTTACAACCACTTTAATATCACTTAGGATCTCATAAATGCATAAAGAAATATAAAACAACTTCATAGTGCTCCCTGTGTCTTTATTAAGAATAATGTTCCAGATTTACGCTCATATAAAGCAGAATAATATATGCATTGGACTCCCTTGTGTGCAATTGTTACCAAACTCCTCCAGTTCCGCAGCAAGGCCACCCTGCATGAGAATGGCACAGGCCACGTCTACCTGTACAAAAAAGTGGCAACCAAACGTAATCTTTAACTGGCCTTTCCAGCAAGGTGCACATGGATGGACAATGCACATCAAAGACCAACAAAAGATCTCCCAGCAAGCACACTTACCGACTAGCCTGCAAAACGGCCAAATTGGCCTTGTCTAACTAACCGTTTACGTTAAAAACAGAGGGTCTGTTTGCACACATTTGCAAATAAATGCAGAAGCCACAGTGCCCACACCAAGGGACCTCTGTATATACTGTGGTTTTAACTCTAAGTTTCCAGAGCCTCAATAGTGGAAGCACATATAAGAATGGATAGACTAAGGGCAGGTATGCCTGGAGGCAACCCACCCTCTCCTTAAGGAGGAACAGTGGCCATTATACTGTCAGAAGCTTAAAGTGCAGTAAAGAAAAAAAAAATCCGCACATGAGACACCACTTACAGAAGTGGGGTGCATTGATGAGGCATCCGCCCAAGGTACACATCCTACTGACTATAAGGCAGGTCATACACGATTCATTTTTTATGTGGAGCCTTACCCACTGGCAGAATACAATGATGGTTGCCAGCTATAGGCAGTGTCCCTGCTGAATCGGGCAAATGTTGATATATGTATGGGTCATCTTTTGTTATATCCCTTGTGTTTTATATTGACTGCACTTAGGCTTTATTACATGCAGGATATATCTGGCCTTCTAATAAAGCTCAATACTCTTATCATTCAAAACAGTTTTATCTTTATCTGTGGTTAGCTTTTCACTTATGGTACTGCATCTACATTTAGGGAGTTTCAAAGAGACTTGAGTCGTCAGGCTGTGGGCCTAAGATTAAACATTAAATGTGCGCGCATGTATTCAGTATTCATATTTTCTTGGGGGAGGGGGGTTGAAAGGTGAACACTGAAAGCAATGGCTTCAGTGTTCACCCCAAAATTCTTTTGCAAAATGCATATTCAGAATACAAATCTGTCTTGCTGCTTTGTGTCCCTGAATCATCTTTAGATAAAGCTGCTATGTCAGCTAAACTTGAAATTTCTGATTCTGCTCAGAAAGTTACTTATAATGAAGATTCAGGGGATGAAGAAAGGCAGGGGATAATGCATAGTGAATGTGAATAGTGACTATGCCTCTGGGAAAAGGGGAAGGGAAAGTAAGACTTTGCTTTGAAGAGATTAAAGGCTGCTTTAGGGTACTTTCACACTGGGGTGTTGCGCCGTCGGCGTAAATCGCTGCTATTTTTAGCGGCACTTTACTGTCGCATTTGCGGCGCTATTTGGCCGATTTTAACCCCTGCTAGCAGCTGGAAAAGGGTTAAAACCACGGGCAAGGGGCACTTTAGAAGTGGTGTATTCACCGCTCCTACAGCGCCTCAAAGATTCGGCTGGCAGGACTTTTTTGAGCGTCCTGCCAGTGCACTGCTCCAGTGTAAAAGCCCTTGGGCTTTCACACTGGAGTGAAAGGAGCGGCTCTTTCAGAGCGCTTTGCAGGCGCCATTTTTAGCGCTATAGCGCCTGCAAAATGCCCTAGTGTGGAAGCAGCCTTAACAGTAAGTAAGGCAATAGACACTTAAAGTGATTGTAAAGCTTTTGGTATTTTCTGTTTAAAATATTAAAGGGGTGTTCCACCCAAAAAAACGACCTTAGCTTACTCCACTCCTCACCCCCATACATGCCACATTTGGCATGTAATTTTTTTGGGGGGGGAGTGGGGGCTTCAGTAGGAGTGGGACTTCCTGTCCCACTTCCTGCTTCCGCCGAGGGGCTGGTTAGGCGATTAAGCCTTAATCGCCTACACCAGCCCCTCCCTGTAGGCGATCACATGGGACACTGACAGGTCCCATGCGATCGCCTCTCCAATCAGCGGCGAGCCGCGCACGCATGCGCAGTACGGCTCGCGCATGCGCAGTGGGTGCCCAGCCGTGAAGCCGAAGGCTGTCACGGCTGGGTGCCCACAGTCAGGATGGAGACGCCGGCCGGGCAGGGGGGGAGAGGAGCGGAGCCCCGGTCGGCGCGTCGCTGGAACGCAGGAGCAGGTAAGTGAGTGTTTATTAAAAGCCAGCAGCTACACTTTTTGTAGCTGCTGACTTTTAATAAACACAACTTAGGGCTGGAACACCCCTTTAAACATGTTGTACCAACCTACTCTATGCAATGGTTTTGCACAGTGCAGCCCTGCTCCTCCTCTTCTCAGTTTCCCCACGGGCACTCCTGACCCTTCCCCTAGCTGAATGTAAATGAGGGAAACTAATGCGCAAAACCACCCTAACCAGGGCACTAAGAACTAAATAAAATTAAAAACGATTAACTAAAAATAAGCAGCAGCCACAACTGAATAGTGCTCACACACTGATACAAGTTAGAAAGAGGAGGGGTGTAATGGCGCTTGCTAATAAAAAATGTAAATGGAGGTGATGATGGATATAACTAAAAATTCCTGTGAAAGATATGTTCCACTCCAAATGTGTTGATAACCGCCCAACATCCACTGTATGATGTGGAGGGTGACAGGAGTGATATTAATTGAGCAGTAAAAAAGGTGGTAATAATACCAACAAGAGCCCAGTGCAAACGCACTAACTAACATTTTTAAATATTAAATCTTGAATGAGTGAAAAAAGTGAATCCACTAATGCATATAATGTTATAAACAAAAGTGAACATATAATAAATGTCTCTGTGCCCATACGTGTTGATAAGTAAATATTGTGTTTAACCACTTGCCTACTGTGCACCTACACCCCCTTCCTGCCCTGCGTCGCTTTAACTGACAATTGTGCGGTCGTATGACAAACAAAATTTACGTCCTTTTTTTCCCACAAATAGAGCTTTCTGGTAGTATTTGATCGCCTGTGCGTTTTTTTTTATTTTTTGGGCTATAAACAAAAAAAGAGCGTCAATTTTGAAAAAAACACTATTTTTTGCTCTTTAATATAATAAATATCCCATTTAATTTTTTTTTTTCGAAACTGCGACATTATAGCAGACACATCGGACACGTTTGACACATTTTTGGGACCATTCACATTAATACAGTGAACAGTGCTTTAAATATGCATTGATTACTGTATAAATGTGACTGGCAGGAAAGGGGTTAACCACCACTAGGGGGCGGGGAAGAGGTTAAATGTGTAGCCTAGTGAGTTCCAACTGTAGGGGGAGCAGGGTGACTGGGGGAGGTGACCGATCTGTGTCCCTATGTACAAGGGACACAGCATCGGTCTCCTCTCCCTGACAGGACGTGGAGCTGTGTGTTTACACACACAGCTCCACGTCCCTGCTCAGTTACTGGTCAATCGCGGGTGGCCATCGTGGCCGACGGGCACGCGCATTGTGTTCCCAGTAACGCAACGGGTACGCGCGCGCCCCCTAGCGGTTTTAAATGAGTACGTCCTATGACGTCCTGTCAGAACAATATGGTATTCCGCCCGCCGTCATTTGACGACGTGTGGTACCCTAGTGGTTAAAAACCAATAATGATAAATAAGGTTCGATAAATGCAAATAAAATTAATACTTAGTATAAACAAGAAATGTGCATATTAAAATGGTGTGTCCAATATAAGGTGCAATAGTGCGAATATATCCAAGCTTCATGCAGTTGATCAGGTAAGTAAGATAGTCTCAGAAAAAAAAAAAACATCATCCTAAATAAATACAATGTCCATTAACATGCAAAAAGGTGCAAAATACAGTCCATGAAATTCCTGAAATGTATAGTGAAAACGACCATCCACCGCAAACTGACAGGTGTTCCACTCTGAGTGACCCTGCTCTCACCTCTAATGGCTTAAAGCGGAGGTTCACCCAAAAATCAACTTTCTGACATTAGATCCAGCATACTGCTAACATCTGCAGTATGCTGTTTTTTTTTTACTTATCGTTTTATGAGCCGTTATCCGGCTCCGAGCGGGGAATGGGCGTTCCTAAGCCAAGAGGAGTTGATTGACTGGCTGCTAAGGTGCGTCACGAATTCCGAAAATACCCAAAGTGACACTCGGGTATTTTTGGAAGGCTTGACGCGCCTTAGCAGCCCATCAATCAACTCCTCTTGGCTTAGAAACGCCCATTCCCCGCTCTGAGCCGGATAACAACGGCTCATAAAACGATAAGTAAAAAAAAAAAACGCTGGATCTAATGTCGGAAAGTTGATTTTTGGGTGAACCTCTGCTTTAAATAAAAGCCTTCCAATGATACACGGCAACAGCTCTGTCTTCTCACTAAATAAACCACTGATCGGTTGCTTGAATAAAGACAGGAACTATCCAAAGGCTCACAGTGTGAATGCAAGGTCCCCAGTGCAAAATACAAAAATAATAGGCTCCATAGTGCAGTATCTTTAACCGCTTAACGCCCGCCGCATGTATATGAACGTCCACAGAATGGCACGTACAGGCAGATGGGCGTACATGTACGTCCCTGCCTTCTTGCGGGTCGGGGCGACCCCCCCCCCCTACATGCGGCTTGTTGCCTTACCTGCGGGAGCGATCCGGGATGAGGGGGCGGCTGTTCGTTTTTGTCGGCCCCCTCGTGATCGCTCCCAGCCAATCCCTTGAGCCTCCGCCGTGTGACTTCCTCTGCCTGTATAATGTAAACACAGGCAGAGGAAGTGATGTCAGCTCTCCTCTCGGCGGTATTTTCAATCCAACGAGAGGAGAGAAGACATCACAGTAAGTTGCACCAACACTACACTGACACCATACACATAGGCACATTTAACCCCTTCCGATCACCCCCCAGCCCCCTATCACAGTGTCACTAATAGCAGTGATCATATATTTACTGAGCACTGCATTTAGTGTCAGTGTGACAGGCAGTTAGTGTTAGGTCCCGGGTAACCCTGTACCCCCCTAATAAAGTTTTAACCCCTTAATCACCGCCCTAGTTAACCCTTTCACCCCCTATTGCCAGCGTCACTAAGCGATAGTTTTTCGCTGTATTAGTGTCGCTGTTGCCGCTAGGTAGATTATTTTTTTTTACTAAAGACATGTGGCTGAATACATTTTGGCCTAAATGTTTGACTAAAATTTAGTTTATTTCGATTTTTCTTATAACAAAAAGTAAGAAATATTGATTTTTTTTTTTTTTCAAAATTGTCGCTCTATTTTTGTTTATAGCGCAAAATAAAAATCACAGAGGCAATCAAATACCATAAAAAAAAGCTCTATTTGTGGGAAGAAAAGGACGTGAATTTTGTTTGGGAGCCACGTCGCACGACCGCGCAATTGTCTGTTAAAGCGAGGCAGTGCCGAATTGTAAAAACGCCTTTGGACATTTAGCAGCATATTGTTCCAGGGCTTAAGTGGTTAAACCAACTTAATTTATTAAATAGCATATGCACTCACAGTTTAGAAGATAACAGACAGCGTGTACATAAACAAGCTCCTCCGCTCTTGGCCACGAGCGGGGATGATGTCACCAATGGCTCTCCTCCTTTCCTCACGCGTTAAGTTTATTTAGTGAGAAGACTGAGAGTTGTTGCCATGTATCATTGGAAGGCTTTTATTTAAACCATTAGAGGTGAGAGTGCGGGGTCACTCGGAGTGGAACACCTGTCATTTTGCGGTTGATGGTTGTTTTCACTATACGCTTCAGGAATTTCATGGACTGTATTTTGCACCTTTTTGCATGTTAATGGACATTGGGCCAGATTCACAGAGCGATTACGCCTGCGTAACAAGAGATGCGCGGCGTAAGTCTCAATGTGCGCATGCGTTTCGATGTACGGCATCCCCAAAACGAGATACGCAAGAAATCTACTTTTTTTTGTCCAGCGTAATTTCGTTAGACAGGCGCATCCGTCCGCGCAAAACTGCGCTAGACAGACCATTGATTTGCTAGTCAAATATGCTAATGAGGGACTTACGGGGATCCACAAAAGAACGTTGGAAGCGCAGGCTACGCAGTGTGCGCAACAGCAAAATGTCCTGTCTAAAATTAGACCATATAAAAGCTGGTCTAAAAAGAGAAAAATCGTCTACATGTCAGATAAAGCAACACCGTTGGTGAGGAGCTCAGCAGTCACACGTGTTGCACAACAATCTGTATGCCAACATGCCAGGGGCATCGTTGCGCATAGCTATACTACTGACTTTAGATGAGCAAAGGAGGAGGGCACGGAGGATGGCACGGGAGAGGATATACCGCACACGCATAGACCTCTTCGGCATGAGTGATTCTGAGGTGTATCGCATCTTCAGATTCACCCCTCATGCCATCCTGGAATTAACCACAACCTTGCAGGAGGACATCACCAGCCCAACACACCGCTCACATGCAGTGCAGCCACTGGTCAAGGTCATGGCAACACTCCATTTCCCTGCCAGTGGCTCTTTTCAAAGAACAAGTGGAGTGGTGGCTGGGATGTCACAATCCTCCGTGAGCAGATGTGTGCTCCAGGTTGTCCCTGCAATCCTCAGACGCATGGCCAACCAAATCATCAAACCAACCACTGATGACCTGCAGCTGAAGGCAATGACAGATTTCTACAGAATTGCCAGATTCCCACGCACCATGGGGGCCATTGATTGCACACATGTGGCACTCCAGCCCCCCCAGGAGACAGAGCACATGTACCGCAATCGGAAGCATTGGCATTCCATCAACGTACAGGTGATAGTCGATGCCCAAGGCCTCATATGGCACGTCCGTGCCAAACACCCAGGGTCCAGCCATGACAGCTACATATACAATCAGAGCCCCATCCGAATGGAATTCGATCAGAACATGTATGGGGACAGCTGGCTGATTGGTAAGTGACATGGGTGGCAGGCATGACTGTACCCCCCCATGATGCACACATCACAAGGGGCACATGCATGACTAACATCCTCCTGTCTTTTCCCTTACAGGTGACTCTGCATATCCACTGGGACCCCATCTCATGACTCCTATCCGGAACCCCCAAACCCCAGGAGAGGAAAGATACAATCAAGCCCACGCCCAAACACGTGCAGTGGTGGAGCGCACCCTTGGCCTCCTGAAGTCACGTTTCCGATGCCTGGATAAGTCTGGGGGTACCCTCTTGTATTCCCCAAACTTTGTGTGCCATATCATCGGTGCCTGTTGCCTGCTGCACAACTTCGCACTGAGAAAGGGCCTGCAGATTGACCTACGTGATGACCTGACCCCTGAACCAGACAATCCCCCCCTAACCGAGGATACCCCGTCTTCTGAGGGAAGAGCAGCCAGGAGACAGCTCACATTGGGCATCTTTGCACGTTAAACACACACATTAATCATGGCACAATGAGAATGCATGCATGCACACCACTGTGGTCCCTAGCACACACACCCCACATCCACATCAAATTGGATTGGCACCAGTCCACCATGCAGGACTTGTGAGCAGCAACGCCACGCCAAGGCTCCAATTATGTCACTGTACATTCATACACCATTCACACGGACCTGGGGATCACTTCTCCCTGGTCCTGGGGAACCCTTCTCCACCAAAATTGAGGGTGACACCCCTTTTCCGGCAGGAATGTCACCCCCACATTCAAACAGCATTCACAACCCCAAAAAAAAAAATTACCAGCAAAATCCAAAAATTTCCAGCCAAAAAAAAAGGGGAAAAACAAATTAGTGCCCTTAACGTGAGCCACGCCTGGGGCGCCCCCGGCCACGGCCCCGGCTCCTCTGGGGAGACTCATGGGGGAGGGGGTAAACCGGGGAAGGAGGAGCAGCCCCTGTTCTCTGCCCACCTGGCGGCCTGCCCTCCAAGGCCACGGCTATTCTGTCCAGGGCAGCACCTAGTGTTACCGTGTTGGCCTGGATAGCCTGGGTAAGGGCCCTTACATCTTGCCCAATGCCTGCTGATGTAGTCTGCAGGTCTTTAAGGCAGTTTGTGAAAGCCCGGGAGTGGCAGTCCAGGTTCCCAAGCGTATCCTTGGAGGACAGGCTCTCCTCCATCTGCACCAATGTCTGGCTGACCTGTCCCAAATGGCGGGTCTGGAGGAACTGGTCCCTTCTCAGAGTGGCGGGCAGGAGATCGGCCACCCCCCCTGGTCTTCTGGGTCGCCTTCCTGCCTCCAGCTGATGCTTGTGGCCGGGGAGAAGGGGAGGCCCTTGGGCGGGGAGCCATGTTGGGGGAGGAGGGGGGGGCTCCCCCTTAGGGATGGCTGGCTGCTGCCAGCCAGAGGGGAACAGTCCTCCAACAACAATAGTCCAGTGCCTGACATGGACTCCTCCTCCTCCACAACATCCTCCTCCACAACCTCCTCCTCCTCCTCTTCAACCTCCTCCGCAGACTCCGGCCCTGTCGGGGGGGGCCTCATTAGGCTGCTGTCCTGGGGATGGTGCGGTCAAGGCCAGATGGCCCAGCACCCTCCTGCACATCTGTGGATGACACAAAACATTCACAGGTTGGAGGATCCACACACTTGCCACATATTACCTTTCACCCCCTCCCCCACACATGCTACACACCTGATAGAAAAAAAACCTTACCTGGCATCACGGCTTCATGACTTGAGTCATAGCCAGGCAGGCCCTCCACTTCTTGCCTATGAAAGGTCTGGGCCACCGCACGCTCCTCCGCTGTCAGCCTAACAGGGCATGGTGGGCCCCCTCCTGTGCCCCTGGCATGGGCAAGCATTCTGGCCAGCTTCTTTTTGACCAGACGCCGGAGGTCATTAATCTTTTTCTCAATCCCAGACCGGTTCCATGTCTCCCCCTCCCCCGCTGAATTCACCTGGTCAGTGATCATGTCCAAAATCTCTCTCCTCCTGGCCGGGGTGGTGTTGGCACTGTCCGGGCCATGGAGGAAACGCCCATAATCGGAAATGGCCCGGGCAAGAATTTTTCGCCCTCAAAGAAAATTTTTATTTATGAAAGGAAGCTTTCAGTCATACTCTGATCAAAAATCACTCCCAGTCAACAAAAAACACTCACAAAAAAAAAGCACGACCAATCAAGCAAGAAAACAAACAAACAGAAAAATATCAAACAAAATATCTCACAAACACTTATCAAAAATCACTTTCAAAGATCTTCTAACAAACACTAGATCACACAGTACACAAATCTGACAAATACAAATCACAACGCAACTAACAACGGAACAAAAGCACCTTGCTGTATAGGGAGGGATACAAAGGGATGTACTTTTGCAATGGAAGTGCGTTTGTGTGTGTCTATGCTGTCTGCATAGTTCATGATTTTGCCCTAGTCCATTTCCAATTTCATTGATTGCGTCGTTCCCGAGTTGTGAGCATACGCATAGAGGTGCTGACATGGTCTGCTTCAAGCGCGCATGCGCGAGCCGGCCGGCCCTTCATTTGCATGGGGTCACGGCTCATTTCAATGTAACACGCCCACGTCCTTCCCAATTTGTATTACTCCGCCTTGCGCCTCTGAAATAACGTTACGCAGGCGCTATTTTCTGCGTAAAAGCGACGAGAATAGGGTGATTGCGCGGCTACATTGCGCAAGTCTAACGTAAAGGCGGTGCGCTACGCCGGTCCAATAATGTGCAGATGTACCTGAATCTGGCCCATTGTATTTAGTTATTTATTTAGGTGATGTTTTTTTTCTGAGACTAAAACATGTATTATAAATGTGAATGGTGCCAAAAATGTGTCAAAAGTGTCCGACGTGTCCGCCATAATGTCGCAGTCCCAATAAAAATCGCAGATCGCCGCCTTTACTAGTAAAACAAAAATAATTCTGTCCCCTATTTTGTAGGCATTATAACTTTTGCGCAAACCATTCGCTTATTGCTATTTTTTTTTTTTTTAACCAAAAATATGTAGAATACGTATCGGTCTAGACTGAGGAAATACATGGGATATTTATTCTAGCAACAAGTAAAAAATATAATTTTTTTAAAAATTGTCGCTCTTTTTTTTGTTTATAGCGCAAAAAATAAAAACCGCAGAGGTGGTCAAATACCACCAAAAGAAAGCTCTATTTGTGGGGAAAAAAAGGACGCTAATTTTGTTTGGGAGCCACGTCGCACGACATGCGCAATTGTCAGTTAAAGCGACGCAGTGCCGGAAAGCTGACATTTCACCTGGGCAGGAGGGGGGTATATGTGCCCAGTAACCAAGTGGTTTAATAGGGAGTAAACCCTGAAATCGAATACCTCCTAAGTGATTTTGTGCATGTGATTTAAGGTGCACGCCACTCCCGCTATGATTGGACACAGAGGAAGCCAATCAGCGGGTCCGATGGCCGCCACAACCCACTGATCGTTCACAAGAGAGATGGATCAGCCGTCTGCATGTGTAAACAAGGCAAACTGTGTATCTGTCAGGAAGGGAAAAAGGCCTTGTAATTCAGCTAAACTGAATCGCGGATCTCTTTTCCTTCAGTGTGACATTGCCCCACATGGTAAGCACCTCCCTAGGTAAAATGTAACCCTTTGATTGCCCCTGGTGTTAACCCCTCCTTTGCCAGTGCAATTTTTACAGTAAATAGTGCATTTTTATAGCACCGATCACTGTATTGCTGTCACTCAGTGTCAGATTTGTCCGCGGCAATGTTGCAGTTCTGCTAAAAATCGCAGATCGTCACCATTACCAGTAACAAATAAAAAAATTGTCCCTAAATCTATCCTGTAGTTTTGTAGACACTATAACGTTTGCACAAACCAATCAATATACACTTATTGGGATTTTTTTAACCAAAAATATGTAGCAGAATACATATTGCCCTAAATTGATAAAGAAATGTTATTTTTATTTTTTGGGGCATATGTATTCTAAAAAACAAACATTGGAAGGAACAAAACCAATAGTATACCAAGTGATGTGAAAAAAAAATTAATCGTCAACTGAGTATAAATAAATGAATATACAGTCCAGAGTGTTAACAGTAAAAAGTCCATGAAGAAAAATTTACAAACTTTCTTGCGTACAATATCTGCCACTGAATTATATTAATATTTATTGTATTTGTATTTATTGTATTTGTATTGAAAAAAAGGATCAGAGATATTATTTAACCACTTAAGACCCGGACCAATATGCAGTTAAGGACCCCAGGTGTTTTTACAATTTGGCACTGCGCTGCTTTAACTGGTAATTGTGCAGTCATGCAATGTTATACCCAAACTAATATTGTGTCCTTTTCTTCCCACAAATAGAGCTTTCTTTTTTTTTTTTTAAATCAAAAAAATCTTTATTGCTACACCAAACGTACAAAAGAACAACAAACATTATAAAGTACACGTAAAAGACAGAGATACGTAGTGTAGAAATAACATCGCATTGGCACCAACTACCATATACTGACAGATCATGATAAAGAATGGAACAATCTTAACAGAAGTCTCCTCCCCCCCCCCCCCCCCTCTCTGAGCCAGATCGGCCAGAAAAACCCCGCCAATCCAGCACAACAGGGAGAGCCAATAGGCCAATGGGCCACTTGGTAAACAACAACAACCAGTAAGTACGTATTTAGTCGAACCTGCCCCCTCCATATGTAAATGGCCCTTACACCAAACCCCAGGCCTGCACGCCAAGTAACTGGAATGTGGGCCCACCACTACTCCAACATATGTTTTTCTCAAACTTGCAGCAAACGAGTCAAAACCAGTCTCGGAGGAGCAAGCTCTGGAATCCCCAGCCAGGCCCCCCATATACTATGTTCTCGTATAAATATATAATTAACTTGGTCTATCCACATTTTCTTAGTAGGGACATGAGGGGATAACCAAAACCTGGCCACCAGCTTCCAGGCCAGATACAATAGTCTAATTACAGCAACGTTACTAGAAAAAGGGTAAACTTCCTCATCTATGGCTCCCAAAATACATATAACGGGGTCCAAAGGGACTCTGACCTGAAAAACCGAGGAAATAGTCTCAGTGACATCGCCCCAGTACCGGTGGAGCCTGGAACAGCGCCACATGAGGTGAATGAGACCCGTCCGCCGCACAATGCTTAGGACACTCGGAGGAGTCCCTCCTCCCCCAGCGATGCAACTGAATAGGCGTACGATAGACCCTGTGCAACAAAAATAAGTGAGATAATCTATGTGACTGTGACACCGAAGTAAATGGACCTGCCTGCAAACACAATTTCCAAGTCTAACCACTAATGTCCCCCAAATCCTCCGTCCAACCCCTTCTACTAGGAAACGTTGTAGAGTCTTGTATTGATGCTAATAGACTGGTGTAAACATAAGATATTAAGCCCTTTTTCTCCCGACCGAAAAATACAGCGTCTATCAAAGAATGATTAGTAAGCGCAAGAGTAATGGTCCTGCTCTGAATTTGAAGAGCATGTCGGATCTAAAGGAACCAATAGAACTGCTGTCTAGGAAGACCAAATTCAGTCTAAATCAAGAAATGACTTCAGCACGTTACCATTATACAACTGAGCAAGTTTATGAATACCCGCTGATTTCCAAGCCTGGAAACTGTCAAGTTTATAAGGAGCTTTCTTTTGATGGTATTTGATTGCCTCTGCGATTTTTTATTTTTGGCGATATAAGCGGAAAAAGACCGAAAATTTTGAAAAAAAAAAATCTACTTTTTGTTAGGGGAAAAAAAACGAATAAACTCAATTTTAGTCATACATTTAGACCAAAAATGTATTCAGCCACATGTCTTTAGTAAAAAAAATAAAAAAATTCAATAAGCGTATATTTATTGGTTTTCGCAAAAGTTATAGCGTCTACAAACTAGGGTACATTTTCTGGAATTCACCGTATTTATTGGGGTATTTCGCGCTCCGGCGTATAGCGTGCACCCCTGATGTGGACCTGTAAAAAAATGTTTTAGTACTTACCGTTTTGGTGTCTTGTGCGGCGTCCATCGTCCGGTCCGTCTTCGGCTTCTGTGTCGTCCTCCCGGCTGATGGCCATTCATCTTGCTGCAACATTTTTGAAAACGAGATCCATTGGGAATGCAGATCTGACACCACGAGATTGGGACCTATTATATGCTGTTTCTGATCGCTCATCATAGGGGATCATGGGAGTTCGGTAAGAGGCCAATTCATAAGCTTGGTGGAGGACACGTTATTTGCCTTTTTTGGACACGTTTAATTAAAGGGGTTGTAAAGGTAAACGTTTTTTACCTTAATGCATCCTATGCATTAAGGTAAAAAAACATCTGACAGCACCAAACTAACCCCGAGCCCCCGTTTTACTTAAGTGACCATTCGAAATTTCCGGGCGCAACCATGTCATCCTGTTCGGTTCCCAGCCTGGCCGTTGATTGGCTAGGCTGGGTGGATTGATAGCAGCGCAGCCATTGGCTGGCACTGCTGTCAATCACAGCGGGTGACGCAGCGCACGGGGGGGCAGAACGAGTGAAAAAGTCGGCGGCTATGGCCGCTGCTGTATCGCGGGAGCGCGCTCGCAAAAGCTTTCCACCATGCGAGCTCGCTCGCATGAAGGTAGAAAGCTTTTGCGAGGAGGAGCCGAGACAGCCGCCGCGGGACAAATGAAGACAGCGTTCGGGGACACTGTGTGCAAAACAAGCTGCACAGTGGAGGTAAGTATAACATGTTTGTTATTTAAAAAAATCCTAACTTTAGTGTTCCTTTAATTTGTTACGACACAGAAGCACGGGTGTTTGTAAATTTTTCTTCATGGACTTTTTACTGTTAACACTGTATATTAATATATTTAGAGTCAGTTTATACCCAGCATATTCAGTTGATGATTTATTTTTTAATAATTTTTCACATCACTTGGTATACTGTTGGTTTTGTTCCTTTCAATGTTTGTTTTTTAGGTATATCACCATTAATTATATAATAAAAATGTTGATGGTTTTTGAGGTGACTGTTTAGTGCATTAGTGGCCACCAGAGGTCACAATTTCACTCACTGGAGATCACTTATTTGCATATATTTGTGTTCGTCAAAGCCAGTTGGGGTAGCGCGATTTTTTTTTCTTATGTTTATTTCTTGTATTTATTGTTTACATGCAAATGGCAGCACCTGGAGAGAATACACCATCATTACGCTGTAGCTTTCTCCTCTTTGTTCTTCCCTTTTTTCACTATTTTTAGCGCAGTCTCTTCCCAATTTCCCATATGTATTCTAGTAAGTAAAAAATACATATATATATATATTTTTTTAAAGAAAGCTCTATTTGTGGGGAAAAAAGGGCATCAATTTTATTTGGGTACATCGTTGCACGACCGCGCAATTATCAGTTAAATTGACGCAGTGCAGTATCGCAAAAAATGGCCTGGTTAGGAAGTGGGTAAAACCTTCCGGAGCTGAGGTGGTCAAAGTAAAAAAAAAAATCCCTTTTTACAACCACTTTTAAATAGGGTTGTCCCGATACCACTTTTTTTAGGACCGAGTACAAGTACCGATACTTTTTTTTCAAGTAGTCGCCGATACCGAATACCGATACTTTTTTAAATGTCCCCCACATATGCAGCCATGTCCCTTCAGCCATGTCCCCCACATATGCAGCCATGTCCCCCACATATGCAGCCATGTCCCTCCAGCCATGTCCCCCACATATGCCGCCATGTCCCCCACATATGCCGCCATGTCCCCCACATATGCCGCCATGTCCCCCACATATGCCGCCATGTCCCCCACATATGCCGCCATGTCCCCCACATATGAAGCCATGTGCCTCCAGCCATGTCCCCCACATATGTAGCCATGTCCCCCACATATGCAGCCATGTCCCCCCCAGCCATGGCCCACACATATGCAGCCATGTCCCTCCAGCCATGTCCCCCATACCTAGCAGCTGCCCGGGGAACATCACAGATTTAATTTGAATAGCTGTAGTGTTCCCGCGCGTATAGACACTCCCCCTTGCTCAGGATTGGACAGATCACGATCACCCATCCAATCCCGAGCAAGGGGGGGTGTCTATACGCTAGGACGCCCACTAATACACAGCTCCTTTCTCTAGCTGCAACGTAGAGAGAGTCTTGACTCTTCTGTAGTCAGAGGGAGGGGGCGAGCACGACACTCCACACCAGGGAGAAAGCCTTGCATTATTGTGTTAGTTACAGACAGAAGAACAGGTAGTGAGGATTTCTCAGAAGAAATAAGGACATTTAAAAGCAAAATCGAAGGATGAGGTAAGTGAAGGAGGACTGCACTAAGGTAAAGGAAGCTATTTAGGAAAAGAGATTGTACCTTTACAACCCCTTTTTAAGAACTTAATTTCGCAAACAAAAACCACAAACACGGTTAGAAAAGCGCTTGAGAAAAAAATGTTATTCTGTTCCTTCTAATTCTCTCATCAAAAATTAAAAAGTAAAAAAAAAGTTGTCAGATTGACCCCACTATTCCTCAAATGAACGTTCTTAAAGTAAAAATCTTTGATCAAAACACTACTAGTGTATAGCCAGTTTCGGATAGTGCTTGGCTCAGCCACTGTGTAAAAAGGAGTACATGACACACAGTATTCTCAAGGATGCAGATTGAGGGGCTCCTTAATAATCTTTTGTTTTCAGTTTACTCTGGGTTTGGTAACTCTCAGGTTGGGTTCTGGAGTATGGAGGTTTCAAAGGGTTTTGGGGTGGACAAAGCCTTTAACCCTGTCCAGGTCTTACTGATGACCAGTAGACTGTGTGTGCAGGTGCACATTGCCTTTTCTAATCAAGAAGTTGTCTGCAGTTTGGGGCTCCACTTAGGAGACAGGAGGTTCCCTGCTCAGAGACTAGGGCTTGGGCCAGAGCTGCAGGGAGCTTTGAGAGGTACAGAGGTGTGTATATGAGAATAGTTTTGCTGTGTACCTGTCTGAAGGACCAATAACTAAGCTTGAGGCCTGAGCAGTGGCACTGGGAAAGGGAGCCAGGAGGCTTAAGGTTGTTTTTTCTTGTGTGTTCTGTAGTGATGGTGGAACCCTCTACAAGAGTAATCGTTTTTGAATTTTAATTTTCTCCTTAACCACTTCCCAACGGCCGTACGACTATGTACGGCCGCTGGGTGGCTCTGAATCTTTAGGACGCCGTCTTTTGACGTCTGCCCCTTTCCTCGTTCCCCCGCGCACGCTCCAGAGCACACAGCGGGAAACTTCTGTGCTGGCCGTGTCCCTCGGACACAACCAATCACAGATCGCGGTAAATAGCCAATCAAGCCAATCAATGTAAACATTTGAGATCATCTCTCATTGCCGCCTCACACAGAGATAGCGTCCTGTCTCTGGAGAGGAGACCAATCTGTGTCCCTTGTACATAGGGACACAGATCGGTCACCCCCCTCCACCTACAGTTAGAACACTATACAGGGAACATATTTAACCCCTTCCTCACCCTCTAGTGTTAACCCCTTCAATGCCAGTCACATTTTATACAGTAATTAGTGCATATTTATAGCACTGATCGCATTATAAATGTGAATGGCGCCAAAAATGTGTCCGATGTGTCCGCTATAATGTCGCAGTCCTAATAAAAATCAAATCGCAGATCGCCGCCATTACTAGTAAAATAAGAAATAAAAAATATTTATAACATTTGCGCAAACCAGCCGCTTGTTGCGATATTTTTTTTTTTTTTTTATGATTTTTTTTTACCAAAAATATGTAGAAGGATACGTATCGGCCTAGACTGAGGGAAAAAAATGTAAATAATAATTGGGCTATTTATTATAGCAACAAGTAAAAGATATTGGATTTTTCTTTTTCTTTTTTTTTTTTTCTTTTTTTTTGTCGCACTTTTTTGTTTATAGCACAAAAAAAAATAAAAACCGCAAAGATGATCAAATACCACCAAAAGAAAGCTCTATTTGTGAGAAAAAAAGGACCTAAATTTTGTTTGGGAGCCACGTCGCATGATTGTCAGTTAAAGCGACGCAGTGTCGGAAGCTGAAATTTCACCTGGTCAGGAAGGGGGTATATGTGCCCAGTAAGCAAGTGGTTAAAGTGGGCCAAAAAGCACTAGGGCAGAGTTTTTTTTCTGGTTGGACCAAACTTGGTAAGCACTACACTTGCGTGAACCCACTAGAACAGGAGTATGCAACCTGGAGCCCTCAGCTGTCATGGAACTACAGTTCTGCAACAGCTGGAGTGCTCCAGGTTGCCTACCCCTGCCCTAGAATATCACAATGTATTTTGTATGGAATACGTTTTTTATAATGAGTTTAGCATAATTTGTTAATCATTCATTATTTGTGGAAAAATATGAGGTACAGCGCAAATATAATCTATGTGAAAATTCAGTAATGATACACCAAAAAGTAGAAAATGAATAAAAAAAAAATTATAAATAAATAAGAAGAGACAAAATTTAAAACTAATGGTAATGACACCAAAATGTGTGAATAAAAAATCACAACCTGAAAGTATGCATGTACCAAAAACAAAGTAGGTAGGTATCAACCTATGGGTGACCCAAAAGGGATGAATGTGCAATCAATCATAAGGTCTAGCATATATTGGCATATCCTGAGATGGTGAAAATATAAAAAGGCCCAAGTGAGATAAAGTGAAAAGTGAGTCCAGAATCTTCTTGACACAAATGATGTGACCTCAGAGGATAAACTTCCTTTCAAGTGGACACCCGAGTGAGAGAGATGTAGTCTCCTTACCGGATAATATGACCACAAACAGGCGGTCCAATCAGGCACAGGGTGTTTAGAGTCTACCAAAAAGACTAATAGCTGGAACCGTTTCAGACGTGTTGAATCAAGCGCTGATAAGGATCTCAGGCATATAAACAAAAACAAGAAACAAACCCATAGTGTAAACTGCGACAGGGAACTTTAATAAATGATAAAAATGCACTTACAAAGGCAGATGTATTACGCGCGATGTATACAAATACACTCATGCAGTGCAAACGATTTCCGGCATCCCTTCCCATCCCCTCTGCTGTGTCAGTCTATCGTTCTGTGAAGCGTGATGACGTCAATTGAAAAATTGAACCCACATTGGAGGGGCACTAACAAGGTTCGGTCCATTTCAAAAATTGAAACCCAATGGATTTTTAATATGAAATCTTATGTACCATATGGCCTCAACGTTGATTGGGACATAAATTGTTTTTTAAATAATGCATAGGTCATGGTTAAATCGCATACATCTCTTATTGTTTTTAAACACTTTTAATTAAATGATAAGTTTATATTTTAAACTTTTATATATTTTTTTAATTAAATTATTTTATAGAAATAGGATATTCTAATAAAATTTAACCTTAGGGGTTATACTAATATGTAATGTGGTTATTACAACATAAATATCTAAATCCTTTGTTTGTTTGTCCCGGCTTGTTCTGTCTCCTCTGCATTTTGTCAGTCTTGTTGTATATCTATCATTATTTCATTTTTATCCTCCTCCTTCACCACAAGATGGCACTGTTCCCCATTTAGCTGTATCAGATTGCGTCATATAATCACAGATTGACGCCCATTGGTCTTAGTTCAGCCCGTTCGTCGTTGCCCTCACGTAAGATGGAGACGTGGCATTATTTAAGGGCAGACGCGATGACAGGGAGGCAGCAGCCAATCCCAGGCGACGTCAACATATGACGAAATGCGTAGGTGTAGCTTGCGTCCTGACGTCATCATGCTTCACAGAACGATAGACTGACACAGCAGAGGGGACGGGAGGAGAAATGCCGAAAATTGTTTGCACGGCATGAGTATTTGTATACAACGCGCGTAATACATCTGCCTTTGTAAGTGCATTTCTATTATTTATTAAAAGTTCCCTGTCGCAGTTTACACTATGGGCTTGTTTTTGTTTATATGCCTGAGATCCTTATCAGCTTGATTCAACACATCTAAAACGGTTCCAGCTATTAGTCTTTTTGGGAGACTTTAAACACCTTGTGCCTGATTGGACCGCCTGTTTGTGGACTACATCTCTCTCACTCGGGTGTCTACTTGGTGAAAGGAAGTTTATCCTCTGGGGTCACATCATTTGTGTTACGAAGATTCTGGACTCCCTTTTCACTTTATCTCACTTGGGACTTAGCCTTTTTATATTTTCACCATCTCAGGATATGCCAATATATGCTAGACCTTATGATTGATTGCACATTCATCCCTTTTTGGTCACCCATAGGTTGATACCTACCTACTTTGTTTTTGGTACATGCATACTTTCAGGTTGTGTTTTTTTTTTTTTCATCCATTTTGGTGTCATTACCATTAGTTTTTTTATTTTGTGTCTTCTTATTTATTTATTGATAATAATTTATTTATTTATTTTTGGTGTCATCACTGAATTTTCACATATATTATATTTGCGCTGTACCTCATATTTTTCCACGTCTTTATGAATTTGTATCTACAATTTTTTGTTACCGGCAGCACAGGTTTTTTGTTTAGTGCAGTGTTCTTTTAAATTTTTCCCAATCATTCATTATTATTCAAATATTTGTGCTACAGCATAGCTTGATGACGATTTGCAAAATCACATGTTAAATTATGTCTAAGCTAATTGAAAATGGAGTACTTTTTATGTGAATATGGTAGCTCCTTCTAAAGGGATCGATGTTCCATTTTGTGCCGACGGTAGTGTTTGGAATATTGCGAACACGAAGACATGAGGTGACTGCATGCGCCGTTGAGTAGTCTCCGCCAGTGATTGACGTGGGGGGTATAAGAGGATGGGTTGCCATGCCGTTTGGCCGAATCTCATGAATAAGTCTGTATGACAAAACATGTTGGGGGTGTGGCTAAATGGCAACCATCTGTAAGCACTTCACTCTGTACACCAGATCAGCAGGTTATGGTTCCAGTCAGAGGAGCGGGTGAGAGTGATATCTAAGCTGTACACCTCGGGTCCACCGTGACCACACTATACACTACTACAGACGTTTTCTCTTATCGTCCATGGACAGACACAGCCTTCTCAAGTCTTGATAAGTGGGTTACGTTCCTGTTCACATGAGAGGACTAGGCAGAACATGTTGGATAATTAAATACATGTTACTTTAACAGAGTTGAACACCCATGCCCTGTTATCTGAGGCATCCTGCGGCCATTTTGTGAGTGGTTTTGGCCTCTAGTGCTGGCTTCTACACAGTGCACAGCACATATCTCCTCTCAGATTTTTACCTCACAGCCCACGCTGTGTACAGAGGGCGGGCAGCGGTGCTGAACAGTCTCTTGCTGGGTTAGTGATTACCCTGGGTAACCCCCCGGAGAGCGCAGCAAGGAGGGTGGACTTTTTTCAGGTCTTGAATAGGTCCCTTAGAGCGGTCTGTGTTATGGAGTCAGTTCCCAAAACATGCCAGAGGTGGCAGCTGGTGCTACTGTACCTGCGGTTCCCATGGAGACTTTGTCGGCAGTCCTGGAATCATTTGTTGCCAGTGTGGAAGCGGCGTGCGGGCGTAAGGGGGTAAAAAGCTCCCCCTTCCCCTGCCGTCTCCTGGGAAATGCTCTGACTCAGACCCGGGCCTGGTTGTGGCACAGGACCCCGGTTCTGTGTTGTCAGAGGATGTGGACCAGGACCTTCCTTGTGAGGAAGACTTCACGCTTGGATCAGGACAGGACACTTTTTGGTGTGCTTATCAGTGCTGTAAGGGATTCTCTTAAGCTGGATAGTGCAGCTGAGGCATCCACTGAGGATGAGGCTCTGTGAAGGTTTTTTCCTTGTGTCATTTTTTTGACAAGTTCATCCATAAGGAATGGGAAAAGCTGCAGAAGTCCTTTTTTGTAGTTCCTCAGCACCTGGTGGTCCGTTACCCTTTAAAGACAGCCTTTTGAAAAAATGGGCCTCTCCTCCGGTAGTTGACACCCGGTTGCCCGGTTAAATATGGTGGCCACTCTTCCTATAGAAGGCTCCCCTGCCCTCAAGGACCATACTGATAGGAGGTCCGAGGCCCTGACCCGCTCCATGTTTACCATGCTGTGGCCTATTGTGGCTGCAACCGTGGTGTCTGACACTCGCTGAATGGGAAAAGGTTTTGCACCAGACTGTGGAGAAGCAACAACTCCCTCCTGAATTTATTAAACTGGCTGACCAGTTGGTCCAGGGCCTTGTATATGTCTGTGATGCTACACTGGATGCAGCCCTCTTGATATTTAGAGCTTCAGTTTTGGCGGTGGATTTGCGGCACCTGATTTAGCTGAAATGCTGGTCTGCTGACCAAGCATTCAAAAAAAGTCCTGTCAGGTTTACCTTTCAAAGGTGGGAGGCTTTTTGGTACCTTGCTGGACGACATTATCAAGGATGTCACTGGGGGTAAGAGCACTCTCCTCCCTCAGTCCACCAAGAGGAAGGAGCCGCGCCGTAAGCCGGGTCCTTCGCTTCCCACTCAGAAGCGGTATTTTCGTCAGGGCCAGCGGGTAAACCCTCCCAGGCCGACACAGGCTCAGCTGGGGGACAGAAACGTCCCTGGGTGCAGAAGCCGGCATCCAAACCCGCCACTGCATGAAGTCTTGCCCCCGCCCGACTCATGGGCGGGGGGGGGCGGATTTGAAGGTTCACAGCTCGGTAGACCTCCCTGCTCTCCGACCAGTGAACAGTTTCTTTCCCTCAAGTCTCCCTCTCCTTCCGGCTCGTCGGTCTGCCCTACTAGGGGCAGTGCAGGACTTGCTAAGTTGCGGGGTAATTTTACCCGTTCCGCAGGGCGTGAGGTTCAAGGGATTTTGTTTGAATCTGTTTGTGGTCCCGAAGGACACGGTCTGTCAAATTTTGGACCTCAAAGCCCTAAATGGCACTCCATCTGGGGGACTTTCTGGCGTCCTTGGACATCAAGGACGCATACTTGCATGTCCCAATTTGCGCAAGTCACCAGAGGTGGCTTTGCGATAGGGGAAGACCACGATCAGTTTGTGGCTCTTTCTTTTGGACTAGCGTCGACACCAAGAGTTTTCACCTAGCACCGATCCTAGCTTCGCTGAGACAGTGAAGCATTGCCATCATGGGCTATATAAACGATCTTCTGAGAGCAGCTTCTGGCTCAGATTTTGAGGTGGATGTGTCTATAGCCAGCCAGACCCTCCAAGAATTTGGGTGGGTGTTAAACAATCAGAAGTCAGTCCTGGTACCAACTCAGCGTTTGGAGTACCTAGGGTTGATTCTGGACTCCTCGGAGGCGAGAGTCTTTCTTCCCCTGGAAAAAATGCAGACTCTTCAGTCTACAGTGAAGCTGTTGGCATTCTGCAAATGGTCGCATCTCGTTTTTTGCATGCAAGCCCTGGGTCTGATGGTAGCCCAACTTGTGTATTGCAGAGGGAGATCCTGTCCAAATGGAGCAAATCTTCATTGTCTCTGGATTGTCAGATTCAGGTAAGCCACCTAGTCCGTCTCTCTGGTGGTCCGGAAAGTCGTTTCTTCCGTTCCAGTGGACGGTGATTATGACGGACGCCAGCCTCAAGGGTTGGGAGGGCACCTGGGGGTTCCAGTCGGCCCAGGGTCGCTGGACTCTAGAAGAATCCCATCTGCTGATCAATGTCCTGGAACTTCGGGTGACCAGGCTATGGCTTATGTCAACCATCAGGCGGGAACACGGAGCTCAGCTGCTGCGTCCAAGGTCTCTCACATCCTAAGGTGGGCAGAAAGAAGCGTGCCAGCCCTGTCGGCTGTCTACATTGCAGGCGTAGAAAACTGGCAGTCGGACTACCTGAGTCGTCGGATGCTGGACCTGGGGGAATGGTCATTGCATCCGGAGGTGTTTCAACTCCTTTTGTAGGAGGTGGGGCACACCGGACGTGGATCTCCTGGCTTTTCGCCTAAACTGCAAGGTGTCGAGGTTCGTGGCCAGGTCCAGAGATCTCTGGGCAGACGCGTTGGTGGCCCTGTGGGGTCAGTAATCGGCTAATTTATGCCTTTCCCCATTGAAGTTGCTTCCTCGGCTGCTCCGCAGAGTGGAGGCCAAATGGATCCCAATGATTCTAATTGCTCTATATTGACCTAGGTGTCCTTGGTACGTCAATCTCGTGCGCCTGGTTGCGCATGTACCCTGGCAGCTGACAATGCGGGAGGACCTTTTGTCTCAAGGTCCCATACTTCATCCTGCTTTACAGTCGCTGGCTTTAACGGCATGGCTATCGAAAACCAGGTTTTAAGGGACCGGGGTCTTTCTGACTCGGTCATCTCAACCATGCTGAGGGCACGGAAGTCTTCTTCCAGGAAGATCTACCATCGCACCTAGAAGGCCTACATCTCTTTGTGCAAAGAGATGCGGTGGCATTCACGGACGTATTCGGTTTCCAGGGTCCTGCTGTTTTTACAGCGTGAAGTGGATCAGAAAGCACCTTAAGCACCATTAAGGGACAGATTTCAGCCTTGGTTGTGTTCTTTCAGCGGTCTTTGGCAGCCCATTCTCTGGTGGGTACCTTTTGTGCAGGGGGTTCGTGATATACTTCCCCCCTCTTAAACCACCTCTTCCTCCATGGGACTTGAATCTGGTGCTCTCGGTTCTTCAGGAATCTCCCTTTGAAAACATCAGAGATTTCTCTCTTGACCCTATCTCAGAAGGTGGCCTTTTTGGTGGCCATTACTTCTGTCAGAAGGATTTCTGAGTTGGCGGCCTTGTCTTGCATGCCGCCATACTTAATCCTCCATAAGGATAAGATGGTGGTGCTCCCACAACCTTCCTTTCTTTCGAAAGTGGTTTCGGCCTTTCACCTGAATGAGGACATTGTACTTACATCCTTTATGTCTTCGGCCGGCAAATCCCAAGGAGGTTGCGCTTCATACTTTAAATATGGTAAGCGCTTTGCGGGTGTACCTGTCTGCTACGGCTCCGTTTCGGAGATCTGACTCACTTTTTGTGTCGGTGTCTGGTCCACAAAAGGAGCTGGCGGTTTCATCGGCTTTCTCAGTGGATCAGGCAGACCGTCATACAGGCCTATGCTCTTAGGGGGCGGGCGCCCCCCTTTCCGGTCACGGCACAGTCGACCAGGGCAATTGGTGCTTCCTGGGCTTTCCGACATCAAGCGTCTGTCTCACAGGTGTGCACGGCGGCAACTTTTTCCAAATTTTACAAGGTTGATGTGAGTGCATCTTCGGATGCTTTCTTCGGCCTCAAGGTTTTGCAGGCCAAAGTTGCACCTCCTTCGTTGAAAAGCTCTGCTTGTTGGGGTGAAGTTGTTTTTTTACTAATACTGTTCCCACCCCTCGTTTTTTGGACACTGCTTTGGGACATCCCACTTTTCAAGACTTGAAAAGGTCGTGTCCGTCCATGGATGAAAAGAGAAAATAGGATTTTTTGTACTCGCCGTAAAATTATCTTCTCTGTCGTCCATGGACACAGCGCCCACCTCTTCTTATTTTTTAGGTTTGTACTGCTTGTTACGAACTGAGGCTGCATGGAGGAAGGTCATATCCGGAGGGACATAGCGTTTTATTATACTGGTTTTACAATCATTTAGGTTTTTGTTAGTACAAAAAACACAGGTTACATGTCATGCGTACTGAAAATGTCAGGTAGAGGTGACAATATGAGCAGCAGAAAAAAAACTGGTTTAAGCACTTTCTGCCGGCCGTACAAAGTCATAGGATGGCACACTGGGGGGAGTGCGTGTCCGCCACATCACTGACCTGTCGATGCGCGTGCCTGGCGGCCGCGATGTCCGCCAACCACCCACGATCGGCTTTTACACAGACAAGGACGTGGATCCACGTCCTGTCAGGGACATAGGGACACAGATCGGTCACCTCACCAGTCAGTCCCCTTCCCCCACAGTTAAAAACACTATGCAGGATACACATTTAACACCTTTCTCACCCCCTAGTGTTAACCCCTTCCCTGCCAGTCACATTTATATAGTAATTAGTGCATATTTATAGCACTGATCGCAGTATCAATGTGAATGGTGCCAAAAATGTGTCAAAAGTGTCCGATGTGTCCGCCATAATACCGCATTCCCAATAAAAATCACAGATCACCGTCATTACTAGTAACAAATAATGATAAAAAATAATAATTCTGTCCTATTTTTTAGGCGCTATAACTTTTGCGCAAACCAGTTGCTTTATTGCGATTTATTTTTATTAATTTTTTTACCAAAAATATGTAGAATGCGTATCGGCCTAGACTGAGAAAAAAAAATGTTTTAAAAAAAAAAAATTGGGCTATTTATTATAGAAACAAGTAAAAATATATATATTTTTTTTAAATTGTCGCGCTTTTTTTGTGGGGTGGGAGAAAAATTAAATTTTGTTTGAGAGCCACGACGCACGACTGCGCAATTGTCAGTTAAAGCAACGCAGTGCCGGAAGCTGAAATTTCACCTGGGCAGGAGGGGGGTATATGTGCCCAGTAAGCAAGTGGTTAAGACATCCACATATATGAAAGGGAGTATGCCCAGGTACAAAACAAAGGAGCCACAAAGTGGCGAGTAAAATGAACAGTAAAACATTTCACCCATGGCACATGTGATGTATTTGGCTTCAAGAACCACAGATTGTGCAGAATGGTAGAAAGGAGGGTGATTGTGGGCTGTCTTGGACGTGTAGGAAGTGAGATATTTAGCCTAGGTTCTCCAGAACCTGCAGACACCTATCCCAAATTAAAATAATGTAAACCTCATTTGGCAGGACAGCCTCTGTTAGAATAATTAAGATTTTTGTATTTCAGGCTACTGTACACTTCTACCAGCCACATACCAAACTCGGGCGGAGTGGGCCTCATCCACTGTCCCGCTATGGTCCTCCTAGCAGAGAACGTTTCATTAAGAAATATTTTGGTAAACTTGTTAATGGTATCAGGTTCTGGATATATACCGAGTAAGCATGGTTTAGGGTGCAGGGGGATGGGAGAGCCCATGAAGGAACTGTACGATTTGTGCCCAGAAGCCCTGGTGTTGGCAGCAGTTGTTAGCACCTGGGATTCCCACAGAGGTTTTATTGTTGGTACTGGACACGTTTGTGCCAGGGTGGGGGTGGACTGCGGATGGGCGGTAAAAGTGCCCCCTTCCCCCGTTATCCCCTGGGGAATGCTCTGTTATGGAGCCATGGTCCAGGTACCTGGGTAGTAAAAAAAAAAAAAAAAGTACTGCTGCAAGGGACTCTCTTAAGCTGGATAGTGCACCTGGGTTTCTGCCGAGGGCTCTGTCTTTTTTGGATCACACAAATCGGACCGCTTTTTTTTTTTTCTGTGCCCTTCTTTGAGGCGGAATGAGAACAGCCCCTGAGGACTTTTGTAGTCCCTCACCACCGAGCGGTTCAGTGCTCCTTTGAGGAAAGCCTTTTTTCAAAAGGTGGGCTTCTTCTCCGGTGGTGGACCCTCTGAGTGTCATGTATAGGTGACCACTCTCCCTATTGCTGGAACCCCCGCTTGTATGGATCTGACTGATAGAAGATCTGAAATACTGACCCGTTCCATGTTTTGAGGTTGTTGGGGAAGATGGTGGCTTCATTCAAAGCCGTTCCAGATGCCCAATTTCATTCAAGACTGTTGCAAAACCGTATCCATCCTCTCCGTTTGGAACAAGAATATCCAAGCTCTGCATTTGATACAACCGATTTGTATCGCAGGCCCAGTTCGGGCAATACCATTTTACATGCCCACAGTTCTCGCCTAGCCCCGCTCATTAGAAGCATACCCTATGCACAATACCTGCGTCTACGCAGGAATTGTTCATCTGAAGATTTTTTTTCACCAATCCAATCTGTTACGATCAAGATTATCCAATGGAGGATATTCTAAAACTTTGTAGAGAAAAGCCTTCAACAAAGCTAGAACAAGACCTAGAGTTGAACTTCTTCTATTTAAGAAGATGTCCAAAACTGAAATGACTACAGTTAAATTCATCACTCGTTTTTCTACTAATGAAAGCTCTTTGCGAGCATCAATTTCCAATAATTGGCACATCCTAGCCAAAGACCATACTTTATCCAAGTATATGTACGCCCCACTCCAGAAATGTTTTTTTTTTTTAGACAGGCAACCTCATTGCTAGATACCTTGACTAGCAGTTTTTATCAACCTAAAGGTTCAAGACCACATCCCACTCTCCCAGAGGGACCTTCCACGGCCGATGTAGCCGTTTCCCATTGGATCTCTGAGGGAAAGGGCATTCTCCTGCCCAACGGTCAGTGGTTCTAATCAAGACAATATGCTGACTGTGCTACACGTGGAGTTATTTACCTAATGACTTGTCAATGTCATGCATTTTACATAGGTAAAACTATTCACAAACTTGGTATAAGGATGAGGGATCACCTCTAATATTCTGGTGGAGGCAAAATTCTAACACCTGTGACCAGACATATAGTTCTACACAATAGATCTGACAATACCGTGATCTTCTTTGTATTGCAGGTTTATTCACCCCAATCCCAGAGGCGGTGACTGGGATAATGCCATATTAAGGGCTGAAACTTATTGAAATGTATTAACGAGGTTAACTGCTACAAACCCTTTCTATGGGATGATTACCTACTAACTGGTCTAGTTGACCAGAATGCCCCCAATGTTTGTTGCCCAATATCTCATAAGTTACTTTATGTTCCAGTATATATACATCTTTTTCCTCCTAGTCCCAATTGATTGAAATTGAAATCTTAAAGAAGGGTATTTGGACACGTTCTCATTTAATCTATATAGTTAAACATATCTTTTTTATGTCAAATTTTCTTTATATATTTTTTCAAAACCGTTTTCACAGAAGCCTGATCCCACATCTGTTTCTTCATTTGTGTCCCCTTGGGAATTTACATTTCCCTAGTTGACACCTCAGCCATTGGGAGTCCATTTCTCCATTGGTAAGTGTGTGATTCCTCATTTTCTCTGGAGTTTGCATTATGCCCACAAGATGGCACATGCAAGTCTCCAGGCTTGGAATCTTATCCATTGATGTCATCCAGTGGTGCCTCGGCGCATTGTTATGACATCTCATAGTATAAATTGAGAACTAATCTGTTACACATTCCCTGTGGCAGTTCATTTTGGCGGTGGAGACAGTGTGTAGTGGACCTAATTGGTATGTACTTTTCCTGTATGGATTATTAATATGATCTATTGGATGATTCTCATGAGTTTTCACTCTGAGATAAATATTTTATAGTGTGATCTATTGGATGATTCTCATGAGTTTTCACTCTGAGATAAATATTCTGTTATTTGGTTCTATAGACTGCTTTGAATCTGTAAGCTGTTAACTTCTCTATTTTACCTCTGACATCTTTGGAGGCATGAGGCCTGATTGAATGCAGCTTTGCTGCCTGATGAGAATTCACCATCAAGATTAGAGAAATGTTTTAGTTAGATGAGTGACTCTTTTGAACCACTCCCCATGGATGGAAGGTGGAACACTGACTTATGTGTTCATTACATTTTTGATATTCGGCTATATACTACATATGTATATGTTTTTTCTTTTTCACATAGAATCGCCTTTGATATCCTTTGTGATTCGCTTGAATTTTACTGTCTACATCTGGTTCTGGTCCACCCATGTGTTAATATATACTCCCCGCCAAATTAGGTGCTCCTTATAGTGAAGATCATACAGGTGTGTAACACTTTCTTGGAAGTGATATGATGATTATTTCCTCTCTCCACCCACTTTTTTTTTTTCTCCTCCTGTTTTTTTTTTTAAAGGAAAATGTTTACCTAACCAATAATAAATTTGAAATAGAGTCTTTGATTATTAAATCAAGGTCACCACAGGTTATGCTTATTTATTCATACATCCTTTTCTTTATAAAAACAGCTTATTTGTATCATTTAATCGTCCCTGATTTCGTCACTCGCCCGGGAGATTGCCTTTTTTGGCCTAGAGATTCCCACGTTTCTGGTGCTGGCTTTGTGGGCGAGTTTGTATTGCTTAAAATTCCATCTTTCCATTGGGTCCTATCCATTCCTACTGTGGGGTTACTATCAGAGGGATTAGTCTATACCTCAGTATTCTACTTTCAATACATGACAATATACCATGGAAGATTGGTCATTAGTTATGTATATATTTTGATGTTCTTGTATATATGATTCATATGCTTTTTTTTTGTAGATCTTTTTCTGACTTGCACTACACCAATAATGCAATAATCCAACTCAGCAGGTGATAGTAAGTGAAAAATGTCAGTCTAAAGACTATTGAAATAGACACTTATGTAGGCCATATACAGATCAGGACATGTAGTTCATACCAGGGCTTTTTTTCTCAGAAAATAGGTACAGGAACTCAACCAACCACGACCCCCCCCCCCCCCCCATTGCTTACACACACCCTCCAAACCACATAAAATAGTGGGTGTGGTCTAAACAGAGTCATTAAATACCAGGATTGCATTATGTACAAACTGCAGAACTCAGGGTGTTCTACATAAATAGTGCAGAGTTCAGAGGTGCGCTGCATACAGAGTGCAGAGTTCAGCGGTGTGCTACACACAGAGTGCAGAATTCAGTCTTCTAACACAGCATCCACATCTCACGTTTACCCGTCTTTAGCTCTGACCTCTGCATACAACCCTCCTCTACTGCCCCCATCTTCTCCCCATTTTCTTTAAAAGCTCCACCATCTTCCACGTGTCTTATTTTTGTTGCTGTATTAAGCTGAAGCACCCAGCCAGCTCTAGTACCTCCATGCATACTATAGTTGGCTCCACCTCCTTCACTTGTGGGGAGATCATCCGATGGTGATGTTGGCATTTGCACTGCACCCCATGTACCTGAATCTCCCCTGTCTCCATCCTTCACTCATTGGGAGCCCCTTAGGAGATCTGATCTGTGGGAGCTGTTGGGGAACAAGCTGTCACTTGTAAGAAGTTGACTTTTGTGTTTTCAAGTAATATTGGTCAGCAGGGAGCAGAGGGCCTGAGCCAGATTTGGTGGAACTGAGTTCCACCAAGTTCCAGCTGAAAAAAAGCCCTGGTTCATACAATCCTAGACAGTATATACTGAATGGAATGCAGTCACAAGTATCTTGAAAAGCAGAAAGCGATGTGCTGTCATAAATGGTCACTCAGAATTGTTTCCAACATTTGGACAAAACGGAGGGAATAAACACTTTAGCCAGCGGTTATGGACCCGACTAACCTTACAGTTGTGGGTCAACTGAGCTTGTATCCACCGGTAATGGAACTCGACATATGGATCTTAAAATGGTCTTGTCTCGAAGACATTGCAGGAGCTGGCAGCAGAGAAGTTTGATTATTGGACCATTCAACATTTAAGATTCCTCTCTGTTTTTTGGAGTCACCACTCACTTGCTGTTAACACCAAGAGAAGGAGGAGACCATTTGAAGATCCATATGTCGAGTTCCGTTACCGGTGGATACAAGCTTAGTTGACTCACGACTGTAAGGTTAGTTGGGTCCATAACCACGTGACCATTTATGACCGCACATCGCTTTCTGCTTTTCAAGATTTTTTTGATTTTCATTTTTTGACGGTCCAGGATTCCTTTCATCCTATGCATTTGTGCACAGCCAGCACCCTTTTGGTTCACTGGGACGGAAGAAAAGGGGATTAGCAGTTTTCAGAGCGGTATACATCTCTTTTGCTTTTCAAGATACTTGTGACTGCATTCTATTTAGTGTATACTTTCTAGGATTGTATGGACTATATGTCCTCATCTGTATATGGACTACATAAGTGTCTATTTCAATAGTCTTTAGACTGACATTTTTCACTTACCATCACCTGCTGAGGTAGATCATTATTGGTTTAGTGTGTTTCATACTTTTTGTGTGTTTTTTGAACTTATCACCAAGCCTTGGACACCCAAGCATCACCAATTAAGGGGTTCCCTTCTTACATGTGTTGTAATATTTATTTATCGCACAATTGAAGTAGAAAGTACCTGCTTCTGCAGGTTCTTGATCCCACATCCTTATTCCTCACCTAGGTGAAGATGATGTAGCCCACCCTGCCCACAGCTTCCTGTGATGCATGTCGCACATCCCCGGAGATATCAAAAGTCTCTCTCAGTAGTGAGTAATCGGTCAGTAATAGGCTACTTGAAGTATAGCGTTATTTTCCAGGAGGGCTGCAATATAAGCCCTACCCCAAAAAGAAGCCCTAGTTTAAAATGCTTTTAAAATTCTATAATCCACTATTACAGTAGTATATAATGTACAATCTGTGTGTTTCTGTAATATAATCCTGGGGAAAAGGGCTTTGGCGCGTCACAGAAGCGTAGAGCGGTACTATAACAGAGGTATTTGGCACAATTATACAGTGCCTTGTGAAAGTATTCGGCCCCCTTGAACTTTGCGACCTTTTTCCACATTTCCGGCTTCAAACATAAAGATATAAAACTGAAATTTTTTGTGAAGAATCAACAAGTGGGACACAATCATGAAGTGGAACGAAATTTATTAGATATTTCAAACTTTTTAACAAATAAAAAACTGAAAAATTGGGCGTGCAAAATTATTCAGCCCCTTTACTTTCAGTGCAGCAAACTCTCTCCAGAGGTTCAGTGAGGATCTCTGAATGATTCAATGTTGACCTTAATGTCTAATGATGATAAATAGAATCCACCTGTGTGTAATCAAGTCTCCGTATAAATGCACCTGCACTGTGATAGTCTCAGAGGTCCGTTTAAAGCGCAGAGAGCATCATGAAGAACAAGGAACACACCAGGCAGGCCCGAGATACTGTCGCGGAGAAGTTTAAAGCCAGATTTGGATACAAAAAGATTTCCCAAGCTTTAAACATCCCAAGGAGCACTGTGCCAGCGATTAATATTGAAATGCAAGGAGTATCAGACCACTGCAAATCTACGAAGACCTGGCCGTCCCTCTAAACTTTTAGCTCATACAGGGAGAAGTGATCAGAGATGCAGCCAAGAGGCCCATGATCACTCCTGGATGAACTGCAGAGATCTACAGCTGAGGTGGAAGACTCTGTCCATAGGACAACAATCAGTCGTATACTGCACAAATCTGGCCTTTATGGAAGCGTGGCAAGAAGAAGGCCATTTCTTAAAGATATCCATAAAAAGTGTTGTTTAACCACTTAAGGACCCCCGCACGCACATATACGGCCACAGAATGGCACGTACAGGCACAAGGGCGTAAATTTACGTCCCCGCCTGAGTGCGGTTCGGGGGTCCCATCGGGACCCCCTCCGCGGCGTGCGGGGGTCCCCCTACCTCTGGGAGCGATCCGGGATCTGCGGGCGGATGTCCGTGATATCCGCCCCCCCCGCGATCTCTCCCAGCCAATGGGAGCGCGCTCCCAGCCTGTCACTTCCTCCTCCTGTGTTTACACAGGAAGGAGGAAATGATGTATTCTCTCATCGCAGCGCTGTTTCCCAGCGCTGCTGATGAGAGAAGACATCACAAGTAAGTGTGCACCAACACAACACTGACACACACTCACATAGGCATATTAACCCCTTGTGATCGCCCCCCCCACCCCCCTGTCAGTGTCACTGAATGCAGTGATTTAATCACTGCATTTAGTGTCAGTGTGACAGGCAGTGTAAAAAACAGTTAGTGTTAGGTTCAGGATAGCCCCCCCACCCCCCCTAATAAAGTTTTAACCCCCTGATCACCGCCCTAGTTAACCCTTTCACTCCCTATTGCCAGCGTCACTAAGCGATCATTTTTCTGATCGCTGTATTAGTGCCGCTGTTCCCGCTAGGTAGCTATTTTTTTTTATTGCGATTTTTTTTTTTTTTTACTAAAGACATGTGGCTAAATAAGTTTTGGCCTAAATGTTTGACTAAAATTTAGTTTATTTGATTTTTTTTTTAACAAAAAGTAAAAAATAGTGTGTTTTTTTTAAAAATGTCGCTCTATTTTTGTATATAGCGCAAAAAATAAAAATCGCAGAGGTGATCAAATACCACCAAAAGAAAGCTCTATTTGTGGGAAGAAAAGGACGCAAATTTTGTTTGGGAGCCACGTCGCACGACCGCGCAATTGTCTGTTAAAGCAAAAACACCTTGGGTCATTTACCAGCGTATTGGTCCGGGTCTTAAGTGGTTAAAGTTTGCCACAAGCCACCTGGGAGACACACCAAACATGTGGAAGAAGGTGCTCTGGTCAGATGAAACCAAAATCAAACTTTTTGGCAACAATGCAAAACGTTATGTTTGGCGTAAAAGCAACACTGCTCATCACCCTGAAAACACCATCCCCACTGTGAAACATGGTGGTGGCAGCATCATGGTTTGGGCCTGCTTTTCTTAAGCAGGGACAGGGAAGATGGTTAAAATTGATGGGAAGATGGATGGAGCCAAATGCAGGACCATTCTGGAAGAAAACCTGATGGAGTCTGCAAAAGACCTGAGACTGGGATGGAGATGTGTCTTCCAACAAGACAATGATCCAAAAAGTAAAGTAAAATCTACAATGGAATGATTCACAAATAAACATATCCAGGTGTTAGAATGGCAAAGTCAAAGTCCAGACCTGAATCCAATCGAGAATCTGTGGAAAGAACTGAAAACTGCTGTTCACAAATGCTCTCCATCCAACCTCACTGAGCTTGAGCTGTTTTGCAAGGAGGAATGGGCAAAAATGTCAGTCTCTCGATGTGCAAAACTGATAGAGACATACCCCAAGTGACAGCTCTAATCGCAGCAAAAGGTGGCGCTACAAAGTATTAACTTAAGGGGGCTGAATAATTTTGCATGCCCAATTTTTCAGTTTTTTATTTAGTTTGAAATATCTCATAAATTTCATTCCACTTCATGATTGTGTCCCACTTGTTGATTCTTCACCAAAAAATTACAGTTTTATATCTTTGTTTGAAGCCTGAAATATGGCAAAAGGTCACAAAGTTCAAAGGGGCCGAATACTTTCGCAAGGCACTGTATTACAGGCACACATTGTACATTATATACTACTGTAATAGAGTAAATTATACAATGTTTACAAGCATTTTACCTCGGTTCACACTGGAGCTTCCTGTCGGGCAGGGAGGAAGAGAGGGAGAAAAGACAGCACATTACATGGTAAGACCTACCCCGAAAATAAGCCCTACTGTGTCTTATGTTGCCAAAATTAATATAAGACCCAGGCTTATTTTCTGGGAAACACGTTACATAGTTACATAGTTAGTCAGGTTGAAAAAAGACACAAGTCCATCCAGTTCAACCATAAAAAAAATAAACAAACAAAAAACACAGTACATCCCATACACCCAACTCCATACCCACAGTTGATCCAGAGGAAGGCAAAAAACCCCAGCAGAGCATGATCCAATTTGCTACCAGAGGGGAAAAAATTCCTTCCTGATCCCCCGAGAGGCAATCAGATTTACCCCGGATCAACTTTACCTACAGAACTTAGTACTCAGTTATATTATGTGTATTTAGGAAAGAATCCAGGCCCTTCTTAAAGCAATCTACTGAGCTGGCCAGAACCACCTCTGGAGGGAGTCTGTTCCACATTTTCACAGCTCTTACTGTGAAGAAACCTTTCCGTATTTGGAGGTGAAATCTCTTTTCCTCCAGACGTAAAGAGTGCCCTCAGCGTTGACCTTAAAGTGAATAACTCAACACCAAGTTCACTATATGGACCTCTTATATATTTGTACATGTTGATCATATCCTCCCTTATTCTCCTCTTCTCAAGAGTGAATAAATTCAGTTTTTCTAATCTTTCCTCATAGCTGAGCTCCTCCATGCCTCTTATCAGTTTAGTTGCCCTTCTCTGCACTTTCTTCAGTTCTCCGATTATCCTTTTTGAGAACTGGTGCCCAAAACTGGACTGCATATTCCAGATGAGGTCTTATTAACCACTTCCTTACTGGGCACTTATAACCCTTCCTGACCAGGTGAAATTTCAGCTTCTGGCACTGCGTCGCTTTAACTGACAATTGCGCGGTTGTGCGACGTGGCTTCCAAACAAAATTGGCGTCCTTTTTTTCCCACAAATAGAGCTTTCTTTTGGTGGTATTTGATCATCTCTGCGGTTTTTATTTTTTGCGCTATAAACATAAAAAGAGCGACAATTTTGAAAAAAAGTCAATATTTTTTACTTGTTACTATAATAAATAGCCCATTTTTTTAAAAATAAAATAAAAAAATTCTCAGTTTAGGCCGATACGTATTATTCTACATATTTTTGGTAAAAAAAAAAAAAAAATCGCAATAAGTGACTGATAAATGTGCTAATCTTGGGATGGTGGCGCTGCTATATGTGCCTAATATATAATGTGTCTAAATGGACAACGTGTTGGGTAACTTATAAAAAGGGGAGTCCCAAAGGAGAGGTAAACCCCTTTTAAACCTCTCAGAGAGGTTAATGTGGTTACCTCTTTAATAGTATGGACTGGCTGAATGTCCTGTTTAGATAAGTGCTGAGGAGGACTCCCACCACTGGGTGGTGTCCACTGAGGTGTGTGGAGTGGTTCCTAAGAGGTGAGCATGTGTATCCAAAGTAAATAAAGAATGTCTAAAAAAAAAGGAAAACCAAAAAATTTTTGGTCAGGACTCTGTGCAGGTGAGTGGAAGATACCTTCCAATGATAGTGTTCAACTAGTGACTGGTGTACCAAATATATATCCTGGTAATCCAAGATGGAGGGTCAGATGACCATACTAAGTGATCCTCCAGACTCAAAATAAACCAATTCCAATAACAAAACACAAAAAACAAAGAAACCAACAACTAATCCCAAACAGTGATATATGTCAGGAGATCTGATACATCACCAATAATCTTCCAATGTGTGTAACCCAAGTGTCATCTGCAGTGACGGCAGGACACTGTGCGGGCCCCAAGGTAAAAAAGATATATAAATAATGTGATTTTAGAGGAGAAATTATATCGGAGCACACGTGAACATCAAATTTGGATCCAATGTGACTCCCTTAGGCAGGGATTCTGATGAAATATATATGAAAAACTTCAGATAAGGAAAATCATTTGCAGACCATAACATAGAAAAGAGACCATAACATAAAAAAGAAGAGGATAATAGTCTATAGGTGACTTGGTGCAGTTATTTTCCTATAAAAAATATATCACCTTTGAAAACGTCATACGACGAAACGCGTCAGTTGACCAATACGTCAGCACGTACGCACGCCTAAGTACGCCCAGCTATACAGCCACACAGCTGATCCATACGCCGCGCTACGGGTTAGCGAGTTACCGAGGACGGATACCAACACCCACGGACTACACACTTCGGGTGCAACGGCGGACCCGTTTCCTTAGCAGCCCGGCTTAGGGGCAGGTGGACAGCTCAGATAGCTGAGGCTCACACTTGCACAAATCCAACTTTGTAGTTTTTAGTTTATTATTATTTTTATCATTATTTCCATACATTTTTAACCAGCCCAGGTGCCTCTGGGATTTTAAGTGGAATTGACCGCTTATAGCAGTTTTTTATAATAAATGCACTCAGTGCTTTTGGAAACATACTACACTATGTGGATACTTCACTTTTTATCTCTCTGAGTGACACCGGAAGTTCATCACTGCAAATAACGTGAGGATACCCCCACAGCTGACAGCAGTTGCTACGCGGATAAAGGGAGCCGTGGAATAGCATTATCTAAGGTACCACCACCATCTGCCCTTAGCCCCTGGAGGGTGCCAACATCTGGTGAGTGGGGACCCGCGTGGGGGAGCACTGAAGTCACGAAGCAGCATTTTTATAGGAAAATAACTGCACCAAGTCACCTATAGACTATTATCCTCTTCTTTTTTATGTTATGGTCTCTTTTCTATGTTATGGTCTGCAAATGATTTTCCTTATCTGAAGTTTTTCATATATATTTCATCAGAATCCCTGCCTAAGGGAGTCACATTGGATCCAAATTTGATGTTCACGTGTGCTCTGATATAATTTCTCCTCTAAAATCACATTATTTATATATCTTTTTTACCTTGGGGCCCGCACAGTGTCCTGCCGTCACTGCAGATGACACTTGGGTTATACACATTGGAAGATTATTGGTGATGTATCAGATCTCCTGACATATATCACTGTTTGGGATTAGTTGTTGGTTTCTTTGTTTTTTGTGTTTTGTTATTGGAATTGGTTTATTTTGAGTCTGGAGGATCACTTAGTATGGTCATCTGACCCTCCATCTTGGATTACCAGGATATATATTTGGTACACCAGTCACTAGTTGAACACTATCATTGGAAGGTATCTTCCACTCACCTGCACAGAGTCCTGACCAAAAAATTTTTGGTTTTCCTTTTTTTTTAGACATTCTTTATTTACTTTGGATACACATGCTCACCTCTTAGGAACCACTCCACACACCTCAGTGGACACCACCCAGTGGTGGGAGTCCTCCTCAGCACTTATCTAAACAGGACATTCAGCCAGTCCATACTATTAAAGAGGTAACCACATTAACCTCTCTGAGAGGTTTAAAAGGGGTTTACCTCTCCTTTGGGACTCCCCTTTTTATAAGTTACCCAACACGTTGTCCATTTAGACACATTATATATTAGGCACATATAGCAGCGCCACCATCCCAATATTAGCACATTTATGATTTGATTTCCTAGGAGATTCTTAGGGAGGCAGCAGCTACATCTTACATCCTAAGCGCGGATTCTTTATTTTATTACTTGCAATAAGCGACTGGTTTGCACAAAAGTTATAGCGCATACAAAATAGGGGACAGAATTATTAATTTCTTTCTCGTACATCACGGGACACAGAGCGGCATATTCATTACTATGTGGGTTATATGGAGTACCTTCAGGTGTGGACACTGGCAATCTTCAAACAGGAAGTCCCCTCCCTATATAACCCCCTCCCCTAGAGGGAGTCCCTCAGTTTTTTCGCCAGTGTCTTAGGTGTTGGTCACGGAATAGCTTTGCTCCACATCCTTGGGATTAAGGGCGGGCTAACCGGATCTGTCCAAGGAGCCTCAGTGCCAAAGTGGACAGTACCCGGGCCCCAAACCGTGGGGTTTTGCCTATAATGTTCCTCTTTGGAGGGCTGGACCCTGGGCCCAGGACTTGGAGTTTGCAAAACCATAAAGTTCCTGTTTGCCAGGGTGCTATATAGGTCCAGGACAGTGGGTACCTTCATAGGACCCCAGGGCCTGAAGGTCTACTACGCTACCCACGGAGATGGGAGAAGATTGGATCAGTTTGCTGGTCAAACATCCTGCAGCATGGAGCAGGTAAGGGGGAGCCTGCGGGACTTGGTTCGACAGCAGGCTCCCCGGGGTAACCTAAAAGGGGGGATAGCCTAAGTATGCTCTGCATGGGCAACCGTGATCACTATGTCTAAGAGAGACAGGATGACACCCTTTCTCCCCCCATCACTAGGCCCCCCTGTCTAAATATGTGTTGCTAGCTAACCTGCTGTTTCTTCCTAGGGCTATTAAGGATCCCTAGGGGCCTTGAGAGAGTCCTACCTGGCCGGGGGTTTGAATCTGCCGCCTGTTTCTGCGTGCCTGGATCTCCAGCAGCGCGGCTCCTCCATGTTCCTCCTGTTTTCCGGCATACGCGCGCGCGCGCGTGCGCGCGCACGTCTTATTGACATTTTTCGCGCCGTCCAGACAGGAGGGCGGGGGGGGGGGCGGGCCTGCGGCGTCATACAGGGGCGCGCCTTTGTGCTGTTATAGACAGCAGGCTTTGTCAGTACTCAGTCTGAGGCTGATCTTTCAAGGAGAGGACGCAGAGCGGCAGAACAGTGACTCCCGGTGGCGGAAGAGGGGTAGTACATGTGGACTTTGTTCCAATGCCTTTATTGTTAAGCCAAGAATCCCCCTTATTTTGCAGCAGGTTGGAGGCTGGCAAACTTAAATTAGGGTCACTGTATGTTGTCAAAGAAAATATATAATATATAATATATAATTATTTAAAAAAAAAAAAAAAAAAAAAAAAAACCCACATACGGGCCCATCAGTTTTTGGGACACTAGTGATCTATTCTCCCCTAAACTCTGAAATTTGTACTCCTGGCCACTACAGTCTGTTGTGTGGGCGGAGTCCCTCGATTTTGTATTATGGCTTCCAAGGGTTCGGGGTCAAAGGGTACAAAAAAGACCAAAAAACAAAAGGGTTCCCTTTCTGATTCTGATATGCCGATTCTTTCCCCGCAGCTTATTAATTTAAGAAGCGCCTTGGATGAGCCATTAGGGGGATCTGGTGCGGAGGCTGGCCCAGATCAGCCCAGCCCTGTGTTTATCACAGAGGAGATGCTAGCCGTATCCCTAGGGGGGCTAGAAGAGAGAATAGCGGCATTGATCGCTAGAGCTATTCCTGGTAAGAAACGGGTTAGATCCCCATCACCAGGGGGTGTATCCTCAGATGCTGAGATTCTCTCTCCGGAGGAATTAGAATCACAGGAGGATCAACTGGACCTGAACCAAGAGGGTTCAGGGATGGAGGGGTCTACCTCTGAGGAACCATTTTCAGACTCCCAGACAGAGAGACTGTGGGTACAGTCTTTGGCGGACATGGTCCGCTCGGCATTTAGTTTGCCATTGCCAGAACCTCAGGTTCCTCCGGTATCCTCTCTGGGCTCTTTGAAAGCCCCGTTAAGCAACGCAGTTTTTCCGGTCCATCCTCTCTTGGAGGAATTGATCTTTCGGGATTGGGTACGGCCGGACAGGATTTTTCTGCCACCGAAAAGATTTGCGGTCATTTATCCCATGGAGGAAAAATTCTCCAAGAAGTGGAGGCTCCCAATAGTGGATGCAGCCATCTCATGTGTGAATAAATCACTAACTTGCCCGGTGGAAAACATACACATGTTTAAAGATCCGGTTGACAAAAGATTAGAGACACTTTTAAAAGCATCCTTTGCTACGGCAGGAGCAGTGGTGCAGCCAGCGGTAGCTGCAATTGGAGTTTGTCAGGCATTAAAAGACCAGACAAAAGAGATGTTAAAGGACATGCCTACCCAACAAGCAGAGGAGTTTGCTGACATTCCCAGAGCTCTGTGTTTCGCGGTAGATGCTATAAAAGATTCCATCCAGCAGGCTTCTCGTTTATCACTATGTTTGGTGCACATGAGAAGGCTCTTATGGTTGAAGAACTGGGCGGCGGAGCCCCCATGCAAAAAGCTTCTGGCAGGATTTCCCTTCCATGGAGGACGACTCTTCGGAGAAGATCTGGATAAATATATTCAGACTATTTCAAATGGCAAGAGTACCCTTTTACCGGTCAAAAAGACATTCCGGGCTCCTACATTTAAGAGACAGCTTTTTCCTGTCTCGGGGCCCTCTAATTCCAGGCAGTATCGACGGCCGCCTGCACGATCCAACGTTATCAGTAGATCGCAAGGACAGACCCCTGGGGGTAAGAAGCCGTGGTATCGCAAGCCGTCAAAGACAGCCCCTAAGTCTGCATTATGAAGGGGCGCCCCCACTCTCACGGGTGGGGGGAAGGCTTCGTCTCTTCTCAGAAGTTTGGGAAGCCAAGATCCCCGACAATTGGGTCCGGGCATCTGTAACCACAGGTTACAGACTGGAGTTTCTAAAATATCCTCCGCCTCATTTTCAAGAATCAAGGCTACCAAGGGATCCAGCAAGGAAGGCCTCAATGCTGGCAGCTTTGGATCACCTGCTTTGCCAGGACGTAATTATAGAAGTGCCAGCCCAAGAGCAAGGCCTAGGTTTCTATTCCAATCTCTTTGTCATACCAAAGCCCAACGGCGATGTCAGGCCAATCTTGGACCTAAAGAGGTTAAACGGTTATCTAAGGGTGCGTTCCTTCCGGATGGAATCCATCCGGTCAGCAGCCGCCGCGCTTCAGAAAGACGATTTTCTGGCCTCCATAGACATAAAAGATGCTTACCTTCATGTACCAATCTTTCAGGCGCATCAAAGGTTTTTACGCTTCGCGGTGGGGCAGCGACACTTCCAATTCAGGGCGCTCCCTTTCGGGCTGGCCACGGCCCCCCGGGTATTCACGAAGATTCTAGCCCCAGTTCTGGCCAATTTAAGGATCCAAGGAGTCACAGTCCTAGCATACTTGGACGACCTTTTAATCATAGATCACTCACGGACGGGTCTGCAAAAGGCAGTAAACCTCACGGTTCGGTACCTCGAAGAATTCGGCTGGGTCCTAAACCAGGGAAAGTCAGCATTCCAGCCTACAAAGCAGTTGGAATACCTCGGCATGAGGTTAGACACAGAACATCAAAAGGTGTTCCTGCCCCTTGTAAAGATCAAGGCGATCAAGGGGTTGGTTCAGTTGGTTATAAACAAGAAAAGACCAACTATTCGCCTGTGTATGCGATTACTAGGCAAGCTAGTGGCCACATTCGAGGCAGTACCATACGCTCAGATCCACACTCGCGTCCTACAGGCAGCCATTCTAGCAGCCTGGGGCAAGAGGGCACATGCCTTAGAGTCCCCTTTGACGCTATCATCAAGGGTCCGACAAAGCCTGGCCTGGTGGTTGAACCCTCAGAACCTTCTAAAGGGAAGATCCTTCAGCCCTGTTGTCTGGAAGGTAGTTACCACAGACGCCAGCCTGGCAGGCTGGGGGGCGGTCTTCGAGGGGTTCTCCCGCCAGGGAACTTGGGTGAAAGCAGAGAGGCAGCTCCCCATCAATATCTTGGAAATCAGAGCTGCTCGCCTAGCCCTGTTGGCGTGGACCTCCAGATTAAAGGGGTTCCCGGTGAGAATCCAGTCAGACAATGCCACGGCGGTGGCATACATAAACCACCAAGGGGGAACCAGGAGCCAGGCCGCTCAAAGGGAAGTGAACTTGATTTTTCAATGGGCAGAGGTTCATGTACCCTGCATTTCAGCGATATTCATTCCCGGAGTGGACAACCTGCAGGCAGACTTCTTAAGTCGCCAGAGTCTGTTGCCAGGGGAGTGGTCTCTGCATCCCCAGGTCTTTCAGACAATCTGCCAGAGGTGGGGAACGCCAGACGTAGATATAATGGCATCCAGGTTCAACAAGAAACTAGACAGGTTCGTGTCGCGAGCGAGGGATCCTATGGCCTGCGGAACCGATGCGTTGGTTTGCCCTTGGCATCAATTCAAACTTCTATATGCATTCCCTCCACTACAGTTACTTCCCCGCCTGTTGCGCAAGATCAGGGTGGAGCACAAGCCAGTCATTCTAATAGCTCCAGCTTGGCCCCGGAGGGCTTGGTACTCACTAGTCCTGAATATGGCAGTGGGAGACCCTTGGACTCTTCCTCTACAACCAGACCTACTCTCACAAGGCCCGATCCTCCACCCTACATTACAGCGTCTAAATTTGACGGCCTGGAGGCTGAATCCCTGATTCTCAGGGGTAGGGGTCTGTCTAGGCAGGTAATCCCTACCCTGATTAAGGCTAGAAAGCCGGTCTCCAGGGTAATTTATTACAGGGTGTGGAGGAACTATATAGGCTGGTGTGAATCCAAAAGATGGAATTGCCGCAAATATACTATTGATAGGGTGTTAAGTTTTCTCCAGCTAGGAGTGGATAAAGGCCTGGCACTAAGCACAATCAAAGGACAGATCTCAGCTCTGTCAGTGTGGTTTCAGAGGCCGCTGGCCACCCACTCGCTGGTAAAGACCTTCTTACAGGGGGTCTTGCGTATTAATCCTCCTGTCAAGTCACCAGTTTGTCCTTGGGACCTAAATCTTGTCCTGTCCACTCTACAGAAACAGCCTTTTGAGCCTTTGGCTGAGATTCCTTTACTCTTACTGACAAGAAAATTGGTTTTCTTGGTCGCCATAGTTTCGGCCAGGAGAGTGTCAGAATTAGCAGCCTTATCATGTAAGGAACCATATCTTGTTCTGCATAAGGACAGGGCAGTTCTCCGGCCCCATCCTTCCTTTCTACCAAAGGTTATATCCAAATTTCACTTAAACCAGGATTTGGTACTTCCATCCTTCTTTCCAAAACCTACATCTAGAAAGGAGGGGTTGCTGCATACCTTGGATATTGTCCGGGCCATGAAGGCCTATCTTAAAGCTACGGAAAAGATCCGGAAAACAGAGGTGTTATTCGTTCTACCAGATGGCCCCAAGAAGGGGCAGGCAGCTGCAAAATCCACCATCTCGAGATGGATTAGACAATTAATCATTCAAGCCTACGGATTGAAGAGGTTGCCCCCTCCGTTGTCGGTAAAGGCCCATTCTACCAGGGCCATGGGCGCCTCTTGGGCAGCACACCATCAGATCTCTATGGCTCAGATATGCAAGGCGGCAACGTGGTCATCAGTCCACACGTTTACAAGGTTTTATCAAATAGACGTGAGAAGGAATGCGGATTCTGCCTTTGGACAGGCAGTACTACAGGCTGCAGTTTGAAATCCTCGGGATCAGAGACACCCTTGGTTATATAAAAAAAAAAAAAAAAAAAAAGAAAAAGGTTCTTCTTTCTTGACTAATTTGGAATTATTATTATGATTTGAGTTTATCTCTAAATTGTATCCTTCTTTGGAAGATGTCTCCCTCCCCTCATTAAAGCATTGCTTTCGGACATCCCACATAGTAATGAATATGCCGCTCTGTGTCCCGTGATGTACGAGAAAGAAAAAGGGATTTTTAAATACAGCTTACCTGTAAAATCCTTTTCTTGGAGTACATCACGGGACACAGAGCTCCCACCCCTCTTTTGGGTGACCATTTTGGGAGGCATACTGCTTGCTACAAAACTGAGGGACTCCCTCTAGGGGAGGGGGTTATATAGGGAGGGGACTTCCTGTTTGAAGATTGCCAGTGTCCACACCTGAAGGTACTCCATATAACCCACATAGTAATGAATATGCCGCTCTGTGTCCCGTGATGTACTCCAAGAAAAGGATTTTACAGGTAAGCTGTATTTAAAAATCCCTTTTTTATAATTTTTTTTTTACTAGTAATGGCGGCGATCTGCGATTTTTATTGGGACTGCGACGTTATGGTGGACACATCGGACACTTTTGACACATTTTTGGCGCCATTCACATTTATACTGAGATCAGTGCTATAAAAATGCACCGATTACTGTATAAATGTGACTGGCAGTGAAGGGGTTAACACTAGGGGGGCATGGAAGGGGTTAAATGTATTCTGGGTGTGTTCTAACTGTTTGGGGGGAGGGGGGTGACTGGGGGAGGTGACCGATGCTGTGTCCCTATGTACAAGAGACACAGATTGGTCACCTCACTCCCTGACAGGACATGGATCTCTGTGTTTACACACAGAGATCCATGTCTTGTCCCTGTAACCGCCGATTGCGAGTGCCTGGCGGACATCGCGGCCGCCGGGCACGCGCATCGGCATCTCAGGAATGCAGCGGGCACGCGCGCGCCCTCTAGTGGCCATTAAAAGCACAGGGCGCATATATGCGCCCTGTCAGAGATTCAGGACAGCCCGACGGCCGCAAATATTCGTACGGCCGTCGGGAAGTGGTTAATGATTTGTACAGGGGCAAAATGATATCTCTATCTCTGGAGTCCATACCTCTCTTAATACAAGAAAGGACTTTGCTTGCTTTGGAAACCGCAGCTTGGCATTGCATGCCATTATTGAGCTTATGATCAACTAAAACCCCAGATTCTTCTCCACTAAAGATCCCCCCAGTTGAACTCCCCCTAGCATGTATGATGCATGCATATTCTTAGCCCCCAAGTGCATAACTTTACATTTATCAACATTAAACCTCATCTGCCACATAGTCGCCCAATTAGACAGAGCATTGAGGTCGGCTTGTAAATTGGAGACATCCTGCAAGGACGTTATTCCACTGCATAGCTTGGTGTCATCTGCAAAAACAGAAATGTTACTTTTGATCTCAGACCCAATATCTTTTATAAATATATTGAAAAGTAAGGGACCCAACACTAAACCTTGGGGTACACCGCTGATAACCTTGGACCATTCAGAGTAAGAATCATTAACCACAACTCTCTGAATACTGTCTTTCAGACCGTTTTCTATCCATTTACAAACTGATATATCTAATCCTGTAGACCTTACCTTACACATGAGCCGTGTGTGGGGAACTGTATCGAACGCTTTTTCAAAATCCAAGTATACCACGTCCACTGCCACGCCTCTGTTTCCTTTTATGAAGAGGTCTTCATAAAAGGAAATCAGGTTTGTCTGACAACTTATGTCTTTCATGAATCCATGCTGTCTGCTGCTTAAATAGTTCTTTTCCAGCAAGAACTTATCCATGTGGTCTTTTATTAAATGTTCCAGTATCTTCCCCAACTATAGAAGTTAAACTAACAGGTCTATAGTTACTTGGTAAAGACTTTGTTCCCTTTTTAAATATAGGCACCACATTGGCTCTACACCAATCCAGTGGTACTATTCCTGTCATTGAGTCCCTAAATATTAGATACAGTGGCTTTGATATTTCAGAGCTCAATTCTTTTAGGATCCGTGGGTGGATGCCATCTGGTCCAGGTGCTTTATCCACCTTTATTCTGTCTAAATATTTCTGGACCATATCACTTTTGAGCCATTGTGGATTTGGGGCTGTGTCACTCCCACCCCCATTATGGACATGAGCTCCCCCATACTCCGTTGTATACACAGAGCTGAAGAAAGCATTTAATAAATTTGCCTTCTCTTTGTCCTCAGTCACCCACTATAGATTATTTTGTAAAGGGCCTACATGCTCAGACTTGACCTTTTTACTATTAATATATTTAAATAATTTTTGGGGGTTTGTCCTACTATCTTTTGCAATCTGTCGTTCATTTTGAATTTTTGCATCCTTGATTTCCTTTTTACATATTCTATTATATTCTTTGTACCATTTAAACGACACTAGTGTTCCTTCATTTTTATATTTTTTAAAAGCTATTTTATTATTGTTTATAGCTTTTTTAACTTTGACCGTGAGCCACATAGGTTTTATCTTTAGCCTTTTAAACTTATTGCCCATGGGAATATACTTTGCAGTGAGGTTCCAAAGAGTCTTTTTGAAGAATTCCTATTTCTGTTCTGTTCATCTGTGCCAATATTCCCTCCCAGTCCAAGCCCTGGAGAGCAGTCCTCATGCTTTGAAAATTTGCTCTCTTGAAATTAAGTGTTTTTATCTTTCCTGTATGTATTTCTTGCTTATAGTTAATATCAAATGAAATCATGTTATGATCACTGCTACCCAGGTGTTCCTTTATCTGAACATTAGTAATAAGCTCTGCATGGTTTGAGATTACCAAGTCCAACAGAGCATCATTCCTAGTTGGGGCCTCAATAAACTGGACCATAAAATTGTCCTGCAATAGGTTTTTAAATTTTTGTCCTTTAACTGTCCCAGAAATTCCATTATTCCAGTCAATTTCTGGGTAGTTAAAATCCCCCATTATTATCACCGTCCCAGCCCTGGCAGCCCTTTCCATCTGTGCAAGGAGCCGAGTCTCCACCTCCTCATTAACATTGGGTGGTCTATAACAAATTCCAATGATTAACTTTGAACTACTCACATCTGTATGCAGTTCTACCCATAATGCTTCAACTTCATTACACTCTCCATCAACCAGGTCCTCTTTCACGCTTGCTTTGAGGTCACTTCTCACATAGAGACAGACGCCTCCACCTTTCCTTTTTACCCTGTCTTTCTGAAAGAGAGCATAGCCAGGAATATTAATAGCCCAGTCATGTGAGGATTGAAGCCAAGTTTCAGCAATACCGATTACATCATAGCTCTCCTCATGCACCAGAGCTTCCAACTCACCTGTTTTGCTTGGAAGGCTTCTGGCATTGGTGAACAAACACTTAAATGTATTGTTACATTTTTCGCTGGTGTTTTCCATATAATTTTTAGTAGTGCAAATGGCACTATAATTTCCAATGGCTGTTTGCAACATGGGAACTTTCTCGTCACCTGCCATAACCCCACCTCCATCTATCCCCATTCCACTCTTCATTAATGTCTGACCCCTAACTGACCTGTGTGCCCGATGTAGTTCTAGTTCACCCTCCCTCCTCAAGTCTAGTTTAAATACTCCTCCAGCATTCCCCTAAACCTCTCCCCCAGCACAGCAGACCCCCTTCCATTCAAGTGCAAACCATCTTTAGCATATAGGTTGCACCCCAATGAAAAGTCATCCCAGTGCTCTAGAAATCCAAATCCCTCCTTCCTACACCAGGTCTTTAGCCATGCATTCAGCTCTCTAATCTCCCCCTGCCTTTCCTGTGTTGCGCATGGCACAGGCAATATTTCAGAGAATATCACCTTGGAGGTCCTTCCCTTCATCTTGCAGCCTAGTTCTTTAAATTGATTCTTAAGGAGCCTCCACCTTCCATGTATACTGTCATTGGTTCCAACATGGACCAAGACAGCTGGGTCATGCCCAGCCCCTCCCAGTAATTTATCCACCCGGTCCACCACATGCCAAACCCTGGCACCAGAGAGACGGCAAACCATTCGGTTGAGGCGATCCTGGCGACAAATTATTCTATCAGTCCTTCTGATTATAGAATCCCCTATTACCACCAACTGTCTAGGCCTACCTGCACTCCCCTCACCACTTCTACTAGATGGGTTGCTCTCCCGGCTGTTAGGGGTAGCAGTAACATCTAGTGCTGCCACCTCTGTGTTGGCCACCTCCACATCTTCACCCAACTTGGCAAATTTGTTTTGATGCACAAATACAGAATTGGCCTTCCTTGTCTGCAAGCCCCTTACACTCCCTCTAACTACATTAACCCATCTTCCTATCTGATAATTCTGACTTGCCCCTCTACCCTCGACATTAACCCTACTGACCACCTGCTCAGCAAGCAGAGGACCCCTTTCAAGGTTGTCCTTTCTGCCCAGTGTTGCAACTTGCTCCTCCAGATCTCTAATGCAAGCTTCCAGAATGGCAACCTGCTCACATCTGTCACAGCGGTATCCATCCTGGAGCTGTTGCACCAATTTTGCATACATGTGACACACTGTGCACTGAGCAAAACCTTCAACCCTGCTAGCACACATTTCCCAGTTACAATATAATTACTTGTAGGAAGTTTAAGATGTTACTTACAGTTTAGAAGACTCCTGTCTTAAATCCTGTTTTTTAACTCTTCCCACTTGTGTTTAAAAATCACATGTAAGCCAGCACCATCAACTGGGAGCCAGCTCCTTATGGGAGCTTGACAGAGACTTTATAGTCACCTGTTCACAATAAAACACTCCCCTTGATTAGCAGAGAAAAAAATAAATAACCTGTTCACCTGATCACAATTAAACACTCCCCTTAGCAGAGAGAAATAAAAAACCTGTTTAAAAAGTGTCAGAAACAAATGACACTTGCAAGCAGAAACAGTTAAAAGCAAACTCCTGTGTTTTAACTCTTCCCACTTGTGTTTAAAAATCACACTTCTGTTTGAAACATCACATGTAAGCCATACGTTGATGTTTTTTTTTTTGATAGACCACTACTCTTTAGCAGCATGGGCTTTTTGGTTTTCAGAGTGACCTAACCTGGCTGAATATGGCAGAAGTGTTTGTTGCATTTAAAACAGAAAAAAATATATATCTACAATAAAAATATTCTGCTTTGTGCATTTATAACTGATTTTTTTTATTTTTTTTATATAGTTTTTATCCAATGCAGATGCTTTTCAGAAAGCTTTAAGGGAAGAAGAGAAGAGAAGGCGAAAAGAGGAGAAAAGGAAGGAAATAAGAAAAGGTCCCCGGATAACGCGATCTCGATCAGAGTTATAACACTGAATGAGGTTCATAATGTGGGCATTTGGTTGATCATAGTCGTCTTACAGAGTTGGAAGCACATGTGCCAAATTGGTTCCCTGGAAAATGCAAAGGTTAAGAAATTTAGTGTGTTGCAGCACTGAATCCTGAATGTCACAGAAACTAAATTTCAAAGTATATTATTGTAAAGCATTTATTTATGTAGAGTTAGGCAATGAATTTGTTTTATTTCATCCACAACGAGTAACAAAACCGGTATGTTTTTTTTTAAAGCAGATCTTTTATAAATAGAATTATAACTAAGTGGTGTCAAACCTGAACGAGTGTCCCCAGCTGACCATTATTTGAGTAAAATGGTCCATCAAGGTTTTCCACTGAGAATGATAGGAAAAGAGGAATCTAAAGATACAGAGTGGGGAAGATTATCCTAGGAGTTCAAAGGGGAGGAGGGGAATAAGGCGAACAGCGGTCTTACCTATAGTTATGAACTTTATTGTATATAAAAATTGGACAGATACCGTAGTGCAGACTGCGCAATACAGGTTAAAACATATGATAACGTTGTCGTAAAAAGCACATACCTGGGTTCACATGCAGACCACACGTGAATTATAATGAAGTGCAGGCAATACTGTAAATGGATATAGATAAGTGTGTGGGGGTTCGGTTCTAGTGAGATAGCATGAAATCTCTGTTGTTAGCCTAGATATGGCGGTACAGATACACTGCTCAAATTAACTTAACATGCAGCATTGGTCAGTGTTGGGGGTCAGGTTGCAATGAGACAGCAGGAAACCTTAGTGTTGTTAGCCTGAATTCTGGCTAGTACAAACACACTATGGAAGTCTGTCTTCAATGATCAGTCTGAGATCCCCAGGGAGTCTTAATGGCATAGACTACAGGCAGATACAGAAACAAACATTCATTTACACTGTTATTTTTGCACTTTTAGAGAAGGGAGAAATGTCCAAAGGGCGAAACTTTTAAATAGTCAGCGCTATCATATTGTTCCAAAAAGTATGTGTTCCCTTTTGTAGGAGGATCGCACAAAAAGTGCAGTGTGTGGATAGTTTGTTGGTTACTATGTAAAGCACGGTTTTGCAGGGTGAGTACAGTGAGAGATCTGGGGGTGACTGTGAGCCTCCAAATGTTGGGAGATAGTGGGTGGAAGCAAAAGGAGCTAAGATGTGGATCACACATCTGCTGTTTTGCTAGTCAGCCTCTGGTCTCTCTGGTCCCTGATTGGGACAATATAGTTAACAATGTTACTCACAGTTAAAGCGGGGGTTCTGCAGGAAATCTTTTTTTTTTTTACATGCTTTTATGATTGTTAGGAGTGTACTCGTACGAAATCCACATGCATCCGTAATTACATTCGGCTGAAAATATTGATTTATAAAATTTTCTGCAGCAAGGTTCCATCTTGCTTGTGGGCATTGTGAAGCCCACAAGCAAATACTTCCGGGAATCGTGAAGCCAATATCCTCGTCACGTGACCTGCTTCAAGAGTCGCGTGACATTTAAAATTCGTCATTATGGGCAATTTCTAGTCTCCTGGAAAGCATGACGCTGTACTCCCAGGAGACATAGCAAAAGACTCTGAGCAAACAGAGAAGCGAAACGCCCACTCCCGCGGGAGACAGACCCGGAAGTGTCTGTATCTAAAAGACATTAAAAGGTATTTAAATGATTTTAAAAAAAATTGGATAGCGAAATGTCGATCTACATAAGATGTTATGGATGATCTCTACTTTATATTTAGGGTGAACCTCTGCTTTAAGAATTGATACTGAATGGCAGGTGGCCGTGGCTTATCCAGAAATTCTCCTGTTGTGCGGCCAGTGTTTTCCTCCTGGCTCTGTGTAGGTCCGTAGAGCTTTTGGCAAATGTTCCTTCCAGTAGACGGGGCTGAAGAATCAGAGGAGTAGTGGTAGTCTGTACTCCACAAGCGCACTGTTGGGAGCCTTGGTTGTTCAGTTCTGGACTCAAGTCCTAAAGGCTTGTCAACTGGGAGAGCCGGATGGTGGTAGATTGCTAGGATGCAGGGGTGGTACTATTATGCAGGAAAGATTCCAGTGGCCACTGTAGTCTTTGCTTTCATTGGCGATGAAGTGCTTGTGCCATCCATGGCGGTCTGCTGATGGTGGTCACTAGGTTCTGGTGTGAACTGGGGTCTACTGAAACAAATGCACCGACTAGTTTCGTCCACTAGGTGGTGTGGCCTTCTCACTGTAACCACCCTGCGAAACCGTGCTGTACATAGTTGCCAACAAACTATCCACACATTGCACTTTTTGTGCGATCCTCCATCAAAGGGAAAACATACTTTTTGGAACAATATGATAGCGCTCACAATTTAAAAGTTTCGTCCTTTGGACATTTCTCCCTTCTCTAAAAGTGAGAAAATTACAGTGTAAATGAATGTTTGTTTCTGTATCTGCCTGTAGTCTATGCCCATAAGACTCCCTGGGAATCTCAGACTGATCAGTGAGGACAGACGTCCATTGTGTGTGACCAATGCTGCATGATGAGTTAAAGGGGTGTTCCAGCCTTGTTTTATGTTTATTAAAAGTCAGCAGCTACAAAAAGTGTAGCTGCTGGCTTTTAATAAACAATCACTCACCTGCTCCAGCGACGCGCCGGCCGGGGGTCCGCTCCTCTCCCCGGCCGGCGTCATCGTAACTGTGGGCACCCGGCTGTGACAGCCTTCGGCTTCACGGCCGGGCTCCCACTGCGCTTGCGCGAGCGGCACTACGCATGCGTGCGTGGCCCGCCGCTGATTGGACAGGCGATCGCATGGGACCTGTCATGTGTCTCAGGTGATCGCCTACAGGGAGGGGCTGGTTAGGCGATTAAGCTTAAACGCCTAACCAGCCCCTCGGCGGAAGTGGGACAGGAAGTCCCACTCCTCCTGAAGCCCCCACTCCCCCCCCCCCCAAATGTGGCATGTAAGGGGGTAAGGAGTGGGATAAGCAGAAGTTCCATTTTTGGGTGGAACTCCGCTTTAATTCTAGGGGTTGATCCTGGATATCTATTTGAGAACAGACGTCAACAGTGTATCTGTACAGCCATATCTAGGCTAACACTGACATTTCCTGCTATCTCACTAGAACTGAACTCCCACACTTATCTATATCTATTTACAGTATTGCCTGCACTTCATGATGATTCACGTTTGTGGTCTGCATGTGAGCTATGTGCTTTTTACGGCAACATTGTCGTATGTTTTAACCTGTATTGTCCAATTTTGAAATGTAATAAAATTCACAATTATAGGTAAGACCGCTGTTCGCCTTATTCCCCTCCTCCTTGTTGAACTCCTGTTCAGGAGTTGACGGGATAGGCGCCACCTAATATGGTGAGTTGGCATACCTATTGGTGCTGACCAACGCATTGATCCAGCACCCCTGATTCTACGGTACCCAACCTGGTGTTTATTATTTGTTAAAAGAGGAATCTATCAATTTTTTTGATTGTTTACCTTCCAGGTTCCATGTATTTGATACAGAAGAGGTCATTCATGTTTCACTGGGGAAAAAGGAAGCGACTGCTGACCTGTCACAACATTATAGGATCAGGGTCATCCTTAATATTGATTGGACCTTGGGCAAAACAAATTTTGGAACCCCCCCCCAGCCCAGCACCAAACACACAAATTCAGTAAAGCAGCAGATCAGGAGGAAGTTGCAGAGGTTACATCACACATAACGGCTCACTGATTAGGTGCTAAAGGTTACAGCACAACATTTCTGCTCGCTCGCTGGCTGGTTGCTGAAGGTTACTGCACATCCTTTGCGCTCACCCATTGGTTGTTTTCAATTTCTTTTTATTAAATTTCTCAAATACAGAAATATTTACGTTTATGCAAGACTCGTTTACATCACCCATTGGTTGCTAGAGGTTATGAACATTGTTACTGCTCACTGGTTGCTAGAGGCTACTGCACATCATTACTGCTCATCCTTTGATTGCTAGAGGTTACTGCACATCCTTACCGCTCCCTCACTGGTTGCTGGAGGTTACTGCACATTGTTACCACATGCTGATTGGTTGCTAGAGGTTATACTGCCCATCATTATTGCTCACCCATTGGTTGCTAGAGGTTGCTGCAAATCCTTACTGCTCCCACTCACTGGTTGCTAGAGTTTACTGCACACCATTACCATTTACTGATTCCTAGAGGTTAATGCACATCATTACTGCCCACCCATTGGTTGCTAGAGGTTATGGCAAATTCTTACTGCTCACTGGTTGCTAGAGGTTGCTACACATCAATACCGCTCACTGGTTGATTGCTAGAGGTTACTGCACATAATTACTGCTCATCCATTGGTTGCTAGAGGTTACTGCACATCATTACTGCTCACTGGTTGCTAGAGGTTACTGCTCATCATACCCACTCACTGGTTTCTAGAGGTTACTGCACATAAATACCACTCACTGGTTGCTGGAGATTACTGCACATCATTACTGTTAACTAATTGATTGCTATAGGTTACTGCACATAATTAGTGCTCACTGATTAAATGCTAGATTATGCTACAAACTCACAGCAGTCCCCTTGCTAGAGTAGAAGTGTTGTCTTGCATTGCAGCAGAATTTAACATGTGGCAGAAAAGATGGGGTTAATGAAACCGACCAGCAGGGCCGACCCAGGCGCCTGAGGAGGTGGGGGCGCAGAAGTGGCGGAGTTCTCCCCTACCTCCTTCTCTTTGTTTTGTGTCCGTCCAAAACTAGTGTTCTGAGCATAAGTGTGTGTCCGTCCACAACTGATGTGTCTCTGACCATCTACTGTACTATATTTGTAGTCTCTGACCATCTCCTTTACTATGTCTGCAGTCTCTGATCATCTCCTGTATTATGTCTCCAGTCTCTGACCGTCTCCTGTACTATGTCTGCAGTCTCTGACCATCTCTTGTATCATGTTTGTAGTATGTCTGGGGGTCTTTCTAAAAGACTCTCTAACATAATCCCTCTCTGTGTCCATCAGTGTCCCCCCTCCAGGTCCCAAAAAAGTACTCTACTTCTCTTCCTGTATTTTGTTTATTGTTAAGAGATCATGTAAGGTTCCCAGGGTAAGGACGACTTTGTGGGGGAGCATCTCTGTGGTTAAGTCATTGCCATAGAAACATTTGAAAAGAGGTGGAGTTAGTAAAATGACCACGCCCATGTGGGGGCGTCAGAAATATTTCTGCACCCAGGCGCCTTTGACCCTAGGATCGGCCCTGCCGACCAGGGTTACATTCAAAAACAGTACGGTCAATGAGTATAGCTGGCAGAGATAAGTGGCTTTAGCAGCTAGAAGAAGTGAAAGTTAAACTCAACAGAACAAACTAACCCATTCAGATTGCTAATCACAAAACATACAGATCATTGTATTTTCCAGCCATTCCTAGTAATGTTGGTAGCAAGCAAACTTCGGCTCAGCCAAGCACATGTTCTATTTCAGATTGTAACTTTCACACCACCAGCTTTCCTTATATTTGCTGCCTAGGAATGTCATTATGTCCTCTATGCGATCCTCTGCCACTGCCAGTTTGTCTCCACGTGGCCAGCTCCACTATCAGGCATGGATACCTCCTGATCACTGCTTCTTGTTTCCTTTCAGCTACACTATGTGCCAGAGAGCGATTGTCGCGCCCCACAACAATGACGAGGCCCAGGGCAGCTTCCCCATATGCCCTGCCTTAAAGACGACCCAGGATAGAACATTTTTGTTAATTTAAAGGGAAATTAAGAATTTTTAGCATTCATGTATGTATTGCTATTCCATAAGGTGACTATAGACATTTGAGATTGCTTACTTTTACTCAGTCATTTGTGGTCATTCATTTGTCTGTAAGGCCTCCTAGCTGTGCAGTGGTATTCTGCCAAAGGTATGGAGTGTTATTGTTTTTTCTTTCAGAAAGATATCTAAACTGAGTATTCTATATTTTTTTTTTATATCTAAACAAACACTGTAATATTTTACAGTTTGCCAGTCCCTCAGTATAGCGACTGCATATGTTTTCTATTTCAGGCATTTTAATTCTCTACTTTTAAATGCTAATTACACAAATAACCAGTTTATTCCTGTTCCTGGGTGGCTATGCTTATTCCTCCACTGTGTCTCTGGGGGCAGCTATGGTATAGGCTTGACTTAGTTCTTCTCCTTTATGCAAGGGATAGGGAGGTTAGTAGTTTACATAAGAAATGTATTTCTGTAGGAAGTACAAATAACAGGATTCATCTACATTAAATGGGTGGAGAGCATTAAGTGGTTTACAGAAGATGGCTTGGTAGGTAAACAATAATATGTTGTGCTTTCAGCTCAGAAGTGACCAGGACACTGCATTTCTGGCAAGATCATCTGGTATTTTTATACCTGGTAAATGCTTTTAGCCTGAAAAATGAAAACTAATGCAGCCACCCTATTTAAGGACTTGTACGTGACAATATATTACACTTCTGATGTTGAGTTTAGATATCAATTATCCTTTGGCCTGCATAATATAAATACATATGTGTGGACTCCATTGTGTTTTTTTTTTTTTTTTTTGTTTTTTTTACCAGCCAATGATGATGGGATAATGAAACATTAATAATTATAAGTTTCAGTGAAAACCATGTGTATTACAATGCATCATTCTATCCAGGGAGATATAGTGAGCAGGTGGAAATACATGTAATGTTGAACTTGGAATGTGACAGGGAAGGGGACAAATAGAGTGCATTCTCACCATTACTGGTTTCTATGCTCTCTGTTGACCAATGTGGTTGCTTGTAGAACAAAGCCAGTAGTGACATTCTGGATGTGATTGGGGTCTAATTCAAGGTTAGGGTTTACATTTTACAGGATTAGTCAGATATTTGTATATAAACTGTGCGTGTGTTTAGTCCCACTGACCATTTCAGTTTTCACTGAAGTTAAACTTTGCTTATGATTTCTTCATCATACGCTTAGTTTGAAATACATTGGTTTACGGTAATTTAAACTATAGGCACCCTTGGCAATAACCCTAGGATTGCTGCCAGATTTGTCTGTACGCAAACAAATGTATACAAATGTGTGATTTATGTTAATATATGAGAGGCAGATCACCCACTTAGCCCTAACTTTTAAAATTATGAGCAAGTACATTGGAATGTCAACATCTATAGAACAGAAACCAGCATCTGCATTAAAGCGGTGTTCCGCCAATTTTTTTATACATACTGCAGCTGCTGACTTTTAATAGGACACTTGCCTGTCCTGGAGTCGGTGATGTCAGCACCCACAGCTGATGTTTCCATCAGCTGTCGGGTGCTGCCGCCACCATTGTGAGTAAGGGTAGCCTTTCGACTTCATGCCACGAGTTCTACTGCACATGCGCAAGTCTCGCTCCTCTCTCCTACTGGCCCAGCGGCCGGAGGAGGGAGCCCTAGCCATGACGTCACCACCTGCGGCTGAGGCTCCCGGAAGTGGGAAAGGATACCTGTCAAAGACAGGTATCCTGTCCCCTCTTCCCCTGAAAGGTGCCAATTGTGGCATCGGAGGGGGGGAGGAATCGGATGAGTGGAAGTTCCACTTTAGAGGGTGTGACGGATCTCGAATACCCCAGATGTGCACATCCGCCAGACCTGTGTCTCCTGTCCTCCAAACGCACCTGTAAATTTGCCATAACCAGCCCTTAACCCCTCAATCACGAGACGATCCACACAGGTGTTGAGGGTTAAACATGCAGAGCATAAGCTGTTTATTAAATTCAAAACATATACTTTTACACAGTTAGGGACACTCCCCTTAGCCTTGTCATAGAGGGGAGGAGGTAGGGGACAAGGAAGAACCAATGGGAACTGAACACTTGTATATTGAAACAGACTACAGTTAAACATAAAGGCATTATGGTAAGCAGGCAGTGGAGAGAGGTCTCCAGTCCAGACCATTGTCTATGTGCTATTTACCAACACAATTAGACACAGCAACAAGACATTATCTCAATGCCAGCTTGTCCCCAAATCTCCAGTCTCTTTTGGGCCATAATCTGTGGGTAAGAGGCTAGCCCACAGTCCCTTCCAAAACACACCGACAGTGGGTTCTGTCACAGGGTGGAACTCTGCTTTAAACTTTACCCAAATCCTTGTAATGTACAAAGCTGACTTGGAGAGGATTTTAATTCTTACTTTAGCATGTGGCACCCTGTTCCAAACTTTTGTGATTTGCCAAATGCATTTATTTTAATCTTGCCCATTTATATATTTAAATTGTGTAGGTATGGTGTTAAATGTTTGTTTTCAACTATGATGTCAGTGAATGGTTTTGTGTACTATATACTGGAATTGCTACATGTATCCATGCTCTGGCTATTGAGAACAATTCAATAAAAATGAGCTTGGGTGTATTCGGATCGAACCCGCCAGGAAGCCTGCACTGCACACCGCTAATCATAGGCAGCGTGTGTGTATGTGCCTGTCACAAAATGCCTCACTGACTATGATTGGTGGTGTGCAGTGACAGCTGTAACTACTATTCAGCAATTTTCTTAGACTTGTCCATAGAGCTGACTGCGGTGCTAAATAATATCCATAACATTTCTACTCTTGACTGAGTAATGGGTAAGACCATCAAACTAGACTGGGTGCACAATTATTAGTCAAGTTGTATTTGTGAGGAATAATTTCATAATTGAACTACAGTGCTCTCGGCCAATTCAAAATACTAATGAACCTCAAACCTGAATATTTAAGAAAGTATAAGTGAAGTTTTGGCTTTCTTAGAATATCTGTGTGCTCAATTATTGGGCACCTACTGGTTCAACGTGCTTTTTTAGGGCTTTTATACACTTGCTTAAAAACCATGCTTCGGACACTAAATAGAATGGTCAGCTTACAGTCCTGTTTACACCTTGCTTTTGCTTGGGCGTTGCTTCAAAAATAATACCCTATGTCGCTTTAGTGGCGCTTCAAAGCTTCTTCAAAGGCTCCATAGAAGTCTATGGCAAAGCTCGCTTGAAGCACCTGCAGCTTTTGAGAGGCTTTATTTCAGCTTAAGCTTTGCCTTGGTTTGGAGAAATTGCAGGTTTGAGATCTCGACACACACAGGGCATCTGCTAAGCTTCATTAAAGCTTCAAAAAAGCACCACTAAAGCATTGCAAATGACAGATTGCATGTTGAAGCGGAAGGCACTGTAATGTGTTTTGAAGTTGAAGCAAGTGTAAATGAGCCCTTTAAAGTGTTTTTGATGCTTCGGTGGTGCTTTGCTAGTGCTGCTTTTAGGGGCTCTTTTCCCCTACTTTCGGCTTCAACACACATCAAAGCTCCCACCGCTTCAACATGCTTTTTTGATGCTTTAGTTGTGCTTCTCTGGTGCTTTGATGCTTCAGTGGTTCTTTGATGGTGTTTCATGCAAGCTTTGTCATAGTGGTTCTTCAAAGCCTTCATAGAAATCTAACGCAGAGTTAAATTTTTGAAGCAAAGCAAAAGCAAGGTGTAAACAGGACTGGAAGCTAACTATTTTATATAGTGACGGGTGCTTTGACTGGCGTTCAGAGAGCTCTAAATAATGTGTGTTTTAAAGCAAGTGTAAACAAGCCCTTAGTGTGAAGAGTTATTAAGCAACTAAGACCCCTTTCACACTGGAGGTGTTTTTCAGGCTCTGTACGTGCTAAAAATAGTGCCTATCAAGCGCCTGAAAAAATGGCTTATCTGCAGTCCCAGTGTGAAAGCCAGAGAATGTTAAAGGAGAAGTCCAGCCTGAGCTTTTTAGGCCGGGCTTCTCCTCTGGGTCACAGGAGTGCAATTAGTTTTGCACTCCTGTGACCCATTTTCAGCAGAGAGCGGTCTGAAGTCCGCTCTCCACTGATACCACTGCCATCTGTCGGGGCAGCGCGTCATCCTGACTTCCAAGTCTCGATCCGCCAGTTGCCCTGATTAATGGTAGTCTCTGTGAGGCGCTGAGATGGGTACTCCCTGCCGCTTCACTGCTCTGCGCTTCAATAAACGCTGAGAAGTAAAGCTCTGCTTACCGCTAACAAGTCTGCACTGTCAGTGTGAAAGGGTTCTAAATGAAATGACAATTTTCCCATCACACTTGTTTATTTTTCATTTGTTAATGTGAGAATAATAAACAAACAACTCATAATGTACAAATAAACATTTAATTTTTATTTTTTAAATCCAGTAACCAATATAGCCATGCTTCTTTTCAATAATAGTCATAAGCTTTCCATTCATGGAGTCAGTTTTTTGATCTGTTGATAATCAACTATTTGTGCAGCAGCAACCATAGCCTCCTACTGTTCAGAGCGGTGTATTGTTTTCCTTCACTGTAAATCTCCTATTTAAGAAGGTACCACCTGTTCCCAATAGGGTTTAGGTCAGGTGAGCAAGAGGGCCATGTCCTTATTCTGTCATCTTTAAGGCCTTTACTGGCTAACCATGCAGTAGAGTACTGCGATGCATGCGATGGAACATTGTCCTGCATAAATATGTCCTGATTGAAAGATGCTGTCTTTTCAATGTTTCACTTCTTGAAGAAAGTGTCTTTCAAAAACTGGCAGAAGGTTTGGGAGTTGATTTTGAGTCTATATTCAACCCGAAAAGGTCCAACTAGCTCCTCTTTAATAATACCAGCTCATACCAGTACCCCACCTCCACCTTGCTGGCATCTGAGTCAAAATAGAGCTCTGTGCCTGTTATTATCCGGCCACAGGCCCATCCATCTGGTCCGTCCTTTTGACTAAAATGCCATTTTAGTTTTAGTCATCTGAATCATTATAGTTTTAGTCATATTTTAAAATTGAAAGGGTTTTGTTACATTTTAATCTATTATTTCTTTAGATTTGCCAAACATATACTCCTGGAGTAAAAATCTAATAACAGATTATTAATTATGGCAAATCATTGCCAAAACAGGAAAAGATAACACCTTATGTTCTGATTACCGTCCAATAGCATTATTAAATGCTGACATAAAGACCTACGCAAAGATATTGACAACGAGGATAAAAGCCTATATGCCGGATTTAATTAATGAAAACCAGACAGGGTTTATAAAAGGGAGAGAAGGATGGGATAATAGCCTAAAAACTATTTTGTTGCTGCAAGACAAACAGAAGAAACCCCCAGTCATACTCATGTCAATTGATGCTGAAACAGCTTTTGACAGGGTTGACTGGGGGTTTATGATGGAAACACTGCGAAGTGTAGGATTAGGCCCGAGATATATGAAATAGGTAGGAAACCTCTATAATTTCCCGACGGCAAGAGTAAAGGTTAACGGTAGTATGTCGTCCACCCTAGATATGAACAATGGAACAAGATAAGGCTGCCCGCTCTCACCTCTCCTGTATGTAATAGCTCTAGAACCATTGCTGAACACGATAAGAAATAATGTGGATATAGAGGGAGTGAGAGCTGGAGAGAAGGAACATAAGGTGGCAGCATATGCGGACGACATACTCCTATACGTTACGAGGCCCAGACTCTCCATACCTATAATAATGAAGGAGATAGGAAAATACGGAGAACATTCCAACTTTAAAATAAACCCCGTAAAAACAGTAATATTGAACGTGGGCATAGAGACCTCAGAAGAAGTAGCTCTACAGGAAGCATACCCCTTTATGTGGGAAAAAGAATCAATAACTTATTTAGGGATAAAGATAACACCCAGAGTAGACAGACTGTATGAGGCCAACTACATCCCCTTAATTAATGAAATAAAACAAGACTTAAAAAGCTAGTTAAAAGACAGATCTCCTGGATAGGGAGGATTAATGTATTTAAAATGATGGTCCTACCAAAAATAATCTATAAATTTCAAATGGTTCCAGTCAATGTTCCACAAAGTTTCTTTAAGTTAACAAAAACTATAATTTCAAAATTTATTTGGCAGGGAAAAAACCGAGAATAAGTTACTCAATCCTTTCCCGGAGTAAAAAAAAAAAGGAGGGTTGGCGCTCCCCGATATAAAAAGATACTATTATGCCGTAATATTAACTAGACGGTGGAATGGACAAACAGAAACACGCAAAAAAAATGGGCACAGATAGAGAGAAAAATAGGATTGGCACAGTTAGACACAAATGTGTGGATTCCACCGAAATTTAGAATTATTGACACTGACACACATAGCATAACAAAGAATGCACTGAGGATATGGGATTTGTTGTTTAGGCGGGGAAAAATGGAAATATAATTCCCTATTAATCCCATTAGCGGATATTAATTTTTTTCCGCCAGGAAACGGGACAAAATGAGGTAGGAAATTAGGAAGTAAAAGATTAGGCGAAATAGTCTCACTAGGGAGAATCAAGGGAAAAAAAGATATACACGTAATAGATGGAAGCCAACAGTTAAGTGCCTGGGAGTACATACAATTAAAGCACTTTGTGATCACACTTCCTACTCTAATAAGAGAGGATAAAGCACAGAATTTGATAGAAAATTTATGTTCCACGGAAACAACATTACAACACGGCATTACGAAGCTGTATAGGATATTAACAGATATAGGATCTAAAGGAACCCTGAATAACATAGAGAAATGGGGGCAAGATATCGGGAAAAGGATTGAGGATACTTTTATGATAGGAGCAGTGTTTAACTACGCAAAAGATATAAATACTATTGAAGCGAACTACAAATGTATGATGCGATGGCATTTGACACCGGTCAACATGAATAAAATACACCCATCCAACTCTGCCCTTTGCTGGAGAAATTGTAACCAAGTTGGCACCACAAAGCATATCTGGTGGGACTGCCCGAAAATCCAGGAATACTGGAAAGAGGTCTTAGAGTGCATAGAGGAAGTAACGGGAGTAGGGGTAACCCGATACCCCTTATCATGTCTGTTCCATGGAGCAGCAAAACAAACAAAAAACTACGGGTTGACATTGGTCCCGGAGTTACTAAACGCAGCAAAGGGTATAATTCCGAAATTTTGGCTGCAACCAAAGAAGCCAACGTTAAATGAATGGATACATCGTGTTAATCATGTCTCTGAGATGAAATATCTAAAGAGGGCCGACTTGGGAGAAGAAAAGGGGGGCAGCAGTAGAATTGCTTGGGACAAATGGAGACTATTTAAAACAACAGAAAAATATGTACAGATATTAACAGAAACTGACAGAGGAGACCAAGGAAACAGTAGGTAAAAAGGCGGATAGGGAAGGACAGAACCGCTAATCAAAACGAACTCGGAAGAAGGGAGGGGGGGAATGACACATCAGAATGGAAAGGATCAACAAGGGAAAGAAGGGATATATGCGAAAGGTACAAAGGGAAGATTACGGATAGAGAGGTGATGTACAGAGATATATTTTCCCCCTTTTGTATGATCCTCTCTGTTATTTGTCTGAGGGGAAAAAAAATAAGGAATATGAAAAACCACAAGTGATGTGAAACTGAGGAGGTAATGCTAAGGGCGGAAATACCGTGAGCATCCCTCACTTCCAACTTACCCGGTGAAGACTGATGTGAGAAAAAGAAGAAAAAAAAAATTAATTATGGTATTAAGGATTGAACATGCACTACGGACACAGATTTAGCTGTTGTAATATATAACGTCTTTATAAATAAAAACAAGTTTCATTAACAAAAAAATTGCTTTTTTGACAAGCAGAAGTACAACTTGAAAATATAAAAAAAACTTAACTCTATTGCCTGTAATGCCATTGCACATACAGGTGAAACTCGAAAAATTTGAATATCGTGCAAAAGTTCATTCATTTCACTAATGCAACTTAAAAGGTGAAACGAATATATGAGATAGACTCATTACATGCAAAGCGAGATAGTTCAAGCCGTGATTTGTCATAATTGTGGTGATTTATGGTTTACAGCTCCTGAAAATCCCAAAGCCACAATCTCAGAAAATGTAAATATTACATGCAATCAATAAAACAAGGATTGTACATAGAACAGTATCGGACCTCTGAAATGTAAAAGCATGCATATGTACTCAGTACTTAGTTTGTGCCCCTTTTGCAGCAATTATCACCTCAATGCAACGTGGCATGGAAGCTATAAGCCTGTGGCACTGCTGAGGTGTTATGGAAGACCAGGATGCTTCAATAGCGGCCTTCAGCTCTTCTGCAATGTTCGGTCTCATGTCTCTCATCTTTCTCTTGGCAATGCCCCATAGATTCTCTATGGCGTTCAGGTCAGGTGAGTTTGCTGGCCAATCAAGCACAGTAGTCCCACAGTCATTGAACCAGGTTTTGGTGCTTTTGGCAGTGTGGGCAGATGCCAAGTCCTGCTGGAAAATGTTGTCAGCATCCCCATAGAGCTCGTCTGCAGAAGTAAGCATGAAGTGCTCCAAAATCTCTTGGTAGGAGGCTGAGGTGACCCTGGACTTAATGAAACACAGGGGATCAACACCAACAGATGACATGGCTCCCCAAATCAACACAGACTGTTTAAACTTCACACTGGACATCAAGCATCTTGCAGTGTGTGCCTATCCATTCTTCCTCCATACTCTTGGTTCTTGGTATCCAAATGAGATTAAAAATTTGCTCTCATCAGAAAAGAGGACTTTGGACCACTAAGCAACAGATCAATCTGTTTTTCTTTGGCCCATGTAAGACGCTTCTAAAGTTTGTTTTTCAGGAGTGGCTTGACAAGAGGAATACGACATTTGAAGCCCATGTCCAGGATCCGTCTGTGTGGTGGCACTTGATGCACTGACTCCAGCCTCAGTCTACTCCTTATGAAAGTCCCCAACACTTCTGAATGGCCTTTTCCTGACCATCCTCTCCAGGCTGCGGTCATCCCTGCTGCTTGTAAAAGGAAAAATTCTCCCAGTAGGGAAAAAAACACTGTGCTAAAAAAATATTAAACGTGAGGATGTCCCAAAATTGATATAAGTGAAATAAAGCTGCCAGTACCAATTATCTAGGAAACCAAAGATAAATAAGCAATATGTAAAAATAAGGTACAGCGCTAAGTGAAAAACCAAAATATGAGAAATATGATATAAAACATATTATGGTGAAAAAAATATTTTTAAACAATATTTTATGGATGTGTAAAGATATTTAAACTTTGTAGAAACAAACAACCGTGAAGACAAAAGTTTCAAATGAAAAAAGTCCATAAGTTGTGAATCACATCATAATAGAGTTTGAACTAATGAATCTTCTTCTACCAAGAGAACACCCAGTGAGTGAGATGTAGTCTCCTTACCACAGATGGATGACCGTCATTACAGCGGTCTAAGTGGACACAGGGATAATTTAGTCTTCCCAAATAGACTTGCTTCAAATAGACAGGCAATGACTCCAAAATAAACTTGCTCCAAGGAATAGATGGATGCTTCAATCACTCCTGAAATGTGAAACTAAAGGGAACCCATAGCGTGATACTGCTTAAAAGTGGGTTTATTGGGCTAATAAAAATTGCGCTTACAATTAAGTTGATAGAGTAGCGCGATAAGTACAAGTGTGGAAGGGATGCAGCGTTTTCTCTGATCCTCTCCTGTTTGCTAAGCTCCGTAACTGCGTATCTCCGTAATCAGAAAGCATGGTGACGTTCCACAGCAAGTCTATTTGATATTCAAATTTTTTGAGTTTCACCTGTATTACTTTAATATATATATTGCCAACATTAAATGTTAAGAAATATTTTTCCTTCTTTCAGAAGCTTAGTAGATGACCCCTACGTCTAATTTCAATGTAGTTTTTGTCATAGTCTTTTGACTAAAATTCCACGTTCGTTTTAGTTGTATTTTAGTCATCTGAATTGTTTTAGTCATATTTTGGTTAACTAAAATAGTATTACTTTTAGTAGACAAAAAAAATTTTAGTCACCAACATAACACTGGCTGCCATACACAGAGGCCGAAAGTTGGCCAGTTTTTATTGAACCAGTCAGTATTGCCCAATATTAGGCCCATGTACTAGGCTTAATAATTATGCACACCTTATATAGGGTATTGATCCCCTTAAGCCACACTCTCCCTCATTACACAAATACACATAATCTGATATGCTTAAATTCAATAAGCATTCAAGTTTATACAGCTTGGAATTGGACAATATGCATAAAAATGTATGATTTGGTCAAAATACTCACTTGTCTAATAATTGTACACACAGTGTATATTTAATTTTTTTGTTTTAGAGGGTTAATTCAACTACTAGTGATAGAAAAAAAAAAACAGAATTGTGGTAGACACATAAGCACGACCTCATCAAGCGAACTGTGGCATGGAAGCCAAGCTGGAAAAACAGGTGCAGGTTGCCAAATAAACTTGATATGTTTAGATCTAAAATATCATGATAAATAACATTTTTACTTTATATGTAAGGGATACATTATTTTCTGGGTTTTGTGTGAAATTTCTGTAAGTGAAAAATACATATCTTTTTACTGATAAAAACTGTTTGCAAAAATGACAGCCCTTGTTGGGATTTCTCTTAAAAACGCCTCCATGTTTGTTGATATTACTGTTTGCTGGGCAGCTGAACAATATAACACATGCAGATAAATACACAAACATTCATGAAAGATTTGCATTGTATCCTAAATTACTTCAGCAGAGGGTGCAATCATAAAATTGCTATGCGATTGCTTCAACTTTAACCCCCAGGGACAATTGACAAAAATGGGCTTAAAGAAAAGCTCCAAGAAATATTCCAAGGAAAGACTTCTTGAAGTATAATTTGCCATCCTTTCAGGTATGTTATATGTTTACATAGTTAACATTGGTCCAGCTTGGACTAATGCAGTGTTTCTCAATTCCAGTCCTCACGCCCCCCCAACAGGTCAGGTTTTCAGGATTTCCATTATTTTGCACAGGTGATTTGATCAGTTTCACTGCCTTAGTAATTCCCACAGCCTTTTCATCTGAGGGAATCCTGAAAACATGACCTGTTGGGGGGGCGTGAGGACTGGAATTGAGAAACACTGGACTAATGTATATATACCATACATGGTCGATCCCCCTGAATGCTGGAAACTACGAAGGTAGACAATGCTACTTCAGTGATTGCTACTTGTTTTTGGGTCTCGTGCCAAGTGGCTGGCCTACTGTATTGTGAATACAGGCTGTGGCAGCTCAGTATGGGTGCCATTCAAAGAATGCTTTACATTTTGTGAATAAATGCAAAGTGTTCTCTGATTGGATGAGGTGGAGAGCAGGATGTCAAGGCCCTCATCCAAAGCATTTTCTGAATTTTGCCCATGCTGAGCAGCCATCCTCCTGTGCTTAAAATCAGGCCAGCCACTCAGCACGGGACTAGGTAGTCGGGTATGGTTACCATAAATACCATGCCTGGAATTCATGTTTAAAGATTTAACGTTAGAAATTATATATTTTTCTGATTTATATTAAAGGGAAACTTAAGCTTTAGTGATGTCCTGTAAATTTTCCTCCTACCTACCAAAATATTTCAGCCGATAATAATAATAAACGATAAATCCTTGCCTCCATTAGACCAAAAAGTATCGAGGGTGCCACATCCCTATTGATTTAAACCATAAGGACAACATATGATCTGGAAATTTCCTGGCACAAAACGTACAACACAAAAATGAAAAGCAGATTTTATTATTGTTAGATCATTAAAAAAACAGGACCAAAAAGTCCTATATTCTTGATAAAAACAAATATTCACAGAACAGATAATCAATTTGTATTAAGAACCACCACTCAGAACATCTTCAATGAATGAAGTACCGGTATGCCCCAACGCATTTCAGCTTGTAGAGAGTAGGGGGTGGTTAGTAAAGTGGTGGAATCTGCAACTTAATACATATAAGTAAAGTTGACCAAAAACAATAATGGTCACTCACAATACAACAAATTGTGCACCAAAACAACTCACTATTACATTTTCATAGCATGATATGAACTAGGATGAGTGCATGTCCAAGAAGAACCTCAAGATGTAAACTTGGAATGGCACAAAGGATGCCCAAACATCTGCCATAACCACTTCTGGACTGCCCACTGTATATATACGTTGGCACTTTAAACATGGATATCTCTGTTATGGCAGCAGCTAGCTGCCATAACCCAGTGAGCGTTCTGGTTTACGATAATGGGCCCCCCCCTCCGCTGCTCTCCAGCACCCTTTGCAGCTTACCAGAGTCGTCGGTAGCGGCGGAGGAGATCGAGACCTGTCCGTGGCTGGGTATGGAGACGAGTGAGGGGAAGATGGCCCCCACCCGTCTCCATACCATAGCAGGGCGGAAGCAACGTCAAAATGCCACCTTCGCTCCTTGGCTCTTAAAGGGCCTTTTTTTTATTCTTTATTGCATTTTAGTCCAAATATGAGATCTAAAGGTCTTTTTGACCCCAGATATCATTTAAGAAGACCTGTCATGCTTTTTTTCTATTACAGGTGATGTTTACATTCCTAGGAATAAGAATAAAAGTTTTTTTAAACCGTGTCAAAAGAAATAAAATTGGGGGAAATTTTTTTTTTTTAAAGCGCCCGATCTTGACGAGCTTGTGCGAAGAAGCGAACGCATATGTGAGCAGGGCCTGCATATTAAAACAGTGTTCAAACCCCTCACATGTGGGGTATCGCTGCGATCATTGGAGCAAGAGCAATAATTCTAGTCCAGACCTCTGTAACTCAAAACATGCAATCTGTAGAATATTTTAAACGCCGCCTGTGGAGATTTTTAAGCGTGACAATTTTGAAGCGTGACATGTTTGGTATCAATTTACTCGGCGTAACATTATATTTTGCAATATAAAAAAACATTGGGCTAACGTTACTGTTGTCTTTTATTTTTGAATTCAAAAAAGTATTTTTTTCCAAAAAAAGTGCGCTTGTGAGACCGCTGCGCAAATACGGTGTGACAAAGTATGGCAATGACCGCTAATTTTATTCTCTAGGGTGTTAAAAAATATATATATATAATGTTTGGGGGTTCCAAGTAATTTTCTAGCAACTTGTTTTTAACTTGTAAACACAGAGTTTGATAAAGAGGCTCAGTCCTTAAGTGGTTAAAAGAATCCACCCACCTAATAAACTAAAAGGATAAGCAAATAAACCAAAAATAATAATTTGGGTTTCAAAAACAATAAAAAAAATGCAGTTAACACTAAGAAAAGAGAATGATGTAGCCAAAAAGTTTAAAAATATTAAACCAAACGGAGTTGCCAAAAGACTTTTTATGTTCCAAGACCTCTTGCTTATACTAGCACTTTTGACAAATTCGAAATCACTCAATATAACCTGTTCCAAATTATTATGCCAATGATATTTTTCTCATTTACCTAAATAATTGATGTAAACAGTCAGCATCATTTTTATGTTATTAACTATAAAGAGTACATTTCCAATTTTATTCAGCAAACCTCCTAATACGTTTTCTCAAAATAAAAAACTTACAATGCACTGTTCCAAATTATTACGCACAGTAAGTTTCAAAACACTGTATAGGTTGTAAAGAATTAAAAATTGTAATTTGTTGTGTTTGCAGCATATTTACTGAAATCAAAAGCTATTTCAATCAAACTTTGAACAACATTTTAACTTTTTAGCAGGTCACCTTACATGTTAACATAGAACCCCTTATTTCATAGCAGCTTAAGAAGTCTTGCATCCATTGAACTTATGAGTTTTTGGACAGTTTCTGCTTGAATTTGTTTGCAAGATGTCAGAATAGCCTCCCAGAGCTGCTGTTTGGATGTTGACTGCTTTCCACCCTCATAGATATTTTGCTTGAGGATGCTCCAAAGGTTCTCAATAGGATTGAGGTCAGGGGAGGATGGAGGCCACACCGTGACTTTCTCTCCTTTTATCCCCATAGCAGCCCTTGATGCAGAAGTATTCTTTGCAGCATGATATGGTGCGCTGTCATGCATGAAGATGATTTTATTACGGAAAGCATAGTTCTTCGTTCTGTACCAGGCAAGGAAGTGGTCGGTCAGGAACTCCACATACTTTGCAGAAATCATTTTTACACCTTTGGGGACCCTAAAGGTGCCAACCAGTTCTCTTCCCATGATTCCGACCCAAAACATGACTCCACCACCGTCTTGCTGATGTTGCAGCCTTGTTGGAACAGGGTGGCCGTCCACCAACCATCCACTACTCCATCCCTCTGGACCATCCAGGTTTGCACGGCACTCATCAGTGAACAGGACTGTTTGAAAATTAGTCTTCATGTATTTTTCTGCCCAATGCAACAGTTTCTGCTTGTGAGCATTGGTTAGTGGTGGCCGAATGGAAGGTTTATACACAGCTGCAAGACTCTACACCTTGATGCCCGTGGGACTCCAGAGGCACCAGCAGCTTTAAATACAGTCCTGATCAAAAGTTTAAGACCACTTGAAAAATGGCAAAAAATCATATTTTACATTGTTGGATCTTAACAAGCTTCCAAGTAGAGCTTCAACATGCAACAAGAAAAAATAAGAGCGAGACAAAGCGTTTTTTGAGCATTCAATTTAATGAAAACAACGAATAAACTGAAACAGGCTGTTTTTCAGCTGATCAAAAGTTTAGGACCACACCACCAAAAAAAAACTAAACACCCCCCCCCCAAAACATCAATCCAACTTCCAAACATGAACTCAGTAATGAGTAGCTCCATCGTTATTGTTGATCACTTCAAAAATTAGTTTCGGCATTCTTGATGCAAGCGTTTCCATGAGGTGAGTGGGAACATTTCTCCAAGTGGTGAAGACAGCCGCACGAAGGCCATCTACTGTCTGGAACTGTTGTCCATTTTTGTAAACTTCCTCCTGGAAGAAGTCCCTTGTTCTGTGGGCATTGTGTACTGTAGCGTTGTCCTGTTGAAAAACCTGTTGTTAGGAGACAAGGTTTTTGAAGAAGTTTTTTTGTTTTTGAAGCCCTTCAGTCTTAGATGCCATCTGATGGTTATGGGGTTGCAGTCAGCACCAGTAAGGGCCTTAGTTTGGGTTGAGGATCATCCAGTGTCTTGATGAGACCCTGCTTATGCAGTTCAGCAACCCGACCACGTTCAAAAATGGAGAGTTTTTTTGCCTTTGCCATCACAACGTGTGACTACCTGACAGATCCACATCTTTGCACAGATTTGGCCTTTTAAAGGCATGTGGTCCTAAACTTTTGATCAGCTGTTTCAGTGTAATCATTATTTTCAATTAATTGAATGCTCAAAAAATGTTTTGTCTCACTCTCATTTCTTCTTGTTGCATGTTGAGGCTCTACTTGGAACCCTGTTAAAATCCAACAATGTAAAATATGTTTTTTTTGCCATTTTTCAAGTGGTCTTGAACTTTTGATCAGGACTGTATCTGCTGCTATGCATGGGAGCCCGCTCCATAGGGCAAGGGGGGGTCGTGTGCCCCCCCCCCCTGGAATCGTCAGGGAGAGCCAGGCTCCTGGCAGTGGTGCTGCGTAATGTAAAGGGGGCCAGTGATGCAAGGTGCTGTGTAATGTAAAGGGGTCCAGAGCTGTAGGGTGCTGTGCAATGTAAAGGGGTCCAGAGCTTTGAGGTGCTGTGTAAAGGGGTCCAGAGGTGTAGTTGTGGAGAGGGGGTACACAGTAGTGACAATGAGATATTGAAAGATGCAGGGCGCACAGTGGGGTGTTTTTTACATTTTAACATGGGGGGCGCACTTTTAACCCCCACTCGAGTTCGAAGAAAGTGTAAAATGCGACTGTATCGCCGCTGCCGAAGCACCCCCCCTCTGAAAAAATTTCAGCGGACACCCATGCTGCTATGTAATGGTGTTTTAGCAGCTGCTCTCCTGATCCGATGCATGGATCTGGCAGAAATCTTCCTCAATGTGCCTTTATCTGCATGAAATCTGTTTGTGCTCTGAATCAGCCACACATCTCTTAATAGTGCAATGATCACGATTACGTTTTGGTGAAATATCTAATGTTTTCATGAACTATAAACTATTTCACTCTTTTCGGCAGCAGAGAGATCCTTTTTTTTCCACATATTGCTTAAAAATAGTGCTCTGCTTAACTAGTTACCGACCGCCCACCGTCGTTATACGTCGGCACTTTAAAGATGGATATCTCGGTAACGGCAGCAGCTGCTGCCACAACCGAGATATCCATCTTTAAAGTGGGCGGTCCTGTACACGATAACGGCGGTCTCCGTGGCTGATTCGCCACGCCATTGCCGTTACCGTAGCGGCGGAGGCGATCGGGTCTTGTCGGCTGCTGACTGGGGAATGCGAATGAGGGAAAAATGTCTGCTGGGCGGAAGTGACGTCAAAACGTCAGCCCCGCCCAGCGTCTTGAAGAAACCTTTTTTTTTTCTGTTATTTGAAATAACTTTTTTTTTGGCATTTTAGCCTAAATATGAGATGTGAGGACTTTTAGACCCCAACTCATATATAAGAGTTCCTTTGTCATACTTTTTTCTATTACAAAGGATGTTTACATTCCTTGTAAAGGGAATAAAAGTGATATATATGTTTTTTTTTATTTTAGTGTTAAAAATTGTAAAATAAATACGAAAACAAAAAAGTTTTTTCTTAAGCTTGCGCGCAGAAGTGAACGCATACGCGAGTAGCACCCGCATATGAAAACGGTGTTTAAACCACACAAGTGAGGTATCGCCGTGATCGTTAGAGCGAGAGCAATAATTCTAGCCCTAGACCTCCTCTGTAACTCAAAAAATGCAACCTGTAGAATTTTTTTAAACGTCGCCTATCGAGATTTTTAAGGGTAAAAGTTTGACGCTATGCCACGAGCGGGCGCAATATTTAAGCGTGACATGTTGGGTATCATTTTACTCGGCGTAACATTATCGTTCACAATATGTAAAAAAAAAGGGGGGCCAAATTTATTGTCCTATTTTTTAATTTAAAAAAGTGATTTTTTTTCAAAAAAAAAGTGCGCTTGTAAGACCGCTGCGCAAATACGGTGTGACAAAAAGTATTGCGATGACTGCCATTTTATTCTCTAGGGTGTTAGAAAAAAAATATATAATGTTTGGGGGTTTTAAGTAATTTTATAGCAAAAAAAATGTTTGTCTCGTAAATACCGAATCTGAAAAACAGGCTTGGGGCTTAAGTGGTTAATAATGTGGAACACCTCCTCCTTTTAGTAGTTTTTCCTTTAATTGGGCTCACCTGGCAATCTAATTGTCACAGGTGTCTGAGATTGTTTTCGGTGATCAAAAGAGCCCTGATACATAATGCCATCCATGAGTTAAACTGAAAAACAATCATTAATCTTTGTGACACTGACATAGAATTTGCATAATAATTTGGAACAGGGTGTAGTTTACCAGAAAGGATATAGACCCACACATCTAGAGTAGCAGTGGTCAGGCCAGGGGGGCAACGGGTCAATTTTGTTTGCACTGCAGGCTGTGCTGTGCTGAGGCCGACTCCATCAGCCGTTGCTGACAGGCTCTCTGTGAAGGGACACAGGCAGAGCTGCAGCTGTGGGGGATTTCTACCCTCCCTCTCCTCCTTGAGCCGAGTAGCTCTCATTCACCTGGAAATGCATGATGCTATTGGCTACATTCAGAACCAATGGCTGGTAAAATACAACCAAGAGGATTATGGGACATGTAGTACCAGTAGGAACCAGCATGATTCCCTGAGAGGACTGCAGCCCCCAACGTGCCGAGCAGAAGGGGGAAGAAAGAAGAAGAGGGACCATGAGGGTGGAGGAAGCCAGTAGTTCCATTATTATCATCCAAGGTAAGAACTTATCTTCCCCTACCAACTGGCTGCAACCCCCTGTCCTCCCCTTCACCTGGCTGCAACCCCCTGTCGTCCCCTTCACCTGGCTGAAAGCCCCTGTCGTCCCCTTCACTTGGCTGAAACCCCCTGTCCTCCCTTCCACCTGGCTGCAACCCCCCTGTTCTCCCCTTTACCTGGCTGCAACTCCCCCTTTCCTCCCCTTCACCTGGCTGTAACCCCCCCTTTCCTCCCCTCCACCTGGCTGCAACCACCCTGTCCTCCCCTCCACCTGGCTGCAACCACCCTGTCCTCCCCTCCACCTGGCTGCAGCCCCATGTCCTCACCTCCACCTGGCTGCAACCACCTTTTCCTTCCATCCACCTGGCTGCAACCACCTTTTCCTTCCCTCCACCTGCCTGCTCCCACACAGTAATAATTGAAATAATGTGCTTCAATCATCCTGACACCATATTAACCATGGTGCCGTGATGATTGAAGCGCCAACACCAACCATTGCCCCTACAAATTGCCTGCAGGAATTTTGTCAGTGTCCCTCCCGAGATTAGACTCTGGATCTGGCCCTGGGTCAGGCCTTATTCATTCAAAGGAATTATGTAATAAGGAAGGTCGGGCCCCTGGGAAGCTTGCTTGTATCGCCAGAAAAGAGCCTAAAACAATCAAATTACCTCCACACTATTGGATTGCAATTAAGAATTCCCCATGCCAGTGTGGTGAATAGGATGTTACATTATATAAAGCAAAAACCTAAAATCTGACCCCATGCAGCCAATTGGCACCAAAAACAAGGCCAACAAATCAAAGGGCTGACAATTGATGGTGGGGAAAAGCCAGCATCTCTCATACAGCATCCTCCACCTGGTTCAGGCCAGATGACGCACTTCTGCCCGCTCGTAGCACCTGTTCTGGCATCGTCGAAAAAGCGAGCCACGCCCATCTTGGATTAGGGCAGAGCGACGACATGTGCAGTACCCTCCCCAAGCCACAGCAACATGTGGAAAATCATTAAGCCACTCATGAAGTGATGGCAGACCTCTGGATAGCAGAGAATAAAGAACCCTTTGCTCCTTTTGGAGAATTATATCCAGTGGTACAGGGGCCATAATTCCAGAGTGCCACACAAGATCACTAAGAGTATTCTGTTTCAATGATTTTTATTGCTTTTGTAAAAGCATGAAAAGGTACAAACTTGCAAGGAAGAGATAGCCTAATTGTACAAGCTGAAGTTTGAAGCTAATTGGCTATCATGCTCAGCTGCACCAGATTTTGCACCAATTTTGGTAAATCCACCCCATAGTTCTGAATAAGGCACCATACAACATATCGAGGGTTGCATATATAAAGTGTCAATCAAAAACGGTACAAAATACAGCATTCCGGTGCCTCCCAGTGTTATATACACAGTCCGTTCATTCAGACCGGGCATGAACTGGGTTCTCATCAATAGGGATGAGCCAAACACCCCTGGGTTCGGTTCGCGCAAACATTTAGAACCCCATTGGAGTCTATGGGACCCGAACGTTCGAATACAAAAACGATAATTTTAAAGACCAATATTCAATTTAATGTTGGAAAACGACGTTCAAAACCCTGGTCTTGCCCCAGGGAACATGTATCAATGGAATTTTTTTTTTTTTAAAACTGGATTTTTTTCCGGAGCAGCCATTTTAATGATGCTTAAAGTGAAAAAAAAATTCCTTTAAATATCACACCTGCTGGGTGTCTATAGTAGTGGCACGTGTTTAGAAATATATCAAAGGTATGCTGCGCTGCAAGAAAATATATGAATAGAAATACATATACATATGTGTGGACAGAATATTCCATCCCTTAAATGTGAGAATAAACTTCCATAAACCACTGGTGAAGTGAAAAAAAAGTCCAAACAAAATCACAATTCAATCTGTGAAACAAGAATAAAGTCCATACGGATCCTAAATACACCCGAAATGTGTTGGAAGAAGGATCTTCAGGCAAGATCAGACAAAGGCACCTCCACCTCTAATAAGAATGCCTGCTTACCAGCTCCAAATATAAAAACCGCATGTAACTCTATGGCGGGTTGCTTCTGCTGGTCCTCTTGTCGTACACCTCCACATACAGATATACCGGATAACGATAAATTATTTTAGAAATGTCCCTGCACAACATGAGAGGACTATAAAGAAAAGTAATTAATACTGCTTGCGCACGTGCTGTGTGGCAACAATATGTTGAATATTTTAGCGGTGGTGGGGGGCCATTATTGTTTTGTGAAAGAAAAAAGGGCACCCCTCAAACATACTGTAATTGGAGCGCAACAAGGAGCCACGTGCAAAGTATTGCATCAAAAATTATTAGGCGCCTCTGTTTAACAGGGGCAGAAAAATTGTGCCTTGGGCACAACACAACACTGCAACCCCTCCCAATAACTACAATTGGAGCACAACAAAGAGCCACGTGCAAAGTATTGCATCAAAAATTATTAGGCGCCCCTGTTTAACAGGGGCAGAAAAATTGTGCCTTGGGCACAACACTGCAACCCCTCCCAATAACTCCAATTGGAGCGCAACAAGGAGCCACGTGCAAAGTATTGCATCAAAAATTGTTATTAGGCGCCCCTGTTAAACAGGGGCAGAAATATTGTGCCTTAGGCACTGGTGGCGAAGCCCAGAAACACAACATTTCTTACTAGCTATCAGCAAGAAAAGTGAGGAGAGGGATATTCCATCAGCAGCATAAGAGGACAGTCACTCAGCATCAGCATACGCAGTCTAAAAGGGATCCGACATTTCAACAAAAAAATATTATTCAGTAACATCAGCATCAGGTGCTTGATAGCTGGTGTTGATCCAAGCCTGATTCATTTTGATGAAGGTCAGTCGATCAACAGAGTCGGTGGAGAGGCGCACCCTGTGATCGGTAACAAAGCCTCCAGCAGCACTGAATGTGCGTTCTGAAATAACACTGGATGCAGGGCAAGCCAGTAGCTCAATTGCGTACTGTGCAAGCTCTGGCCAGTGATCCATCCTCAAGACCCAGTAAGCCAGAGGATTTTCGGTGGGGAAGGTGTCCAAGTCGGATCTTGCCACTAGGTATTTCCGAACCATGTAAACCAGACCCTGGCGATGGTTGCTGGAACCGGTCAGACCTTGGGGCTGCGGACTAAAAAACTGTCTGAAGGCTTCAGTCAGACGGCCACCTTCTCCACCGCTCCTTCTGTGACTCACCGAAGCCTCAGCAAGACGTTGTTCAGAGCCAGGTTTTGGTAATCCCCCGGTGTTGGGAACGCATTGCACAGACCCTTCTGCAAAGCCTCCCGCAGAAGTTTCATCTTCTGCTCCCTCTGCGATGGCAACATAAGGTCCGCAACCTTACTCTTGTAACGTGGATCAAGGAGAGTTGCCAGCCAGTAATGATCCCTCTCCTTGATAGCACGTACACAAGGATCCTTACGCAGGCTTTGCAGGATCAGGGAGGCCATGCAGCGTAGGTTTGCAGAGGTATTTCGGAGCACAGTCCTCTGGGTCACTGAGGATGACAGGGTCCACAGGCACCTCATCCCAGTCACGTAAAAGTCCACATGTTCCTTGGGACTGTAAATGATCCCTTGAAGACTGCTGATGCTGATTGCTAGGCTCCACCTCCATGCTGCTGATACAATCATCATCCTCCTCCTCTACCTGTGTGCTAGGTGGGCAAGCAGGCCCACTGTCTGGGTAAAGGGGGCCTTGAGAGGTAAGGAAGTCCTCCTCTTCCTCCCTCTGTTCTGCCTCAAGGGCCCTGTCCATTATTCCACGTAGCGTGTGCTCCAACATGTGAATAAGAGGGACAGTCTCACTGATGCATGCACTGTCACTGCTCACCATCCATGTGGCCTCCTCAAATGGTGACAGGACAGTGCATGCATCCCTGATCAAGGCCCACTGGCATGGGAAAAAAACCAAGCTCCCCTGACCCAGTTCTGTTGCCATATTGGCACAGGTACTCATTGATGGCCCGCTGCTGCGTGTGCAGCCGCTGCAGCATGGCCAACGTAGAGTTCCATCTGGTGGGCATGTCACAAATTAGGCAGTTCTTGGGCAGGTTGTATTCCCTTTGGAGGTCAGTCAGCCGAGCAGTGGCATTATATGACCTCGGGAAATGCACACAGACTTTCCTGGCCTGCTTCAGGACATCCTGTAAGCCCGGGTACCTGCCCAAGAACCGCTGCACCACCAAATTCAGGACGAGTTTTCCCTGTCACAGGGCAGAGAGGAGATTGCTGCCATTATCGCTGACCACCATTCCAGGCTTCAGCTGGCGTGGCGTCAACCACCTCTAAGCCTGACCCTGCAGAGCTGACAAAACCTCTCCCCCAGTGTGGCTCCTCTCTCCCAAGCACACCAGCTCTAGCACCGCATGGCATCTCTTGGCCTGCATTCCTGCGTAGCCCCTTGTACGCCTACGGAGCACGGCTGGTTCTGAGAAAACATCACCACGGGAAGAGGCCACAGAGGAAGAAGAGGAGGGGGTGGAGGAGAGAGGTGTGTCACAAACAGTAGTAGTGCTTTGGAGGCGTGGTGGTGGAACAACCTCCAAAACTACTGGACCTTGCCCTGCATCCTTCCCAGCTGCCAGCAGAGTCACCCAATGCGCCGTAAAACACAGGTAACGTCCCTGCCCATGCCTGCTGGACCATGAGTCAGCGGTAAGCTGCACCTTACCACTGACCGCCCTGTCCAGCGAGGCATGGACATTGCCTTCCACATGCCGGTAGAGAGCCGGAATCGCCTTCCGTGAGAAAAAGTGGCGTTTTGGTGCTTGCCACTAAGGTACTGCACATTGCACAAACTCACGGAAGGGCGCAGAATCTACCAACTGAAAAGGTAGCAGTTGAAGTGCTAGCAATTTTGCTAAGCTAGCATTCAACTGCTGGGCATGTGGATGCCTGGGATTGTACTTCTTTCGGCGCTGCAGGAGCTGGGGCAGGGAAATTTGCCTGGTACTTTCAGTAGATTGCCCGCATGTACTACTACTACTAGCTTGTGACACACCTATTTCTACACCTTCACTGCAGGCTTCAGAGAGGACTGGGGGTCTAGTGGGGTTGGAGGTCCCAGAAGGGCAAGCTTTTGTCTTTGGTGTGGGTATTTCTGGTGTGCTTGCCAACGAGCTGCATGGCAGATCGACATATGTCTGGACAAGCATGTGGTACCCAGGCGGTTGATGTTTTGGCCACGCGAGATACGCTTGCGACATATGTTGCAAATAGCAAAGGTACGATCTAGTTGACATGTTTCAAAAAAGGCCCACACCAAAGAACTTTTGCTGTTCCGGTCAGACACAGCAGTGCCACGCACAAGCGCTGTAGATGTGCGCTGTAATGCAGTTGGTGTGCCCTTAAGCTGACCCCTGGAGGGCATCCTGCCTCTTTAGAGATGTGCCTGTGCCTCGTCTTCTTCCTCCTCCTCTTTCTCCTCCTCCTCTCTCCTATCAGGCACCCAGGTAGAGTCAGTGACCTCATCATCCCCTCCCTCCTCATCACTGTCAACAACCTGGCAGTATGCTCCAGCTGGGGGAACATCATCACTGACAAATTGCTGTCCCTCTCGGCCACCCCCTCTCCCTGGACTCACATCAATGCCTTTCTCTATCTGTGTTCCATCATCGGAGCCTTCAAAACGCTGCGCATCTTCATTCAGCAGCATGTACCCAACACTGTGTTGAAACAGTTCGGGGGACTCCTCAGGAGGACACAGTGGGACTAGGGAAGGATTGTGTGATGCCATGGTACAGAGGGAAGAGGAAGCCCTGGCAGCTGCTTTGCCAGACAAACTACGATCAGTCTGTGTGAGAGAGGATGAGGACGGCTTGGTCATCCAATCTACTATTTGGTCTGCATGTTGAGGCTCAACACGGCCAGCTCCTGAAAATAAGGACGAGCGGCCACGTGCTGAAGAGGATGCACCGCGTCCACCACCAGCGTTGCCTCTAGATGCAGAGCCTGCTTGCCCTCGTGACGCTCTGCCCTTCTTTGTTGTCCTTCCAGACATTTTAATAGCCTGCACAGGACAAAATCAGAAATAAACAGCAAACGTATAGTAAGATCAACTGCGTTTATGGGCAAAAACACAGCAAACTTATAGTAAGATCGACTGAGCAAAAACACCGCAAACGTGCAGTATGATCACCTGTCTTTATGGGCAAAAAACGCAGCAAACGTGCAACGTGCAGTATGATCTACTGTGTTTATGGCCAAACACACCGCAAACGTGAAACGTGCAGTATGATCGCCTGTCTTTATGGGCAAAAAACAGCAAACGTGCAGTATGATCTACTGTGTTTATGGCCAAACACACTGCAAAGGTGCAACGTGCAGTATGATCGCCTGTTTTATGGGCAAAAAACACCGCAAACGTGCAGTATGATCGCCTGTCTTTATGGCCAAACACACCGCAAACGTGAAACGTGCAGTATGATCGCCTGTCTTTATGGGCAAAAAACACAGCAAACGTGCAACGTGCAGTATGATCTACTGTGTTTATGGCCAAACACACCGCAAAGGTGCAATGTGCAGTATGATCGCCTGTCTTTGGGGGCAAAAAACACTGCAAACGTGCAACGTGCAGTATGATCGCCTGTCTTTATGGGCAAAAAACACCGCAAACGTGCAGTATGATCGCCTGTCTTTATGGGCAAAAAACACCGCAAACGTGCAGTATGATCGCCTGTCTTTATGGCCAAAGACACAGCAAACCTATAGCACAGCTCAATCTCCTGCCTAACAAAAACTAATGGCAGATCTAGCTAAGCTATACAGTGTATAAATATATGTACAACTCCTAAGGATGTATATATATTCTCTACACACTGTAAAATCAACTATACTGACTACTAGTCAGTATAGTCAGTACCTACTCTCTATCTATCGTCATTCGAATTAGGCGCGAACGACCCGTTTTGTTCGTTTTCGACGAACGATCAAACGTGCAATGTTCGATGCGAACATGTGTTTGCATCGAACGCGAAGCTCATCCCTACTCATCAACAGCACAGCAAAATAATCCAGAAATAAATTGCTATGATACATGCATATAAAAAAACCTGAAATGAATAGGTAGGCGCAGCCCCAAGTTGAGGGCCACCCAGAGTATTAAGTGGAAAGGCAAATTCCAAATACACTAACCATCAGAGTTCATAAAAATTAAAGTTGTCAAGATTAGTCTTTTATTTAAGATTTGTTTGTACTTCGGTACTAACAAATCTTAAATCAAAATCCAAAGGAAGATTAATGCAAAGATGGCCAGAGGTGTTCCCCAGGGTCCAATGAAAATAAATAAATGGACAAAGGAGACCAAGAATAAAGCATGAAGGTACCGACTACGAACAAGATGGGGACTGTAGGTTTGTTCTTGCATTCAATTTGCTTGTAAATCAGAACAGAGTACATTTCTAAGTGTAACTCCAGCCTGTGCAGTGATGTGGGATGTTCCAGGTGATTCTGCACATGCAGTCATGCTATGTGGGGCTCTTCTGGCCATGCAGTACTGCAGTGTGGGATGTGTCCGGCGCTGCAAGATGGTTGCTCGGCAGTATCCAGGACCAGTGTGGAGCACAAGCGGCCAGTATGTCACACCACCTCCATTCGTAAGTGGGAGTCGTTCGTAACTCTGATCTTCGTAACTCAGGGACTACCTGTAAAGAATTTCACTACATCAGATGCTTGGATTTCTCCAACACAAAGCCCTCCAAAAAAGGTTTGAAACTCAAAGTAACATTGAGAATAGTATGTAGCTTTAAGAGAATAAATCCAACATGTCTCTCCTTTTGATAGTATTAATTTATTCCACTCTCCCACTCTGGAATCTGGAAAAATCTGTTCAGTGCCTAAAAATGAAGCTCTGGCATGTGGTACCTGAGTCATGGCAACATATCTCCATGTCTACTTTACTCCCCCATTGAGAGGGCAACATTTAAGTGAAGTGTATGGTCTTTTCATTATTTATTTTTTGTAAAATAATAAACCTATTATTCTATCTCTTTTTTTTTTTTATATATACTTTTTTTTTATTAAAGAAATGACCAAGTAATATAAGCAAACAGAAAAAATATATAATACAATTACAAATAAGCTATAACAAGCAATCTGATTGTACAAGTACGAATATATGTTCCTTTTAATGTTTCAAAAGGTTCGGGAACCAAAATATCTGATTTTGGAGATATTACTATGTTTAGTCTCGAAGCATGGAAGAATATTGTACTAAGGTAATTTACCATAGCATTAAGATTGCTTTAGTAGGCATATGAAAAATTACAATTATGCTATTATTATTTTTTTTAATTATGCATTTTGTGTAGTAATATATACATGTATATTAGAACAGCAATATTTAGTGAAAGAGGTGGGGTAGTGGCGCTACCTAAAAAATCGCATTAGAAACCATATATGCTCAAGCAATAGAACAGTTTAAGAGTGTATGTCGAGTACAGTATGGGGCGTGAGCTCAATATATGACTAAATGTGCCTCGGACAGGCTACGCCTACGTGACAATATGCCGTTGTGTGCTGTGCACAGTAAAACTGGTAGTGGAACAGGCGAGAGGCTGGAAACTAGCCTCTATCGTCTGTAATCACACTAAGTATGTGTAGTAAGTGTGTGGGGTTTAAAGACACACCCAAAAGTAAATGTCAGAACCCAAAATTATATGACAATCATCATGCATCGGTGCCACAATGGATTAACATAAATACAGTATCACAACTCAGCAAAATATTAATGGTGGTATTAGTAGTCCGATTAAATTAATGTGATAAAATAAAGCAAATAAAACAGAGGGCTGCACAATAAAGTCTCTCATATACAAGTCATATTCAATGGTAATATAGTCCAACTATGGATGGAGGGGGGGAGTGTGTAAGTCTTGCTGTGAAGGGGGTGCTTCTAAATGCCAGACAGCCAACGAGGTGGTCCCGGTGCTCCCCTCAGGGTTCCCCACTCACCAGATGGCCAACCCCACCAGGGGTCACAGGAATAGGTCACAAAATCCTCCGATCACAGCTGATGTTCACTCCTCCCAGGGCTATAATTCTCCAGTAGTTGGTCCGACCGGTTTACTCCTTGTGGATAAGTATAGGGGGTTCCTCCGTTCCTCAGAGGAAAAATAATAATGGCTCCGATGGTGCAGTAGGTTTTATGTAAAAAACACTTAATTTATTAAGACCTGTGTGCCACAATGCCACACACTGACAGGGGGCAGCTGCAGGCCAGGATAAACAGGAGCTACAAAAAACTCTCCAATTAAAACATTAGCAAAAAAAGGCCAAATATAAAAGTAAAATCAAATCAAAACAAAATCAAACAATCTGACAGGCCGATTTGAGTATAGCACTCTATGGGCTCTGCGGGTGTGCGCGTGTATGTGATGGTGTTCAGCGTGCGTTTCAGCAATATTTGCTCATTAATAGTGATGAGCAGAATATGCCATATTCGATTTCGCGATATTTCGCGAATATATAGAAGAATATTTGCGAATATTCGTTAATATCGAATATTCGTGATATTTTATCAAAAAAAAAAAAATTGCGAAATTTCGCTTATATATACACAAAACACAGAAGGGCAGCAGCAGAGAACGTATTCGTGAATATTCGTTAATATCGAATATTCGTGATATTTTATAATAAAAAAAAAATCCGAAATTTCGCTAGTGCGAATGCGAAATTGATTGTGAATTTCTCTTCAACACGCGAAAACGGAGATCATTTCCTGGATTACTAAACTAATAGGCACTAAACACTAACTCTACTTACACAAACTTATATGACTAAACTAAAGCTAATGTTTTTTTTTTATATATATATATACACAAAACACAGAAGGGCAGAGAACGCATTCGCGAATATTCGTAATACGAATATTTGCATTGCGAATATTCGGCAACATAAAAGGATCGCCTCAGCTACTCGGCCCAGGGTCTCTAATCATACCAGCAATGCTTTTAGACGTCGATGGAGATCACTAGGATGTGATCTGTTTTAAAAATAAATTTGAAAAAATACGAATATTCGCAATAGCGAATATTCACCGCGATATTCGATTTATTCGCAAATACTCGAATATGCAATATTCGTAATGAATATTCGCAATGCGAATATTCGTGAGCAACACTACTCATTAATGCAATTTCTGCTTCCTGCATTGGAGTGCCATCCAAAGGTTATGCTTTACTGTTCATTTTTACAATGCAAGACTAAGAATATAACAGAATATGTAAAAAGGAAATCAAGGATTCAAAATGAACGACAAATTGCAAAAGACAGTAGGACAAACCCCCAAAAATTCTTGAAATATATTAATAGTAAAAAGTCTGAGCATGTAGGCCCTTTACAAAATAATCTAGAGTGGGTGACTGGGGACAAAGAGAAGGCTAATTTATTAAAAACTTTCTTCAGCTCTGTTTATACAATGGAGCTCATGTCCATAATGGGGGTGGTAGTGACACAGCCCCAAATCCACAATGGCTCAAAAGTGATATGGTCCAGAAATATTTTTTTTTTTTCAAAATTATATGTTTATTCAGAAACAAGAAACAGGCCCACATGGACCACAACGAAAGTACAGGCACATTGGTATGGTAACATGGCACAGGAAAAGTATACAAGAGTACTACACATACAGGGGTGAGCATTTGCCACACCCAGTATAAATCAGCAGCCAACATCTGTAGCTCAGTGTCTCGTCGTCTTGTGGGTGGTCGGTTGGGGAACTACGTGTTACCTAAGGCGTTTGATCGGTCGTCGCGGTCCCATGGGACCGCCTCCCGCTCCCGCTTTTTTATTATTGTAAGAACAGTGTAGTAGGAAGAGGAAAAGCAGTGGGGGGGTGTGTGGGGGGCGGGCCGGAAGGGGCTGGGTAGAGTTCGGGTCTAGGGGGGAGGGGAATAGGATAGGGGGGAGGGGGGGGGGGGTGGGTCTGCGAGCATGGATATTCATCATGTCCAGCATATAAATTGGGTGTCAAAAGGTTACCCGGTAGGTCGGGTATAATCAGGCCTGTGGGTACATTCGGGGTTGCTAGGGGGTACCTCTGAGGGCTTGCCCTTCATCCGAATATTTAAAGACGTTCCAGAGTTGCCAGGTTCTGGAATATGCTTCTTGTCTGTTTTGGCTCGTAAGGATCAAGTCTTCCATCCTGCTGATGTCATCCACCCTCCGCAGCCACATTGCAGCCGTCGGGGGGCGTGAAGACCTCCAGCATAACGGAATGCAAGCCTTGGCAGCGTCCAGAAGGTGGCGCACGACTGATTGTTTATATATACGTATTGGTACGTCGTTGGCATGTAGAAGGAAGTACGCCGGGTCGTCGGGTATTATACGATCAGTGAATTTTTGCGATATGCGCCGTACCTCCTCCCAGTATGGGCGCAAGGAGGGGCATGACCAGAAGATATGTAATAGTGTGCCCTTGTCCGCTTGGCACCGCCAGCAGCGGTCCGATGTCGACGGGTAAAATTTATTTAGAAGGGCTGGGGTCTTGTACCACCTCGTCAGGATTTTATAGTTTGTTTCTTGTACCTTGGTGCAGATCGATGACTTATGTACGAACGTAAGGATGTGTTGTGTCTGCTTAGGTGAGAATACACAGTTTAGATCTTGTTCCCATTTGGACAGGCTTGGGATACGGTAGTCTCCCGTTGGCGTAGCCAGCATAGTCTGAGTGAGGGACAGGGCATGTGGTAGCGTGCCCGACTCCGAACACAGCTCCTCGAATGCTGTGGGGGGAGAGTCAGATGGGCCGGGGGGCGTCAGGGTGGCCAGAAAGTGGCTGAGTTGGTGCGCTCGCAGGAAATCCAGCCGGAACCTGCCCATTGGGTCCATAAGTTCCAAGACCGTCTTCCAACGGCCTGTCACTCCAAAGTGAGAGGCTTGGAATATGCCTGCTTCCTTCAACCTGGAGAATTTTGCGTCTCGCATGCCAGGTTCAAAAGAGGGGTTCCCCAGTATTGGGCGTAGTGGTGAGTTTCCTGACGAAAGGCGCGTCTGGGTCAGAAGTCTCGCGCAGATTTTGACCGTGTTACCTATCAGCGGGTGGGCCTTAGAGAGTTTCTGCGCCGCCGTAGGGCACCAGGGCGCTCTGTCCAGAGGGATCTCGCATTGTGACTGTTCCAGTCGTGGCCATAGTTTGGTGGCCCCATGTCTGCACCAGTCTATCAGTCGGGTCAGGTGAGCGGCATGGTAGTAAGATCGGACGTTTGGCATCGCCATGCCCCCGTGTGTCTTTGGGAGAGAAAGGATTGTCTTGTGAATTCTGGGGCGTTTCCCGGCCCACAGGAAAGTCGTGAAGATGGTTTGGGTTTGTTTGAAGAAGTCAGTCGGTATGTGTACGGGGAGGGCCTGTAGGAGGTATAAAAATTTTGGAAGTATGGTCATTTTAAGTATACCGCACCTGCCAAACCAGGAGTGGAAGCCAGTAGTCCACTGGGTCAGCAATGTCTGGACAGATCTAAGTAAGGGCGGGAAATTTAACTTATATACCTGGGAGATCTTCGGGGGAATACGCGTGCCTAAATAGGTCAGGGCTGTGTCAGTCCATTTCAGAGGGTAGCTGTGCTGAAGGCGGGCCAGCTGTGACTCCACCACTCCCACTCCCATCGCCTCCGATTTCGTGAAATTAATCTTTAAGTTGGACAGCTGTCCATACCTGTCGAATTCACGCATCAGAGCGGGTAAAGATATCAATGGCGATGTTAGCGAGAAGAGCATGTCATCAGCATAAGCTGAAACTTTATATTGCTCGTTCCCTATTTCAATACCCCTGATGTTTGGGTTCAACCTTACATGCCTTAGGAAGGGTTCTAGGGATAGAGCGAATAAGAGGGGCGAGAGTGGGCAGCCCTGCCTGGTCCCATTGGTGATCGGAAATGTCTCTGACAGCATTCCGTTCGCTCTAACTCTAGCTGTCGGGTTTGCGTAAACCGCCGAAACCCAGTTCATCATTTTCGGTCCCATCCCTATATGTCTCAGAGTGTTGAACATAAACGGCCAACTGACCCTATCAAATGCCTTCTCGGCATCTGTCCCTATAAGGACGCATGGGGTCTTTGCTGTCGTGGCCACGTGAATTAGGTTCAACACTTTAACAGTGTTGTCCCTGGCTTCTCTAGTCGGGACAAAGCCCATCCTGGTCAAGGTGAATCAAGTCTGGCAGATGGTGCTGAATCCTTGACGCTATGATTTTGGTAAATAACTTAAGGTCAGTATTTAGTAGCGAAATCGGCCGGTAGCTACCGCACTGGCCTGGGTCCTTCCCGTCTTTGTGGATTACAGCCACCTGCGCTTGTAGCGTGGAGGCATGTAGTTCCATCCCAATACTCAAGCTGTTAAGAAGGGCCACTAAGTGTCCACCTAGGGAGGGAAGGAGGGTCTTATAATAGGCAATAGTCAGGCCGTCCGGTCCCGGGGCCTTACCCGGTTTGGAATTGCTCAGTGCCGTCGTAAGTTCCGATAGAGAAATTGGTTCTTCCAGAAGGTCTCTCGCCTCCGCGGGTAGCGTCGGCATATGGGAGGATGTTATGTAGTTCTCTGTCAGGTCACCGTCTCGGGTTGGTGGGATGGTTGGCAGATTGTACAGGTCATGGTAAAAGTTTCTAAACTCCCGAGAGATTTGTTGAGGCGTAGAGATCTTCTGGCCCCCGCGTGACATGATGTGTGGTATGTAGGATGACTTATTTTGTGAGCGGATGGCTTGGGCAAGCATCTTGCCGCATTTGTCGCCTGATTCATAGATCCTACGTCGGCATATCTGTATAGCCGCTTTGGCCTTGTACTGCATTAAATCAGTGACTTGCCTGCGGGTATTGTCCAGGTCAGTGCTCAGTTGTAACGACGGGGCCTGTTTGTGTTGTGTTTCTAATGTTTGCAGTTTAAAAAGTAGTGCAGTCAGTCGTTCGGACCTCAGTCTTTTCAATCTAGCACCATGTTTAATAAGTATGCCTCTAACAACTGCTTTGTGGGCCTCCCAGACCACCCCCGGTGTGCAGTCCTGGGCGGTGTTTTCGTCAAAATAATGTCTCAGTTCCCTGACCACTTCCGTCATAGTATCCGGGTCTTGTAAGAGGGACTCATTTAAACGCCACGGGTGTTTCTGGGCGGATTGTCTGTCTGTCAGGGCGTAGACCAACGTGACCGGAGCGTGGTCTGACCAAGTAATGGAGCCTATGGAGGAGTCCTTCACGGCATCTAAGTGTTTGTGGGGGATTAGGAAGTAGTCTATCCTGGAGTAGGACTGATGGGGCCTGGAGAAGAAGGTATAGTCCCTCTCTCCAGGGTGGCACAGCCGCCAGGTGTCTACCAGTCGATGAGAATGTAGCAGTGTCTGGATGGTTTTCCGCGTGGTCCCCGACGTCGAGGACAGTCCAGTGGACGTGTCCTCCGCAGGTGACAGGGGGATATTCAGGTCACCACCCACCACAAGTTGACCTTCTGTAAAGTCCGCTAGCTGCTTGAGGCGTTTCGTCAGGAAAGTGTCTTGTCGGTCATTTGGGGCATACAGGTTTACAAACGTAATTGATGTCTCCCCTATTTTGCCTTTTAAGAACAGAAATCGTCCCTCTGCATCTAACAACACCTCTCCGTGCGACCAGGGTACCCTTGCAGAGATCAATATGGAGACCCCCCTAGACTTAGCCGACACGTACGCCGAGTGGTACGCGATCGGGTAGTATTTGTTTTTCAGCACGGGGGAGTGGCCGTCCCTAAAGTGCGTCTCCTGCAGCAGAACCACGTCCGCCCGCATGCGACGCATATCGTTCAACAGCATCCTCCGCTTTTCAGGGGTATTCAAGCCCTTGGCATTCAGTGATATAACAGTTAGCTCATCCATGCTCGCAGACAGGGGGGGGGTAGAATCACCAGGGGAAATAGAGAATCAGGTCCGGGTTGTAGTTAGGGGTGGACCACACCAGACAGGTCAGGTAGGTGGGGGGGAGGGATAAAGTGGGGTGGGAGAAGTGAGCTACTGCTTCGGGGAGAAAGGAGCCAGAGCAGCAGGCCGCAACAAGGATGTGCGGCTCAAGAGAGGAAAAGAAAGAAAAGAGAGAAAAACAAACAAAAGGATACTAAGTTAGCCTAACAGGCTAAGAGCGCTCTCCAGCAAAGTGCTGGGTACCGAGCGCGGGCCTATGTGGGTAGGTGGGTGAACAGAGCCGGCGGAGTGAGCCCCCGACCCTGCCAGCCCCCACCGTCCAGTCAGCAGAACATGTCAGCTGTCGGCATTGCAATCTAAAGAAACATTATACTAGACATCACAATAAGAGCATCGTTCAAGGTCATATCCATTACAATTTAACATTTTAACATTTTAACATTATAACATTAGTGCATTAGTGCAGCCCCCTGTTTGTAGTGTCAGGATCTCTCAGACAGGGGGGGGCATCCATCAGAACAATAATCAACCAAGCCTGGTCAGTAAGTAGACACCCTCCTATCTCAAGAAACGGGGATCCCGCAGAAGTCTCCACCTCCCCCTCCCCAGCAAGGCTCACACACATCAACTGCATCATCATGTGAGATGGTGTAGGTCTCAACCCCCCCGCCTCCCCCAGTCCCCCAGCCATGTCCCCAACAACGATCCAGGGCACTGTCAGTAACCCAGGCATGAGGCTTAATAGGTTAAGCAGTCTGTCCAGGGAGTACACCGGTGGCAGGAAATAGAAGCTGTTCAAGGTTCAAGCTCTGAACATCCCAACATAAAAATAAAAAAAAACAAAAAAAAACCCACACAGGGAGATGCAGCAGCGAACAACAGGGGGGCAAAGCTTGAAAGTTACCACTGGCAGGGCGCGTCCTAACAACGCGGGAGCCCACAAGAGTGTCTCGGGGGGGGCATTGAGGGTTATCCCCACAACCCACCCATCCTTACAGAAGGGGGTCACATCATCTCCAGTAAACGTCACTATGCTGTATGGGAGCAAAAAAAAAAAAAAAAAGGGATTGCACCCCTCCGATCGGCATGCCGGAGAAATGGCAACTGATAAGCACAGGAGGGGCAAGGCGGGAGACTCATAATGGTAGGGAGCTGCACTTAGGGTATGCTGGCCACGGGCCTACTCACGTCTCTCGTCTCCCGATGGTGCTCTTTGGCGTCTCCTGTTAGCTCTCTGGTGCCTGGGTTGTGCCGCAGCTCTATACGTGGAGGGACCCGATCTGCCGGCGAATCGCGGCAGCAGTTGCAACCAGTCCGGGACTTCGATCTGCTCCGCTTCTAGAAACCTGAAGAGGGCTGGAAGATCAGCCGGGGTCTGCAGGGTGAAGGCAGATCCGTCCTTCCGGAAGGTGACCGACAACGGATATCCCCATCTATAGGTAAACCCCCTGTGTTTCGCCAGGTCTAGAACAGGCCTTAGCATAGCCCTGCGTCTCAGGGTTGCTCTTGAGAGGTCAGGAAGAATTTTAACCTGGGCATCCCCCAGAAGAACTTCCCGCTGCTCCCATGCCCGACGCAGGATCCGTTCCTTCTGGGCATAGCGCAGGAGCCTACACACCACATCCCGCGGTCTGTCCGGGTCGGCCGATCTGGGGCCCAGGGCCCTGTGTGCCCTGTCAATTTCTACGTCCACCGTAGGTTCCTCCAGCACCGAACGGAACAATTCCTGCACTCTCTCCCCCAGGGTCTCCGCCTCTACTGTCTCCGGGACCCCCCGGAGCCTCAGGTTGTTCCTTCGGCTCCGGTCCTCGACCTCCTCCAGGTGTAGCTGGAGGGCGATCGCTGCGTCTCGGTGGTGGTCTCTGGATCTCTCCAGCCCCGCGACCCGGAGCTCCAGCGCGGTAAGTGATGTCTCACCTGATGCCACGCGTTCCGACAGGGTGGAGACCTCCTCTCTGACCTCCTGGAAGTCCCGACGGTGGGTTTCCTCCAACTTCAGGATGAGGGCCTCCATATCAGTTCTGGTGGGGAGGGCCTGCAACAAGGCCCTGATGTCTTGATCCGGCGGGGGACACCCCGGGTACTGCGGGGGGGATGCCATAGTGGTGTGGTCTGGCAGCGATCCGGGGGTCGATCGACCAGAGTGTTCCAGGGTGTCCGATAGGGAATCCCAGTCTCCCCGGCCGTAATCTTCCGTCGGGGGTACACGTGTCGTGCCTCGTGGTGTTGCAGCCTTGGACCCGGGGGATATCCGCGGCTGGGATTGAAAATACCGGTGCAAATCACCTGCGGAGGTGCTGGAACGGGTCACCCGGGTAGATACTCTCTTCTTCTGCTTTTTCAGCGATTGCATGCCTGAAATTAGTAGCACTGGAGCCGGTAGAGGAAGGCTCAGGCCGGGAGTTTAGAGAAAACACAGCTTCACACGGCCATGTGGTCCAGAAATATTTAGACAGAATAAAGGTGGATAAAGCACCTGGACCAAAAAAGAATTGAGCTCTGTATTTCAAAGCCATTGTATCAAATTTTTAGGGACGCAATAATGACAGGAATAGTACCACTGGATTGGTGCAGGGCCAATGTGGTGCCTATATTTAAAAAGGAAACAAAGGACCAGATTTACAAAGCACTTACTCCGACGTAAGTGCAAATTTGCGCCGGTAACTGCAAATGTGCGCCGGCGTATCTGTGCGCCAGACCCGCAAACCAACATATGCCTAAAAACTGGCCACCCTACGCCGACATAGCGTGGGCGCACTTTTCGTCTGGACGCATGTTGCTGCTCCCATTGATTAGGCATTCAAACATGCAAATGAGGGAAATACGGCGATTCACGAACGTACGTGCGCCCAACGCATGCTATGCGAGGTGCGCGTAAGTTGTACGTCCGGTGTAAAGTTATTCCCCATAGATGAGGTGCAACCTGGCAACAGACATGCAAAGGTCTGCACCAGAGAGCACAGGCCAGCGTATTGGGCGTACGTTACGTTCACGGCGTACGTGGTGATCCAGCGTAGCTTAGGCAGTTGTGCCGGCGTGGTTGTGAGCATGCACATAAGGGTGCTGTTTCATTCGTCAACGTCGTGGCGCATGTGCAGTTCATGATATGCCGGGCGTAAATAACTGCACCATGCTCGGACCATCATTTGCATGGGATCACGCCCACTTCCACCTGCGCCTTCGAAAAATACGCCACGCTGACGCAGCGTTGGGAGCAATAGCTTGTTTAATGCAGTGCTTGCCTCTCCGTGCTGTGTCGGCGTGGCGTATGGTGTTTGTGCTACGGCGGCGTAATGTGCGCCCACTCTCTGTGAATCTGGGCCTAAGTCTTTACCAAGTAACTATAGACCCGTTAGTTTAACTTCTATAGTTGGGAAGATACTGGAGAGATTAATAAAAGACCACATAGACGAGTTCTTGCTGGAAAAATATTTTAACCACTTAAGACCCAATATGCAGGCTAACCCGAGGTGTTTACAATTTGGCACTGCGCTGCTTTAACTGGTAATTGCGCGGTCATGCAATGTTGTCCTTTTCTTCCCACACATAGAGCTTTATTTTGATGGCAATTTTTAATTGCTTCTGCGATTTTTTATTTTTTGCGATATAAACGGGAAAAAAAAGCTTATTTATTGGTTTTCGCAAAAGTTATAGCGTTTACAAACTAGGGTACATTTTCTGGAATTTACACAGCTTTTAATTTATGACTGCCTATCTCATTTCTTGAGGTGCTAAAATGGCAGGGCAGTACAACCCCCCCCCCCCCCAAATGACCCCATTTTGGAAAGTAGACACCCCGAGGAAATTGCTGAGAGGCATGTTGGGTCCATTGAATTTTTTTTATTTTTTTTTTGTCCCAAGTGATTGAATAATGACCAAATAAAAGAAAAAATGTCTTTACAGAAAGTTGTCACTAAATGATATATTGCTTACACATGCCATGGTTATATGTGGAATTGCACAAATACATTCTGCTGCTTCTCCTGAGTACAAGGATACCACATGTTTGGGACTTTTTGGGAGCCTAGTCGCATATGGGGCCCCAAAAACCAAGCACCGCCTTCAGCATTTCTAAGGACGCCAATTTTTGATTTCACTCCTTACTACCTATCACATTTTCGAAGGCCATAAAATGCCAAAATAAAACAAACCCCCCCCCCCCCCAAATGACCCCGTTTTGGAAAGTACACACCCCAAGCTATTTGCTGAGAGGCATGTTGAGTCCATGGAATATTTAATATTTTGCCACAAGTTGCGTGAAAATGACAAACTGATTTTCTTTTGCACAAAGTTGTCACTAAATGATATATTGCTCACACATGCCATGGGCATACGTGGAATTACACCCCAAAATACATTCTGCTGCTTCTCCTGAGTACAGGGACACCACGTGTGGGACTTTTGGGAGCCTAGCCGCGTACAGGACCGTGAAAACCAAGCACTGCCTTCAAGATTTCTAAGGGCATACATTTTTGATTTCACTCCTCCCTACCCATCACCACCTATGACAGTTTTGAAGGCCATAAAATGCCAAAATAGCACAAAATCCCCCCAAATTACCCAATTTTTGAAAGAAGACACCCAAGCTATTTGCTGAGAGACATAGTAAGTATTTTACAGCTCTCATTTGTTTTTTAAAATGAAGAAAGAAAAAAAATGTTTGACAAAAAGCAAGATCTGCAAAATACTCACCATACCTCTCAGCAAATAGCTTGGGGTGTCTACTTTCCAAAATGGGGTCATTTGGGGGGCTTTGTGCCATCTGGGCATTCCATGGCCTCCAAAACTGTGATAGGTAGTGAGGAGTGAAATCAAAAATTTACACCCTTAGAAAGCCTGAAGGCGGTGATTGGTTTTTGGGGTCCCGTACACGGCTAGGCTCCCAAAAAGTCTCGCACATTAGGTATCCCCGTACTCAGCAGAAGCAACAGAATGTATTTTGGGGTGTAATTCCACATATGCCCATGGCATGTTTGAGCAATATATCATTTAGTGACAACTTTGCACAAAAAAAGATTATTTTTCCCGCAACGTGTCAAAATATAAAATATTCCATGGACTCGACATGCCTCTCAGCAAATAGTTCAGGTTCGCTTAACCCTAACCCCAAGCTATCAAGTTCGGGTTCGTACCGGACTTTTTTTTTTTTTTGTACCCGAACACGAACAATTTGCTGGAAGTTCTGGTTCGGTGTTTGGCTGCTCTGCAGTGCGCCATTACATTGCCGATCACCATTTATTTTACTCGTGTGACCTAGAAGCCATCACAGCCATGCCTACTAATGGCATGGCTGTGATTGGCCAGTGCAGCATGTGACCCAGCCTCTGTATAGGCTAGAGGCACATAGCACAGCTTGTCACTCTACTTTAGATATAGGGTAGGGAAAGGCTGCTGCTCTCAGGGAGAGGTTTAGATAGGAGTCAGACTGTCCTGCTTCAGAAACATCAGCACTGTATATGTTACTGTGAGATACTCCGCAAGATAGTTTAGGGAAAGGTTCCCGATTGTGCTTGGTATCGAGAGACATATATAGGAGTATGTCCTGCTTCAGAAATCTAATTATACCAGCACTGCATATGTTACTGTGAGATACTCTGCAAGATATTTTTCTTCTATTGTGCTATTCAAAAAACATCAATTTAGGGCAAAAAAAAAAAATTGCAGTGTTTCCTCCATATCTTTACGTGTGAGATAAACACTTTAGCTAATGTTCTTCTGTTGTGCTATTCAAAAAACACCCATTCAGGGCAAACACATATTTTGCAGTGTTTCCTCCAGTGTTTGCAGTGTTTCCTTCATATCTGTTTTGTGAGATAAAAACTTTAGCTAGTGTTCTTCTATTGTTCTATTCAAAAAATACCCATTTAGGGCAAACATTTTTTTGTTGGTGCGTTTCCTGCATCTGTACGTGTGAGATACACACTTTAGATACTGTTTTTCTATTGTGCTATTGAAAAAAAAATGAAGTTAGGGCAAATAATTGTTTTGTTGAGTTTCCTCCATATCTGTATGTGTGAGATACACCCTTTAGATACTGTTCTTCTATTGTGCTATTCAAGAAACCCATTTTGGTGCATAAAAAAATATTTTGCAGTGTTTCCTCCAGTGTTTCCTCCATATCTGTTTTTGTGAGTTAAACACTTTAGCTAGTGTTCTTCTATTGTTCTATTCAAACACCCATTTAGCAAGGAAAAAGCGATACTGAGAGGTGGGTATGGTGCTGCACAACCCCGATTGTAGTAGATGAAGAAAAGGAAAGTTACCCCAGGGGGCTTTGTGTTGCAGCAAAAAAAAAAGAAAAAAAAAGAGATTTTATTAAAGGGGTGTTCCAGCCCAAAATTGTGTTTATTAAAAGTCAGCAGCTACAAAAAGTGTAGCTGCTGGCTTTTAATAAACACTCACTTACCTGGTCCTGCGTTCCAGCGACGCGCCGCCCGGGGCTCCGCTCCCCTCCCCAGCTCCATTCCACTCCATTCTCCATTCCTACTGTGGGCACCCAGCCGTGACAGCCTTCGGCTTCACGGCCGGGCACCCACTGCGCATGCGCGAGCCGCACTGCGCATGCGCGCACAGCGCGGCTCGCCGCTGATTGGAGAGGCGATCACATGGGACCTGTCAGTGTCCCATGTGATCGCCTACAGGGAGGGGCTGGTGTAGGCGATTAAGGCTTAATCGCCTAACCAGCCCCTTGGCGGAAGTGGGACAGGAAGTCCCACTCCTACTGAAGCCCCCACTCCCCCCCCAAAAAAAATTACATGCCAAATGTGGCATGTAAGGGGGAGGGGAGTGGATTAAAAAAGTTATTTTTTAGGTGGAACTCCTCTTTTAAGTAAGTATAAAAGTTTTAATGTAGTTTAATATGTCTCACAAGGAAACGTATCTGATATATTTTTTTACCAAAACAAGTAATGGCATTGAAAAACATGTACATACAAATTTAACCGCATATAGATTGGGCCGTATAGGCAAACCTGCAAAAGCATGGCATAGAGTATAACAATTGTACACATGATGAGTATGATAAACCCTGATGCGTTTCGACCTTGTGGAGAGCGGTCAACTTATGCGTTTTTGCACATTATATTTTATTTTCACCACACACGGTTGTCTCACTCAACCACACTTACATTTTTCTTACACTTTATCTCACCTATCATTAGTCACATTTCACATGCACCCTCTCCACACTTACATTTATCTTTGCACCCCACACTGACCTACCTCGATACCTTACTGGGTTTTTTCATTAATCATATTTTCCATTGCAAATGTCATTCTTATGGTTTGCTATGGCATTAAATTATAGCCTAAATTACTTTGCTTACATGTCTCAATCCATCACCAATATATTAGCATGACTTTTTTCCAACTATTTTTGTATACTATTTTTTACTTTATTACTTTTACAGCTTGAGGTGCCCCTCTTTTCGGTTCCAGTCTGTGATGGCCACCATTTTAGTCCCTTGGGTCTCCCCCTCTGGATTCCCCCTTGCCTCCCCCACGCTTGGGGTATCAGTGCGGCCCCCTGCAGGCTCAGAGCCCTTTTTGGTCTGTCCACTAAGTCGAGCCTTTTCCATCTCCGCTCCCCTGGTGTGGTGTATTGGTGGCAGCTACATGGTTCCTGGTCAGTCCACAGTTGCAGCACATGGGAAAGCGCTCTTGTCCTTTCTCTAAGACGTTAAAGGGTAAATACATTCATTATTTACAACATTGTTAATATGGTAGATGTTTCTCTGCTGAGAGTGTTTTTGTTTGTTTTTTGAACAATCTCACCTATATGATGTATTTCATTTTAGAGCATCTCCTCCTACCCCCTGAAGATGACCGCTCTCCACAAGGTCGAAACGCGTCAGTGTTTATCATACTCATCATGTTCATCATGTGTACAATTGTTATACTCTATGCCATGCTTTTGCAGGTTTGCCCTTACGGCTCAATCTATATGCGGTTAAAATTGTATGTACATGTTTTTCAATGCCATTACTTGTTTTGGTTAAAAAATATATCAGATACGTTTCCTTGTGAGACATATTAAACTACATTAAAACTTTTATACTTAATAATATCTATTTATTAATTAATTTTTTGCTGCAACACAAAGCCCCCTGGGGTAACTTTACTTTTCTTCAAACACCCATTTAGGGCAAACAATTTTTTGTTGGTGCGTTTCCTGCATCTGTACGTGTGAGATACACTTTAGATACTGTTTTTCTATTGTGCTATTCAAAAAACACCCATTTAGGGCAAAATCCTACATTTGAGAAATATGAGAAGAACGTCAAATAAGGGATGTGGCCACGGTCGTGGTGCTGCTGGTGGAGCCCCTGTTGCAGGAAGAGGATGTAGTCGATCTGTGCCAGCTACACGCACAAGTGAAACACCTTCCTCAGGTGCGAGTAGGCAACAAAGCCTGCGGCGGTATTTAGTGGGGCCTAATCCGGCTCTACGAATGTTGAGGCCAGGAGCAGAACAGGCTATAGTAGATTGGGTTGCTGACAGTGCCTCCAGTTCCTTCACATTGTCTCCCAACCAGTCTTGGCTGAAAGATCAGAGTTGGCACCTGCAGCCGATGTTCATCAGTCTTTCACCTCACCCCCTTGCAAATCAGCCAAGCAGTCTGAGCCCCAAATAATGCAGCAGTCTCTTCTGCTTTTTGATGACTCTATTAGCATGTTTTCCCAGGGCCTTCCACCTAGCCCTGCCCCAGAAGTGAAAGAGATTGAGTGCACCGATGCCCAACCACTTATGTTTCAAGATGAGTACATGGGGGGACCATCACAGCACGTCTCGGATGATGAAGAAACACAGTTTCCAACTGCTGCTGCTTTTGCAATTGTGCAGACCGACAAGGAGGGCAGTGGTGAAGACTGGGTGGAAGATGATGTGGAGGACGATGAGGTCCTCGACCCCACATGGAATCGGCATCATGCGGGTGACCTGTGTAGTTCGGAGGAAGAGTCAGTGGTCGCGCAGAGCCACCAGCACAGCAGAAGAGGGAGCAGGGTGCAAAAGCAGAGCATCCGTCCCCTAGACAGTACGCCTGCTACTGCCCAACTCGGCAAGGGACCGAGCACACCAAAGCCAGGTCCAAGGAGTTCCCTAGCATGGCAGTTCTTCACACAATGTGCTGATGACAAGACACAAGTGGTTTCAGAGCCTGAAGCGAGGCATAAACGTTCAAAGTGCAAAGCACGAGCTGCAGTGGAGTAGACACCTCAAAAACCAAGAAAGGTCTCTGGCTCCTGCATCCTCTTCTGCTTCAGTCTCGGCCTCTTCATCCATCTCTGTAGTGACAGTAGCACCTGCCACCCCGCAATCAGAGGATCAGCAAGCAACACTACCACCTGGGTCACCAACCATCTCCACAATGTCCCATGGAAGTGTTCAGCTCTCTATCTCCCAAACACTGGAGCAGAGGGGGAAGTAACCCCTACCCACCTGCAATCCCTGGCCCTGAATGCCAGCATTTCAAAATTCCTGGCCTTTGAAATGCTGTCATTCCGTCTGGTGGAGACGCAGAGTTTTAAAAGCCTTCTGGCATTGGCTGTCCCACAGTACGACGTGCCCAGCCGCCACTACTTTTCCAGGCGATCCATCCCTTCCCTGCACAACTAAGTGGGGGACAAAATCAGGTGTGCACTGCGCAACGCCATCTGTGGCAAGGTCCACCTAACTACAGATACGTGGACCAGTAAGCATGGTCAGGGACGTTATATCTCCATTACCCTAGGTAAATGCAGTGGTGGCTGGGCCTGAGGCATATAGCAGTTTGGCGCATGTTGCTAGCGCCTCTTACTCCACTTCCTTATCCTCTACTGCCTCCTCATCCGGTCAGCGTAACACATTCACTACCAACTTCAGCACAGCCATGGGTAAACAACAGCAGGCAGTTTTAAAACTTTCATGTTTGGGGGAAAACCCCCACACCAAGAAGGAGTTGTGGAGGGACATGGGACAACAGACCAATGAGTGGTTGGCGGCAGTGAGCCTCAAGCCGGGCCTGCTGGTGTGCGATAATGGGCGAAATCTTGTAGCAGCTCTGGGCCTAGCCGGTTTGACGCACATCCCTTGCCTGTCGCGTGCGCTGAATTTGATGGTGCAGAGGTTCCTTAAAACTTACCCCGATATGCCACAGCTGCTGCAGAAAGTGCGGGCCGTCTGTGCGCTCTTTCGGCGTTCTCACCCTGCTGCTGCTCGCATGTCAGCGCTGCAGTGTAACTTCGGCCTTCCCGCTCACCGCCACTGCGTGGTGCAGCTGGAACTCCACCTTGCACATGTTGGCCAGACTGTGCGAGCAGCAGCAGATGATAGTGGAGTTCCAGCTGCACCACGCACGCGTGAGTCGCTCTGCGGAACAGAACTACTTCACCACCAATAACTGGGCCTCCATGACCTATGTGCCTTGATGCGCTGTTTCGAGTACTCTACCAACATGGCCAGTGCCGATGACTCCGTTCTCATCGTTACTATCCCAGTTCTATGCCTCCTTGAAAAAATGCTTCGGGCGATGATGGAAGAGGATGTGGCACAGGAGGAGGAGGAAACGGGATAATTTCCAAGGCTTTCAGGGCAGTCATTCACAAGTGGCTCCGAGGGTGGGTTCCTGCACCAACAAACGCCAGGTCCACAATTGTCCAGCAAGGGCACAGTTCTGGAGGATGATGAGAAGGAGGAGATGGAGGAGGAGGAACCATGTTCACAGCAGGGTGGCACCCAGACCAGCTCATGGCCATCACTGGTGCATGGCTGGGGGGATACAGAGGACACAGACGATACACCTCCCACAGAGGACAGCTTTTCGTTGCCTCTGGGCAGCCTGGCACACATGAGCCATTACACGCTGCAGTGTCACCGCAACGACCGCTGTGTTGCCCACATTTTAACAGGTGCTGATTACTGGGTGGCCACACTGCTGGATCCCCGTTACAAGGACAATGTACCGTCCTTAATTCCCTCACTGGAGCGTGATCGCAAGATGGGCGAGTACAAGCGCACGCTGGTAGATGCGCTGCTGGTGGAATTCCCACCTGACAGTGGGGGCACAGTGGAAGCACAAGGCGAAGACAGAGGAGGAGGTCACCAATGCAGCCGGGGCACTGCCAGCACCTCATAAGAAAGCTTTGTCAGCACGCCACAACAAACGGCACCACCAGCTCATAGGGAACGTTTTAGCAGGAGGCAGCATTTCACCAACATGGTGGAGCAGTATGTCTGCACACGCCTACACGTACTGAATGACGGGTCTGCCCCCTTAAACTTCTGGGTCTCCAAATTGGGCACATGGCCTGAGCTTGCCCTTTACGCCTTGGAGATGCTGGCCTGCCCTGCAGCCAGTGTATTATATGAACGTGTATTTAGCACGGCAGGGGGCGTTATCGCCGACAAGCGCAGCCGCCTGTCCAGAGCCAATGTGGACAAGCTCACGTTCATTAAAATGAACCAGGCATGGATCCCACAGGACTTGTCCGTACCTTGTGCAGAATAGACACGTATACCGGCCTTACCCAGCCATTCTGGTATTTTTGATCTTTCTCACTCTTTTGGGGTGTACCCTAATTTAAAAAATTAATTAAAAACAAAAGCTTGTGTTGGCTACCTCGCCCTCCTCCACCGCCGCTTCTGCCTACACCACCACATCCACCTACACCACCACATCCACCGCCACCTCAACCTCCTACTCCTTATGGACCTCGTCCTCCTAGGTCAAGATTATTATTTTTTTATTTGTATGTATTTTATGTTATTTTAAGTTATTTCCCTATTCACATTTGTTTGCAGAGTACTTGCCATGCTCTTACCAACATTTTGCAGCCCTCTAGCCCTTTCCATTACTTTTTTAGAGACATTTTAGTAGTAAAAAATGTGAGTCCCCATTGACTTCAATGTGGTTCGGGGTCAAGTTCGGGTCCCGAACCCAGACTTTTCTCCAAAGTTCGGTCAAACCCGAACATCCAGGTGTCCGCTAAACTCTACTTGGGCTGTCTACTTTCCAAAATGGGGTCATCTAGTTTTTTTTTTTTAACTGTCCTAGCATTTTATGCACAACATTTAGAAGCTTATGTCACACATCACCCACTCTTCTAACCACTTGAAGACAAAGCTCTTTCTGACATATTTTTTTTTTTTTTTTGCAAGAAAGTTAAGTTGAACCCCCAAACATTTTATATATTTTTTTAAAGCAAAGGCCCTACAGATTAAAATGGTGGGTGTTGCATTTTTTTTCCACACAGTATCTGCGCAGCGATTTTTCAAACACATTTTTGGGGGAAAAGTACACTTCTTTTTTTTTCTTTTAAACCACTAAAACACACTATATTGCCCCAATTACTGATGAAATGAAAAAGATGATCTTAGGCCGAGCACATGGATACCAAACACGACATACTTTAAAATTGCGCACGAACGCGCAGTGGCGACAATCTACATACATTAAAAGCCTTTACAGGTTACCACATTAGATTTACAGAGGAGGTCTACTGCTAAAATTACTGCCCTCGATCTGACCTTCGCGGTGATACCTCACATGCATGGTGCAATTGCTGTTTACATATGAGTCAAGGCCGAGGCTTTGCCTTTGCACAAGAGCAGCGGGGGACAGGGATGCTTTTTTTTTTTTTTTTTTATATATTATTATTATTATTTATTTAGCTTTTTTATGTTATTTGTAAACTGTTCCTTCCATTTTTTTTTTTTTTTTTTACCATTGTTATTGTTATCTCAGAAAATGTAAATATCCCCTATGATGGCAATAGTTGGTGACAGGTACTAGACCTTAGATCTTTCCTCTGTCCTCAAAGCATCTGACCACACCAAGATTGGTGTGATAAAATGCTTTCCCAATTTCCCAATGGCGCTGTTTATATGTATGTAATGTGGATGTAAAAGCAGTCTAGAGGCTAATTAGACTCTAGGATTGCTTTTACATGAAAGCCGACCGCTGGCTGAAAAGAATGATACCAAGATGATACCTAAACCCGCAGGCATCATTCTGGTATAACCAAGTCCAGCAACATACCAGGATGTTGATGGTTCTTGTTGGACATGTATTGTAATCTTTTTTTTTAAAGATTGATCAGTGGGTATGCCCACCATTAGAATACCTCCCTTCATCCATCCACTTCTAATGATGGGCATACATGCACCATTTATATATGCCGATACACACGGTCTGACTTTTCCACGGGCAAGCCTCCATCAGAATTAAGACCGTATGTACGTGTCATTAGAAGCAAAAAACGCTCCTCCGCCCCTAATGCCCCCATGCTTCGGCGTATATGCTCTTTTTTTTAACTGTGGTGGTGAAATCACCTCCTACAGCGTTGGAGTCGCAGCTTTATATATCGTGGGAGAAAACGCTGTTGCTGTCAAGATGAATAAATCCGCGCAACAGTTGAATGGCGTACCTGAAAACAGTAAAGTAAATTACATACCTGAAAAGCAAGCATGATAAAGCATAATAACAATAAAACATTGCAGAATAGAATACAGTAAAAAAGAGCAGAACAATAGAGAGAGACTAGAGAGGGAGAGAACAATAAAACGACAACTATTTATATATATATATATATATATATATATATATATATATATATACATTCATGTTTTTATTTTTTTATTTTATTTTTTTCAACTTTTTTGTAACTGTTCAACTTTTAGGTTCCAGGTTTGGGTTTCTCAAAATGCGATGGCATCTTGGGAGACCTTGTGTAAGTGTGCCTAGCCTGTGAAATGCTTTACCCTACGCTAAAACTTCACTCGTGTGTGGAAACGTTCAAAACATTCACCAATGCAAAGACCAGGATTGTCAGGACAGCAGGGACAATAATAACGGGTGTCACGTCTATATCCGCGCTTGCTACAGGCACGACATCTTCTTCGGGGGGCTCGTTGGGTAGGGGTACTCTGGAGGACATATGGAAAATGCCTCGCATGCAGTCGGCTTACTGCATTCCGTTGTGAATGGTGAGGTGCAGAACCGCCTGGATACAGGAGTTCTAAGATGATCTCATCCTGGAACTGAAGGAAGGATCCAGTCTGTCCTGAAGCTCTGTATATGACATGAGCATTCAGTAAAGCCAATTGAAATAAGTACAGAGACACTTTTTTATACCAGCATCTCGCCTTACGGGCAATATGATACGGCATAATCAACTTGTCGTTGAGGTCCACTCCTGCCATATTTTTGTTATATTGGTGGACACAGAGGGGTTTCTCCACAACACCAGCCGCCGTACAAATTTGTACTGTTGTGTCTGCGTTAAGGGTGTGTAAGGGGTTAGCTCGGTAGCGGGGGGGGGGGGGGTGTGAGCCCCTGGATAGGTTCACTACACACTGATTTATACAGAGAGTCAGCCGAAGACGGTTGAAAACAAAGAGTTTGGTTTATTCTTCCATATTGCTGGAAACAAGTTTAAGCCTCCAAACAGCATAAACAGAACGTAAAATAAACCCTGGCCACTTGGGGCGTCTACCTTCACCATACAGGAACCTATCTATGGAGTCTGGCACAACCCACTGCTGGTCATACAGCAGAGAAACAATAGTCTTTTTGATTTTTATCACACAGAAAAATCAACAACCACCTCACCTCTTCAGAAGTCTTTCTGACTGCTTTCCTTAAAGCGGAGTTCCACCCAGGAAAACAACAATTGCTCATCTTGCTTAAAAAAATTAAATAAAAAAAACGTGAAAAAAAATAAAAAATACTCACCCGAAATACCTGTTGCTATGCGGAAGTTCGTAATCTGCCGCTTCCACACCGCAGTGTCTTTTCTTCTGCTTCTTCTGCTTGTGAATGGGGCACGCTGCTTTCTGGGAACTGTGTGTGTTCTCAGAGAGCAGCCGCCCATTCACAAGCCAGTGTGAGACTCACGCAGGCGCAATAGGAAATGGGCAGTGAAGCCGTACGGCTTCACTGCCTGTTTCCCATAGTGTGGATGGCGGCGCGGGACCTGGATCGATCGTGGGACCGGCATCGGGGGGCCATCAGTGCGGGCAAGTAGGAAAAGGTAAGTGTCCCTATTTAAAGTCAGCAGCTACACTGTTTGTAGCTGCTGACTTTAAAAAAAAAAAAATTGCGGCTGGAACACCCCTTTAACTCAAAAAAGCCTCAGGATGCAGCAATCAGTAGTCATCCTTTGGATACCTTATAGAGGCCTTAATTGCCTCATTCTGAACAGCGGAAGTTTTCCAACGCCCTAAACCTTTCTGGCTATTTCTGCAGCCGACACCTAATAGTAATTGGTGAATTGTCTAAACAAGGCAGAAATGTATCTCTCGTCTGTGACAACAACCACAGATTTACCTGACTTCCTGTCACAGGTTGTAAGAACGAAAACATTCTTATTGTCCCGCCACTTCACAGCGAGCAAATTATTACACCTTGAGCAGGCTCTCTCCCCCAGCCTAAAGCCCCATACACACGGTAGGACTTTTTGACAACAAACTTCAAAATGAGCAAGTTTTCAAAAAAATCTTACCGTGTGTACGCTCCATCGGACAAACTTTTTCAGTTTTCATCAGACAAAAGTTCGCTCTGAAAACTGACAAACTTTTCGGCAACAAAAGTCCTATGGTACAAAGTCCAAATACGCATGCCCAGAACCAATGTTAAAATCAACCAAAAATAGCAGAAGTTGGCCAAAGGGTGGCGGTAAAGAGCAGAAAAAACACGGGATGTTGGGAAAGTTTGCAGAAAAGTCCTGCCGTGTGTATGCTATGGGTGTGCCTGGCAAACTCCCTTCGGACAAAAATCCACGGAAAAGTTTGTTTGAAGTCCGACCGTGTGTAGGAGGCTATTCTCAGCTATGCTCTCTGTTGTTATAAAGTCTTAAGACTCATACACACGATCGGACTTCAAACAAACTTTTCCGTGGATTTTGGTTTGAAGGGAGTTGGCCGGGCACACCCATAGCATACACACGGCAGGACTTATCTGCAAACTTTCCCAACATCACGTGATTTTTCTGCTCTTTACCGCCACCCTTTGGTCAACTTCTGCTATTGTTGGTTAATTTTAACATTGGTTCTGGACATGCGTGTTTGTACTTTGGACAAAGGTCTGATGGATTTCTGTACACACGATAGGACTTTGCACTATAGGACTTTTGTTGCCGGAAAGTTTGTCTGTTTGCAGAGCGAAATTTTGTGCGTTGAAAACTGAAAAAGTTTGTCCGATGGAGCGTACACACGGTAGGATTTTTTTGAAAACATGCTCATTTTGAAGTTTGTTGTCAAAAAGTCCTACTGTGTGTATGGGGCTCAAGACGGGATCTACAAGTCGCTGGGGAAAGCCCCAGAGATTAGGTCGCACAGTGCCACATGTCCCATACAATCTTGCCAGCACTCCCTATGTAATCTGGGCAGTCCTCCGGCTGTACCTGACTATCTTTGCCCTCATAAACCATAAAGCTCCATGTATAGCCTGTTGCCCTGTCACAGAGCTTATAGCGCTTGACCCTGTATCTGGCACGCTTGCTGGACTGCGTGACCTTCTCTTCACTATCTGTCAGGCTCAGAAACTTGTAGGTCTCTTTACTAGTGTACATTCGCTTTGCCATTTTGGGCTCTAAATTTAGTGGTACACTAGTAAGGATTCACAGGTAAAGAAGCACCCGACCTGTCAGCAAATGTAGAACACGCTTCCAAAAAATGTTAGCGATCGCAGGGATTAGGACTGTCTGTTCGAACGCTGCACTTATGTGTGTTGTGTTTTGTAAGTGATAGTGATCGATTAATACTGCACTTGGGTGGGCTGGGCTGGGTGGAGGGGCAAAACGCAGATGCTAGTGGGTATCTGGGCTGATTCCACTAACAATGCGTTTTTGAGAACCCTAAACTGCTGGGTACGCTAGTATAGATCTGATCAGATCCGATATTGATCTGTTCAGATACTATACCACTAAGGGGGGTGTATGCTTTGCGCGTGGGTGTAAGCGTTACTGGCACTAACCTAACACAGCCTGGGGCAACGCATACCCTGACTGATGCTAAAATTTCATTGATATCGCCCTGATGCTATAAACAGCAAACTAACTAACCAGCGTCACCGTAACACTTATACGGTGATCACTAGTGAAAGGGTTAACTAGGGGGCAATCAGGGGTTAAAACCTTTATTAGAAAATGTATGGGGGTACCTGACGCTATAAAAACCTGGCGGTGAACCTCAAACAACTGGCTACCTAGCGGCACCAGCGACACTAATACAGCAATCAGAAAAACGATCACTTAGTGACACTGGCAAAAGGGGTTGAAAGGGTTAACTGCACAGCAATCAAGGGGTTAAACCTTTATTAGGGGGGTAGGGGCTACCCTGGACCTAAAGGGGCCCAAGACTAACTGCCCTGACACTTTTTACTGTCACAAATGACACTAAATGCAGTGATCAGTAAATAAATAATCACTGCAATCAGTGAAACTGTGACTGGGAGCTGGGGGGTGATTTGGGGGTGACTGGGTGGGTTAAGTGTGCCTATGTGTACCTGGTGTCAGTGGTCTGTTGGTAAAACTCACTTTTAGATGTCTTCTCTCCTCTCGCCGGACGAAAAGACCGGCACGAGGAGAGATGACATCACTTCCTCTGCTTGTGTTTACATTACACAGGCAGAGGCGGCAGGTGATTCGCTGGGAGCGATCGCGTGGATGTGCCTGTACGTGCCATTCTGTCGACGTATATGTACATGCGGAGGTCCTAAATTGGTTAAGCAACAGACCGCATGGATTCATGAAAGACAGAGGTTGTCAGACAAACCTGATTTCTTTTTATGAAGAGGTAAGTAAGGCGCCGTACACACGGCAGAGAACCTCGACGGGCAGAACACATCGTTCCGCCCGTCGAGGTTCTCTCCCGGCCGTCGAATTCGGCGACCCGCCCGTCGGGAATGGCAACCAGCCATTCTTCCAGGCGGGCCGTCGAGGAAATAGAGAGCGTGCTCTCTATTTCGGCTCGACGGGCTTCCCGACGGGAAGCTCGCTGAGACCGTACACACGGCCGAGGTCCTCGCTGGAATGTGCATTCCAGCGAGGTTCTCGCTGATTTTCAGCGAGAACCTCGGCCGTGTGTACGGCGCCTAAAACCTTGGACAGAGGGGTTGCAGTGGACATGGTATACTTGGATTTTGCAAAAGCGTTCGATACAGTTCCCCACACGGCTCATGTGTAAGGTAAAGTCTACATGCTTGGAAATATCAGTTTGTAAATGGATAGAAAACTGGCTAAAAGACAGAATTCAGAGAGTAGTGGTTAATGATTCCTACTCTGAATGGTCTAAGGTTATCGGTGGTGTACCTCAAGGTTCAGTGCTGGGACCCTCACTTTTTAGTATCTTTATAAATGATATTGGGTCTGGAATGAAAAGGAACATTTCTGTCTTTGCAGATGACACTAAGCTATGCAGTGGAATAACGTCCTTACAGGATGTCTCCAATTTACAAGCCAACCTCAATGCTCTGTCTAATTGGGAGACTATGTGGCAGATAAGATTTAATGTTGATAAATGTAAAGTTTTATGCACTTTGGGGCTAAGAATATGCATGCATCGTACATACTAGGGAGAGAAGGATCTGGGGGTTTTGGTAGATCATAAGCTCAATAATGGCATGTATGTCAAGCTGCAGGTTCCAAAGCAAGCAAAGTCCTTTCTTGTATTAAGAGAGGTATGGACTCCAGAGAGAAATATCATTTTGCCCCTGTTCAAATCATTAGTAAGACTTTATCTGGAATATACAGTTCAGTTTTGGGTACCAGTTCTCAAAAAGGATATTGGTGAACTGGAGAAAGTGCAGAGAAGGGCAACCAAACTGATAGGAAGCATGGAGGAGTTCCGCTATGAGGAAAGATTAGAGCAGGGGTGCCCAACCAGTGGCCCGTGGAGGCCTCTGATGTGGCCCGCGACCTCCTGCTTTGGGATGGCGGTTGGCAATTCCAGATTGTGGGTTGTCGACCCACCATTCCAGAAGAAGTGTATGAAGCCAGCGGCAGAGAAAGCAAGTGGTTGCGGAGCAGAGTGGAGAGAGAATAAGCCAATGCTTCCTGACTCCAAATGCTCTCTACCTGGGACAGCATCAGCCAAAGACACCTAAGTAGTAGACTGTTGTTAAAGATAAGTTTATTACTAAAATTAATGGGCCAGATTCAGGTAGATGGACGAATCTTTAATCTGGAGTAACAATTCTCATTTACGTTACTCCACCGTAACTTTAGGAGCAAGTACTGTTATTCACAAAGCACTTGCTCCTAAAGTTGCGGCGGCATAGCGAAAATGAGCCGGCGGAATTCAAATTAGGTGGGTAGGGGGCGTGTATTATTTAAACTAGGCGCGATCCCGCAGGGAACATACTGCGAATGCGTCGACTGTCAGTGCGCATGCTCCAAATTCTTTCAGGGAACGTCAATGACATCAATCCCCATTCACGGACGTTTTACGCAAACGACGCAAATTTTTTTTTTTCTACGCGATGACGACGGCCATACTTAACATATACTTACATAACATATTTTTGAAAAAAAAACAATATTTTTTACTTTTTGTTATAAGAAAAATCAAATAAACTAAATTTTAGTCAAACATTTAGGCCAAAATTTATTTAGCCACATGTCTTTAGTAAAAAAAAAATCGCAATAAAAAAAAATAGCTACCTAGCGGGAACAGCGACACTAATACAGCGATCATAAAAATGATTGCTTAGTGACACTGGCAATATGGAGTGAAAGGGTTAACTAGGGCGGTGATCAAGGGGTTAAAACTTTATTAGGGGGGGTACGGGGGCTACCCTGGACCTAACACTAACTGCCTGTCACACTAACTGTCACACTGACACTAAATGCAGTGATCAATACACTGCATTCAGTGACACTGTGACAGGGGGGTGGGGGGTGATCGCAAGGGGTTAATGTGCCTGCATGTACTGGTGTCAGTGTAGTGTTGTGCAGACTTACTGTGTGATGTGATCTCTCCTCAGCGGCGGTTGAAAAAAACGCTGAGAGCAGAGATCACATCACTTCCCTCTTCCTGTGTTTACACAGGAGGAGGAAGTGCACTGCAGGGGGAGCGCGCGCATTGGCTGGGAGCGATCCGGAGGGGGCGGCCAAAAACGAATAGCCTCCCCCTCAGCATGGGTCGCTCCTACAGGCATCCGAGACCGTCGCTTGTACCCGATCTGACCCCCGACCCACGTCAAGGCAGCCACGTACAGGTACTTTGATGTGCCTGTCCGTGACATTCTGCCGACGTAAATGTACATGCGGCGGTCCTAAAGGGGTTAAATATTGTACATGCTGGGTGTCTAGTTTCCCTGTGAAAATGTCTTTGAGAACCCGGGTCTTGCCCGAAGGAATATGTATCAATGGAAAAAAAGTTTTAAAAATGGTCATTTTTTCAGGAGTCCTGCTCCTTTTTTACTTTTTTTCCATTGATACATGTTCCCTGGGGCAATACCCGGGTTCTCAAAGACGTTTTCCAACAATAACTTGAATATTGGTCTTTAAAATTATCATTTTTGAATTCGAACGTTCGAGTCCCATAGACTTCAATGGGGTTCTAAATGTTCACGCGAACGGTTGGTCTGTTCGACGGTTCTGGTGCGAACCAAACGCGGGGGTGTTCGGCTCATCCCTACTCTGGAGGTATTCTGCAGCGGAGAGACTTCCTCCATCATCATAATATACTGATTTAGGTCTGCCAGCACTGATCAAATCAGAAAAAAACAAAAAGGGTGGTTGTACAGAAGTCGATCAGTAGTTCGACTTCTGTACAACCTGCTTGCCCCATACATGGATAAAAGTTTGGTCGGTTCCTGTTGAACTGGCTGAATTTTGATCCATGTATGGCTGGGTTAAGTCAGATGAGTCATAAAATTGATGCATATATCATATGTGAAAGGCTGACCGAAGGTCAGCCTGGGTTTGTAGGAGGAGTCGGGAGGTATTTAAACCCGCCCTCCATCCTCCTTCTGGGCGTCGGTTTTCTTGTGTGTGGGGTTTCTGGGTATTGCACGTCACTTCCTGTTTCTGTCCAGAGCAATGGAGGCAGCTGCTGCAGGTGTCCATTGTGCTCTCCTCAGGATTCCCAGCGGACCGGACTGTCTGTACCCCATCCTCCTCTGTCAGCTGAGCACCGCTCACCCCAACCACCCCCCGCTTCTCCCGATGCTTGCAGGGGGGGTGCAGGTCTGTAGTTGTGGCAGGCACCATTGGGGGGGCTGTCCACCATGTCAGCCAGGCTCTTGTCAGCATCATAGGGGCCGCCTGCTTCTCCACTCGGGCTCACGCTGTGGGGGGTCCCTCCATTCTCCCTCCTGCTCCTCCGGGCATACTCGGTGAGAGGGGAGCCAGCCGTCCTCCCTCTCACTCCTCCAGGCACCCACGTCCACGTGGTACAGGGCTAGATGGAGACGGCCCGCCTGTTCCTCCCGCCCCCCGTTTGCTCCAATGACGTCACCCGCTCCATGGCTCCTCAAGCTAGTCTAGTACCTCACATGGGGGGATGTTGGTTGGGTCAGGTGCGGTAGTTTGGTGGGCTCAGTCAGCATCAGAGGTCGCATCCCGGTGCAGGGGGGGGGGGTCAGGTGTGTGGGCATGTGCTTTCCCTGTCCGCACTCTGCTTCCTCCTAGCTGTGTCCTGTAGCTGAGCGCTGTTTGGCTGAAGGAGCATCTTCCCCAGCGCGGCCTGTTTCCTCCCCTGTGACACATGTCTCCCAGTGACAGCCCAGTGGGTGCTGAGGGCTCCCCGTCAAAGTTTCTGAGTTTCTCCTGCTAGTTAAGGTTCTTCTGATGGTTACGTTTCTCTTATGTTATGCGATTCATGTCAGGCGATTCATGTTAGGTGATTACGTTTTTCATGCTAGTTATGTCCTCATGCTATGTGTTCTTATGCTAGTAATGTCCTCCTGCAATGTGTTTCTTATGCTAGTGATGTTCTCATGCGATTATGTTTCACGTGCGGTCACGTTCTCATGCGATCACGTTCGCGTGCGATCGTGGTCATCGTGTTACGTTTCTCATGCAATCACGGTTTTCATGGTGGTTCTCATGCGATTATGTTTCGCATGGTAGTTCTCATGCGATTATGTTTCTCATGCGATCATGTTCATGTGCGATCACGGTCCTCGTGTGTTACGTTTCTCATGCGATCACGTTCTCATGCAATTACGTTTCTCATGGTGTCTTCTCATGCGACTGTGTTTCCCATGCGACTATGTTTCCCATGCGACTATGTTTCCCATGGTATCATGTTTCCCATGGTGTGTTTCTGACTCGATTACGTTTTTCATGTAACTACGTTTTCCATGTAACTACGTTTTCCATGCGACTACGTTTTCCATGCGACTACGTTTTCCATGCGACTACGTTTCCCATGGTATATGTTTCTAATTCGACTACGCTTTACATGCAACTGTTTCCCATGGTATCATGTTTCCCATGGTATGTTTCTGACTCGATTACGTTTTTCATGCGACTACGTTTCCCATGCAACTACGTTTCCCATGGTATTATGTTTCTGATACGATTACGTTTCCCATGGTATTCTGATGGGATTACTTTTTTTTCATGCGACTGTTTTTCATGCGACTACGTTTCAATGCGATTACGTTTCTCATGGTGTCTTCTCATGCGGTTACGTTTCCCATGCGACTACGTTTCCCGTGGTATGTTTCTGACTCAATTATGTTTTTCATGTGACTACGTTTCCCATGCGACTACGTTTTCCATGGTATATGTTTCTAATTCGACTACGTTTTTTCATGCGACTATGTTTTTTCATGCGACTACGTTTCCCATGCGACTTTGTTTCCCATGGTATTATGTTTCTGATATGATTACGTTTCCCATGGTATCATGTTTCTGATGCGATTACATTTTTTCAGGCGACTGTTTTTCATGCGACTATGTTTCCATGCGATTACGTTTCCCATGGTATTATGTTCTCATGCGATTACGTTTCTGGTGCGATTGCAGTTTTCATGCGGGTTTGTTTCTCATGCGATTATGGTTTTATGTTCTCATGTGCGTTTGTTTCGGATGCGTTTACGTTTTTTCATGCGACTACGTTTTTCATGCAATCACGTTTCTCATGCGGTTACGTTTCTCATAGTTTCTCATGCAATTGCGTTCTCATGGTTCCTCATGTGATTACGTTTCTCATGCGATTACGGCTCATGTGTTTGTTACTGATGCAATTACGTTTCTCATGGTATCACGTTTCTCATGTGTTTTTTTTTTTTTTTTGTTTCTCATGCGATTACGTTTCTCATGGTTCTCAGGCGATCACGTTTTTCATGCGTTACGTTTCTCATGCGGTTACGTTCTCATGTGATTGCGTGACGTTTCTCAGGATGTCAAGTTCTCATGTGATTACGTTTCTCATGGTTTACTCGTGTTTTCATTTCTCATGTCCATGCGGTTAAGTTTCTCATGTGCACATTTCTCGAGCTAGTTACGGTTCCCAGGCGATCACGTTTCTCATGCTGGTCATGTTCCCTTGCGGTTACGTTTCTAACGCTAGTCATGTTCTTGTGCGTTGCACTTTCATGTGTCGCGTTTCTCAGGCTAGTTATGTTCTCATGCTATTTTACATTGTTTCATGCAGTTATGTCTCATGTTTTTTCGTTCCTTAGACAATTTTACGTTTCTACGGTGCGTTTTACGTTGCGTTTCTCATGCTATTCATGTTTTCTCGTATTTACGTTTCTCTTGCAGGTTTTACTTGTGATGCAATTATTGGTTATTAATGTATGTATGTACGATTACGCTTCTCATACATTTTACGCTTCTCATACGATTACGCGTCTCATACGTTTACGCTGTTCTGGGTATTATGTTCTCAAGTGTATTACGCTTCTCATGCTCGTGTTTCTCATGTTTTTTCGTTTCTCGTACTATTCACATTTCTCGTACTATTCACTTCTCATGCTTTTTTACTTCTCATGCTATTCGTGTGCTCGGGTGCTTATGTCTCTCATGCAAATTCAGGTCTATCATATAGGTTTACGCTTCTCACACAATTACGCTTCTCATACGTTTACGCTGTTCTGGGTATTATGTTCTCAAGTGTATTACGCTTCTCATGCTATTCGTGTTTCTCATGTTTTTTCGTTTCTCGTACTATTCACGTTTCTCGTACTATTCACGTTTTCTCGTTCTATTCACTTCTCATGCTTTTTTACTTCTCATGCTATTCGTGTGCTCGGGTGCTTATGTCTCTCATGCTACTTCCTGTCGATCATGCAACTTCAGGTCTATCATATAGGTTTCAGTCGTGATGGTTTCTAGTTGTTGGTTTGATATCATCATTGTAGATTCATGGCGTTTCACCGTTGGGGGGGTCACCTATCACGTCTATGGGTGCTTACGGATTGAGATGATCGTTTTTAATTGGCTTGTACGGTGGCAAGTCTCCTCATCCGTTTCTCATACGTTTCATGCATCTCGACATACTATGACCTGACACGTCTTCAGGTTCATCGGGCCTGAGTGTACGTTTTTAATTTGCCTGCTACGCCTCAGGTTGCTCTGCCTTTGCAATTCATGGGTTTGTCTCATTCTCAGTCCAGCTGCATTAGTCCACACTTACCCACATTTTATTTTCATAGTCTGTGCATTCATATTAGTTCATGGCCACTCTCCACTGCTGGTTACCTGTCACGTCTACGGGTACTGTCGGATTGAGATGTTCGTTTCTAATTGGCTTGTGCGGTGGCAAGTCCCCTCATCCGCTTCTCACGGCTTTCATCACATTCATACGTCACATTATCTCACTACTTACATCACTTGCCTGACACGTCTTCAGGTTCATAGGCTTGAGTGTTACGTTTTTAATTGGCCTGATTTGCCTCAGGTTGCTCAGCCTTGCTAGTTTCTTGAGACTGACACATTTCAGTCTTCCACTACATTTTCGTTCCTGCTCTACGTTACTGTGTGTGTTAGTCACGGACACCTACGTAGGTAGGGGTAAGGGAGGTAGGGATTTTTCCTTTTCCTAAGGTGAGTTGGGGCTCGTTGATTATGTTTTTAACAATGTTGTTTTTCTTTGCAGATTTCATGTCACGGGCAGCAGATATCGCAGAGTTTGCCGCCATCTGTCTTTCTCCGGTTACGAATTCTATGCATGGTAGCACGCTCTCCTTGAAACTCCTGATACAGCCTTCTTTTTTACAGATGGAGCTTGATCTTCAAGTCCTGGGTTCTTTTTCTCACTCACATTCAGTTCCTACTTGCCTTTTTGCTTCTTTTGCCACTTTCAGCTCAAACGGGTTTTCAAGCTGGGCCCAGGACAGTCTGGGCACTAGACTTTTGCGGATGTACTCGGGGATAGGCCACTTTACTTTCCCTAGTACTCCCTTCTTTGCTAGCACAGGGCATGACTCGTAGCCATTCCCTGCTGCTTAACCAGGGTAGAACTTCAATATCCTCTCTGGGCCGTGCTTGCAGTACAGGTGCAGTTTCTGCTGCCATTCGTCGAGGGGTCTGTATTCTCGTTGTTGAGGCGTTAGATTGGCGGTAGTCAGCTTTCTGTTCCGGACATATGTCAGCTCCACATGTCTGTCACAGGCATTCTTACGTTGGGGGCTTGTGGTTGCATACAGTTACTTTCATTTTAAATCTCTTGGCTAGCTCATCCTACTGTTTTATTTTTTGCCCCCTTTTAGGCATACTGACCACGTGACCCCGGCACACCTCAGGTCACTTAACCACCTCAGATCAATTTCCCTGTTTTCCCCTCGGACCTTTACCTAGCACGTTCACCTGAGACTCTGAGTACAAGTGAAAGGCTGACCGAAGGTCAGCCTGGGTTTGTAGGAGGAGTCGGGAGGTATTTAAACCCGCCCTCCATCCTCCTTCTGGGCGTCGGTTTTCTTGTGTCCCACCCACCCATCCCGTTTTTTTATTGCTATTTCTTCTTTTACTTCTACTTGGGTATGCCCCCTTTTAGGCATACTGACCACGTGACCCCGACACACCTCAGGTCACTTCACCACCTCAAATCAATTTCCCTGTTTTCCCCTCGGACCTTTACCTAGCACGTTCACCTGAGACTCTGAGTACAAACTTGAATTTTGCTGAGCGGTGGGACTTTCCCAACTGCGTTGCAATAGATGGGAAACACGTCCACATTGTGCCAGCACCCCATACGGGGTCATACTATTATAACTATAAGGGGTTTAATAGTATAGTGTTGATGGCAGTGGTGTCGCACAATATGAGTTCTTGTATGTGGACGTGGGGAAGAATGGCTGGATTTTGGATGGTGGAGTCTTCGCCCAGACAGAGTTTTCCCGACATCTCCAGAGGGGTGGCCTGGCGTTGCCATCTGATGAAGACAACGTGGAAGGACTCCCATTTGTGTTTGTCACAGATAAAGCCATTGGTCTGGGAGAACATCTGATGAGGCCATTCCACCAGAGGTCCCTCACACCTGACAAGAGGGTTTTTAACTACTGGCTGGCTGGCTGGAGAATGCATTTGGCATAATGGCCAGCTGGTTCCGCCTGTTCCTTACAGCTATAAATATGGCTGAGTATAAACCACATCGTGCTTGCATGCTGTATTCTGCACAATTTTCTTTGGAAAAACGCTCTAAATTATGTGGCCACAGTTGGGCCGAGGTCAGACTTACAGAAAGAACCCTGACAGCCCTGAAAGCTGGCCGTCCTGGCTTGCCCCCCCCCCCCCCCCCCCAAAGCATCCTGTGGTGTCAGACAAAAATATTTGGAATATTTCACTGGTAGGGGGACAATTGCTATGCCAGAAAATATCTGATAATTTTTATAAATAAAAAAAGGTTAATATCTGAAATCATCTTGAATTTGATTTATTGCTTGTTTCTTTTAGCTGTTCCCTAGGTTCTCCTAGTGCACTTCTTGTGCCAAGTGGTTTTTCCATTATTAAATAAACCCCATTGTCACTGTAAACACCAAAATACTACAAACAATGGTATTGAGCATTGAAATAAGAAGCCACACATTGTTGAGTATAAAAACATTTACTCTGTGCACATTCACATGTGCATTATACATTTTTTTGATCAAAAAACAACGTCTTTGTTTTATGAACTTTTACATAAAATTTTTTGGGTTTTTGCATAAACAGGCATGTTTCAAAACATAACATACAGAACTCTGGAACCTATAAAGTTCAACATTGAAAAACTGAGGGCAATATCAGACATTATAGGGCCAGATTCAGAAAGACTTACGCTGGAGTATATCGATATGCGCCGCGTAAGTGTAAAGATGCGCCGTAGTATCTGCGCCGTACCCACCAAACTAGATACGCCAGAAAACGGGCTTCCTCCGAGCGACTTAACCTTCCTACGCCAGCATATCGTATGCGCATTTTTTCGCTTGGCGCATCTGTCGCGCCTATTGATTTCCCATTCAAATATGCAAATGAGGGAGATATGCCGATTCGCAAACAGATTAGCACCAGACGCTGGCTACGTGCGCTGCGCGTACGTCGTACGTCCGGCGCGAAAATATTACTACAAATAGCTGCTTTATCTTTACTCCTAACGGCCACAGGTCAGCAGGAGAGCAGCTACAGCAGCAGCGTTACTGACGAAAAAAGCAAGCTGAGCAACCACACTTGCAGGACAACACCTCTGTCTGCCAACATGCCAGGGGCAGCCGTGGTCCTAGCACTACTAATGGGTCCCCCGGTACGGAGGAGGCGGGCACGTGAGAGGATATACCGCACGCGCATGAGCCTCTTTGGCATGGGTGATGAGGAGGTGTATCGCCTCTTCCGATTCAGCCCAGATGCAATCCTGGAACTAACCACAACCCTGCAGGATGACATCACCAGCAAGACACACCGCTCTCAAGCAGTGCAGCCACTTGTGAAGGTACTGGCAACACTCCATTTCCTTGCCAGTGGATCATTCCAGCGTACAAGTGGAGTGGTGGCTGGGATGTCACAATCAACCATGAGCAGATGTGTGCACCATGTTGTCCCTGCAATCCTCAGACGCATGTCCCACCACATCATCAGACCCACCACTGAGGACCTGCGGCAGAAGGCAATGACAGATTTCTACAGCATTGCCAGATTCCCACGCACCGTGGGGGCTATTGATTGCACACATGTGGCATTACAGCCCCCCAGTGCCACAGAACACATATACCGCAATCGGAAGCATTGGCATTCCATCAACGTACAGGTGATAGCCGATGCCCAACGCCTCATATGGCACGTCCGTGCCAAACACCCCGGATCCAGCCATGACAGCTTCATATACCGTCAAAGCCCCATCCCAATGGAATTCGAGCAGAACGTGTACAAGGACAGCTGGTTGGTTGGTGAGTGACATGGGAGTCAGGCATGATTGTCCGACCCCATGATGCAGACATCACAAGGGGCACATGCACTACTAACATCCTCCTGTCTTTTCCCTTCCAGGTGACTCTGCATATGCACTGGGACCCCATCTCATGACTCCTTTCCGGAACCCTTAAACCAGAGGAGAGAGAAGATACAATGCGGCACATATCCAAACCCGGGCAGTGGTGGAGCAAACATTTGGGGTCCTGAAGTCCCGTTTCCAATGCCTGGATAAGTCTGGGGGGACCCTGTTGTATTCCCCTACCTTCGTGTGTCAGATCATCGGTGCATGTTGTGCAGATTGACCTGGTCCCTCGCCATTTGGTCATGGACCACGTCAGACACCCCCCTGGTCTTCCGGGTCGCCTTCCTGGGGCCAGGAGATGGTAGTCCCCGGGGGGATGGAGTCGCCCTTGAGGGGCTTCCTATGATGGGGGAGGGGATCTGAGAAGGCCCTGCTGAAGGGGAGGACTCCTCCAAAAATAAAATAAACTCCTGCTCAGAGACGACCGGCTCCTCCTCAACCACCTCAGCAGGTGAAGTGTGGGCACTCCCCTCCACCTCTGTGTCTTCAGTGCCCAGGGGGTCGGGCTCAGGATGCAGTTGGGGGGATGGGGTGGAATGGCCGCCGGCAGATGATGGCCCAGCTCCGTCATCTGTGGATGACACAAAGCATACACATGTTGGTGGTCCCACACACTTGGCACATGTACCCTCCCCCCCTACATGCAACACACCAAATAGGGGATAAAAAACACTTACCTGTCCTGGAGCCTTCCTCCACAGAATCATAGCCCTGTACCCCCTCCAACTGCTCTCTCTCCAGGCAGCGGGCGACCACCTCCTCCTCTGTGGTCAGGCTGACCGCACATGGGGGTCCACCCCCCGTGCTCCTCTCATGCCTCCTAATGGTGGCCACCTTGCCCCGGACTTTGCGCCTCACATCATTTATTTTTTTTGGAGATGTCAGCAGCAGTCCGGGTCGAATAGCCCAAACTGTTCACCCTGGCAGCAATGGACTCCAGGATGGCCTGCTTCCTGTCCCGGCTTGTCTGGCGACTTTTACTGCCATGGAGAAAGACATTGTAGGTCTCCATAGCCGAGATGACTGTTGACAGCTCCTGGCCATTAAAGTTTAGCTTTCTCCTCTGTCTGCAGGGAACGGGAGCAGCCATCTCAGAGCAAAAGTAACTTCCCGGGGGGGGGGGGGGGACCGGATATACTTTTGCACCGGAATGGCGCATCTGCGGCCGCATTTATACGCGCAACGTAAGACGATGCGTCGACGTTTCCCAGGAAGTGGTGCCGACGGAAGTTGTGAGCATGCGCACAGGGAAGTGAGTAGAGCCCGACGTCACTGCGCATGCTCCGTGGATGATGCGCCGTACGTAAGTCTCCGCCCATCATTTACATATGGTCACACCAACTTCCAGTTACGTCGGGTTGCGCCATCGCATTTTCGTTACGGTGGCGCAAAGTAAGGAGCAAGTGCTTGGTGAATACTGTACTTGACTCATTCGTTCGCGTCTGTGTAACGTATATGCGCTGCGCTACGCCGGAAAAAATATGCGCCCATCTACATGAACCTGGCTAATAGTGTGCCCAAACTGTCTTGATCTTGCCTTCATCAGATGGGGTGATGTCACCCCTGAAAAAACACATTTTGAAGATGCACAAAAATTGAGGTGCAAAATGGGGATTTCCCTCCTGATCCCATGCCTAATGTCAACATGGGAAATCAATGGACGTGTTTTGGGGGTGCAATCCCTTCCTTTCACCTACTTGAGTTTCGAGGAAGGGGTTGCACCAATTAAACACGTACATTGATATCCTGTGGTGGGAGATAGCACATGTTGACACACTGTGTGCATCTTCAAAATTTGGCTTTAAAAAAGTTGAAAAATATGTGGAAATAGGGCAAAACAAAACAAAAGGGGGGGGGGGGTTTGTGGTTATTTAGATTCGCACCAATACATCAATCATGTTCTTCAATTTTTGGTCAAGAACATTGAGATTATTCCTTATGATGTCTATTTCCCGACTACACACCATGATCTCCTAGATTAGGATTTGTGCACTAGCACTTGTGAAATTAGGAGTTTCTTGCACATCACCTTAAAAAAATGATAAAAACCATGGGCCAGAGTCTCAGAGATACACTACGCCGCCGTATTTTACCTGGCTCTAAGACGAATTCTGGTCGATTTCGGCCCGTAAGGTACGGCGGCGTAGTGTATTTCTCGCGGCGGAATCGAAATACGCGATTAGGGGGCGTGAAGCATTTAAATTAGGCGCGTCCCCGCGGCGATCGAACTGCGCATGCTCCGTTCTGAAATTCCCCGCTGTGCATTGCGCGAAATAACGTCGTTACGTTATTTTTATTTTTTTGAGTAGTGTCGTTTACGTACATTCCCGGACGACTTACGGAAAAAAATTAAATAAAATGAAATTCGACGCGGGAACGACGCCCATACTTGGGCCGTCTAACTATAGACCAGCTAATAGCTGGTATAACTTTACACAGCAAAAAGATGACTACAGATGCCGTAAGAGATTGCGAAGGACGATCGTAACTTTGTGGATCGCTGGAAAAAGCTCATTTGCATACCCCGACGTGGACCCGAACTCCACCCAGCGGCCGCAAAAAGATTGCAGCGTAGATCAGAAGGCGTACGAAGACGTAAGCCTGTCGGATCGAAGTCCGAAGCCGCCGTATCATGGTTTGAGGATTCAAACTAATGATACGACATCGGTAATTTGAAATTACTCCGGTCTAACCGGAGATAGACCGGAGTAATGGCTCTGTAAATCTGGCCCCATGTATTATAAATATTCAGGCCTACATCTCTTACCTGAATCTGTGGTGTCTGACCTATTGTTGTGACAATTTCAACCACTTCTTCCACCTCTACTCCCTCCACATCTTCAGGTTTTGGTGTCATCCGTTCCCCTTCTTTCTGTGGTGTAGGGTTCCTGGTGTCCTCAGATGTCCCAAGTTTTTTCTCCCCTATGAGAATAAAACAAAGGGTATACTTGGCACACAGATATTTGAGGCCAGAAATGGAAATATGGGAATATGATTGTTTGAAAGTTGGCGTAGAATGATCTGTTTTGGCAGAGTTCCAAGCTGAAGACATGATTTTTTTTTTTCCTTACCAAAGCTGAAATAGTTACCTTTTTTGGACAAGTTTCACACATAGACACCCCAAGTATCCACTGGAGCACCTGAGTGTCATCTCCTTTACACCGAATCAAGTTTGCATTCTAGTTACAAACACATCTAGACAACAATGTACTAAAACTTCTCTTAATACAAATAGGCATGACCAAATGTAGTTAACCTGTATCTACGACCGACCGCCCACTAACCTGAAAGAATCCAACAGTAAAAAGCACAGGGAGCAACATGCAAGAAATAATGATAATAGGAACACAGGACAAATACTTACTATTTTGAAGCATTTTTTTTGATCCTTCTGTACTGACCATGTTCCCTGAATTTCAGGTCTGACCATTGTTTCCTCAATTGCTCCTTGGATCGTCGTACCATACCCCGAAATTCCTGTGCAGACTCCTCACAACTTTAGGTTCAATAAAGGTTTATTGAGTTTTTTAAGACAGAAAAAACAGAAGAATAACATTTTTCAACCAAGCGTCCAACAAAGGGCAACCCGGGCAAATTGACATAAAACATACACAATCCGTATTACTAAAATTAAGTAAACACACACAGTTACTGCTACGAGGGTTGAGGTTAGGGAGTCGTCATGGTTACAGGGTCCGTCCACAAACTACAGAGTCCTCCCCTGGTCCGGATGCCCCAATGGGATCCAGCTGCGCCCAAGACACAGGGGGGGAACGGAGGTCAAACTTCCTCAGGCCGGCAGGTAAAGCGGACAGCCCGTCTTATCCATTTCTCGTGTAAGGAATGTACAAGAGCCATAATAATAAAACAGAGGTAACTGGTCATGTAAAATGGTCAGATCGTGCAGAAACAAAACCTGAGACCAGCTGGAGAGAGCCAGCCGGAAGGAAAAAACGGAAAGAGGAAAGTAGAGAAGAAAGATGGTATGAGACGTAAAATGAGGGAGGAAGAATAGGATGGGGGAGGGTGGAGGGTGGGGAACAGGGTAAAGGGAGCGGTGCGCTCATCCCTCAGCAGGAGCACATCATTGCGTCTTGAATAAATTCAATTAGAGGCAATGTGGTTAAGAGAGAAAAGATAAATGGGTAAAAATAGAGGGGAAAAAAAATAAAAATAGAAATAAAAAATAAAGTAAAATAAAACCTCTTCTCCCCCCCACTAGCCACCAATCTCAGCCATTGGGGTTGGAAAGCAGAGCAACCGGGGTGTGAACCACCAGTGCTTCGGGGGTTAGGGGCCAAGTCTACCGAGTATCAGGGGTCACCACGGCTGGGAGATAGTCTTTAATTTTGTCCGAAGTGGAGTAATGCCTCCAAACACTCCATGTAAAGCCGAATTTAGCATATCTATCAAGGGATTTGGCTTGCAGCTCCTCCATGAGCATAATGCCGTTCATTTCATTTATCCATTCAATAATAGTTGGGGAAGCAGTCGACTTCCAGTGCCTAGATATCAGCTGCCGTCCTGCACTCAAACAAAACTTTAGGAGGGAGTTCTTCTGAAATTTGGTAGCACCAGGAAGAATGGAGAGGAGAGCTATAAATGGAGAGGGGGTGAGTGGTTCAGCATAGAGGTCAGAGTAAATCGAGAAAATTTGGGACCAGAATGGGCTAATTTTGGCACAATCCCACCAAATGTGAGCATACGTACCCGTGGCCGAGTCACATCTCCAGCAGGAGTCCGAGGCAGCGGGAAACATGATCCTGAGGGTGGTCGGCACACGATACCAACCCGAAAGTACTTTATAATTTTTCTCCTGAGCATAGCTCGATATGGAGGATTTGTGAGTATAGAAGAAGGCCCTACGCCACTCCGCCCAACTAATGTCTCTCCCTAGCTCTTCCGACCAAGCCAAAGTAAATTTGGGAAGGGTACTGTGTGTATGACCTAGTACCAACCTGTAGATCAGTGAGAGAGTGTGCCGTTGAAATGAAGAAAAGGAGCAAAGTTGTTCAAACCCTGTCAGTGGTCTGTGAACCCGTTGGGAGTCGTGGAGCGTCTTACAGTAGGTCGTCAGGTGCATGTGTGTGAGCCAGGTTACTCTTGGGGAAGCCGATGACGGACCCAGCACGAGGGATCCTGAGGTGGCATGAACAAAACTTTGTGCAGTGGGCCAGATCTCACGCTGATAGCCCGCTAAGGAGCGAAGTCCCCTACCCTCTGGGAGGTCCGGGTTGTCGAAAAGGGGAGTCAATGGACTCGGGTCGGTAGAGAGGGCGTAGGACTCCCTCCTACGGTACCATATTGCCAAGGCATCTTTAGTAAGGGGAGATATCCCCAAAAGGGTGCAATGAGATGAAGCATAACCCCAGAGCAGGGCCCGAAGGTCCACTGAGGACAGATCTTGTTCGACGCCTATGGCAACTTTACCCAAGGGGTGGGGAAACCACTCCAGGACCCGGGATAGAACAGCTGATACGTGGTAAAGTTCAAAGTCAGGGAGGCCCGTCCCTCCGTTCGAGATGGGGGAGCAAAGAAGCTTATGTTTCAGCCTGGGTCGGCATCGCCTCCATACAAACTGAATGGCCATGGAGCGTATCGTGCGGAAGAAAGTGGAAGGGAGGGCTATCGGAAGCGCCTGGAAAAGATACAAGAGTTTGGGCAGGATATCCATCTTGAGTGTGTTCATACGTCCGAACCACGACACCGGCAAATCCATGCGGGTTTCCGTGAGACGTCGTAGTTTAGTCAGCAGCGGGCAGTAGTTAAGAGCAAAGATATCTGACAACTGGTGCGGGATTGCTGTCCCTAAGTAAGAAATGGACTTTTACTTCCATTGGAAGGAGAAGTTTGACTTAAGGGCATTAAGGGCAGGGAGAGGGAGGGAGAGATTCAAAGCTTCAGTTTTAGACAAGTTCAATTACGTTTTTTAATGATGACAAGGAAGTCCTCCACCGAGAGGGGAGTCTCCAGTTCCTCAATGGAGGAAGCAGGGATGGTAGGAAGGGCAGTCTCTGCAATGTAGGAGGGCAGATCACAAGGAGGTCCGCCCGTCTGGAGGGGGGACGTAGGGGACGGAGAGGGAAGGTCTTAAAGACCTGCATAGTATTGGCGAAACTCCTCCACTATAGCAGAGTTGGCCTGTAGTTTGCCTTTGTTAGGAGAGACAATCAGGGGGGTGTGCTTTCTACTTAGTCGCGGCTGCAAGGTATTAGCCAGCAGCCTGCCACATTTATTTGCCTGCGAGTAGTGCGTAAAGCGCCCCTTATCTCTGGCCACCAATGAGCGTTCAGCGAAGATCTGCAAAAGATCCCTTCTGATATTAGTCAACTCAACAAGTGTGGACGCGTCCGGGGAACTCTTATGTGATTCTTCGAGGGTCGCGATAGAGGCCAGGAGACGAGTAATGTCTGCCGAGCGGGCTTTTTTAAGTCTAGACCCGTGTTGGATAAACTTGCCCCTGAGGACACACTTAAGTGCCTCCCACTTCGTGAGCGAATTCGTGTCATCCTGGGCGTGATCCGAGATGAAATGGGCGATGGTCTGGGTAATGTCGTCAGTACACGTCAGGTCTGAGAGCAAGTTGTCATTGAGCCTCCAAGAGGCTCTAGGTTTGTGAGAAGGGACCCTCCCCAAGGTGACGTGTACAGGAGCATGGTCTGACCACAATGTGAGCCCAATGGATGCAGTAGGGGAGAGGTCCAGAAGGGATTGGGATATGAGGAATGTGCGGGGGAGTAGTACGTGTAGTCCCTATCCGTTGGGTGTAAGACCCTCCACACATCTACAAGGGAAAGGTCTGTAAGGAGGGAACGCAGCTTGGTCAGACTAGCCAGGGAGAGCGAGGACTTACCAGTCGACGTGTCTAGACGTGGCACCATAGCAGCATTGAAGTCACCACCCAGGATCATGTTATGTGCACCGAACTTTCGCAGGCGGGAGACCACGGAGGAGAAAAACTGCAGTTGGTTCTGGTTGGGAGAATACACATTAGCAACATTGTAAATTACATTCTTATATGACAATTTAAGGAAAATACATCTCCCAGCGGGGTCTATATAGGAGACTAAAACATCAGGTGTGAAAGAAGCATGGAAAGCGATGGAAACCCCCTTCGACTTTGCGGCTGGGTTAGTGCTGTGGTACCAGGTAGGGTAATGTTTACAAGAAAGTTGCAGGACAGAGTCGGACCTAAAGTGGGTTTCCTGGAGGAGGAGAATTTGGGTGCGGAGCTTGTGAAAGTGGAACACAATCTGCCTCCGTTTCTCAGGGGTGTTAAACCCCCGACAATTCAGGGACGACACCGTCAAGAAATCAGGTTTAGCCATGTGGGTATTGTAGAGGTAGAGAGCAAGTACTTACCAGGAGTGAGCGCACCGCTGCCGGGGGGGGGGGGGGGAGGGGATGAAAGGTAATGCAGGGAGGAGGGGTACAGGGAAAAGAGAGAGGAGAGTAGAGAAGAAAAAGATGAAAGGAAAGTTGGGCCAAAACGGCCACACTAACTGCGTTGCAAGCAACGGTTCAGCCAGTACCGTAAAGGTAGCTGAAAGGCCTAGGGTGGGGAACATGGTCACTGCACGGAGAGAACCCTGCACATATCACAACTTTGCATTTAAACATTTAAGCAGCAACAGCAAATCAAGTAAACAGTTCAAGTTAAGCCAGGACCCCACGAGACCGTGCAAATAAACGGATTTTGCATGCAGGGCGGGGGTGTTGCCCCCCACCAAGCACTTCAGGATTCAGCGTCTCGTAGAGTCCTGTCCACAACAGACGGACACACCAGAAACATGTGGATAAAAAGTAAAAACCAGAAAAAAAATATATATAAAAAAAAAAGGGGGGGGGGAGGGGGAGAGAAAATGCAACAACATGTTGAATAATCAGGGGGGGGGAGAGGGGGGTTAAGGGTAAACCAGACCAGTGGGAGGGTGCAGGCCTTAGGAAAGCCAGCAGCCGAACGTCCCAACAAGGGAGTGAGTCCACAGGCCGGAAACCTGAGAAATGGAGAAGCCAGTGATGCCAAATAGGCAGAGTCACTTCATCCAGCAGATGACTTGGAGGCCTCCGGCTTGGCGCGCCTGGGTTTCTTCGTCTGTCTCTTCCAACCAGAGGAGAGTTGAAATCCCGGGGTGGCAGAATGCAGCGGCCAGTCTGGGATAGGTATCAGTGGGAGTTCAAAAGTCCCCAAAAATTTAGGGAGGTCACCCAGCGTGCGGAACACTGCCGATTTACCTTCGTGCGAAGCCGACAGCTGAAAAGGGAAGCCCGAATGGTATTTGATCTGTTTGGCCCGGAGGGCCACCGTGAGAGGTTTCAGGGCCCGGCGTAGATCTAGGGTGAGCTTGGAGACGTCAGGTAGCAAGTGTATGCGAGTCTCTTCATAGAGAATGGCTTCTTGAGCACGGGCAGCTTGCATAATGGCGTCCTTGATGGCATAAAAGTGGACCCTGCAAATCCTCCTCACAACTTTAGACATGACCTTGGCTTTTCTCACATTAGGGTTGGTATACGGCCCATGCTTCCCATCATAGTCGCTCCTCCTCCAGATGTCCACCATTGCCACCATCTCTACAAAGGACATATTTGAGGCCTTATATCTCCTCCTGGGTTGGGACGATTCTTGCTCCAGGCTTTCCCCATTGTCAGTGCTATTATCATGCAGCCGCTGTGTCTCTGCCATGTTCCTCTCACACTGCGCCGAAAGAGAAGAGACAGGGAATATACTAGAAAGAACGTCAGGGGCAGGCAACATCTGCAGAGTTTCACGCATGTGCAGTGTATATAAAGCTAACACACGTGTCGTGAATGTATGAGGGTCTTGCGCCACCAAATAAATGAGGTGAAATTAAATAATAATGCTGCTCAATCTGAATTGTGATAAATACTAATAAATATAACAGTGACTGGAATAAAATTGATTAGCGCATCAGCAGGTGTCACTCCGTCCTTTCAGTAAGGTGGTGTGATAATGTTGTGCAGATCCTATGTTCCAAGGTTGGACGAGGGGGGGGGGGGTTCCAGTGTCACTCAAATAAAGAGGAATGGTGCCATGGTGAACTTCCGGTTTCCGGGTTCAGGTCTTACATGTTACGCTGCGTCACGCAGAGATCTCTGATGAAGCTGCGTGACGCAGCGTAACATGTAAGACCTGAACCCGGAAACCGGAAGTTAGACGCGGAACTCGATCGTACCTGTTTGTTTTTACTTTGATGTAAGTCTCTCTTATTATTTTTATTAAACGTACATACGTACTTCACCATGGCACCATTCCTCTTTATTTGAGTGACACTGGAACCCCCCCCCCCCCCCCCTCGTCCAACCTTGGAACATAGGATCTGCACAACATCATCACACCACCTTACTGAAAGGACGGAGTGACACCTGCTGGGGAGCCAGAGCAACACACATTGAAAGGCTATATTTTTGCATTATAAAGGTAAGTGCAATGTCAGCATATTTCCTGAAGAAAAGTCACCCATATCATAGGATCTGCTACACCACCAGGGATGGGACAGTTTACTTTATTTTATGCATTTGCACTTTTTCTTCATAGATTGTGATTCACTATATGGACTTTATATGTTGAATTATTTATGCGCTGGGACATTTATTTTTATGCATTTGCACTTTTGCACAGATCACTATTTATTATCCAGATTCTCAGTGTTGAATGAATTATGCGCTAATCAATTTTATTCCAAACACACGTGTCGTACCTATGTTCTGTGTGCGGCGGAAAGAGGAAGCGCCGAACGCGAGACCGAAGGTAACATTTTAACTTGGGTCCTCAGTGGCCTATACTGCTTCGAGATTGAGGCCTATATTGGGATAAGATTAGGAGAGTTTAGACTGACATTAGTATTTTTGTCTTGTGTTTTGCCTTGCAGAAAAAATTAATGCTTTTAAAAACCCTGAATTCTTGTGTGAGTTCCTTGACAGGTACAGAGAGCTGCCTGTTTTGTGGAAAATCAAAGACTCCCTCCATAAAAATAGAATAGCAAGGAAGACAGCACTAAAGAAACTGCTGCAATTTGTAAAGACGAAGGTCCCCAACCTAGACATCGAGTTTGTGGACAAGAAAATTGGGATCTTGAGGGGCACATACAGGAAGGAGCACAATAATGTCCTGGAATCACGGAAGTCAGGAGTAGCAGCAGAGGATGTGTATGTACCCAGTCTGTAGTACTACAATAAAATGCGCTTTGTAGACGACCAGACTGAAGTGAGGCCATCACTTCCTACCTTTCCCTCCACCCCAGCTAAGGGTTCCGAGGACCAACCTGACCTTTCCATCCTGGAAGAAGTGGATGCGCCCAGCTGGAGCCAGGTATAGTATTTTTCTAAAGATTTATTTTCCTAAAATTAATGATGTTAAATAGATGTTAATATTGATAACAAATTAAAATTTGAACAAAAGGTGTTTTACATATCAATAGACAGTAGTGGCCAAATATGATTGAGACAAGAATGAAAACTGCTGGGGTCAGAATAAAAGTCCGTTCTATTTATTAACATTTAATTTGCAACAGTCATGAGCTGAAAATTGTATGCGATTGATAAACCAAAAACTAAAACGATGTCCCTTTTTTTATACACAGGAAGAGCTCAGCCAGGACAAGGTTCTGTAAAGTGGCAGGCAGGAGGAGGCAGGGGGAAGTGTCAGCCAGGAGGTGGCCAGGCCCAGTGGCCTCACCCAATCCCAGGTGGCTCCCCTCCACCTTCAAACAAAAAGGCCCAAGAGGGGTAGCAACCTGGATGAGGCAACACTTGCCCTCAATCGGGATGCACATGCAACCCTCAGAGACACCCCCCCCCCCCCCCCCCCACCGTTTAAGAGGGCTATGCCAGCCTAATCGCTGCCAAAATGCAGGACATGGTGAAGGGCCAACACCTCACCTGTGAGAACCTGATTTTACAGGCCCTAAATAAGGGGTTGATGGGCCAACTAAGAAAATTGACTAAAATTTCTTAGTTTGTCCATCCTCCACCTTCTCCTCCTCCTTCTGCTCCTCCTGCCACAAGTACACCTCCAGAGCCACAGCCTCCAAGGAAGCTTGGAGGGAACGAAAGACAAAGTGATGGCCTGGGTTCAGTCTGGTCTGACAGAAGATGCAGGCTGTTGTAGGACCACAGACTGGGGACATATATATCATCTGATGCTGTTCCTGATCTCTGAGTCCAGGACCAGATTGTGCTCCCTATTGTATGTACTTCTCAAGCTCCCAATTTTCTTTTTTAAATACTTGATGTCTGCTCTGTGGTCCAAAGGCTTCTCAAATTCCAGCAGTTTCTCCAGAGTTGCCTTCCTCCTTTATTTTGTTATGAACCAGAATAAAAAAAAAAATTCAGCAAATACTTGCCTATGTGTTTTTATGAAAAAAGGACAGTTTGTGAGTAAGCAGGTACATTTCAAAAATACAATGTCAAATTAACAAGGGACACCAACCTCCTTGAGGTTAGAAAATAGAAGATAATAATGTTGTGGAAACTTGGCACACCAAAAAAAAAATTAAGAAAAATATATGGAGATCACTAGAAAATATTTTAAAAAAAATCCCAAAAACAGGAGATCTTGAGTAAAAAAAAAATAGACTATAAAAAATAATTCTAAACATTATTATGGCGATCTGGCTTTAAAAACCCAAAATAATATTAATGAAATATGAGAAATAATAAAGAAATACGTTTGTCAAAACTCTATTGTAGCATTATAAAGAAGAAAAGCATGCGCTGCATTAAACGATGCAATACTTTGCAGCGTGACGAATGTGCTATCTCTATTACGAACGCTAGTTTTACCAGAACGAGTGTTCCCGTCTCATACTTGATTCTGAGCATGCATGTTTTTTGCGTGTTGAAATTGCATACAGGCGAACGTTTTTTCCGCTGTTCTCTTTCTTTTTCCGGCAGCTTTTCTTTTGGAAAAAGTCAGATGGAGCATACACACGGTCGGGATTCCCGACCAAAAGCTTTCACTAGACTTTTTCCAATGGGAAAACCGAATGTGTGTACGGGGCATTAGAGAAACATGAGAATTGCTTTACATTAGGATTCTGGAGGAGCCGAACATCAGTCAACCCCACCTCTGCCAACAGGTGACTAAAAGCAGTACCTCTTCCTTCTGCAGGGGATATGACAGGGGAGTGCCTATCTAGCCGGGGTCTAAATAACAGTTAAAGTCTCCCATAATTAAAATGGGAATATTGGACTTATTAGCCAGGTTCAATAGTAGTAGTTGCAATACCTCCCTTGAAAACAGGGGAGGAATATACACATAAGCCAAAATGACAATTAAGATAAATAGTTTGCGTCAGTGGGATGGTGTGAGTGCGTGACGTGTGTAGGTGGGCGGGCTCTTGCTTTGCGATGCTCCCAGCTGGAAATGCCGAGCGCTGAACAGCGTGTCCCCTCTCCTAGCATCGACGGCTAAGCTTGAGCCTGAGGTCCGCCGACGGCAGACTGGTTGGTTCCCCGCCGTCCCCCCACTGTTCAAACAAGACACAATCCGGAAAACCAGACCCCCGGCATCCTTTGCTGCAGGTCCGTGGCACGGCAGAGAAGTGGAGTAAAGGGGTAGCGGCTTCAGTTTCGGAACCGCCTGCTATGCTTCCGGGTTAGCCCACATTGATCGGCTAGTGGAGGAGGAGGGGGGGAAACCCTCGGTCTCCGGGCCGCAAGTTCACAGGCTGTGGAGGTGTAAGGGGAGCTGGTGGATGGTCTCATCTGCCTAACTGTGGGCGGTCGTATCCTCGTCTCAAGGCTTCTCCTGCTCTGGATTCCTGAGTCCACGTATAGCTCTGTGTCTCAGGCTATCCCTTACAAAAAAAATTGATGCTTTGGCCGTGGATGTCTGTGCAATAAAACATGAATTTGACAAAATCCAGCAAAAATTTACAGAAACGGAGTCTCGCATCTTAAGGGTAGAAGAGGATTTAAAAACGGAAAAAAGAGAATGGCATATGTTGAAAAAACAAATCAGTATATTACAGGAGCAATAGACACAGAAAGCCGGATAAGAAGAAATAACATTAGGATTATAGGGCTACCAGAGCGGGTGGAAGGAGCCAATGCAGTGGAGTTTGCAGAAAAGTTGATAACAACAACCTAAGGTCTGATAGATGCATCAGCAACTTTTGCAATAGAGAGGGCGCATAGGATCTCCCCCCGCTCTCCTAAACCCGGAGCACCACCTCGTCCATTTTTGATGCGGATCCTAAACTGTAGAGACCGAGATCGTATCTTAACGGAAGTTAGGATGAGGGGGGACATACAATACAAAAATGCTAGACTATTATTTTTTCCGGATTACCCCCCAGAGATACAGCAGCAAAGAAGATCTTATATGGGCGTTTGTAAGGGACTAAGAAAGAAGGGGATCAAGTTTAGTCTGTTATACCCTAGTAGACTACGGGTGATCGATGGGACACATACAAGATTTTTTGAGACGGCAACAGCGGCGGCAGAGTGGTTAGAGACTAGATAAAATATTGCTCCCTGGATGAACTTCTCCCCTTTTTTATTTATTTTTTATTTTTTCAGACGTAGTATTTTTATTTATTTTTTTGGGGTATGGACATATCATTTTTTTCTGAATTATTTTTTTTTTTTTTGGATCTTTGGGGTGGGGTGGGACCAACAAAGCGAGGAGCCAGCTTAGGAGTGGGCACTCGGAGGTTGAGATTGCGAGTGGACAACCATACACGATCTCCGACCTAGTAGGAAGGAGCAGGCAACCGTCTGCAATCAGCCTGGAGCTTCTGGCACTGCGCAGAGACCTTGAGGGACCTCTGGATCTGTACCCATGAAGCACGTAGAGCAGAAAGGTGGTTCTCTACAGCCGGAAAATCTTGGGGAGAGAATGACTCCGGTAATACGGCAGGTTGGAACCCATAATTGGCCATGAAGGGAGACATCCCAGAGGAAGAGTTAACTGCCGTGTTCCTGGCAAACTCAGCCCATGGCAGAAGGTCAACCCAATTGTCCTGATGATCGAAGACCTAGCAACGAAGAAATTGCTCCAAGGCTTGATTGGATCGCTCTGCGGCCCCATTGGACTGAGGGTGGTAAGCCGAAGAGAAGGAGAGTCGAATACCCAACTGGGAGCAAAAAGCACGCCAGAAACTGGACACAAACTGACTTTCTCGATCCAAAACTATCTCTTTAGGCAAACCGTGCAACCGGGAGACCTCCCTGGCGAAAAACGTGCCAACTCCTGTGCAGTGGGTAAATTCTTGAATGGAACACAGTGGCACATTTTGGAGAACCGATCCACAATCATGAGAATGACCGTATGGCATCGGGACACATGGAAGGTCCACAATGAAGTCCATCCCCAGGTGTGACCATGGGCGCTCCCCATTGGTAATGGGTTGTAGAAGTCCCAACGGAAGATGCCGAGGGGATTTATTCTGGGCACAAACAACTCCTCAGGCACGAAGCATCTACCATTGGGTTTCCCTGAGGGAGCACCAGATTGAGCCGCCAGAATCTGCTCTCCAAGAGGAGAGGTCAAGCTGGTGCAGATGGCGGCCAGGATCTGATTTGGAGGTATGACCGAAGTCGGTATCGATTCCTCCCTGGACAGCTCGGAGTATTGACGTGATAAGGCATCCGCCCCGACGTTCTTGGAACCGGGTAAGTAGGAGACCACGTAATTAAAGCGTGACAGGAACAGAGCCCATCTGGCCTGACGGGGTGTCAATCTCTTGGCCTCTGAAAGGTACGTCAGATTCTTGTGGTCCGCCAGGATGAGAACCGGAACCACAGAACCCTCGAGCAAGTGCCTCCATTCTTTGAGAGCCTGCACGATAGCTAACAGCTCTCTGTCACCAATCTGGTAGTTTCCTGGAGTAGAAACCACAGGGAAGCAGAGGTCCCTCTGGTGTCCGACACTGAGACAGAAGTGCGCCTACTCCCGTCTCAGACGCATCCACCCCAAGGACGAAGGGCAACCCAGGATTGGGATGAACAGTATTGGAGCCGAAGCGAAGGCTGAATTTAGAGCCTCAAAAGCCAGGATGGCCTCGGCCGGCCAATCTTGGGAATTACTGCCCTTCCTGGTCAGATCCATGAGAGGCTTGGCCAGCATGGAGAAGTCCCTGATGAACTTCCGATAATAATTGGCGAAGCCCAAAAAAAGCGCTGCGGGGAACGAAGACCACTGGGCTGTGGCCACTGTAGGACTGCCAAAAACTTCTCAGGTTCCATGGAGAACTCCTCTGCTGAAATGATGTAACCTAAGGTTACCTGGGACCGGTGAAATTCGCATTTCTCAAGCTTACAGAAAAGCTTGTTCTCTCGTAACCGTTGCAACACTCGCTTGACGTCCAGAATGTGGACCTCCATGGATTCAGAGTATACCAAGATATCATCCAAATAGACCACTACACACTGCTGCAACAGGTCACAAAAAACATCATTGATAAATTCCTGAAATACTGCGGGCGCATTGCACAATCCAAAGGGCATAACCAGGGATTCGTAATGACCGGTCCTGGTGTTAAACGCGGTCTTCCACTCGTCACCCTCCTTGATCCTTACAAGGTTATACGCAGCCCTTCTGGTCGAGTTTGGTAAAGACCGTTGCCCCCTTGAGGCGGTCGAACAACTCAGAAATCAACGGAATCGGGTATGCATTCTTAATCGTGATGCGATTTAGGCCCCTATAGTCGATGCAAGGCCTTAATTCTCCGCCCTTCTTTTTTACAAAGAAAAGGTCTAATGAGTCACCTGCGACGGCTGAAGGGGTCTGCCGTCTATCGCCTCAAGGACCAGCGGAGCAACTCGAGCCTGCAAAGGAATGGAGTTTGCGGCAGCAAATTTACTGTCGATGAAAAATCCACCAGCACCAGAGTCCACCAATGCCTGGGCCGTCACCGAGCCCCCGGCCCAGGAGAGGACAACGGGGATCAGAGGTTTATCAGCACGGGGACGAAGAAACTCCACCCAAGATCTGTCCCCGACAGGATCTCAGGTGCGAGCGTTTCCCTGACGGTTCGGTCATGACAACCAAAAATGCCCAAGGAGACCACAGTACATGCATTGGCCCTCACATCTCCGATGTGCCCTCTCCCTCTCAGACAGGCGAGCAAACCCCAGCTGCATGGGCTCACCCCCAGGCAAGTCAACCCCAGGAGGGGTGGGAGGAGAGGGAGGCACGGGTGGGACAGCAAACGTAGGCGCCAATCTGTTGGGAGGCGTCCGCAGGCTCTCCTTAAAGGAAGGTCTCTCCCTGAGTCTGGTGTCAATCAATATCAGGAAAGAAATGAGAGCCTCGAGCTTCACAGGTAGGTCCTTAGCCGCAATCTCATCTTTCAAGGTATCAGAGAGACCATGGGAGAAAGCCGCCACCAGAGCCTCATTATTCCAGCCCACCTCTGCTGCCAGGGTACGAAACTCAATGGCGTATTCGGCTACCGATCGTGAACCCTGTCTGATGGACATGAGGAGCTTTGTAGCAGAGGCAGAGCGAGCCGGCACATCGAAAGCCCTCCGAAGAGAAGCAACAAAACCGGAAAACTTGGCAACCACCGGTATATTGTTCTCCCATAAGGGACTTGCCCAGGCCAAAGCCTTGTCCGAGAGCAGCGAGATCAGGAAGCCCACCTTCGATCTCTCAGTAGGGAAGGCATGTGGCAGCAACTCGAAATAAATGCCCACTTGGTTAAGGAAGCTTCGGCACTGAGTTGGCTCACCCCCAAAGCGCTGTGGGAGGGGGGCAGAACCGGTCATACCCCGAGACACCGCAGGCGCAACAACGGGTGCCGGGGTAGACTCTGGCACAACAACCGGAGCGGCAGTAGGAGCGGTAACAGGAGCGATCCCAGAAGCGACAACCGGCCTATCAGCAACAGGAGCGAGATGAGCAGTGCATGCAAGAAGGGTTTGCAACGCCTGAGAGACCTGACCCAGCAGGTGCTCCTGCTGATCAAGTCTGGCAAACAGCATGGGTAGTAAGGGTGGCCCTGTACCGTCAGGATTCATGGTTTGGGCCTAATGTCATGGAAGCATGAATCAGACGTACATAAACAGATAAATTAATATGAAGATTTTATTGAAAACCAAAAAGGTCAAAGTCCAAACTGACGATCAAACAGCCAGAAGAGTCGTCCACCAGAGCCAGGGTCGGTAGTCAGGGATGGGAGTCAGCCAAGCCGGAGTCTGTAGCCAGAGGGAACCAGAAGGAACGTCCGTGGAGCCGGGTCGGTGACTAGGAATGAGCCGAACATACCCGCGTTCGGTTCGCACCAGAACCGTCGAACAGACCGCGGGTTAGAACCCCATAGAAGTCTATGGGACTCGAACGTTCGAATTCAAAAAGGCTAATTTTAAAGACCAATATTTAAGTTATTGTTGGAAAACGTCTTTGAGAACCCGGGTCTTGCCCCAGGGAACATGTATCAATGGAAAAAAAAGTTTTAAAAACTGTAGTTTTTTTCTTGCGCATCGCTTTTAATCATGCTTAAAGTGAAAAAAAATAAATCAGAAACCCCTTTAAAAAAAAGTACCTGCTGGGTGTCTATAGTAGTGGCATGTGTTTAGAAATGTCCCTACACAACATGAGGTTACTCTCAAAAAAAAGTAATTTAATATTGCTTGCGGCTTCAAAGTAATGTTTGGTCCTGCAGTATGGATAAAAATCATGGAAAAAAATAGCATGAGTTTCCCCGCCACCACTCCCCCCAGGTCTTTACAAGACCCAGTGCCGATCCTGACCTCCATGAGGCCCTAGGCAAAGTCTGTCGACAGTGACATGTCACATTAAAGAAAGTTGCGAAGCGGGGGGAGGGGGTGTTCTGCTGTCGGAAATGACTTCTCACCAGGCGGGGCCTCTAGTAATTTTGGTGGCCCTTTGCAGCTTTGCGTGGCCCTAAGTGGCTTGCATAGTGTGCCTATAGGGAGGATCGGCCCTGACAAGACCCTATGGCCCTATATACTTTAAACAGCAGTATACATGCGGTGCAAACAAGACAAGGACTGTAGGTTTGTTACGTAGAATCTGAACCATGTCATACTTTGCTGCTGCATATTGCACAATTTCCTAAAGAGACCCTCAACAAACTACATGACACTTGTGCCTGGTGATGAGGCCATTGATGTTCCAGTGTCAGTCAAGCTTTCTTCCCATATCTAACCCACAAACTCATCCACTGATCATAAAGTCTAAAAAAAAAAGTTTCGTATCGTCGTATTGCACAATCGTTTTTCTGACGTTTTCTACCGACTGTAAACGACGTTCTCTATCCCTTTATACACTGCGCATGTGAGAAGCTCCGCACGTTTCCACGCCCATGACGTTCGTCCTAGTGATTGCCACGCCCCTTTTTAGTCGGTCAATGTGGAGACTAGAGGAGTCTGAAGACATGATGGAGGAGAGATAGCAAGCTGCAACCAGGCAGGAGACAGGCCAGGCACTCACCAGGAGGAGCAGGAGGTACAAAGCCACCAACATGAGCTTTGAAGAGATAGTTGAGATGGTGGCTATTTTAAAAAAGGAGGACTACGACGGCATAAAAGAGCCTTACAAAAACCCCAATAAACTCAAGGCACAGATCATGGATAAGGTACGGAGGGCTATCCATGCAAAATTCGGGGTGCAGAGGTCCACGGAGCAGTTGCGCAAGAGATGGAGTGATTTGAAAATCCGAGAGCCAGAGCAGATGGAGAAAATTTGAAGAGTCCTCAGAAGACGTAAGTCATTTTCATGTCTGCTCTGAATTATTATTTTTATTTTTATTTTGTGGCATGTGCTTTTTATCGCAGGTTGTGTATATATACAGTTCAAGAACAGATGTTTGAAGGTTCATGTTTGTGTGGGCATAATAATTGGTTGGTCATTCCATTTAAGACCTTTTTATGTGAGACAATTTTTTTAATTAATGTAGATGTGTTATTAAGTTGATTTAAATAATTCAACTTAAGTCAATATACATTAAAAGGAGAGTATGCTCAGCAAAGCAGTTGATTACACATGCACTCAGTAGCACAATGGTTGGCATGGCCAATCCGCCCTATAGGCTCACTATGCAAGCCGCTTAGGGCCCCGCAAAGCTGCGAAGGGCCCCCCAAATAACTAGAGGCCCCGCCTGGTAAGAAGTGATTTTCGCCCCCTAACCCCCGCTTCTCAACTCGCTGGCTGCATGGGAGAAGAGGCAAGAAGTCAGCACCCTTTACTTCTCAATTTAATGTAATTTCAGACAGCAGAACACCCCCTCCACCCACTTTTTAACTTTCTTTAATGTGACATGTCACTGTCATTAGCGCCCCCCCGCTTCTCATTTTTAATGTGCCATGTCATTTTGCTTCGGGCCCCAGGGAGGTCAGGATCGGCACTGAGTGTTGGTCACAAGAACAACCTAGTTAGTTAGCGTTTCACACAGAGGTGATCCAGTGTCAACTTGTTGTTTTGCCATGTAGGAAACTTGGCCAATGATAGAGAAATGCAGCAGCTTTGGTAATGGATAAAATCCTGTGTTAAGCTTAGGATTGTAAAAACACACAATTGTACGACACTTTTTAAAAAGAATGATTGATATTCCTCTTTCAGGCCTCTAATCTTTTTGATACATCTATCCCTTTTTTTACAATCTCATAGGCCGCAATCAAGCTGCAGCAGTGGAGCCGACCAACCCCACACAATGCCAAGCCCCACCCTCGCCGGATGTGCAGGAAGTGCAAAATGCCACCACATCAGGTCAGTGTCATACAGCACAGCTTCAAGTAATACATGTAGGCCTGCATAATTTTAATGACATGTTTTTTTTTCCAAATTTCAGGTGTACGAGCTGTTGGGGGCGGCTTAGACACCGACAGTGCCCAGGTGCTAATTGGGGGGATAATTTGCTGCATGGATGAAATAGAGGACACAAACCTCGCCCTCTTGAAGACCATAAAGAACAACAAGAAGGTGCTCCAAAACCTGAAAAATCTTGTTGACATTCTGGGGAGGGTTTAAAAAAAATAATAATAAAAAAAATATTTAAAAAAAACATAAAAAATAAAATAAAAACCAGTAGATGTAGACAATTGTTTAAATGCAAAAATATAGGTCTTAAAAATAAAAAATAAAACATTTCTAGTTTGATATTTAAAAAAAAGTGTGATACAATAAATATTTTTGGATACTCAACAATGTCTGGCTTCTTATTATATCAATGCTGCCTAAAACACTGCAACCCCTCACAGATACTGTAATTGGAGCGCAATGAAGAGGCACGTGCCAAAGTATTGCATCAAAAATTGTTATTAGACGCCCCTGTTAAACAGGGGCACAAAAATTGTGCCTTAGGCACAACACATCACTGCAACCCCTCACAATACCTCCAATTGGAGGACAACAAACAGCCACGTGCAAAGTATTGCATCAAAAATTGTTATTAGACGCCCCTGTTAAACAGGGGTACAAAAATTGGGCCTTAGGCACAACACAACACTGCAACCCCTCAGCAAACAAGGAGCCACGTGCAAAGTATTGCATCAAAAATTGTTATTTTGCACAAGCGCCGTAGATGTGCGCTGTAATGCAGTGGGTGTAACCTTAAGCTGACCCCTGGAGGGCATCCTGCCTCTTTGGAGATGTGCCTGTGCCTCGTCGTCCTCCTCTCTCCTATCAGGCACCCAGGTAGAGTCAGTGACATCATCATCCCCTCCCTCCTCATCACTGTCAAAAACCTGGCAGTATGCTCCAGCTGGGGGAACATCATCACTGCCAGATTGCTGTCCCTCTCGGCCACCCCCTCTCCCTGGGCTCACATCAATGCCTTCCTCTATCTGTGTTCCGTCATCGGAGTCTTCAAAACGCTGCACATCTTCCTGCAGCATGTACCCAACACTGTGTTGAAACAGTTCGGGGGATTCCTCAGGAGGACATGGTGGTACTAGGGAAGTATTGTGTGAAGCCATTGGTAGGAGGACGCCTTGGCAGCTGCTTTGCCAGACAAACTTTGGTCAGTCTGTGTGAGAGAGGATGAGGAGGATGAGGACGGCTTGGTCATCCACTCTACTAATTTCTCTGCATGTTGAGGCTCAACACGGCCATCTCCCGAAAAGAAGGACGAGCGGCCACGGCCACGTGCTGAAGAGGATGCACCACATCCACCACCAGCGTTACCTCTAGATGCAAAGCCTGCTTGCCCTCGTGACTCTCTGCCTCTCTTTGTTGTCCTTCCAGACATATTTATGCGTTCAGGTGGTATGTAACAGCACAAGCAGAGTCACACCAACTGCGTTCAGGTGGTATGTAACAGCACACGTGCGGTGACACCAAATGCGCTCAGGTGGTATGTAACAGCACACGTACAGTGACACTAACTGCGCTCAGGTGGTATGTAACAGCACACGTGCGGTGACACCAAATGCGCTCAGGTGGTATGTAACAGCACACGTACAGTGACACTAACTGCGCTCAGGTGGTATGTAACAGCACACGTGCAGTGACACCAAATGCGCTCAGGTGGTATGTAACAGCACACGTGCGGTGACACCAAATGCGCTCAGGTGGTATGTAACAGCACACGTGCGGTGACACCGAATGCGCTCAGGTGGTTTGTAACAGCACACGTACAGTGACACTAACTGTGCTCAGGTGGTATGTAACAGCACACGTGCGGTGACACCAAATGCGTTTAGGTGGTATGTAACAGCACACGTACAGTGACACTAACTGTGCTCAGGTGGTATGTAACAGCACACGTGCGACTGCATTTCTGTGCAATTCAATAGCCTACTTGCATTAACAGCAACTGCCTTTCTGTGCAAATAAATAGCACACTTGCAGTAACAGGTAATGCGTCTATGTGCAATTAACTAGCACACGTTGACTAACACGGAGTACTATGTTTAAGGTAAACCCTAATGCAGGCAATACAACACGTTAGAGCACTGCATCAAGCACAATCTCCTGCCTGACAGATACTAATAGCAGATCTAGCTAAGCTATACAGTTTATAAATATGTGGTATGTGTGAAAGGGGTAGTGGCGCTGTCCCACACCCTATAGGTCAAAAGGGTATAAGTGTCAGTGTATTGACTAGTGAGATAGATACTGCAAATTATAAATAAACAATAGAGTGCAACAATATTATAACAACATTGAATAAATGGTATGTGTGAAAGGGGTAGTGGCGCTATTTTTGTTTTTATTTTTCATTTTATAATTTTTTACCTTGCTGATTGTAGTGTTTGTTCCCTTTCATACCACATTGCTTACCTTTTTATCATTGGACATGCATTTTGTACCCATTATCATTTCATTTATGTAATGCACCTGGATTGTGCATAATAAAAAAACCTCCTTTTTTACTACACTATGGGAGCCTATTTCTTCCTTTTTTCCGGTGGAATGAGGATCTGACTAATCTAAAGGACACATCTTCCCTGGACGGATAGCACCACTGGAGGAAGCTGGGACCCATCTGTGACTACACGCCTAACACCCCTGCAGGGGTGATTAGTTCTGGTGAGTGGGGAACCTGGTGGGGGAGCACCGGACCACAGCGTTACCACCAACTTACACCTTTTTTGATGGAAATCTACATCTAAGATTACTGCACATCTATCAACGTGATATATGTTTGGATTTTTGCAATTTCATGGACTGTACTTTTTTATTTTTTATTTTTATTACTAAGTTTGCACTTTGCACTTTATCACCAAATGTTTATTATTTAATGTTGTTATAATATTGTTGCACTCTATTGTATATTTATAATTTGCAGTATCTATCTCACTAGTCAATACACTGACACTTATACCCTTTTGACCTATAGGGTGTGGGACAGCGCCACTACCCCTTTCACACATACCATTTATTCAGGTACTTCACTCGTGAGGTATCTTTTTCTGGGGGGCTGCAGTCCTTAATACATTTCTTCCTAAGCGCACTTTCTCACTTGTTCAGTTTATAAATATATTGACAACTCCTAGGGATGTCAATATATTCTCTACAAACTGTAAATTTAACTATACTAACTAGTAGCCTCCCTCATCTATCTATCTATCTATCTATCTGAAAAGACACTGTGTCTCTATCTCTCTCTCTCTAACTGACTGTCTGTCTGACTTCTCTGTAAAGCAACCCGGAAAACACTACACGAGGCCGCCCAGGAGGCGGCCTTTTATAGTGTGGGGCGTGTGCTAAAGCCCTGAGCCCTAATTGGCCAAAGCACCCAGGCTTTGACCAATTAGGTCTCTTCGTTTTTTGGGCGCTGTGATTGGTCAAACATGCAGGGTCATCGTGCATGCTTGGCCAATCATCAGCGCGCAACGCCGCAGTGAATTATGGGTCGTTGCGCGTCATTCGAATTTGGCGCGAACGACCCGTTTTGTTCGTTTTCGACGAACTATCAAACAGGCAATGTTCGATGCGAACGCGAAGCTCATCCCTATCGGTGACCAAGAGCAAGCAGCACAATCACAGAAGAGGTATCAGACGAAAGGTTTAAGCGAGGAAATGCTGCAGCTGCCGTCTATATACTGTGTGTATATATATATATATATATATATATATATATATATATATATATATATATATATATATATATATATATATATATACTGAGCAGTCAGCTCCTCCCAGTGGGAAGGAGGAGCTGCAGGGTGTGGCAGGTTACAAGAACCCCATGAAGCAAAATGGCTGCTATAAATCTGATAAAGATGAAGGTTCTTCCCGGGTTCCTGTATCTATTTAGGAACTCTCCACTATGGTTACCCATGAGATTTTTGTACAGCTGCATGGAATGCTCTCATCATTTATATGGGAAAATAAAACCGTAAGAATTAAACTGAATACACTTATGAGACCGGCAGCACAGGGGGGGGTTGGACTTCCCAGATTTTCACCAATATTCTTTAGCCACGCAGCTGGTGACGGTTGCGAGATGGTTGAACCCGGATGGGTTAGATCCTGCAACCATGTTAGAAGCAGCAGTGGTTCAATCAGTAGAGGCACTGCAGGGGCTATTGTATAGAGGGCTAAAGTCTAGGCGAGAGGTGACTCCTCTAATGAAAACAACAGTTAAAATATGGAATGCTGCTATGGTAAAAGAGGGATGGTCAGAAACTAACCTATCCCCAAACACCCCATTATGGAGGAACCCTGAACTGCCGCACCTGGATTCTATACAGGATCCAGGGGCATGGACTAAATATGGGGTAAAAAAGGTATCGCAAATAATACAAGGAGGAAGATTCTCCACATTTGAGGAGATAAGGAAGGTATGGAATATCCCACAGAGTTACATCTTTAGATATAAGCAACTTACCCATGCATTAGTGGCCCAGTTTTCAGGGGGAACCCCGCAAATAATGGAAGTAGGGCTCGAAAAAATGGTAAAAAGTGGAAAAGGGACCATCTTAATCCTATATAAGCACTTAGTAAAAAATACACCATTTAATACAAATAAATTAAGGGAACAGTGGAGAAGAACAAGGAGGGGGTGGTGTCTGCGCTGTGGAGGAGATATGGAGGTGTCACAAGGATGGGTGATGGGACAAGTGAAATGGTGTGAAAGGGGCTGAAACCAAACTTAGAACAAGACAATGTGAAACTAACGTATATAAATCAGCGCAGAGCATATGGTATATAAATCACAATATAAATTGATATGGTAAAATCCCAAAAAATGACAAACATACTCGATATTACAGTAATGAAGAAACCAAAAAAACCCACATAAAGTGCTGGAAATGACAAAACAGGTGTTTAAGCCAGAAGGAACATCCCACAAGGAATGCCTCTGGATGGGTGAAAGAGTCTCTCTAGTCTCTCCCAAAGGTCCAGAAGGTCCAGAGATAAAGATGTGGTGTCAGGAAACGTTAGCAGTAAGCACCTCTGGTGGTCCCTAACTCCTCACCTCAGGGCTATTGCACGGATAGCCAAACAACCACCTCCAGAGGGGGGGTTACTTCAATAAGACGACAGCGGCACTCCTCAGCAGTGAGGCATAAAAAAGATGGAACGGGTCTTGATATAGTGTGAAGGGAACATCTAACATCTATAACAGCATCATAAATCACACATGCATCCACTCACATAAAAGTGATGGATGGTGGGTCTATCTCCCACGAACTCTGAGTTCGCTCTTGATCCGGAGTGTGCACCTGACTGCTTCTCTTCCAAGGGGGTGCTAGATAGCACTCAAAACGAATCTGAGGAACCTCAGACGGTGTGCATGGGGGAGAGACAGACCATAGTACAGCCCAGCAAATTGAAACACATTTATTGAACACACATGGGTTGCACTCACATTTTAACCACTTCCCTACGGCCGTACGACTATATGCGGCCGCAGGGTGGTGCTAAATCTCCGGGCTGCCGTGTTTTCACGGCAGTCCCTTTCCTCGTTCCCAGCGCGTGCTCCAGAGCGCGCAGCGGGGAACTTGTGTACTGGCCGTGTCCCTTGGACACAGCCAATCACAGATCGCCGCGAACGGCCAATCAGAGTGGCCGTTTGCGATGCGATCTGATGGGCCAATGAGAGATGATCTCATATGTAAACATATGAGATCATCTCTCATTGCCGGCTCTCACAATGACAGCGTCCTGTCATAGAGAGAGCATACCGATCTGTGTTCCTAGTACATAGGGACACAGATCGGTCACCCCCCCTCCCCCCACAGTTAGAACACAATGCAGGAAACACATTAACCCCTTCCTTACCCCCTAGTGTTAACCCCTTCCCTGCCAGTCACATTTATACAGTAATTAGTGCATATTTATAGCACTGATTGCAGTATAAATGTGAATGGTGCATGGTGCCAAAAATGTGTCAAAAGTGTCCGCCATGATGTCGCAGTCGCAATAAAAATTGCAGATCGCCGCCATTACTAGTAAAAAAATAAATAATAAAAAATAACAATTCTGTCCCTTATTTTGTAGGCGCTATAACTTTTGCGCAAACCAGTCGCTTATTGCGATTTTTTTTGATTTTTTTTAACCAAAAATATGTAGAGGAATACGTATCGGCCTAAACTGATTTTTTTTTTTAAATTGGGCTATTTTTTATAGCAACAAGTAAAAAATATTGTATTTTTTTTCAAAATTGTCGTCCTTTTTTGTTTATAGCGCAAAAAATAAAAAGGACGCCAATTTTGTTTGGGAGCCACGTCGCACGACCGCGCAATTGTCAGTTAAAGCGACGCAGTGCCGCAAGCTGAAATTTCACCTGGTCAGGAAGGGGGTTTACATGCCCAGTAAGGAAGTGGTTAAAAAAGGTGCTTGGACATAGGAATCCCAGACAGACAGCAGGTGGGTCTTGCTGCGTCAGGCGTGTGGACTCTAATGCTCCTTTCTACGAAACAGTGGAGAAGAGATGTCTCAGATTTGGAGGGGGAAAACTGGGAAGAAGTGTGGGGGTTCCCACTACAGGCACTGGTATCACTTCGAGATAAACTAATACAATACAAGATAATACATAGGAGTCACTATACACCATATAAATTAAATAAGATCTCTCAGTCTAACCCCCCGAATTGTTGGAGATGTGCAGACAGCTCAGGAGATTTTATACATATATTTTGGTGATGTCCCAAAAGAGTGGTATTCTAGAGGGAGGTTCTAAGAAATATTGCTATAGTAACATCAATAGTTCTGGAACAAGAGGCAGAGATTTGTTTATTGGGATTGGTAAGGAAGAAGATTGTTCCGATGGGAAGGAGGATACAGGTGGCACTACTATTTAATATTATGCTAGAAAGACGATAGTCCTAAATTGGAAAAAGGAAGAGGCCCCCTCGGTGGCTTAATGGAAAAATCTAGTCAACAACTGCTTACCGTTATACAGGGAGACATACAGTAACAGAGGACAAAGGGAGAAATTTAAGAGCGTTTGGGCAAGCTGGATAGAAAATCCAATGACAGCTTTAGGCTAAATAGGACACAGGGGAGGGGTAAAGGCACCAAGAAAGGAAGGGAAGGAATGTAAGAGGAATATGTAGATGGAAGGAATGTTAGAATGGTAGGAATATGGTATATGTATGTATGTCACTGTTGTTCTTCTTTTTTGTGTATGGAAATGGAAAAAAAATTAATAATGAGATTTGTAAAAAAAAAAAAAAAAAAGATAAATAGTTTGCAATATAGAAAAATAAAACGACCAGATGAGTCCCCTAAAGAGTCCAGTTCTTGGTAGGCCAGAGCCTTATGTATCAAATCGCTCACCCCACAAGAGTAAGCAAAGTGGGTGGAATTATACACCTTGTCATGCCATGCATAGTGCAGACAGGTCCTGCGTAACATGGGTTTCCTGAAGGCCTATAACAGCAAGGTGGAATTTGCACAGAAATGATGAGATCATAGTGCGTTTCAATTGGTCATGCACTCCTTGAACATTCCAGGAGACCAAAGGTGTAGCAGATGTAACAAAAGACCAGGATAATCATTGCAGAGATAAAGGGCTTGTCGTCAGGTCCTGGGAGGGCACACATCTGTAAAGGTGATAATATCTGAGAGTATCCAGAAGAAGGTGAAACAGGTTATGTGGTCTATGCAGTGAATGACACTGGATAAGTTCACATAACCGGAGTTGAACAGCTATGCGCACAAGCAACTAAGGTGATCCAATGGGAAGAGAGAGGATTGGGGTGCCAAACCATTATCAACTCAACAGGGGCAGTCCCCCTCCACACCCTTAAAGTCTGTCCTCGAAAGGGTTGTTGGGTGCTAACAGGAAAACTTGCCATAGGAACCATGGCATGAGATATTGAAGAATTGCAAGCATACTTCTCACTTGTTGGCATAGGGTAGAAAACGTTTAGAAAAATAAAGCCGGTGACATTTAGCACTGTTATTAAAGATCACTCTTCCCCTCCTTCTGGCCGACGGATGCATAGATCATGTTAATTGTGATCCAGTCAAGAAGCAGCATCAGATGCTGTTTCAAAAAAGTGGGATTGGGTTCTGGTTGTAACCTGTAACTTGCCAGGGTATAGCATAGTGCAGAGGCATAACTAGAACCTCCAGGGCCCGGGTGCAAGAAACCATAAAGGCCCCCCCTGACCACCAGCCATGGCGCACCCATGGTGGCAGAACGCCAGAGCTTGGTGCGACCTTTGGGACTCTGGTAGTACCGACACTGGTGTCAGTATTTTTTTATTTTAGTTATTTTATTTGTTACCATTTTATTTATTTTTTTCACAATTTTTTTTAGGAGCCCGTTGGGGGTGGGAGTGGGGACTTTTCGGAGCCTCGTAGGACCCCTTTGTCAGGCATGTGTCAAGACATGCCTGACAAAGTGGTCCTACATGGCTCGGAAACGTTGCACTACATCGTTTTGTGATCACTGATTCATTAAGACAAGGGAGGAGCTGGTAAATTACACATTTATTGGCTCCTTCCCCACTCTTCATCCAGAAAAAATCCCCCCCAGCAGCTGGGAAGGAGAGGAGAGGGGGGAACCCGGCAGCACAGGCGCTGGATAGCGTGGGGGGGCAGCCTATAGAGGAACCATTCCCCTTCATTTTCCTTCTGCAGCCTTTCATCTGCTGCAGGAGGAAAATGTATGGGGATTGGTTCCTCTATATGCCACCCCTCTTATCCAGGTGTACAGGGGGCTGCACGGGAACCATGGAACATGCAATTGTGACCCCGGTAAGTCCTGTACATGCACCCTTTCTGGTGGGATGAGATGTGTGACAGTGCTGGGGGGATGGGATTGTGGCAGTGCTGGGGGGAATGGAATGAGTGGCGGTGCTGGGGGGAATGAGTGGCAGTGGTAGAGGGAGGGAAGAATGAGTGGCAGTAGTGGGTGGGTGTGATGAGTGGCAGTGCTGGGGGGTGGGATTAGTGGCAGTGCTGGTGTGGGATGTGTGGGAGGATGAGTGGCAGTGGTGGGGGATACGGCTGAGTGGCAGCAGGGCCGGACTGGGAATGAAAACCAGCCCTGGAAATAATTTCATACCAGCCCCATAGCATTATTATACTAGCCCAACATCATAACGTCATGCGCTTTGCCGGCGGTATAGCTGCGGTGTCCATTCATTTCAACGGGCAAGAGCGGTGGAGGAGTGTGAGGAGCGGCTCTTTCACGGCGCTTTGAAGGCACTATCTTTAGCGTTATAGTGCCTGCAAACCGTCTCAGTGTAAAAGGGGTCAAACTCTGATATAAAGGGAGGCACTGGTGACTAGAGAACCCACTTATATCAGAGTCCACTACATTCTCCTTTACATCAGAGTTCCCCTCTTGCACTGTAAGGTTGAATCCAGACTATGATGTAAAGGGGAACTCTGGGAATGTGGGGAGGACTCTGGTGACCAGAGACCACCTTCTGCGGAAAGTGAACACTAAGGTAAGGGGGTTTACTGATGTAAGGGGGAAACCTTAAGATCAGTGCCCCCTTACAATATTGTATTGACCCCCCCCCCCCCCAGACTGGCCTGGAGGTGCTGGCACTGACCTCCTCTCAGGTGCACCGTGCAGGGCTCAGCCAGTCTCCTTCAGCTTGGTGGCTCTTGTTTTTTTCCCATAGTTTCCTCTCCACAGTCCATACATGTCTGACTTCTCCCATAACCCCTATCCTGGCGGCACTCCCACTCTCGACTCCTCTCCAGACCTGATATAAGACAAGAGAGGAGATGGCACAGGGGAGGTCAGAGGCTGCGGACGGTACAGGGGATGTTGGAGGCTGTGGACGGTACAGGGGATGTTGGAGGCTGTGGACGGTACAGGGGAGGTCGGAGGCTGCGGACGGTACAGGGGAGGTCGGAGGCTGCGGACGGTACAGGGGAGGTCGGAGGCTGCGGACGGTACAGGGGAGGTCGGAGGCTGCGGACGGTACAGGGGAGGTCGGAGGCTGCGGACGGTACAGGGGAGGTCGGAGGCTGCGGACGGTACAGGGGAGGTCGGAGGCTGCGGACGGTACAGGAGAGGTCGGAGGCTGCGGACGGTACAGGAGAGGTCGGAGGCTGCGGACGGTACAGGAGAGGTCGGAGGCTGAGGACGGTACAGGGGAGGTCGGAGGCTGAGGACGGTACAGGGGAGGTCGGAGGCTGAGGACGGTACAGGGGAGGTCTGAGGCTGCAGACGGTAAAGGGGAGGTCAGAGGCTGCGGACGGTACAGTGGGGCTGCGGAAGGGGGGCAGGAGGTCAGAGGCTGCAGAGGTCAGAGGCTGCAGAGGGGGGGCAGGAGGTCAGAGGCTGCGGAGGAGGGGACAGGTCAGAGGCTGCGGAGGGGAAACAGGAGGTCAGAGGCTGCGGAGGGGGGGCAGGAGGTCAGAGGCTGCGGGGAGGGGACAGGTCAGAGGCTGCGGAGAGGGGAACAGGTGGTCAGAGGTCGGAGGGTCAGAGGCTGTGGAGGGGGGGATAGGAGGTCAGAGGCTGCGGAGGGGGGCAGGAGGTCAGAGGCTGCGGAGGGGGGAACAGGAGGTCGGAGGCTGTGGAGGGGGGCAGGAAGTCAGAGGCTGCGGAGGGGGGACAGGAGGTCAGAGGCTGCGGAGGGAGGGACAGAAGGTCAGAGGCTGCGGGGAGGGGACAGGTCAGAGGCTGCGGAGAGGGGAACAGGTGGTCAGAGGCTGCAAAGGTCAGAGGCTGCCGATGGGGGACAGGAGGTCAGAGGCTGCAGAGGTCAGAGGCTGCGGAGGGGGGAACAGGAGGTCAGATGCTGCGGAGGGGGGGCAGGAGGTCAGAGGCTGCGGAGGGGGGAACAGGAGGTCAGAGTGTCGCGTACCTGGTAGGAGTCTGATATGATGAAGTTAGCCTCTCTTGTATCTCCAGCCCAAAACCCCTTTGAGGATGAGACAGATGACGGTTAAGGTTAGGAGGAACACGAGTGCCTGCAGGTGTTGTTAGTAGGGCTACCAGATGAAGGAGAAGACTGGAAACACTGATAGTGCAGCAGGTACCAGGCCAGTGGGGATGAGGGACCAGCCGGAGTTTAAGGGGAACTCCAACCTGCTTGCAAAGTCTGAATGAACAACTCGCAGGAGCTTCCAGGATGCAGAGGTCAGAAGATAGCCGGGTTTGATAACAGGCAGACAACGAGGTACACAGGGATCAGTAGAAGTGAGGTCAACTGGATAGCCGGGATCAGAAGCCAAGTATTCAGGAGGAAATCAGAGTGCAGGGAAGAAGTCAAGGTAAGCCAAGTCGGTAACAGGAATCCGGTAGAGAATACAGGTGTCAGGAAATCGGGGCACTGCTGAAGACCAGTCAGCACCGGCTGGTAGTCAGAGCTCCCTTTAAATAGGCATCAGGAGGGATCAGGAATGCCTCCTGCGCGCGCACACCAACTGTTGCGTATGCGCAGTAGCGTGCTGTGATGGCTGTTGTATTTTTTGAGCGCACGCATGCGCGCCAATGGGTTGGAAAGTCCGTTGTAGTCTAATGCCGCGTACACGCGATCACTTTTTGTGATGAAAAAAAAAGACGTTTTATCTCATGAAAAAAAACAAAGTTTTTCAAACTTCATTTTCCAAAACGACGTTGCGTACACACCATCGTTTTTCCAAAAATCTCTAGCAGTGCGCGGTGACGTCCATCACGTACGACGGGACTATAAAGGGTCATTTCCATGCGGAAGACGGCCTCTTTTGCTGATATCGTGTTGCTGCGTGTTAGTAAAAGTTTGGTGAGAGACGATTCGCGCTTTTCAGTCTTCGTGCTTTAAAAAACGTTTTCTATCTTACAGTTTGTGCTTTTGGGTTCGTATCTGTGTTACAGTGCTTGTTTTCAGATTGTATCTGTTTTGGTAGTGCGTTCTTGTTTGCACGTTCCTGTTTTGCAGGTCGTTCTTCAGAGGCCTTTCTGTTCTTCAGTGTGTTTTATTTTCGTCCGATCTGATTTGACGACCGTTTTCTAGCCATGTTGCAGGTACGTTCTCGTCGCCGAGATCGTGCTGTGCATCTTGTTAGGATGTGTGCTGCATCCCGGCTCCGGTCCTTGAGGAGGGCGAGAAGGACTTTGTGGGCCAAGGACTGGTTTCTTCCCAGGGACCAGTTCTCTTATATGCCTCTGCTGCGGGAGATCCAAGAAAATAACCCTGATGATTTCAGGAACTTTCTTCGGATGTCTGACCCCGTATTCCAGCAGCTTTTGGCTTTGGTGTCGCCTTATATCACCAGGCAGGACACTGTTATGGGGGAAGCCATCACTGCTGAGCAGCGGCTAGTTGCTGCCTTGCGGTACCTGGCAACAGGGAGAAGTCTTCAGGACTTTAATTTCTCTACGGGCATCTCCCCCCAGGCTCTGGGCCTCATAATTCCAGGGACCTGTTCTGCTATAATCCAGGTTTTGCAGGAGGACTATATTAAGGTAAGTGGTGTCCTTTAAATGCAAAAACTGTTATTATTTTTCTTTTTTTTATTTTTATGGACAAGCCCACCTAGCCTAGTCCCTATATCCCCCTTGATTTTTGTCCTCTATTGTAGTGCTGTATTTGTTGTCCCTACAGTATATCCCCCTTGATTTTAGTCCTCTATTGTAGTGCTGTATTTTTTGTCCCTATATCCCCCTTTATTTTTGTCCTCTATTGTAGTGCTGTATTTTTTGTCCCTATATCCCCCTTGATTTGTGTCCTCCATTGTAGTGCACACCCAACCCAACCCAACCCCCCCCCCCCCAAATCTTTTTGAATTCCCCTATTTTAGAAAATTATGTTTTTTTTTTTTTTTTTAGAGGTCACAAACTCATCTTGGGCCCCCCCTCACCCTATTTTGTTTTGTGACCATCAGAGGGTGTGATTATTCTGCTTATTCATCCCTTATTATTTAGGATTTGTTTAATAATACTTGAACTTAACGATCTTCTTTTTTTAGGATCCAAGAATGTTTTGTGATATTCTGTTAGCAATGTTTGTTTGAATATTTTTTTTTTTCTCTACAGTTCCCCACCATGCCACAGGAATGGCAGACTGTGGCAGCGGACTTCTCCCAGCGATGGAATTCTCCAAACTGTGGAGGAGCACTTGATGGCAAGCATGTCCGCATCGTGCCACCACCCCATTCCGGATCCCATTATTTCAATTACAAGGGGTTCCACAGTGTCGTGCTGATGGCGGTGGTGTCTGTCAATTACGAATTCCTGTACCTTGACGTTGGGGAAAAATGGCCGGATGTCGGACGGCGGGGTCTTTGCCGAGATCGAGTTTGCCCAACGGCTTCAGTCGGAGGACCTGGGATTGCCACCCGCGGAGGAGAACGAATCGGGGCTTCCTTTTGTTTTCATCGCAGATGAGGCGTTTGGCTTGGGTCCCCACCTCCTGAGGCCATTTCCCCAACGTGCCCTCACCCATGAGAGGAGGGTGTTTAATTATAGGCTGGCCAGAGACAGAAGAGTGGTAGAAAATGCGTTTGGCATCATGGGCAGCCGATTCCGCTTGTTTTTAACGGCCATAAACATGGCAGAATATAAATGGAATACCATTATTGTCTGTTGCTGTAAATTGCATAATTATCTCCGAAGACATTCTGGAAATTATTTAACATTATTGCCTGATGAGGCAGTTGATGTTCCAGAGGCGGCCCGTGAGGCAGGCCATCAAGGCTTGACCCCCAAAACGCACGTGCAGTGCGCCAGGCCTACGTGGACTATTTTATGGTTAGGGGGACCATTCCAATGCCAGATCTTGGCTGAATAAATAAAAAATTACTTTTCTGAAAGAAACAGTCTAATTTTTTATTTTTTTTCATTATTGTGAATGTTTGTGTATTTTCATTGTCTCCTAGGTTATCATAGTGCTATGTGTTTTGAATGGACTAAATATCCATCATTGTTTGATGTTACCAGCAAGAACAAATCTGACATTTATAATTTTAAGGTCAGCATTCATATAAAATAACAAGCCACACAATTGTGAGTGTCCATTATTTTTATTTTTTTCGTTCTCTAAAATCAAGAAATATTTTTTTAGCATTTATATACATGTTCTTGGGATTCTAAAACAGATACAATCCTTTTTTTTTCTGGTGATTCATATAAACATTTAAAATCAAGTTTTATTTTATTTTTTCTGGTGATTCATATACACATTTAAAATCAAGTTTTATTTATTTATTTATTTTTTTCTGGTGATTCATATAAACATTTAAAATCAAGTTTTATTTATTTTATTTTTTTCTGGTGATTCATATAAACATTTAAAATCAAAAAAAATATTTCTGGTGATTTAAAAAAATAAAAAAATTGTGTGTGTTCCTAAAATTAACAAAATGTAAAAAAATTAACATCTAAAACCCTTTAAACCCTACCCAAAACATCCAGTACATTTTTGAGCTGGTGTTCCACCCTTTTCGAATTTTCTTTTATTTGTCTGGATGTATTAAAAATAGGTTATCCTACATCTACATTACCTGTGTATCTGTGTTATCTGATACTTTACCAGATGTGATGGTAGGTTCCCCTTCATCAAGATCCCTCGGGGGGGGTGTGGCTTGTGAACTTGCGTCCTGCCTTGATGCTTCCTTGCGCCCTACGAAATTGAAGAAAGGGAAACCAGAAAGGTAAATGATTAGAGGGATGAAAGATAATTCAAAATACAACTACAAAGTCCACATGTGTATAATCTACTGCTGAGCACACTCTCCTTTTTCTGCATATTGTTCCTATTAATTATTACCATCTACTAGGTACACATCTACATAAAAAAATCCACAATTGATGTCACATTAAAAACAAAATATGTCACAAGTTTCATGTTTGTGCGCACAATAACTGGTCGTAGGAGTCGTCGTAGGTTCAAACTGGAATCATACAAATAAGTTATTTTTGTCGGATACAGTGTTTGCACTCCGATTTGTCCACGCGAACTAGGCATGTTGCAATTTCTCACGAAGATCGTCGTTTATTATTTCAAAAATCGACGATTGAACGAGGACTCCTACGACCAATTAGTGTGACCACAAACATAGATATAGTACAACCTGAAAGAAGAAGCACATGGCACAAAGAACAAACACCAAAAATGAGGGCACATAAAAATTACTTACTTTTTGCTCGAATCAGTCTTTTGATTTGCTGCAGTTGCTCTGGCTCTCTTTTCTTCAGGTCTGACCACCTCTTTCTGAGTTGTTCTTTACTCCTGCGTTTTTCAAATTTCTCCCTGAGCCTCCTAATGACTTTCTCCATAATGTCCGCCTTCACCTTATTGGGATGCAGGTAAGGGCCGTGCTTCCCATCATAGTCATCATTCATTAAGATGGTCACCATCTCTACCATCTCCTGGAAGGCCATGTTTGAGGCCTTGTACCTCCGCCTGGAGCTTCCTCTTGTCTGGGCCTGGCCTGCCTCATGGCTTGAGCTTGCCATATTTGTCTGTCTGTCTTGTTCCTCCATAAATCACACCCACAAAAAAAGATAGAGAAAGGGGCGTGTAAAGGACGAGACCAAACATCAGGGGCGGGGTATGGTGCATAACGTCACACGTGCGCCGTGTTTAAAGGGATCCAACGTTCACAGTCTGAGGAAGAAGGCGGAAGTCACGATCGCATAATACGACGGTATGTAACTGTATTTTGGCCATTATTATTAGTGAACAGTGGATGATGTTGTGTGCTAGAGAAGATATGGTGTTAAAGCTTAGTAGTAGGAGTGGCTTCACTGACACTAGGGTTTTGTTTTCCATTTATACATGCAGAAATTATGGAGGCCTTCAAGGAACAAGAATTCTTTTCAGAATTTATCCAAAGATGGAGGGAACTGCCAGTGCTCTGGCAAACAAAAAACAAACAAAATAAAAACAAACAGACCAGGAAGAAAGCAATGGAGACCATGCTTGAATTTGTTAAGACAAGGGTCCCCCAACACAACAACTAACACTGTGAAGCAAAAAATTAATTCGATTAGGGGCACCTACAGGACCCAACGGTCACTAGTCCTGGCCCCAATAAGATCTGGTGCTGCATGAGTCCATATACAAGCCCAACCTGTGGTACTATAATCAGCTGCAGTTCCTTGATGACCACATAGAATCCCGGACATCCCTGTCTACCCTTCCCCCAAGGAATCAGGCCCGTCTTCCCTGCAGTCAGTCCTCCAGTCTTCCCTGCAGGCAACCTCAGAGGAAGAGCCCGAGTTCCTGGAGGACCCAGATTGTGACCCATGGAGCCAGGTATTGCATTTTACTAACAATTTATGAACTGCAATGTATAATAATGGTGACAAATTTATGTTACAAGTGTTGAAAATTCTATATGATTGCAGCAAAAATTAGGAACATGTCACTAGCCAATAGTCGCAAAACAGAATGGGGACAAAATCCATAAATGCACAGGTTATAATGATTGTGTGTAATTTTCTGGTACGCCACTAGGGGGGTAACCACAATACACCTTGAAGGGGTCGCAGATGAGAAATACCCTTTTTGGTAATTTACATTTTGTCCACCCAAACAAGAAAATACCTCCATTTCTAGTTTGGGAAAGGCCCCCTACTGAGCAATTTCAGCCAGCATCAACCCCCCCCCCACCTCCAGGGGCCACGTATCTGTAGCTGTGTAAGGGGCCACATAATTATGGATGTGTGCCCTGTGTGTAATCTTTTTTTGCAGTCAATTAGCATATGTCAGGATTTTAAAAATGGGTGTGATTAATGAAGACAACAAATTAACAATGACCCTTTTTTTAATACACAGACAGAGCAAAGCCAGGAGAAGGCAGGCCCCACAGGGAGCCAGGAGGAGGCAGGCCCCACAGGGAGCCAGGAGGAGGCAGGCCCCACAGGGAGCCAGGAGGTGGCAGGCCCCAGAGGGAGACAGGAGTCACGCCGACGAGATTGCATCTCCCAGATCCCTCCTCTCCGCACTCCCGCAAAAAGGGCAAGGAGACTGATCCAAATGGAGGAGGAGACCCAGGCCATGCTCCGTGAAGCAACTGCGGCCATCAGAGAGCAACCCACTGAAGAAGAGGGATTCGGAGCGCTCATCGCAGCCAAGCTCCAAAAGCTGGAGCCGGGCCAGCCTGTGCGCTGCGAATTGCTCATCTTCAAGGCCATAAGCATGGCCACACTGGGCAAGCTCAATGACGACATTGACATTGGGCTGATTGGCACTCCTGTCCTTTCTGCTCTTCCTGCTCCTTCTCCTGCTCCTTCTCCTGCTCCTCCTCTTCCTGAGCCAGCTCTGGCTCCTGCCACAACCTTGGCTCCAGGAACCCAGCCCCCGATGACTCGGGCTACAGGGAAGGCTGCAGGGAAGACTGCAGGGAAGGCTGCAGGGAAGGCTGCAGGGAAGACTAAAGGGAAATAGAAATGATGAGATGGTGCCCCTAATCAAATTAATTTTTGCTTGACAGACTTCATTGTTGGTTTGGTGGACCCTTGTCTTTACAAATTCAAGCAGGGTCTCCTTTGCTTTCTTCCTGGCTTCTTTGTTTTTATTTTGTTTCTATTTTTGTTTGCCAGATGTGTCTAATTTTATTTTATTGCTTTTATACATGAATAAATGGCTTTTTTGTTTGCGGGAAAAATTTGTACATGTGTATTTTTAACAATATATAGAGATTGTTTAGTGAGTAGGCAGACACATTTAAAAAAAATAAAAAATCAACATTAACAAGGGACAACAACCTCCCTGTGGGTAATTTAGGAAAAAAATATATATATTGTTGGGGTCACTTCACACACTCCAAAATCAACCACAAATCAAATTTTGGTATACATTTAAAAAAAAATTATACACAAAAAAAATTTAAAAAATTAAAATTATGGAGATGATGTGCATAAAAAAAAAAGAGAAAATAAATAAATAAATAACTAATAAAGTAAAAAGGTTGACAAAACTATGTAACAAGATGAGCCACAACAAACTAGATGTTTAGTGTAGCATTTAAATGCATTGGTTAAAATGCAGCGCATTCTTTTCTTCATTACTTTTAAAAAGAAACTAATGTGCTTAATCCATTCTGAACAGTAGTTTTACCAGAACAAGCGCTCTCGTATGAGAAATTGCTTCTGAGAATGCGCGGGTTAAAAACGTCGTTTTCAACATCGTTTTGCCCACACACCATCACTTTTTATGACACAAAAAACGACGTTTTGAAAAACGACGCAAAAAATTCAAGCATGTTCGAATTTTTTTTTTGGTCGTTTTTTTGAAGACATAAAACAACGTTTTGCCCACACGGTCATTTTAAATGACGTTTTTGAAAACGCCGTTTTTTTTCATCACAAAAAGTGATCGTGTGTACGCGGCATCAGTGTGCGCGCATGCGAGCCAAAGGCGTCTCAGTCCTTTTCTTACACATAGGCTGTAGAGGGGGGGCAGGAGGTCAGAGGCTGCAGAGGGGGGGACAGGAGGTCAGAGGCTGCAGAGGGGGGGACAGGAGGTCATAGGCTGCAGAGGGGGGACATGAGGTCAAAGGCTGCAGAGGGGGGGATAGGAGGTCAGAGGGGACAGGTCTCACACAGCCTCAGGGTACTTTGTCTGCCAAAGAGGCCTCTTCCCTTGGATCAATGGCATCTGTCACTCCTTCCCTAGCCCCACCATATCCTCCAGAGGAGTCCCCTTTACTGTTTGACCACAGTGTTGGGTACATGCTGCAGGAGGATGTGCAGCATTTTGAAGGCTCCGATGATGGTACCCAGCTTGAGGAAGACAGTAAAGTGAACCCAGAGAGAGGAAGTGCCCAAAAAGGACAGCAAACTGTCAGTCATGTTATTCCCAGCTGCAGCATACTGCCAGGTTTGCTCCAGTGACAAGGAGGGAGGGGATGATGAGGTCACTGACTCTACATGGGTGCCTGATGGGAGAGAGGAGGAGGAGGCACATCTCCAACGAGGCAGGATGCCCTCCAAGGGCCAGCTTAAGGGCAGCACACCGACTGCATCACACCTCAGAGCTCTGCATGTGCAGGGCGCTGCTGTCTCTGCGCATTATTCCAAAAGTTCTTCTGTGTGGGCCTTTTTTGAAACGTGTGCATCAGATCGCACCGTTGCTATTTGCAACATATGTCTCAAGCGTATCTCGCGTGGCCAAAACACCAGCCGCTTGGGCACCACATGCTTGCTCAGACATATGTTGACCTGCCATGCAGTCTGTTGGCAAGCATACATAAAAGACCCACACCAAAGAACAAAGCGGACCTCTCCTTGCTCCTTATTACCTGGGATCTCCAACCCCACTATACCTTCAGTCCTCTCAGAAACCTGCACTGAGAGGAATGAATGTGTAGAATTAGGTGTGTCACAGCCAAGTACTTGCGGGCAATCTGCTATCGGTAGAATGCTATCTTCTGAGAATGCGCGGGTTGAAAACGTCAATTTCAACATCGTTTTGCCCACACACCATCACTTTTTATGACACAAAAAACGACGTTTTGAAAAACGACACAAAAAATTCAAGCATGTTCGAATTTTTTTTTGGTCGTTTTTTTGAAGACATAAAACAACGTTTTGCCCACACGGTCATTTTAAATGACGTTTTTGAAAACGTCGATTTTTTTCATCACAAAAAGTGATCGTGTGTACGCGGCATCAGTGTGCGCGCATGCGAGCCAAAGGCGTCTCAGTCCTTTTCTTACACATAGGCTGTAGAGGGGGGGCAGGAGGTCAGAGGCTGCAGAGGGGGGGACAGGAGGTCAGAGGCTGCAGAGGGGGGGACAGGAGGTCATAGGCTGCAGAGGGGGGACAGGAGGTCAAAGGCTGCAGAGGGGGGGACAGGAGGTCAGAGGCTGCAGAGGTCAGAGGCTGTGGAGAGGGGACAGGTCAGAGGCTGCGGAGGGGGAAACAGGAGGTCAGAGGCTACGGAGGGGGGGCAGGAGGTCAGAGGCTGCATGGAGGGCAGGAGGTCAGAGGCTGCTGGAGGGTGACGTAGGAAGAGGCACGCACCAGACGAGACCTCACTGAGCGGCGCGCTACTGCTTCATTTTTTTTAAATGGCGCCGCTCTGCGCCATCATGTCACTGCGCATGCGGCCCGAATTTCTGAAAATTGCCAAGCGTGTATGGGCTTTCCCGAGCTCATGTAGCTTCGGAACTGCGCCGGCGCAAGCGCAGTTGCATGTCGGCCAGGCCCCAGCCATACTCACAGCCCTCACAGCGGCCTCCAGGAGCAGCCAGGCAGCCGGCCACCCTGGAGTTTTCCCGATGGGCCAGTCCGGACCCAAGTGGCAGTGCTGAGGGGATGAGTGTCAGTGGTGGGGGTAGGGGTGAGTGTCGGTGCTGGGGGGGGGGGGGGGGTGAGTGTCAGTGCTGAGGGGGTAGGGATGAGTGTCAGTGCTGGGGGGGTAAGTGTCAGTGCTGGGGGGGAGAGTGTCAGTGGTGGGGGGTAGGGATGAGTGGCAGTGCTGGGGGGTGAGTGGCAGTGCTGGTGGGGGGTGGAATGTGTGTCAGTGCTGGGGGGATGGGATCAGTGTCAGTGCTGGGGGGGTGAGTGGCTGTGGTGGGGGATGGGATAGAATCAGTGCTGGTGGGGACTGGGTACATTGGCAGCACTGGGTGCTGGGATCAGAGACACTTACTTTCTGTCAGTGTCCACTCGGTTTCCCCTGCATTGCACTGTGTCTGTCTCTCTCGGCTTCACGCGTTTCTACTCTTCAGCGGCCGCAACCTCCTGCAGCTCTTCCCCCACCTTCTCTCAATTGGTGTCCCCGCCTCCCTACATTCTCTCTGTCTCTGGATAGGCAGGGGTGGGGCAGTCAACAATCTCAGTGCTGCATCTGCCTTTTCTCTCTCTCCCCTCAGCGGAACAAAAGCCCCCATCCCCACGGCAGAACAAACCGACACACACAGTGACAGGACAGTCAGGTGGGCCCCTCACACTGGCGGACGGTGGGAGGCGGGCCCCCCTGAATTGGCGGAACTATAGGGCCCAGTCACAAGTGTGACTGCTGCGACCCTGAAAATTCCACCACTGGCATTGTGTATATTAACTAAAGCTTACCGCAGACTATTGCTTTTCTATTACTGATAATACACACAGTTGATTGAGCTAACCTGCAGTATAGTAAGTCAGTGTACTGTATACTGGCCACAGTGTGCAGCTAAAGCTGACTGTAGACAATTCCTTGTGTACCTACCTATTCCAATACATCAAATAAAGTATGTCTGGAAGGCCAACAAGGAGAGACAGACACACACAGGCCAATAAGAGGGCAAGCAGGCTCTGTGTCTAGAGGCAACAGTGCTGGTCATGGACTCGGTGCATCCTCATCAGCACGTGGCCATGGGGCACGCTTGTCCTTTTTTTCGGCAGCAGGCCATGTTGAGCCGCAACATGTTGAAGAGTTGGTAGAGTGGATGACCAATTCGTCCTCATCCTCTCTCACACAGCCTCAGGGTACTTTGTCTGCCAAAGAGGCCTCTTCCCTTGGATCAATGACATCTGTCACTCCTTCCCTAGCCCCACCATATCCTCCAGAGGAGTCCCCTTTACTGTTTGACCACAGTGTTGGGTACATGCTGCAGGAGGATGTGCAGCATTTTGAAGGCTCCGATGATGGTACCCAGCTTGAGGAAGACAGTAAAGTGAACCCAGAGAGAGGAAGTGCCCAAAAAGGACAGCAAACTGTCAGTCATGTTATTCCCAGCTGCAGCATACTGCCAGGTTTGCTCCAGTGACAAGGAGGGAGGGGATGATGAGGTCACTGACTCTACATGGGTGCCTGATGGGAGAGAGGAGGAGGAGGAGGAGGCACATCTCCAACGAGGCAGGATGCCCTCCAAGGGCCAGCTTAAGGGCAGCACACCGACTGCATCACACCTCAGAGCTCTGCATGTGCAGGGCGCTGCTGTCTCTGCGCATTATTCCAAAAGTTCTTCTGTGTGGGCCTTTTTTGAAACGTGTGCATCAGATCGCACCGTTGCTATTTGCAACATATGTCTCAAGCGTATCTCGCGTGGCCAAAACACCAGCCGCTTGGGCACCACATGCTTGCTCAGACATATGTTGACCTGCCATGCAGTCTGTTGGCAAGCATACATAAAAGACCCACACCAAAGAACAAAGCGGACCTCTCCTTGCTCCTTATTACCTGGGATCTCCAACCCCACTATACCTTCAGTCCTCTCAGAAACCTGCACTGAGAGGAATGAATGTGTAGAATTAGGTGTGTCACAGCCAAGTACTTGCGGGCAATCTGCTATCGGTACACCAACGCCAGATTGTACCAGGCAAATTTTCCTGCCCTGGCTACTGCACCGCCAAAAGAAGTTCGCTCCCAGCCATCCACATTCCCAGCGGTTAAATGCTAGCTTGGCTAAATTGCTAGCACTTCAACTGCTGCCTTTTCAGTTGGTAGACTCTGCCCCCTTCCATGAGTTTGTGGAATGTGCAGTTCCTCAGTGGCAGGTTCCCGCTCTCTACCGGCATGTGGAAGGCAGCGTCTTGGCCTCACTGGACAGGGCGGTCAGCGGTAAGTTGCTTATTACCACTGACTCATGGTCCAGCAGGCATGGACAGGGATATTACCTATCTTTCACAGCGCATTGGGTGACTCTGCTGGCAGCTGGGAAGGATGCAGTACAGGGTGCAGTAATGTTGGAGGTTGTTCCGCCACCACACCTCCAAAATGCTACTAGTGATTCTGACACACCTCTCTCCTCCACCCCATCCTCTTCTTCCTCCATGGCCTCTTCCTGTGCTGATTTGTACTCAGAACAAGCAGTGCTCCGTAGGTGTTCCAGGGGCTATGCAAGTAAGCAGGCAAAAAGATGCCATGCAGTGCTTGAGCTGATATGCTTGGGGGTCAGGAGCCACACTGGGGAAGAGATTCTGTCAGCTCTGCATGTGCAGGCTCAGAGGTGGTTGACGCCACACTAGCTTAAGCCAAGAATGGTGGTTTGCGACAATGGCACCAACCTCCTCTCCGCCCTCCGAAAGGGACAACTGACCCATGTGCCCTGTTTGGCTCATGTCCTTAACTTGGTGGTGCAGCGGTTCTTGGGCAGGTACCCAGGCTTACAGGATGTCCTGAGGCAGGCCAAGAAACTCGGTGTGCATTTCCGCCGGTCATATAATGCCAGTGCTCGGCCTCCAAAAGCAATACAGCCTGCCCAAGAACCGCCTAATCTGTGACATGCCCACCAGGTGGAACTCAACCTTGGCCATGCTGCAGCGGCTGCACACGCAGCAGAGGGCCATCAATGAGTGTCTGTGCCAATATGGCACCAGTACAGGGGAGCTTGTTTTTTTTGTTTTTTTACCACGCCAGTGGGTCATGATCAGGAATGCATGCACCGTCCTGTCACCATTTGAGGAGGCCACAAGGATGGTGAGCAGTGATAGTGCATGCATCAGTGACACTGTCCCTCTCGTCCACCTGTTGGAGCACACGCTGTGTGGAATAATGGACGGGGCACTTGAGGCAGAACAGAGGGAGAAAACGGAGGACTCTCTTACATCTCTTTATCCAGACAGTGTTCCTGCTGGCCCGGCAATCACACAGGAAGAGGAGGAGGAGAATTATGGCAGCATGGAGGTGGAGCCTAGCACTCAGCATCAGCAGGAGTCTTCAAGGGATTATTTACAGTCCCAAGAAACCCATGGACTTGTATGTGGCTGGGAGGAGGTGGCTGCGGATCATGTCGTCCTTAGTGGTCCAGAGGACTCTGCACCGAATGCTTCAGCAAACCTACGCTGCATGGCCTCCCTGATCTTGCAAAGCCTGAGGAAGGATCCTCGTATTTGTGGTATCAAGGAGAGGGATCATTACTGGCTGGCAACCCTCCTTGATCCATGTTACAAGAGTAAGGTTGCGGACCTTATCTTGCCATCGCAGAGGGAGCAGAGGATGAAACGTCTTCGGGAGGCCTTGCAGAAAGGTTTGTGCAATGCGTTTTCAGAGCCAGGGAGGTTACAAATTCTTGGTCCTGGACAACGTTTTGCTGAGGCTTCGGTCAGTCACAGAAGGAGCGGTGGCCGTCTGACCGATGTGTTCAGACAATTTTCTAGTCCGCAGCCCCAAGGTATGACCAGTTCCAGCAACCATCGCCAGCGTCTAAATTACATGGTGCAGGAATACCTAGGGGCAAGATCAGACTTGGACACCTTTCCCACCGAAAATCTTCTGGGTTACTGGGTCTTGAGGATGGATAACTGGCCAGAGCTTGCACAGTATGCAATTGAGCTACTGGTCTGTCCTGCATCCAGCGTTCTTTCAGAACATCGGTTGATCGGTTGACCTTCATAAAAATGAATCAGTCTTTGATCACCAGCTACCAAGCACCTGATGCTGATGTAATCAGATTATTTTTTTTGAATGTCAGATCCCTTCAAGACTGCCTATGCTGATGTTGAGTGACTTACCTGTTATGCTGAGTGACTATCCTCTTCCTCCTCAACGATCATGCTGATAGCTTGTAAGAACATTTTCGGTTCTGGGCACAGCCACCAGTGGCTAAGGTTTAACAGGGGCATGTAATAAAAAATTTTGCTGTTAATTTGCAGCAGGACTCATTCCTGTGCTTCAACTAGAGTTTCTGTGAGGGGTTGCAGTGTTGTGGCACCAGCACCAGTGCCTAAGGCACAATTTTTCTGCCCCTGTTTAACAGGGGCGTGTAATTACAATTTTTGATGCAATACTTTGCAGCAGGGCTCATTCCTGCGCTCCAACTAGAGTATCTGTGAGGGACTGCAGTGTTGTGGCACCAGCACCGGCACCAACACCAGTGCCTAAGGCCCAATTTTTCAGCCCCTGTTTAACAGGGGCATGTAATTACAATTCTTGATCTAATATTAACCAGCAGGGCCCGTTCCTGCGCCCACCAAGAGTAACTGTGTGGCCTTACAGTGTTGTGGCAACACCACCACACCGCCCACCACCAAAGACCCTATTTTTCCAACCCTGTTCAACAGGAGCATGTAATTACATTTATTGATCTAATATTTCACAGCAGGGCCCGTTCCTGTGCCCACCAAGAGTAACTGTGAGGGCTTACAGTGTTGTGGCAACACCAACACCTAAGGCCCACATTTCTGAAGAGTATATAGGGCAGGCCCCTACTTTCAAACATCAAACTTACAAACGACTCCTACTTGAAAACGGAAGGAGACAACAGAAAGTGAGAGGAAATCTACCCCTAGGAAGGTAAGTTCTCTCCTGTAATGCCGCGTACACACGATCACTTTTTGTGATGTAAAAAAACCTTGTTTTATCTCACAAAACAAAACAAAGTTTTTCAAACTTCATTTTAAAAAACGACGTTGCCTACACACCATCGTTTTCTGAAAATGCTCTTGCAAAGCACGGTTACGTACACCACGTTCAACGGCACTCTGTTCCATTGAAGCTCCCGTCTCATAACTTGCTTCTGAGCATGCGCGGGTTTAAAAACGTTGTTTTAAACGTCATTTTGCCCACACACGATCATTTTTTGTGAAACAAAAGACGACATTCTAAAAAACGACATAAAAAATTTAAGCACGTTCGAATTTTTTTTTGGTCGTTTTTCAGAAGACATAAAACAACGTATTTCCCACTCACGATCATTTTAAATGACGTTTTTTAAAATGTTTTATTTCATCACAAAAAACGACCGTGTGTACGCTGCATTAGAGTTAATATGGAAAAAACATGTCTCCTCCCCACCTATCACCAATCCTTGTTTCACTTAAAAAAAAAACATTTTCAAAAACCAATTGTCATTGTGACAGAACATGAGGTGAAGTGTCCTGAACAGGTGCACAGAGAGCAAAACAAATGTTACAGGGGTGATAACCCTTCTTTATGTTTTCCAAAAAGCTTAAAAATAGTTTTTGTGGCTGGAGCTACACTTAAAAAATGTACCTGTTCCAAATAACAAACAGATTCTACCTAAGAAAAAAAACGTACAGTCCCTGTCTTGTTTGCACCGCCTGTATACTGCTGTTCAGAGTATATAGGGCCTGGGGGCCCCACGCCTTTCCTTTCTTTAATTTGGGTGCGGGGTTCCCCTTAACCACTTCAGACCCACGCTATTGACATAATACGTTAACAGCGCGGATCTGAGGCGCCAACCCGAAGTCTTTGGACGTGATTTTTCTGCCGTCTCCCTGCGCGTCCCCGCGAGCGTGCATCGGGGAAAAACTGTGTTGGCCGTGTCCCTAGGACACAGCGAATCACAGATCGTGCTGAATGGCCAATCGCAGAGGCCATTCAGCACTCGATCCCACTGTCCAATGAGAGATGATCTGAAATGTAAACAAATTAGATCATCTCTCATCGCCATCTTTCTCTCCTCACACAGAGACAGCGTGTGAGGAGAAAAACAGTTTACAGTGACAGTGAGTGAACATACAAAATGCAAAAGCAGTGCCCACAGTCCCTGCCAGTGCCACCTTGCCAGTGCCACCTTCCCAGTATATTATCAGTGCCCCTGCCATCAGTGCCACCTGCCCCTGCCATCAGTGTCACCTGCCCCTGCCATCAGTGCCACCTGCCCCTGCCATCTGCCATCAGTGCCACCTGCCATCAGTGTCATCTGCCATCAGTGCCAACTGCCCCTGCCATTTGCCATCAGTGCCATCTGCCATCAGTGCCATCTGCCATCAGTGCTACCTGCCATCAGTGCCATCTGCCCGTGCCATTTGCCGTCAGTGCCACCTGTCAGTGTCATCAGTGCCAACAATGGCTAAAAGATCATTTTCATTGGAGGAGGCGTACAAAATTATTGCGGCTGACGGGAGCAACGGGGAGCTCTGCGATTCGGATTCGCCTGAAAATTCAGACAACGAATCTGACGTTAACTACGAGCCGATAGTTAGCAGTTGAGCAGAGACATCCGAGGAAGAGGAGGAAGAGGAAGAAGAAGAGGAGGAGGGTCCACCCGCCAGACGAAGGCGTATTGCTAAGGAGGCAGTGCCATCCAGCAGCACCGCTGTGCCATCCACCAGAACCACTGTGCCATCCACCAGAAACGCAATACCTCGGCAAGCAAGGTCACGTACCAGTGGGGTGTCACCTCAGTCCCAAAGGGTTAGGTCCCATGCCAGCCTTCCCTATTCCCTTCAGTACCCCCTGTGGCTTCCTCCTAATTCAGGAGAAACCAACATTCCCCCTTTCACTGCCCAGCCAGGAGTCCAGGTGGACACAGAAAATGTTGCCCCAATTGACTTTTTCAATTTAATTTTTACTGACGACATGCTTGCCTCAATTGTGGCCCAGTCCAATCTTTATGCCGAACAATTCAAATCAAGTAACCTCACATCCTATTATGCCCGTCCCTTCCAGTGGAGAGCCCTAACAGTGGAGGAGTTAAAAAAAATTTGGGCCTCGTATTCTGTATGGGACTAAACCATAAAAACCAACTACGTTCATATTGGTCAAACCGCCCCATCTACCACATGCTCATCTTTTCCTCAAAAATGCCCAAGTCCAGATATCAAAGTATCATGAGATTCCTACACTACAATGACAATGCCCAGTGCCCTCCCCGAAATGACCCAAATTTTGATAAACTTTATAAAATTTGGCTATCTACTTAATTATTTTTCCAAAATGTTCCCCCTGTTGTTTACCCCGGACCAACAAATATGTGTGGATGAATCCCTAGTAAAATTTTCTGGCAGGCTCGGCATAAAACAATTTATTCCCAGCAAAGGGGCCCGCTATGGGGTAAAGCTCTATAAATTGTGTGACCGAGCCACCGGGTATACTTATGCCTTCAATGTGTACGAAGGAAAGGACAGCCAGCTACACCCCCCTAATTGTCCAGACTACATTGGAACCAGCGGGAAAATTGTTTGGCAACTCCTAAACCCACTCATGGAGAAATTGTATGTGGACATTTTTATACAAGTTTTCCCCTGTTCAGAAACCTTTTCAGAAAAAACACCCCAGCATGCAGCACTGTGCGATCGAACCGGAAGGGCTTTCCTCAAAGCCTTGTCACCAAAAAATTAAAAAAAGGGGAGACGGCGAGTTTACGCAATGAGGAAGTTCTGGTCGTAAAATGGAGGGACAAAAGGGATGTGTACGTGCTTTCTACCACTCACAACAACACATTCGTTGAGACCAAAACGAGGAATGGGCGCATTCAGAAACCAAAATGTATTTAAGAATACAATAAGTTCATGGGGGGTGTCGATTTGAACGACCAGATGCTGTAACCCTACCTTTCCACAAGAAGATCATACCAGTGGTATAAGAAAGTTTCAATTTATTTGTTCAATTTGGCCACGTACAATACCTATGTAATATATCGGAAATCCACTCGAAGACCCAAATCCTACCTTTTCTACCAGGAGGAAATCGCCACTGCCCTTTTATACCCCAGCAACCCGGGAAACCCGTCGAGCCGAAATAGAGAATCTGACGGCCGGCAGAGAACCTCGACGGGCGGAACGATGTGTTCTGCCCGTCGAGGTTCTCTGCCGTGTGTACGCGGCCTCAGAAGAGACACCACTTTTTATTGTCCTAAATGCCCTTCCAAACCAGCCCTCTGCGTAGTTGGCTGTTTCGGTCGTTATCATACCTCACTAAATTATTAGTCACTTCCTGCCATTTACCTTCACACCCCTTATACCTCTGCTTATGACCCCGGCTTGTTATTTGACCACGATTCTGCCTACCGATTCTGTTTATACCTCTGCCTGATCTGGAACTGACCCTGGACTGTTTGACCATTCTTTTTGCCTGCCTCTTTGACTGATCTTTTACCCTGCCAGTGGACTAGTGGGATTCATAGCACAGGGGTCTCACATATGTGAGGGGCTCCAGAATTGTTTTTCTGGATGAAAAAAACAATTGTTTTTGTTTTCTCATTCTAGATTAGGGTTTGGTTGCCCGGAGGCTTCAAAGAGATTTGGGTGGGGGAAGCCTCTACCCCTGTCCCCACTCTGCCTGCTGCCTGTAGGACCTATGCCATCATGCCTGCTGACCAAGTCCCTGCCTGCTGCCTGGACCAGTGCTATCGTCCTGTGGACAACTGCGCTACTAAAACCACAGGTAAAAAAAATTGTTTACCCTTTGCTTAGCATAATGTATTTTGGGGTGTAATTCTTGCCATGTGCATGCTATGTGTCCCTAGAACACCTTTTGGTGTTCCTTGCATTTTGGGCCTCTGTATGTGGTCAGGCTGTGAAAAAGTCCCACACATGTGGTATCGCCATATTCAGGAGGAGTAGCAGAATGTATTTTGGGGTGTCATTTTTGCTATGTACATGCTACGTGTTGGCAATATCTTATAAATGGACAACTTTGCGTAAAAAAATTGCGTTTTCATTTTTTTTCCACATTTTCCAAAAACTTTTGGAAAAAAATGAATCGTTCAAAAGACTCATTATGCCTCATAGATTATACGTTGGGGCGTTAGCTTTCCAAAATGAGGTCGTCACTTTGTGGGCATTTTCATTGTCCAGGTGCTCCAGGGCCTTCAAAAATGTAATAGGTAGTCAACAAGTTAGATGTGTAATTTATGCTCCTAGAACACCTGATGGCGCTCCCTGCATATTAGGCCTCTGTATGTGGCCAGGCTGTGAAAAAGTCCCACATATGTGGTATCGCCATACTCAGAAGGAGTAGCAGAATGTATTTTCGGGTGTCATTTGTGGTATACACATGCCATGTGAGAGAAATAACCTATTACAATGACAATTTTGTGAGGGGGAAAAAATAAAAAAAATATTCATTTTGCAAAGAATTGTGGGAAAAAATTACAACATCAAAATCCTCATCATGCATCTTACTAAATACCTTGGAATGTCTACTTTCTAAAAAGGGGTCATTTGGGGGGTATTTGTACTTTCCTGGGGTGTTCGGGTCGCAAGAACAACAGGTGTGATAATTTTTTTATGATTTGCACCATAGCTTGTAGACTCTCTAACTTTCACAAAGAGCAAATACAACCCACTAATTTGGGTTATTTTTACCAAAGATATGTAGCAGTATAAATTGTGGCCAACATTTATGAAGAAAAATTAATATTTTGCTAAATTTTATCACATAAACTAAGAAAAATTCTTTTTTTTTCAAAATTTTCCGTCTTTTTTCATTTATAGCGCAAAAAATAAAAAGTCCAGAGGTGATCAAATACCACCAAAAGAAAGCTCTGTTTGTATGAAAAAAAGGACAAAAAAATCATTTGGATGCAATGTTATATGACTGAGTTATTGACATTCAAATTGTGAGAGCACCGAAAAGCTGAAAATTGGTCCGGGAACGAAGGGGGTTTAAGTGCCCAGTAACGAAGTGGTAAATATTCATCCAAGACTCAAATGGGCCGGGGGGTACCAATGCTGTTTTCCTCAGTGATTTTCATCCATATTGCTGGGACCAGACATTACATTAAAGCCGCAAGCAATTTTAAATGACTTTTATACCCTTAGAATTGTCATTTTGTTCAGGGACTGTTCTAAACACGGGAAACAGGCGCCACTTTACAGGCATACCATAGACACCCCCCAGGTACAATATTTAAAGGAATATTTCACTTTTATTTTTTTCACTTTAAGCATCATTAAAATCACTGCTCCCGAAAAAAACTGCAGTTTTTTAAAACTTTTTTTGCATTTACATGTACCCTGGGGCAGGACCCGGATCCCCAAACCCTTTTTAAGACAATAACTTGCATATTAGCCTTTAAAATTCGCACTTATGATTTCTCACGTTCGAGTCCCATAGACTTTAACAGGATTCGAAAGTTCACGCAAACTTTCGGTCCGTTCGCATGTTCTAGTGCGAACCGAACCGGGGTTTGTTCAGCTCATCCCTACTCAGGACACAAAGGGGTGGGTGACATGAGTCTGAAAGCAGTGTGTTGCTGGGCTCTTGCAATTCTCTAAATCAGGGGTCTCAAACTGGCGGCCCTCCAGCTGTTGCAAAAATTACAAGTCCCATTGTACCTTTGCCTGTGGGAGTCATGCTTGTCAGCCTTGCAATGCCTCATGGGACTTGTAGTTTTGCAACAGCTGTTGGGCCACCAGTTTGAAACCCCTATTCTAAATGATGTGTAGTTGCCATGCTGCACCGTACAATGCCATTTTAATAAATGCTCAACTATGCACAGCACTCTGCTGCTACAGTTTCATCTCTGCTCCATTTTGAGGCCCTGGTCTGTGCATGTGCCTTCAGAAGGTTATCCAGCAGCCTTTTGTCATAAGACGCAAGACTGCTGCACACCACCTGCTCCACAGCACAGGTGATAGGTACCCCACTAGGGTGATCACATTTCCAAACTACTATTCAGGGACACCCTCCCTTCCCAAAAATCAGCTTGTGCTGTAACGAATCACAGCACAGAGATTGCACACAAGAGGTGGGATTTATAATTTCTCCAATCACAAGCAGGGGGCGGGATTGTGCTCCTCCAAGCATTCCCGGCTGTGGCAGCCCTTTTTTTGGGGGAATCGGATTGGCCCGGGGGGGGGGGGTGGCTGTGCCAGTTTCATTCCGGGACACTGTATTGTCCTGGAATGAATGTGCCCGGGACAGACCTGCAAAGTGCGGGACTGTCCCAGGCAATCCGGGACACGTGTTCCTATACCCCACAGGGGATCCCTTCACCCATATGGTGGACATCAGGCAAGAGGTAAATAAGATAAGTGTGCAGGTCAGCATACACTGATCGGGGCTATAATGGGATAAATCAGGATTCCTCTGACACCTTTACTTAAGTCTCCTCCTCTGAATCACTGTTTACCCCTTGGGTATTCCCTTATTTTTAACCAGAGAGGAATTTTTGGCTTCTATGTCAGAGCTTAAAGCGGAGGTTCACCCTAAATATAGTCTTTCCCATGTGATCCAGCATACTGGCATCAGCGCCAGTATGCTGTTTTTTTTAAAAATCCCCCACTTACTGTGTAATCTTTATTTTTTATTTCTTTCCCCCGCGGTGGATGGCGCCTGTATAGCCCATCACGGCTTCCGAAAATAGCCGATTTTGGACCTAGGAGCTGACTGCGCATGCGCCGTATTTCTCCGAGTCCTATTTCGGCTTTTTTCAGAGGGGGCGTGACGCGCCATAGCCATAGGACTCGGAGAAATACGGCGCCTGCGCAGTCAGCTCCTAGGTCTGTGCGCAGGTGCCGCATTGCGCCGGAAATACCCGAGTCCTAATTCGGGTATTTTCGGAAGCCGTGACGCGCTATACAGGCGCCATCCACCATGGGGGAAAGAAATAAAAAATAAAGATTACACAGTAAGTGGGGGATTTAAAAAAAAAACAAACAGCATACTGGCGCTGACGCCAGTATGCTGGATCACATGAGAAAGACTATATTTAGGGTGAACCTCCTCTTTAAAGAAAGGGTTGTTGTGCTGCTTGAGACATTGGGGACACGAGGTGCAAGTGCCAACAGTCTGCTACGGTACCTAGATCTTACCTAGTAAGAGGAAAATGAAGGTGCCTGCGATACAAAATAAGCAGCTCCAGGATTTCAGAAGAGTTATTTTTCTCACTGCCAGACCTCCAATTCCAAATTTTCATTTCAAGTCCCGGACACCTAAGCCAGCCAATTATAATGCCAAACCCCCCTCACAGCGAGGGGGCGTCCCCACGTCTGCCAGTTGAGGGGGATATCTGTTGGCTTGCTCAATTGCATGGACTCAGGGCATATTGGGTCCATGGGTGCAGCCTGGAATTTTGATTCCTGAATCCTCCCCACTTCATGCCCTCAAATCTTCATTTTCCTCAGAGATTGCAGGAACTTTGTGCTGCTTTGCAGAAACTTTTCACTTTGAGAGTGATTGTTTCGGTGCCCCTGAGAGAACCATTTCAGGCATTTTATTACAGATTTTTTACAATTTCAAAACCAAACCGAGGTGTACGCAAAACCTTCCTGCACATTCAAACGTTTTTGATGGAATTGGCCTGGTCTGTCATTGCACTACTACAACAAGGGCATTCCTTGATATCATGGTTGCGTATTTACATGTCCCCATTTTCCCACCACAACAGCGTTTTTCACGTTTTGCAGTAGGTGAACAGCACTACCAGTTTATAGCTGTTTCCTTTGGCCTTCCCATGGCATACCCAGCTAGCCTCGATCTTGGTGCTGCTACACTCTGAGGGAATCCACATTGTGGGAGATCTGAATAACCTCCTCCTGAAGGAGAGCTCTGTACAGCCTTGTGTGGGACAAACTTCCTCAGTCTCTGGAATGACCATGCGCCCATGTTTCCAAAGGCCAAGATATTGTTGGGCCTTGGGACTTACCAGCCTTGCACTGGAATTGGTCAACTTTTTCTCCCATTAACGTGGATGGCTCTCAGGACAGATGCATGTCTGCCTGACTAGGGAGGAATCCTAGAGATGGAAAGGGTAGAAGGTATTAATCTTCAAGGTGTCCAACTTCCCATCAGCATTCTGGAACTAAAGCTCAGTTCACACTACTGCAATGTAACATTGATGCGATTTACTGTGTGGTTATGTGGTGAAACTTTGAGACTTTGATTTGCTTTTTCATATTTTTTGGGGCCAAGGTGCACTGTAAATCACACTAAAGAAGTGCAGGAACCTTTTCCAAAATCTCACCATTCTTATTTGCATTGATTAGAATGGGCACCATTTTTTTTGCCATGCGTATCTTTGCAACTCAAGCTGCATTAAAAGCCACATTAGTGTGAACCAGGTCTAGAGGCCATTTGCCTGTCAATTTCCCTGACCAGCTACAAGAATGTGAGGATACACAGAATGTTATAAAGTTACATAGTTAGTAAGGTTAAAAAAGACACAAGTCCATCAAGTTCAACCCCAAAAAATAAAATACAATCCCATATAAACATACACTCACAGTTGATCCAGAGGAAGGCAACCCCCCCCCCCCCCCAGCAAAGCTCGCTCCAATTTGATATAGCAGGGAAAAAAAATCCTTTCTGATCCCCCGAGAGGCAATCGGATTTTCCCTTAGTCAACTTTACCTATAAATGTTATTACCAGGGCCGTCTTTAATATGGTTTGGGCCCTGGGCAAACTTTTTTTTTGGGCCCCCCTCCAGCTTATTTTGGGCCTGGCTGATTCACATGTATGTGTTTTGGCGGCCCTCATTTGTGCAGGCACAGCAGCCCATTGATTTGAATGGGCTGCCATGCCTTTGTTTCCTGCAGAAAAAAGGTGCATTCAGCATTTTAAAAATACAGGCAGGGATTCAGAAAAGATTTACGTTGGCGTATCAAAAGATACGGCGTCGTAATTTTAAATGTGCGCCGTCGCATCTCTGCGCCGATTCACAATGCGAAATACGGCGAAAAACATGGCTTCAGCCGTCCGACATAACTTGCCTACGCCGCCGTATTGTGGGCGCATAGTTACGTTGGACACATTCGGCGTTCCCATTTTAAATATGCAAATGAGTAAGATACGCCGATTCACAAACGTAAATGCGCCCGGCCGCTTCATATACGCGATTTGCGTAAGGCTTACGTCCGGCGTAAAGTTACCCCTCATATAGCAGGCGCAGGTAATGCAAAGGTATGGGCCAGGGAACGACGCCGTCAAATTTCACGTCGGGTACGCCGTTTACTTAGTACTACGTTAATAGGGCTGTTTGTAGGTTACGTTCACGTCATAGGCATTGAGCCGACGTATCTTAGGGAGTATATGCAACGCGATTCTGAGCATGCGCGCGCATGCGCCGTTTAATCGGCCATTCATTTGCATGGGGTCACGCTTAATTTAAATAGATGACGCCCACCTCCTTCCTACATTGAATTAGGTGGGCTTACGCCGGCCAATTTACGCTATGCCGCCGCAACTTACGGAGCAAGTGCTTTGTGAATACTGTACTTGCCTCTCTAGGTTACGTCGGCGTAGCATATATGAGATGCGATACGCCGCTCTAAAGATACGCCGATGTATCTGAATCCGGCGCACAGTTGCCTTGAAATCCATTCTGCTTTTGCACCATGCTACTTACCTGCAGTTCTTGCACACACAAACGCACTGTGTTTTTAAAAGCGTGACCTAAACGTCTAAAAATGCAGCAAGTTTGACAGTGCAGGAACTGCAGATAAGTCACAGACAGCAGAATGGACAGACAGTGCTGTATTTCATTGCCTGATGGGCATAGGTGTGCCGTGTGCGCAGCCTATTACATGAGGCATGCGCTTTTCTTTGCAGGAAATGCAGGCCTGGCGTCCCATTCAAATGATTGGGCTGCTGTGCCTGCGCAAATGTGGACCGCTAAAACACATACATGTGAACCAGCCAGGCCCAAAATAAGCCCATCAAGCAGTTAAATACAGACAGTAATGCCATGTGCTCTGAGGCCTTACTCAGCCTGGACTGCAGGTCTGGTCTGTGATTTAACCACTTCAATACAGTGCACTTAAACCCCCTTCTTACCCAGACCAATTTTCAGCTTTCGGTGCTCTCACACTTTGAATGACAATTACTCAGTCATGCAACACTGTACCCAAATAAAAATTGCGTCCTTTTTTTCACACAAATAGAGCTTTCTTTTGGTGGTATTTAATCACTCGTGGGTTTTTTATTTTTTGCGCTATAAATAAAAAAAGACGGTAGATTTTGTGAAAAAATTGAGTTTTTCTTTGTTTCTGTCATAAAATTTAGCAAATTAGTATTTTTTCTTCATAAACGGGTGACAGGGCAGGTCACTGGTGGGTGACGGGTGACAGGGCAGGTCACTGGTGGGTGACGGTGACAGGGTACGGTCACTGGTGGGTGACGGTTGCACCGCTGATGGCAGTCTATTTATGTGACAGGTGCACTTTATGGGTGACTGTTGGGTGACTGGTGACATTTGGGGGGGGGGGGGGCAAAGGGACAGATGTGGTGTTTGTGCAGACACTACAGTAACACAGAACTGTAACTCACTGCTTCTAGCTCTTCTCTCCTCACACTGGAAACGATGTGTGAGGGGAGAAGAGCTGGTAACAGTTAGTTACAGCTCCTTGTTTACACTAGTGATCAGAGCTGATCACGTGGTACACAGCCCTGACCAATGCCCACTGCGTGCGGCGGTCGGCTTACCTGCGGGAGCGATCCGACTTGAGGGGGCGGCTGTTCGACTCTGTCCGCCCCCTCGTGATCGCTCCCAGCCAATCCCATGCGCCGCCGCCGTGTCACTTCCTCTGCCTGTAAAATTTAAACATAGGCAGAGGAAGTGATGCAGCTCTCATCTCGGCGGTATTTTCAAACCGCTGAGATGAGAGAAGAGGCACAGTAAGTCTGCACCAACACTACACTGACACCACACACATAGGGACATTTAACCCCTTGCGATCACCCCCCTGTCACACTGTCACTGAATGCAGTGATCATATATGTACTGATCATTGCAATTAGTGTCAGTGTGACAGGCAGTTAGTGTTAGGTTCAGGGTAGCCCCGTACCCCCCCTATAAAAGTTTTAACCCTTTCACTCCCTATTGCCAGTGTCACTAAGCGATCATTTTTCTGATATCTTTTTTTTTTATTGCGATTTTTTTACTAAAAGACATGTGGCTGAATAAATTTTGGCCTAAATGTTTGACTAAAATTTAGGTTATTCAATTTTTCTTATAACAAAAAGAAAAAAATATTGTTTTTTTTTTTTCAAAAATGTTGCTCTATTTTTGTTTATAGCGCAAAAAATAAAAATTGCAGAGGTGATCAAATACCACCAAAAGAAAGCTCTATTTGTGGGAAGAAAAGGACGCAAATTTTGTTTGGAAACCACGTTGCACTATCGCGCAATTGTCTGTTAAAGCGACGCAGTGCCGAATTGTAAAAACGCCTCTGGGCATTTAGCAGCATATTGGTCCGGGGACTAAGTGGTTAAAACACTGGGAAGGGAAGCAGTACTGGCACTGGCTGCGTGCCGCTGATGATTTTTAGCGCTGATTTGTGGGCAGCACAGGGGCTTAACAGGCGGCTCTGCTTTGGGCCCCCAACAGTGACAGGGCCCTGGGCAACTGCCCCCGTTTGCCCTGTGGTAAAGACGGCCCTGGTTAGTACCCAGTTATATTGTGCACATTTAGGAAAGAATCCAGACCTTTTTTAAAGCAATCCGACTGAGTTTGCCAGAACCACCTCTGGTCTGAGTCTATTCCATATTTTCACAGCTCTTACTGTGAAAAAACCTTTCCGTATTTGGCGATTAAATCTTTTTTCCTCCAGACGTAAATAGTGTCCCCCTAGTCCTCTGTGCTTACCTTAACTAGTTACCGACTGCCCACCGTCGTTATACGTCGGCACTTTAAAGATGGATATCTCGGTAACGGCAGCAGCTGCTGCCACAACCGAGATATCCATCTTTACAGTGGGCGGTCCTGCACACCATAACGGCGGTCTCTGTGGTGGATTCTGTGGAGGCCAACATGGCACCCACCCATCCCCATAGCTCTGCTGGGCAGAAGTGACGTCAAAACGTCAGTCCCGCCCAGCATCTTAAAGAAACATATTTTTTTCTGTCATTAGAAAAAATTGCATTTTAATTTTTTTTTTTTTGCATTTAAGCCTAAATATGAGATGTGAGGCCTTTTTGACCCCAGATCTCATATTTAAGAGGACCTGCCATGCTTTTTTTCTATTACAAGGGATGTTTACATTCCTTGTAATAGGAATAAAAGTGATCATTTTTTTTTTATTATTTCAGTGTAAAAAATTGTAAAATAAATAAAAATAAATCCGAAAACAACATTTTTTTTTTTAAAGTGCCCCGTCCCGATGAGCTTGTGCGCAGAAGCAAACGCATACGCGAGTAGCGCCTGCATATGAAAACGGTGTTCAAACCACACAAGTGAGGTATCGCCGGGTTCATTAGAGCGAGAGCAATAATTCTAGCCTTAGACCTCCTCTGTAACTCAAAAAATGCAACCTGTAGAATTTTTTAAATGTCGGCTATCGAGATTTTTAAGTGTAAAAGTTTGACGCCATGCCACGAGCGGGCGCAATTTTTAAGCGTGACATGTTGGGTATTATTTTACTCGGCGTAACATTATCTTTCACAATTTGTAAAAAAATTGGGCCAAATTTGTTGTTGTCTTATTTTTTAATTTAAAAAAAGTGAATTTTTTCCAAAAAAATTGCGCTTGTAAGACCGCTGCGCAAATACGGTGTGACAAAAAGTATTGCAATGACTGCCATTTTATTCTCTAGGGTGTTGGAAAAAAAATATATAATGTTTGGGGGTTTTAAGTAATTTTATAGCAAAAAAAATATGTTTTAGTCTTGTAAACACCGAATCCGAAAAACAGGCTCGGGGCTTAAGTGGTTAAAGAGAATAACTCAACACCAAGTTCACGATATGGACCACTTATGTATTTGTAATGTACATGTTGATCATATGCCCCCTTATTCTCCTTTTCTGAAGAGGGAAAAGATTCAGTTCCTCTAATCTTTCCTCATAGCTGAGCTCAATGCGTCTTATCAGTTTGGTTGCCCTTCTCTACACTTTCTCCAGTTCCCCCGATATCTTCTTTGAGAACTGGTGCCCAAAACTGGACTGCATATTCCAGATGAGGTCTTACTAATGATTTGTACAGGGGCAAAATTATATCTCTCTCTCTGGAGTCCATACCTCTCTTAATACAAGAAAGGACTTTGCTCGCTTTGGAAACCGCAGCTTGGTATTGCATGCCATTATTGAGCTTATGATCAACTAAAACCCCCAGATCCTTCTCCACTACGGATCCCCCCAGTTGTACTCCTTCTAGTTTGTATGATGCATGCATATTCTTAGCCCCCAAGTGCATAACTTTACATTTATCAACATTAAATGTGGATCCCCTGGCATCCAGCTTCAGCTACAAGCTAGGACATAGTTGTGCCTAGCACCAAGTATCCTAAGCGGCGAAAAGGTGCAGCTTAAACAGCAAGAAAAAGGTCCGCTAAAATTCACACTGGGGCCGCAAATGCATGGGTGGCCCTCGTATGAAAGGGGTCTGAATCTCTAGAATCATAGTTGTAATTGCTAAGATTGTGAGTTTCTTCCTTCTCTGTAAAAAGGAGGTGATGATCATTTAAAGGGTTAATTGCTTAATTATTGCAGCCCAGTGACAATTGCTCTCATCTTTCTGGCACCTAGCTTGAGTCCTGCAAATTGGAAAATCTTTGTGCAGGGTGCAGCTAAGAGTGGTATTGTTATGTGACCGTGCGGTGTGAGATTGGCCAGTCCTTTTTCACGAGTTGGTGAGAAGGGCAGTGGTATGATACCGCATTTCGTCACAATACCCAGGTGATACACAGAGATGAAACAAATCCTCCTACATAAGTTGTATCTGTTTATCTGCCGTTATTTTTCCTGTAAAATATTCTATGACACACACATGATGGGGATCTAATGTCACACACTGCAGAGCTAGGGCCAGATTCAGATACATTTTCGTATCTTTCCGGCTCATTTATCTCATTTACACTACGCCGCCGTAACTTAGAGCGGCAAGTCCCGTATTCATATAACCGTGCATAGTGGGCGTGTTGTATGTTAATGAATTGTGACCCCACGTAAATGACGCGCCGAACGAACGGCGCATGCGCCGGCCGTGGACGTATCCCAGTGTGCATGCTCCAAAATCACGTCGGAAATACTCATTGATATCGATGTGAACGCAACTTACGCCCAGCTCCATTCCCGAACGACTTACGCAAACGACGTACAATACGATGCTGTTCCGACGTCCATACTTAACATGGGTTGCGCCTCATATAGCAGAGTTAACTTTACGCCGGTAGAACGCCTTATGCAAACGACGTATATCAATACGCCGGGTGCACGTACGTTCGTGAATCGGCGTATCTAGCTCATTAGCATATTCAACGCGTAAATCTACGGAAGCGCCACCCGCGTAAATATGCAACTAAGATACAACGGCGTAAGAGACCTACATCAGTCGTATCTTAGCCAAATTTCGGCGTATCTTGCTTTCTGAATACAGAACACAGATACAACGGCGCATCTTAGAACTTACGTCGGCGTAAGTTCTCTCTGAATCTGGCCACTAGAGTGCAGAGGTCCTTGTAATCTGATGGCTGACTGGAGGGAAGAAAAACTTTCCCCCCTACACAGAATTATAGTGAGATATACACAGCTGCATGCTGGGGGAAAGATGGTCGTGTTTTGTCAGCCTAATGTTCTATCACCTTTATTCAGAGAGAGGAGATATCAAAGAGTAACCACACACACTAGTTCCAGCTTGTGCATACTATAGAAGAGTGTGCTTTGTTAATTTTTCATGTCTAAAGTTTACAATCACTTTAAAGTAGCTTGGACCCTGTTGTTGTTGTTGTTCAGTCCTTTTAGTCGCGTCCGACTCTTCGTGACCTCATGGACCATAGTGCACCAGGCAACCCGCTAATGTAACCGGATGACTCCATCCAGGGGCTTACCTAGAGCATTTGGCACCCGGGGTGGATCCAATATCTGGCACCCCCTCCCCTCCACATTAAAATGTAAAAACACCCCACTGTGCCCCCTGCATACCTCTGCATCATTCAATATCTCTTTGTTACTACTGTGTACCCCCCTCTCCACAACTGCACCTCTTTACATTACACAGCCCCCTTCACCACTGGACCCCTTTACATCACATAGCCCCCTGCACCTCTGGACCCTTTTACACTACACAGCCCTCTGCACCCCTTTACATTACACAGCACCCTGGACCCCTTTACATCATATAGCCCCCTACACCACTGGACCCCTTTACATCACATAGCCCCCTGCACCTCTGGCCCCCTTTACTATACACAGCACCCTGCATCACTGGACCCTTTTACATTAAACAGCACCCTGCACCTCTGGACCCCTTTACATTACACAGCCCCCTGCACCACTGGACTCCTTTACATCACATAGCCCCCTGCACCCCTTTACATTACACAGCACCCTGCACCTCTGGACCCCTTTACATTACACAGCACCCTGCATCACTGGACCCTTTTACTTTACACAGCACCCTGCATCACTGGACCCCTTTACATTACACAGTCCCCCTGCACCACTGGACCCCTTTACATCACATAGCCCCCTGCACCTCTGGACCCCTTTACATTACACAGCCCCCTGCATCACTGGACCCCTTTACATCTCATAGCCCCCTGCACCTCTGGACCCTTACATTACACAGTACCCTGCATCACTGCACCCCTTTTACATTACACAGCCCCCACAGCTCTGGACCCCCTGCATGTACACAGACCTCCTTCAGTTCACACACCCTTCAGTGCAGACACCCCCCTCAGTGCAAACACCACCCCTCAGTGAAAACCCCCCAAGTGCAAACACCCCCCTCAGTAAACCCCAGTGAAACCCCCCCAGGTGCAAACACCCCCTCCCCATTCAGTACCTCAGATCAGTGCAGCGACGGTCACGGCACATGGACAGAAGGTCCCCCTCTGTACACACAAACAGAGAGGAGAGAGAGGCGGCAGCGGCTTCACTCGGCTGTGCCTGTGTGCCGAGCACCGCTAACAGCTCGAGGCCGTGAGAGGGGGGGATAGATGGTGCCGCGGTGTCACCCCGCAACCCCCCCTCCTCTTGTACCGTGGCGCACGGCAGTCGGCACTGCCTGCCTAAAAGTCACTCAGACTTTACGATTCCGCGGCGCTCATCGCTGTCATTGCTGCAGTCATAGGGGGGGGGGTGCCGGCCTGACACCCCCCAGTGTGTGGCCCCCCCGGTGCGGCCCCCCACTTAGTACGCCTTTGACTCCATCCCCTCTTATGTCACATGACATCAGAAGGGGCGGGTCACTTGGTTACATCACCCCTTGTTAAAGGGGGCTTTCAAATTGCGATAAGCCCCCTGCCCGCAAACCCTACAACCAATGGCCAGGGTTGTCGGGAAGAGGCTCTTGCCCATCAAGAAGCACCCTCCTCATGTTTAGGGCAAGTGGCCTGGTATAGTCCAAGAGGGGGGCGCTCGCTTCTCCCCCCGCTTTCCTGGCCTGCTTGCTCAGATAAGGGTCTGATATGGATTTTTTTTTGGGGGGGGGGGGCAAACCCACGCCTTTTTGTTTCTTAATTCTGTCATAGGGTTCCCCTTAACCACTTCAATACACTGTATTATATATTTGGAATTGCACTATACTGTATTATGTATACTACACTAACTGCACTATATATTCTCTGCTGTATTATATATACTAACTATACGGACTGCACTATACTCTGAAATGTATTATATATACTACACTGATGGCACTTTATACTCTCCACTGTATTATATATACTACACTGCAAGGACTGCACTATATACTTTTAACTGTATAATATATACTACACTGACTGCACTATATACTTTGAACTGTATTATATATACTATATGGACTGCACTATATACACTGCAATGTATTAAATATACTATAAGGACTGCACTATATACTCCTTACTGTATTATATACTATACACTCTGAACTGAATTTTTTTTTTTTTGACATATGAAGGTTACAAGTGACAGCATGAAAGTAACAGTCTACAAAACATGCGAGTACAAATAACATGCAGTCTATCAGCATTGCTGTGAAGCAAAGGAGGATGGAGGGGACCTTCCCTCTACTGATTGGTATACCTGCGTAAACTGCAAACAAAAAACAAAACAAAGCATAACATCATTGAGACAGTTCGGGGAGGTTGGGGGAGGAAGACATCTGGGCAGGATATAACTTAAATCCGATGTAGCTAGGGGCTTCCGGACCATTGGGGCTCTACCCAGCATCCGCCCACCCCTAAAGGGGACACACTGTGGGCGGGAGGGTACTACAGCAGGAAGCGAGGTGTGGGGAGTCATGCTTGATATCCAGTACAGTGTGCACTAGGAGGGGTGGGTAGGGGAAGGGTCGTAAATGGGGGGGGGGGGGTACCTCGGCCAACGAGTTCAGGGGAGGCTCGTTCCAGCCAGTCCGGACGGGGGAGTAGGGGGTGTACAGGGGGATGGGGGTTGTAGGGATTCCCTATAGTGGGTCCAGCAAGACCAGGTGTGCCTGAATTTATCATGCATGTCTTTAGATTGATGAATAATCCTTTCCATTTCCTCGATTTTTGATACTCTAGCCTGCCATTCCCCTATCGTGGGGGGGGCCGTGTCCTTCCAGTGGATAGGGATGCATTGAGTGGCTGCATTGATAAGGTGTAGCGTCAGGGATTTCCGGTACGTTGAGAGGGGGATGGGGGTGTGATGGAGCAGATGTTGTGCCGGCGAATAGATAGGTGTGTAGGTAGTGATGTGGGAAATAAGTGAGTGAACCTCTTTCCAGAACAATTGGATAATCGGGCAATCCCACCATATGTGGAGGAAGGATCCTTCCTCGGAAGTTGCATCTCCAACATGTGGAGGGGGTGCTTGGAAAAAATTTGTGTAGCTTGTCGGGGGTCCTATACCATCGTGAGTATATTTTAAACCTGTTCTCTTGTGCAGAAACATTAATGGAGCCCTTGTGAGTGTGTAGGAAGACCGATGCCCAGTCATCTGGCGTCAAGCCTTCCGAGAGGTCAGGCTTCCATACGCGTTGGATCTCGTTTCTGGGCTTGACGGTAGAGATAAGCAGGGAATACATGGTCGATATCATATGTCTTTGCGGTCCTGCCTGAGAACAGAGACGTTCGAAAGGAGTTTGTTCTCTGTGCCAAGGCAGAGGACGTGGTACACTCAGGGCCGGCCTTTGCGGTGTGTGGGAAGTGCGGTCGCACAGGGCGCCTTGCGACCGACACAGATACTTCAATAATTTTTCACATACTAAGTAGTGGGCGGGGGGGGAGCGTGCCGCCGGCACCCCCCCCCCCCCCCGCGCGTGACTGCAGGGGACTTTGGCTGGTGACAATGGCATGGCGCGGTACCGGATGCCTAGCTTTGCGGGGGGGCGGCGAGCCGTCGGGGCACACCCAGGACCTGGCTGCAGCGATCCCCCTACTCTGTGGCAGCTTTGCACGTCTGACAAGTCTCGACTCTCGGCTGCCTGTGCCTGTCTCACAGTCACAGGCAGCCGAGCAGTGAAGCCGCCTCCCCCTTGTCTGCACTGTGCTGTGTGTGCAGCACGCAGCAAGTACATAATTTATCTGTGCCTGCTTTACGGGTCTGAAGGGGGGGGGATGTTCTGTATTTTAGGGGGTTCTTTATTGGGGGGGGGGGGTGTTCTGTATTGTGGGGGTTCTGTATTTTTGGGGTGGGGTTCTGTATTTTAGGGGGGTCTGTATTGTAGGAAGGGGGCTCTGTATTTTAGGGATGGGGTTCTGTATTGAAGGGGGATGGGGGGTTCTGTATTGTGGGGGAAGGTTCTTTATTGTAGGGGGATCTGCACTGTAGGGGGGGGTTCTGTATTGTAGGGGGGGTTGTGTATTGTATAGAGGAGTCTGTATTGTAGGGGGAGGGGTCTGCACTGTAGGGGGTCTGCGTAACATGCAGGGAGTCCAGAACTGTTAGGGGGGCGTCTGTGTAACATACAGGTGTCTGGGGCTGTGTAATGTAAAGGGGTGCAGAGGTACAGGGTGCTGTGTAATGTAAAGGGGTCCAGAGCTGTGGGGTGCTGTGTAATGTAAGGGGCCCAGTGGTGCAGGGTGCTGTGTAGTGTAAAGAGGTCCAGAGGTGCAGGGTGCTGTGTAATGTGCAGGGTGCTGTGTAATGTAATGGGGCCCAGAGGTGCAGGGTGCTGTGTGTAATGTAAAGGGGTCCAGAGGTGCAGGGTGCTGTGTAATGTAAAGGGGCCCATAGGTGCAGGGTGCTGTGTAATGTAAGGGGTACAGAGGTGCAGGGTGCTGTGTAATGTAAAGGGGTCCAGAGGTGCAGGGTGCTGTGTAATGTGAAGGGGCCCAGTGATGCAAGGTGCTGTGTGGTGTAAAGGGGTCCAGAGGTGCAGGGTGCAGTGTAATGTAAAGGGGTCCAGATGTGCAGGGTGCTGTGTAATGTAAAAGGGCCCAGAGGTGCAGGGTGCTGTGTAATGTGAAGGGGCCCAGTGATGCAAGGTGCTGTGTGGTGTAAAGGGGTGCAGGGTGCAGTGTAATGTAAAGGGGTCCAGATGTGCAGGGTGCTGTGTAATGTAAAGGGGCCCAGAGGTGCAGGGTGCTGTGTAATGTAAAGGGGCCCAGTGGTGCAGGGTGTTGTGTAATGTAAGGGGGGTCCAGTGATGCAGGGTGCTGTGTAATGTAAAGGGGTCCAGAAGTGCAGGGTGCTGTGTAATGTGAAGGGGCCCAGTGATGCAAGGTGCTGTGTGGTGTAAAGGGGTCCAGAGGTGCAGGGTGCAGTGTAATGTAAAGGGGTCCAGATGTGCAGGGTGCTGTGTAATGTAAAGGGGCCCATAGGTGCAGGGTGCTGTGTAATGTAAGGGGGGTACAGTGATGCATGGTGATGTGTAATGTAAAGGGGTCCAAAGGTGCATGGTGCTGTGTAATGTAAAGGGGTCCAGAGGTGCAGTGTGCTGTGTAATGTGAAGGGGCCCAGTGATGCAAGGTGCTGTGTGGTGTAAAGGGGTGCAGTGTGCAGTGTAATGTAAAGGGGTCCAGATGTGCAGGGTGCTGTGTAATGTAAAGGGGCCCAGAGGTGCAGGATGCTGTGTAATGTGAGGAGGCCCAGTGATGAAAGGTGCTGTGTGATGTTAAGGGGTCCAGAGGTGCAGGGTGCAGTGTAATGTAAAGGGGTACAGATGTGCAGGGTGCTGTGTAATGTAAAGGGGTCCAGATGTGCAGGGTGCTGTGTAATGTAAAGGGGCCCAGAGGTGCAGGGTGCTGTGTAATGTGAAGGGGCCCAGTGATGCAAGGTGCTGTGTGGTGTAAAGGGGTCCAGAGGTGCAGGGTGCAGTGTAATGTAAAGGGGTCCAGATGTGCAGGGTGCTGTGTAATGTAAAGGGGCCCAGAGGTGCAGGGTGCTGTGTAATGTAAAGGGGCCCAGTGGTGCAGGGTGTTGTGTAATGTAAGGGGGGTCCAGTGATGCAGGGTGATGTGTAATGTAAAGGGGCCCAGAGGTGCAGTGTAATGTGAAGGGGTCCAAAAGGTGCAGGGTGTTGTGTAATGTATAGGGATCCAAAGGTGCAGGGTGCTGTGTAATGTATAGGGATCCAAAGGCGCAGGGTGCTGTGTAATGTAAGGGGCCCAGTGATGCAAGGTGCTGTGTAATGTAAAGGGGTCCAGAGATTGCAGAGTGATGTGTAATTTAAAGGGGCCCATAGGTGCAGGGTGCTGTGTAATGTAAAGGGGTCCAAAGGTGAAGGGTGCTGTGTAATGTACAGGGGTCCAAAGGTGCAGGGTGCTGTGTAATGTAAGGGGGGTACAGTGATGCATGGTGATGTGTAATGTAAAGGGGTCCAAAGGTGCATGGTGCTGTGTAATGTAAAGGGGTCCAGAGGTGCAGTGTGCTGTGTAATGTGAAGGGGCCCAGTGATGCAAGGTGCTGTGTGGTGTAAAGGGGTGCAGTGTGCAGTGTAATGTAAAGGGGTCCAGATGTGCAGGGTGCTGTGTAATGTAAAGGGGCCCAGAGGTGCAGAATGCTGTGTAATGTGAGGAGGCCCAGTGATGAAAGGTGCTGTGTGATGTTAAGGGGTCCAGAGGTGCAGGGTGCAGTGTAATGTAAAGGGGTACAGATGTGCAGGGTGCTGTGTAATGTAAAGTGGCCCAGAGGTGCAGGGTGCTGTGTAATGTAAAGGGGCCCAGTGGTGCAGGGTGTTGTGTAATGTAAGGGGGGTCCAGTGATGCAGGGTGATGTGTAATGTAAAGGGGCCCAGAGGTGCAGTGTAATGTGAAGGGGTCCAAAAGGTGCAGGGTGCTGTGTAATGTATAGGGGTCCAAAGGTGCAGGGTGGTGTGTAATGTAAGGGGCCCAGTGATGCAAGGTGCTGTGTAATGTAAAGGGGGCCAGAGATGCAGGGTGATGTGTAATTTAAAGGGGCCCATAGGTGCAGGGTGCTGTGTAATGTAAAGGGGTCCAAAGGTGAAGGGTGCTGTGTAATGTACAGGGTTCCAAAGGTGCAGGGTGCTGTGTAATGTAAGGGGGGTACAGTAATGCATGGTGATGTGTAATGTAAAGGGGTCCAAAGGTGCAGGATGCTGTGTAATGTAAGGGGGTACAGTGATGCAGGGTGCTGTGTAATGTAAGGGGGTACAGTGATGTATGGTGATGTGTAATGTAAAGGGGGCCAAAGGTGCAGGGTGCTGTGTAATGTAAAGGGGCCCAGAGGTGCCGGGTGCTGTGTAATGTACAGGGGTCCAAAGGTGCAGGGTGCTGTGTAATGTGAGGGGCCCAGTGATGCAAGGTGCTGTGTAATGTAAAGGGGTCTAGATATGCAGGGTGATGTGTAATGTAAAGGGGCCCATAGGTGCAGGGTGCTGTGTAATGTAAGGGGGTACAGTGATGCAGGGTGCTGTGTAATGTAAAGGGGTCCAGAGGTGCAGGGTGCTGTGTAATGTAAAGGGGTCCAAAGGTGCAGGGTGCTGTGTAATGTAAGGGGGTACAGTGATGCAGGATGATGTGTAATGTAAAGGGGTCCAAAGGTGCAGGGTGCTGTGTAATGTGAAGGGGTCTAGAGGTGCAGGGTGCTGTGTAATGTAAAGGGGTCCAAAGGTGCAGGGTGCTGTGTAATGTAAGGGGGTACAGTGATGCAGGGTGCTGTGTAATGTAAAGGGGTCTAGAGGTGCAGGGTGCTGTGTAATGTAAAGGGGTCTAGAGGTGCAGGGTGCTGTGTAATGTACAGGGGTCCAGTGGTGCAGGGTGCTCTGTATTGTAAATGGGTGAAGGGTGCTGTGTAATGTAGAGGGGACCAGAGGTGCAGGGTGCTGTGTAATGTGAAGGGGTCTAGAGGTGCAGGGTGCTGTGTAATGTAAAGGGGTCCAAAGGTGCAGGGTGCTGTGTAATGTAAGGGGGTACAGTGATGCAGGGTGCTGTGTAATGTAAAGGGGTCTAGAGGTGCAGGGTGCTGTGTAATGTAAAGGGGTCTAGAGGTGCAGGGTGCTGTGTAATGTACAGGGGTCCAGTGGTGCAGGGTGCTCTGTATTGTAAATGGGTGAAGGGTGCTGTGTAATGTAGAGGGGTCCAGTGGTGCAGGGTGCTGTGTAATGTAGAGGGGTCCAGTGGTGCAGGGTGCTGTGTAATGTAGAGGGGACCAGAGATGCAGTTGTGGAGAGGGGTACACAGTAGTGACAGCGATACTGAAGGATGCAGGGGGCACAGTGGGGTGTTTTTTTCATTTTACCATGGGGGGGCAGATATAGGATCCTCCCCGGGTACCAAATGCTCTAGGTATGCCTGGCAGGCCACAGGCGGATTCTGCCGGAAAGACAGTGTGGGAAGCTGTCCTTGCCTTGCTATGAGGAGCAGGGATGAGGGGCTCATATGCCATGCGCACTGAGAAGACAAATGAGGGCACGAATCCACAGACGCAGGCAGCAAATGTAAAAACCTTTTTCTGTAAGTAAATTCTTTTTTTATAAATGCAGTGTACTGCTTAATGTCTGTTTTGTATTTTCTTATTTAAATAGGGTGTTTCCTAAAGGAACAGTAAATTCAAAAGTTACATTTTTTTTATTGTAATTATGTTTGATATTTGATTGTAAATTTACAGGTAGTGTTATTATACCGTGTGATTTACTTTAAATGTGGCGTTATTATACCGTGTGATATACAGTATATGTGGCGTTATTTTAGCATGTGATTTGCAGTATAGGTGGCGTTATTATACCATGTGAATAAAAGTTGTATTTTTATCATAGCTTGTAATCTGGTTTTTGGGAACTTAACAGAATGAAAGGCTTTAAATGGAGCTGGTATTGGAGAAATGGGTGTGGACACTGAAAGGGTGTGGTTACTGAGGGGTGTGGTTATTAATGGGTGTGGTTACTGAGGGGCGTGGTTACTGCGGGGCGTGGTCACTAGGGGGCGCTGTAAAGCTTTCTCGCACAGGGCGCCTAAAGGCCTAAGGCCGGCCCTGGGTACACTGTGAAAGAAGTGACAGAGCTGGAAGTACAGGAACCTAGGAATATGATGGGACGGGAATTTGGAGACCATCACCTCGTGGGTCAGTAGCGTGTCGTGAACTGAATTATATATACTATACAGACTGAACTATATACTCTGAACTGTATTCTATATTCACTGCACTATATACTCTGAACTGCATTATATATAACATACAGACTGCACTGTACACTCTGAACTGTATTATATATACACACAAACACACACTGAACTATATTATATATGCTACACATACTGCACCATATACTCTGAACTGTATTATATATTATACAGAGTGCGCTATATACTCTGAACTGCATTATATATACTATACGGACTGCACTATATACTCTGAACTGTATTATATAAATACTACACTAACGTCACTATATACTTAAAGCGGTGCTTCACCCTAAAACTACTCTGTCCCATCCCATCCAGCATACTGCCGTCAGTGCCAGTATGCTGTTTTTTTTTTACTTGCTCAACTTACTGTTTAACCACTTAGTAACCGCCCTATAGACGAAATACTTCCATAAGGCGGTTACTTAACTCTAACAGGATGTCCATGGACATCCTCCCGTAGAGTCAGGTGTGCGCTCCCGAGCGCGATCACCGGTGCTCGCCGAGTCCACGGGACCCGCAGCATCAATGATCGCGGTAAGGAGCCAATGGAGGCGACTCCTTACCACGTGATCACGCCGTCCAATGACGGCGCGATCACAGATGTAAACAAAGCCGCCCGGGCGCATGGGTAGCGTCAGACCCGCGCGCCCGAGCTGGCGCGCACACGCAGTCACGGCGCTCGCCGGGTCCACGGGACCCGCAGCGTCAATGATCGCGGTAAGGAGCCAATGGAAGCGGCTCCTTACCACGTGATCGCGCCGTCCAATGATGGCGCGATCACATGTAAACAAACCGGCGTCATTTGATGACGCCGGTTCCTATCTCCTCTCTCTGTACCGAACGGTACAGTGTGAGAGGAGAGCGCGGATGGCAGCAGCAGTGTGGGATGGATCTGTGACTATTGCAGTCACAGATCTATCCATCCCTGCTCAGCCATCCCTGCATTAACCCCTTCCTTCCCTGTGCATTACTCTGCATACCCCCTGCACAATACTCTTCCTTCCCTGCGCAATACTCTGCAATACCCCCTGCGCAATATTCTGCATACCCCCTGCGCAATACTCTGCATACCCCCCTGCGCAATACTCTGCATACCCCCATGTGCAATACTCTGCATACCCACATGCGCAATACTCTGCATACCCCCCCTGCGCAATACTCTGCATACCCCCCCTGCGCAATACTCTGCATACCCCCCTGTGCAATACTCTGAACAATACTCTGCAGTACCCCCTGCGCAATACCCCCGCACAATACTCTGCAATACCCCGCCCAATACTCTGCAATACTCCTCGCGCAATACTCCCTGCGCAATACTATGCGATCGGTACAGTGTGAGAGGAGAGCGCGGATGGCAGCAGCAGTGTGGGATGGATCTGTGACTTTTGCAGTCACAGATCCATCCATCCCTGCATTAACCCCTTCCTTCCCTGCGCAATACTCTGCATACCCCTCTGCGCAATACTCTGCATACCCCACTGCGCAATACTCTGCATACCCCCCTGCGCAATACTCTGCATACCCCCCTGCGCAATACTCTGCAATACTCTGCAATACCCCCGCGCAATACTCTGCAATACCCCCGCGCAATACTCTGCAATACCCCCGCGCAATACTCTGCAATACCCCGCGCAATACTCTGCAATACCCCCACGCACGCAATACTCTGCAATACCCCGCGCAAAACTCTGCAATACCCCCGCCAATACTCTGCAATACCCCCACACAATACTCTGCAGTACTCCGGCCAGTACTCTGCAGTACCCCTGCACAATACTCTGCAGTACCCCTGCACAATACTCTGCAGTACCCCCTGCACAATACCCCCCCACAATACTCTGCAATACCCCCGCACAATACTCTGCAATACTCCCCGCGCAATACTCCCCGCGCAATACTCCCTGCGCAATACTCCCTGCGCAATACTCTGCGATCATTTTTTTCAGGCTTCCCAGCCTAGAGGTGAGATGTGGGGTCTTATTGACCCCATATCTCACTGTAAAGAGGACCTGCCATGCTATATTCCTATTACAAGGGATGTTTACATTCCTTGTAATAGGAATAAAAGTAATCAAAACATTTATTTTTGGGGAAAAATGTTTTAAACTAAAATAAATAAAGTAAAATGAACAATAAAAAAATAAATAAATTACAGCGCCCCTGTACCCGTGTGCTCGTATACAGACGCGACCGCACACGTAAGTCCCGCCCACATATGAAAACGGTATTCAAACCACACATGTGAGGTATCGATGCGAACGTTAGAGCGATAGCAATAATTTTGGCCCTAGACCTCCTCTCCAACTAAAAAGATATAACCAGTAAAAACTTTTTAAAGCGTCGCCTATGGGGATTTTTAAGTAGAGAAGTTTGGCGCCATTCCACAAGCGTGTGCAATATTGAAGGGTGACATGTTGGGTATCCATTTACTCGGCGAAACTTCATCTTTCGTATTATGCAAAAACATTGGGCTAACTTTACTGTTTTTTTTTTAAAGCACAAAACTGTTTTATTTAAAAATAAAACGCGTTCGAAAAATTGCTGTGCAAATACCATGCGCGATAAAAAGTTGCAACGACCGCCATTGTATTCTCTAGGGTCTTTTCTAAAAAAGCATATATAATGTTTTGGGGTTCTATGTAATTTTCTAGCAAATAAATTATGATTTTTCCATGTAGGAGAGGAATGTCAGAAGTGGTCTGATGGTGCTCCCTGCATGTTGGGCCTCTGTATGTGGCCAAGCTGTGTAAAAGTCTCATACATGTGGTATCGCCATACTCGGGAGGAATAGCAGAATGTGTTTTGGGGTGTGATCAAATTGATACATTTTCAGTAATTGGTACCATAGCTTGTAGACCCTATAACTTTCACCCAGACTAAATAATATCCACATTTTTTTTGTTTTGTTACCAAAGACATGTAGCAGTATACATTTTAGGTCAAATTTATGAAGAAAAATTACTTTTTTGCAAAATGTTATAATAGAAATGAAGAAAAATTAATTTTTTTACAAAACTTTTGTTCTTTTTTCATTTATAGCAGAAAAAATAAAAACCTCAGAGGTGATCAAATACCACCAAAAGAAAGCTCTATTTGTGGGGGAAAAAAGGACAAAAATTTCATTTGGTTACAGTGTTGTATGACTGAGTTATTGTCATTCAAACTGTGAGAGCACCGAAAGCTGAAAATTGATCTGGTTATTAAGGGGGTTTAAGTGCCCAGTGGTCAAGTGGTTAATGAATAATTTTCTTTTTTGTCCACCGCGGGTGAATGGCGCAGCTATGCGCGTCACGCCTTCTGAAAATAGCCGATTTAGGACTCGGCTATTCCCAGCGCTATATGGCACCTGCGCCCAGACCTAGGAGCTGACTGCGCAGGCGCCGTATATATCCGAGTCCTATGGCTATGGCGCGTCACGTCCTCCGAAAAAAGCCGAAATAGGACTCGGCTATATACGGCACCTGCGCAGTCAGCTCCTAGGTCTGTGCGCAGGCGCCGTATAGCGCCGGGAATAGCCGAGTCCTAAATCGGCTATTTTCGCATAGCTGGGCCATTCACCCGCGGTGGACAAAAAATAAAATTATTCATTAAACATTAAGTTGAGCAATTAAAAAAAAAAAACAGCATACTGGCGCTGACGCCAGTATGCTGGATGGGATGGGACAGAGTATTTTTAGGGTGAACAACCGCTTTAAACTGTAGTGCCGACATTGTGGTTTCCCTGGACAGGCAAGTGTCCATATACAGTATCTCACGAAAGTGAGTACACCCCTCACATTTTTGTAAATATTTTATTATATCTTTTCACATGGCAACACTAAAGAAATTACACTTTGCTACAATGTAAAGTAGTGAGTATACAGCTTGTGAAAAAAGTGTAAATTTCCCCCTCAAAAAAAAAAACTCAACACACAACCAATAATGTCTAAACCGCTGGCAACAAAAGTGAGTACACTCCTAAGTGAAAATGTCCAAATTAGGCGCAAAGTGTCAATATTTTGTTTGGCCACCATTATTTTCCAGCACTGCCTTAACCCTCTTGGGCATGGAGTTCACCAGAGCTTCACAGGTTGCCATGGGAGTCCTTTTCCACTCCTTCATGACCACATCACAGAGCTGGAGGATGTCAGAGACCTTGCGCTCCTCCATCTTCTGTAAGAGGATGCCCCACAGATGCTGTAACGGAATTAACCGTGATAATCGGAGACTTTGGAAGGATGAGAGATACTCCTGTGCCAGGGACACTAATAACTCCTGGGTCTAAATCCACCCTGTGCCCTTTTGGGTGTAGGGTGGCTAATAGGATCATAATTCATATATTACATGAGATGGGACATTATTGATACTTCATATGGCAGGATACTGAGATATTAAGATGTTCCTACTTGACATCTGTTACACAGGAGAGGGACATTACAAGCTTATTCAATGCTTAGCTCCGGCTATTGAAATGTTAAAGCGGAGTTCCACACTTAAAATCACTTTTTTCATTACATCCAGCATACTGGCGTCAGCGCCAGTATGCTGTTTTTTTTTTTTTTTTTTTTAATGCTCGTACTTACTGTATATCACAACATTGAATTCCAGGCGCACCGCAGAGTGTCGCCGCTATAAGGCGTCACGCCTTCCGGAAACAGCCGATTAGCATTCGGCTTCTACTCGGCGCCTGTGCACAGCCCCAGGAGCTGACTGCGCAGGCGCCGTATATAGCGCGTCACGCCCTCCGAAAAAACCCGAACTAGGACCGGCTATTTTCGGCACCTGCGCAGTCAGCTCCTGGGTCTATGCGCAGGCGCCAAATGCTAATCGGCTGTTTCCGGAAGGCGTGACGCCTTATAGCGGCGACACTCCGCGGTGCGCCTGGAATTCAATGTTGTGATATACAGTAAGTACGAGCATTAAAAAAAAAAAAAAAAACAGCATACTGGCGCTGACGCCAGTATGCTGGATGTAATGAAAAAAAAGTGTTTTTAAGGGTGGAACTCCGCTTTAAGTGAGGTTGGCTCTTTAATGTGTGGACACATTCTGTGGAAAGGTGTTAATTGCATCGACTCCTGAGAGACCTTTTCATTGTGTGATAAAACTGTTTCAAAGCCCTGTGTTTACACTTAAAAGATTGTGTATTGTACTTCAAGTGAGCAGTCTCTATTTAGATGTACTGAATTAGCATGTCAATTATGTTTGGGAATGTATTGACGCCCAGGTGTAAGAACCTTCCCTTTAGAGACAGCCGTATGTCTAAAGATATGGTTTGAAGGGAAATCATTGTGTGACAGTATTTTGTTTTGATGTCATTATCTACAGGAATGTCATTCTCTCTGAGGCAGTAGTTAAGTCATGCTAAATATATCGGTGCCGAATTGTCTGCACAGTTACTACCCATAGTGTGTGATGAGGGGGGCGGAGATTGCATTGTCCTGTGATTAACTGTAACATCTTGTACTGTATAAAAATCTGAGAAGAAACCAATAAAGTGTTCATTCATTTGGAAGCAAGTACAGAGCAGAGTCTCGTCTTGATTATGGGAAATGGAATGGATCATGTATGCAGGATTGTCACAGTGTGTCAGATAAGCTTGTCGTGGGTGGATTGAAGGTCGTAAACGGTGGTGACCGTTACATTTGGTAGCATAGCAGTGGGATGATTCCATCTTCAGAAGGACGGCTACAAGGGCACATGACAATGGAGACGCTGTATGAACAGATGAAGCTCTCTTCCCTCAAGGACTTACTGGAGAGCCGGGGCAGACCGGCCAGCAACCATAAGAAAAGGGACATTATCGCAGAACTTGTCGAAATGAATAGAGCTAAGAGGCCCAGCGTAACAGACAGGACACCCGAGGAAGATTTTTTTGATCGGGCTGTTAAACATGGACTGGCACAATATGGTCCTAATCCTCCACCGGAGATCATAGACCGGGTTATAGCGGCTGTAGATGACACCTTGCGACAGCGAAGAAGTGCTGCAGCAGCTGAAGTCACAGCAGCACCAACTGAAGAGAGAGAAGAGGTGAAGATACCAGTCTCCATGGAAGAGGAATTCCAAAGGAGGTTACAAGAGATGCGGATACAGCACAGAGGACCCGTATCAGAGGAGGTCCTGCCGGGATGGTCAGATGTGATTCGGTGCCAACTCTGGAAGGAACCGCTAGCTCTGGAGCAGCAACACCAAGGAAAGGTCCTGCCCTCCATCTATGCAAGGTACTGGCCGCAGTATGATGTACGAATGCCGCTGTTGGGGGAAGAACCGAAGCAGGAGTGGATAGCGGAGTTAAGCAGGCTGATCCGGGCAGAAATGCAGCTGGACGAGAGTTACAGAGCCCTCCGGTGGTATGTAGCCCAAGAGTGCCCGTGGTCAGCGGATGACAGCCCCACAGAAGCCTATGACTATGATGGCCTGGGATTGTTGTATTGGAGGATGTCCAGTGATCCAGACTTCGGGGATGATCGGGAGTGGCCCTTGGAGGATATAATGGAGCACAAAGAGGAAAAATTGAATCTCTCGGAAGGCCACTGGTTACAGGAGGATTTGGAATTTCTGGCCATTCAGGAATGGAATTTGGAAATCACCTACAAACAGCTGCTAGACTCGGCTCAGCAGCAGGGTGGGGCTCCCGTTGCCTGCAACTATGAGGAAAGGTCAGATGACAACTGTGAAATCCTGACTGATGAATAGGCAGTGGAAAATATGGAGATTGCCATCCCTAAAGCCGAAGCGGATGGTGTGGAGTTCCAGGGAGCCGGGGGGGTTGGCCCCTCTCTCCAGCAACAAGCGGAGGTGGTAAAGCTTTTACCCCCAGCTGAATCACTGGCCACAGAGCAGAGTGTCATGGGCCTCTGCTCCTCACTAACAGAAGAGGGGGTCCCTGTGGTAGTGGATGGGACTGTGGTCTCCACTCACAGCAACCCAGCGGAAGAGCTGGCAACAGAACAGAGGGTCACGGACCTCTGCTCTCCACTAACAGAAGAGGGGGTCCCTGTGGTAGTGGATAGGACTGTGGTCTTCACTCACAGCAACCCAGAGGAAGAGCTGGCAACAGAGCAGAGTGCCCCGGGCCTCTGCTCCCAACTAACAGAAGAGGGGGTTCCTGGGGTAGTGGATGGGACTTCAGTCTCCACTGGCCCAACCCCAGAAAATGGTACAGGACTGGGACAGGAGGATGTCGGCTTTGCTTTGCAAGCACCGGGGGTTTTTCACCTAGCACCAGTGGATGGGACTTCAGTCTCCACTGGTATACCCCAGGGATGGGGGGCAGTTGGCCCAGACCCTCAACAGCATGATGGACTAAGCCCAGCCACCCTGCCTTCTCCCCAGCGGCTGAAAGGATTCCAGGGAGAAGGGCCAGTCCAGGCCTCTCCCCAGCGGCAGGCGTGTTCTCTGAGAGAGGCAGAGGTTGGCGGGGTAATTAATGCTCAGTTTGGAGACATTTATTTGGGGTACAGTATGGATACCAGCATTGGAGGACTGGAACTACTGACTGACTTCGGAGTGTCCTGTGTCCGTCTCCCACCGAAAGGGGAGAGATGTAACGGAATTAACCGTGACAATCAGAGACTTTGGAAGGATGAGAGATACTCCTGTGCCAGGGACACTAACTCCTGGGTATAAATCCACCCTGTGCCCTTTTGGGTGAAGGGTGGCTAATAGGATCATAATTCATATATTACATGAGATGGGACAGTAGTTAAGTCATGCTAAATATATCGGTGCCGAATTGTCTGCACAGTTACTACCCATAGTGTGTGATGAGGGGGGTGGAGATTGCATTTTCCTGTGATTAACTGTAACATCTTGTACTGTATAAAAATCTGAGAAGAAACCAATAAAGTGTTCATTCATTTGGAAGCAAGTACAGAGCAGAGTCTCGTCTTGATTATGGGAAATGGAATGGATCATGTATGCAGGATTGTCACAGTGTGTCAGATAAGCTTGTCGTGGATGGATAGAAGGTCGTAAATGGTGGTGACCGTTACAGATGCCCAATAGGGTTTAGGTCTGGAGACATACTTGGCCAGTCTATCACCTTTACCCTAAGCTTTTTTTTTTTTTTTTAGCAAGGCAGTGGTTATCTTGGAGGTGCGTTTGGGGTTGTTATGTCGGAATACTGTCCTGTGGCCCAGTTGCTGAAGGGGAGGGATCATTCTCTGCTTCAGTTTGTCACAGTACATGTTGGCATTCATGGTTGCCTCAATGAACTGTAGCTCCCCAGTGCGCTGTTCCGTCAGATATGACGACTGGTCATAATCGGTAAAGGAAGTGACGTTCCGTCATCGTCATCTTGCTACACCCGCACTCCTCCACAGTAACGATACACAGAGAAGGGGGCACGAGGACATCTTGTTACTCTCACTGGAGTTTTTACAATTCAGTTATTTTTAACGGTAAACTGTGCTTATATGGTAAAATACAGAATTCGGAAATCCGACGGGCTGTTTACATGTTGAATTTTAAAAGCAGCGTTAAACCTTCTGATCTCACAGGTTTGCTAATGTGACCTAACAGCGCTGCTTTTATAATTCAACATGTAAACAGTCCTTTGAATTTCCAAATACTGTATTTCACCATATATGCTTTGTTTCCTGTTAAAAAATATACGGAAAGGCTTCTTCACAGTAGGAGCTGTAAACATGTGGAACTGACTCTCTCAAGAAATAGTTCTGACCTCAGTAGATTGTTTTAAAGAAAAGGCCTAGATTCTTCCCAAATGCACAAAATATAGCTGGATACTAAGAAGGTAATTGTTTCTGTCATGGCACAACTTGGCACCAAGCTCTTAGAATAAGGTGACCAGATTTTTCAAATGAAATCCGGGGACATATTTCTTTACTAGTAATGGCAACAGTCAACGACTCTCTGCCCGTGGCCACCCGCCTCACAGCCTCTTAAGTCTTACTCTTTGGGCCCCGGCTACTACTGGATGGGGAGCGGAGGAAGATCACTCTGCCAGGGAAGGAAAGGAGATAGGCAGGTGGCTGGCCAGGACTTGAGCCAAGGCAGAATGACATGCGAGCGAAGCTGAAGAAATATTTCCTCCACTCCGACCAGCACATGATCATCAGAAAGGGACACAGATAATGGTAAAAATACAACCCCCCTATACTAGCAGGCACGGTGTAGCGGGGGGTTAATTCAATTTTTTTTATTTTAATTCTGCACTGACTTTCTTTGAACTTGCCCCTGCCCCCTATTAAATCCAATCTGGGGACAAAACCAGGGACAGACTTGGTCAGGGGACAGTGTCCTCAATCAGGGGACTGTCCCCTGAAACTGGGGATGTCTGGTCACCCTATCTTAGAACCAATCAGTAAAAGGCCTTTAATTGAATGAAAGAATGAGTGCTTTTCTATGTATATCCAGCATGTGAGGGGCCCCTCAATCTTCCTGAGCCATGTACTAAACATACATCAGAGGCTCCCGGCCTAAACGTATATTGTCAGTAAACATAGACGTCAGCAAGGAAAGCAGTGACCTTCAGCATCAAATATTGTGTTAGCCGATCTGTAATGATATGTGAGTGTCGGTAGCACAGCTTCGTACAGAGACCTGCACGGCTGGCCTACAACAGGTTAATTCCAGCTGTCATTCCGCCGTGTGTAGAAGGCGTCGCTAGGGGTTTTCTATACACAGCCAGTCTCGTATGCAAATTCACATCCCCTGATCTCTGACGTCGTATCACACCATGCCATGCCAAGCGCTGCCATTGGACGAAGGGACCTGGCCTCATTGACAACAAAACAACCAGCACGCGCTGTTACAAGAGGTCCGGGTGGGGCTTCCCACAAGGACGGGGGCGTGTTCAGAATAGAGGGAGGGGAAACTACTCAGTCCCCATTCCCGCCGCTACAATTCACTCAGTTTCCAGAGGCCAGAGCGAGGCTTGACCCGCAACTCCCTGACGTCATCGCTTGGTTTTGGGCGGTGTTGGGGGAACATGGCGTCTCTTTGGTTAGTGACAGGTTGGTGAGTCGGAGAGTGTGACAGGAACCGGGAGGAAGGAGCTACTCCCAGCAGTGAGGGTGTGTGATCTGCCGGACCTCCAGCACCCGTATGGAAACAGGCGAGCTGAGCATGGAGAACATGGAGACCTTAACGGAGCTGGGCGATGAGCTGACCCTGGGAGATATTGATGGTGAGCGAGGGGGTGTGTTTGAGGGCTACATGGACGCACAGACTACATCAGGGGTAGACAGCCTCCAGCTGTTGTGGAACTAAATTTACCATGAGGCATTGCAAGGCTGCCAATTGCAATTACTCCCAGAGGCATGATGGGACTTGTAGTTCTGCAACAGCAGGAGGGCCCTAGGTTGCCTACCCCTGTACTACATGAACACAGACTACATTGCCACCTCCACCCAGTTGCCACCTGTGGCACATGTGTACTGCACACTGGCAAGTTCCAAAAGGAGAAGATCCGCTGCGGCGAGGTCTCATGGAAGTTTGCCCCCCTCCTTCCACCACCACTGGGCCATTCAGAATATGCAGCATGCTTTGCGCATGTGCACAAGTACCAATACTTTTAGTCAAGTACTCACTGATACCTTTTGAGGTGCGATTTGAGCCCATACAAAAAGAAGGGGCTCCAATTACAATGCAAAGTATCGCATGCGATTAATTTTGTATAGGCTCAAATCGCACCACAAAGGTATCATATTCAGGTATCGGAGCGTTTGCATGAGTACAAATGCTTTAGTATCGGCGCAACCCGTCTACATCCGTTTTTCCGTCTGATCTGTTTGTTTTAATGGAAGAAAAATACGTCTTTGATCCGTTCCAAAAACCGGATTTCGACAGACGCCGATATAAACAGATAATGGGCCGTTTGGGATCCGTTTTTCAATAGAGATGCTTCAATGTCCATTTTTGTCAACGGATGGATGAAAAACGGACAAGCGGTTTGCATGTGTGAAAAATGCCTAAAATAATTCTGGTGTTTTCTTCACTTCATGTAAAAGGTCCATCAGTAACATAAAGACGCTGTACATAGACCTTGCATGCCAAGATCTGCATGTTTCCGGACACCACAAGGCGTGAGCCACATGTTCTATGTACACTGCTCAGAAAAGGAACACTTTGAAAACATATCAGATCTCAACAGGCAAAAATCTCATGCTGGATATCTATACCGATATGGACTGGGTAATGTGTTAGGAATGAAAGGATGGAAAATTGTCCACCTACAGAGGGCTGGATTCAAAGACACCCCGAAAATCAAAGTGAAAAAATTATGCAGCAAGCTAGTACATTTTGCTGAAATGTCATTGCAACAACTTAAAATTGTCTTCGGTAGTTTGTATGGCCCCCAAGTGCTTGTATTCATGCCTGACAACATCAGGGCATGCTCCTAATGAGACGACGGATGGTGTCCTGGGGTATTTCCTTCCAGATCTGGACCAGAGCATCACTGAGCTCCTGAACAGACTGAGGTGCAACCTGGCGGCACTGGATGGACCGAAACATAATGTCCCAGGGCTGTTCTTTTGGATTTAGGTCAGGTGAGTGTGGGGGCCATTCAATGGTACCAATTTCTTCATCCTCCAGGAACTGGCTGCATGCTCTCGCCACATGAGGCCGGGCATTGTCATCCACCAGCGTAGGGTCTGACAATGGGTCCAAGGATTTCATCCCGATACCTAATGGCAGTCTGGGTGCCATTGTGTATCCTGTAGAGGTCTGTGCATCCCTCTATGGATATGCCTCCCCAGACCATCACTGACCCACCACCAAACCGGTCATGCTGAACGTTGTTACAGGCAGCATAAAGTTCTCAGCGGCTTCTCCAGACCCTTACACGTCTGAAACATATGCTCACGGTGAACCTGCTCTTATCTGTGAAAGCATGGGGCACCAGTGGCGGACCTGCCAATTCTGGTGTTCAATGCAAAATGCCAATCGAGCTCCACAGTGTCCGGCAGTGAGCACACTAGAGAAAGTCAGGCCACCCCCATGAAGTCTGTTTCTGATTGTTTGGTCAGAGACATTCACACCAGTGGCCTGCTGGAGGCCATTTTGTAGGGCTCTGGCAGAGCTCATCCTGTTCCTCCTTGCACAAAGGAGCAGATACCGGTCCTAATGATGGGTTAAGGACCTTCTACGGCTCTTTCCAGCTCTCCTAGAGTAACTGCCTGTCTCCTGGAAACTCCTCCATGCTCTTGAGACTGTGCTGGGAGACATGGCAAACCGATTGGCAATGACACATATTGATGTGCCATCCTGCCCGTGCAACCTTTATAGGGTCCAAGTATCGCCTTGTGCTACCAGTAGTGACACTGACCCTAGCCAAATGCAAAACTAGTGAAAAACAGTCAGAAAAGATGAGTAGGGAAAAAAATGTCAGACACCTCCACCTGAAATACCACTCCTGCTTTGGAGGTTGTCTCATTGTTGCCCATCTAGTGCACCTGTTGTTACTTTCAATTAACAGCAAAGCAGCTGAAACTGATTAACAACCCCCTCTGTATACACCCCTCCCCCTCTTCTACTTAACTGACCAGATAAATATCTCATGAGTTCTGATTCAAAAGTGTTCCTTTAATTTTTTTGAGCCGTGTATATGTGTACCATCTGTAGATCAGGGCATGCTTGGAACTGACATATAGTCTGATATTGATACAAGCTTCCTTTGCAGCACAGCTTGCTTGTATTGGGCACAAAATAAACTTCTGTGTATCTGGAATAATATGAACTGTGCTGCCATTGCTAATATCTCGGCACTTGGCAGTGATGTACTTCTTAGTTAAAGGATCGCTAAAGGAATTGTTTTTTTTTTTTTTTTTAGCTTCCTTTACCTTACTGCAGTCCTGGTTTCATGTCCTCATTGTTAGTTTTTGCTTTGAAGTTGCCGTAATTCTGCTCTGATCTCCACACTTCCTGCTTGTCTGGCTCCTTATGAAAAATCTCATGGCAGCTTTTCACTGTGGTCCAAGCTGTCATTACTGTGTGTCTAAAACTCCTCAGAACCAATTGGATTCATTTTAAAAACAAAACACTGCCCTGTATTTGTTTGTTTTTGTTCTGTGTGTCTCTTTACTTCACAGAAACATGAAACCAGTTTAAAAGTGAAACTAAACTGCAGGCACATTATATGATTGCTTTTTATCTATTTTTAAGCATTTTTAAAAGGTTAACTTTTATGTCTCTATACCCTGTAAACAGACATTTCAGCCAAAAAAATGTTTTTCCTTTAGTGACCCTTTAATTTGGTGAAAAGACCATCCGGTTCAACTAACATGTGAGATTGTATTGTTTACCATAAGCCCTCATTTGAGGCCTCTTTTTGGTGTGTTTTTAGTAGTTTGGATGTAGAATTGGCCTCATAGGCTTTTATTGGAGTAGCACCTGAAAAACAAGCTCTCCAATTGTAGTCGCTGTTGGGGAAAATGTCCGAATGTGCTTCAGATGTCGCTCATGTACCTTTTCAGGCTACAGACGCCAGATCGCTGAAATGTGAACAGGGATAATGTGAAAGTACGGGATTGGGGCTAAAGATTGCAGCCTGTGTGTGATGTAAGATGTTCCTGGCATGTGACATTGGTAAAATCCCTGCGCTTCCTACGTTTTCCAATTTGTATTAAACCATATATTTGTGTAGGATTCATAATAAAATGCAGGCTTTAGGTGATAGAGGACTTTCAAATATTCTTTAGAGCTTTGTATGGAAACTATTTATAGGAGCAGAAAGACGTCAGTGGTTTCATTCATAAGTCGGGAAGGTGACTCACTGAGGTGGGTGCAGTTTGTTGTCACATGAGGATGTTTTCTGGGCTGGTAGGGGAATATATTGTGAGTGGAAATAGAGAGGTTTTCACTGGATTTTCTATGTGCTGGTTGTTATTACAGCTATTTATATGGCAACAGCAATTTGCACACCACTTTACGTATTGTACATTCACATCAGTCCCTGTCCTCAAAGATCTTGCATAATGTTAGAGACAATAAAAAGAAAGATCAATAAAAGGTGTGTTTTTAATAATGATAATAAAAAAAATATATAGATTTCCATGCATTTTTGGCAGTGTTTCTGTTACTCTATTTCAAAGATGGTAAATTGGTTGACCAATCTCCTATTGAAGTCTATGGGGCCAAAAGCGCACTATGCTGCACCATAAAGAATGTGTTTTCATTGTGCATGGCAGTGCCGCAGCGGAAAGTGCACTAGTATGAACAGGGCCTAATTGATCTTTCAGTTTTATATTTTCCAAGTACATTAAAACAGAAGATATGCAGTCTAAGGGCCCTTTCACACGTCCGTTCAGTTCGTCCGTTTTTGGACGTCCGTTAACGGACCTCAATGCTTCCCTATGGGTTAGCGTCCGTTAGCGGATGAGCATCCGCTAACATCCGTCTGCGGTAAGCTCCGTTTTTTTGGACGGAAGAAAACCCTATTTTTCTTCCGTCAAAAAAACGGAACGGATGAAAAACGGACGTTAGCGGATGATCCGTTTACCATCCGATCCGCTAACGTCAGTTTTTCATCAAAATATGTAAAAAAAAAAAAAGTTCTAAAAAAAAATAAAAAAACGGATGAAAAACGGAACGGAAACAGATGAAAACGGACGAAAAACTGATGAAAAAACGGATCAACTGAAGGGGGAAAAAAACTGATCTAAAAAACTGAACGGACGTGTGAAAGAGCCCTTAAGGCTCGATTTAGAAGTGCTTTGAAATTGTAGTTGCCATTCGCACCCAATAATGTGCTGCTGATGATGATGATGATGATGATATTATTATGTGTTATTGGCTCATTTGTGTTTTACTTGCTTGCCTTGCATTTAAATAATGTTTTCTAGACACTTTCTCTGTGTTAGGTTTCTGTTGTATAGTTTTTTGCTCTATCATCTTGTTTGGTAATGCTTTTATTAAATGCATCTCAAATGCGAGGTAAACGCATGTTGACATGAATGGAGTGGTAAAGCTAGCTGAAGGCCAGACAGATGCTGGGTAAATTATGGTGTGAAGCACTGTGAACGTGACCAACTCTTATTTTTTTATTTTTTTTTTTATCTCTATTTTTTTTTTTTTTTTGTCGCACGTTATTATTGCAAAGGTCTAGGAAGAGCAAAGTTTCAGTAACATGTTGGTAAATAGATGCCCATGTCAAACCTTAAATTTATGTGCACACATGAATTAACAACAAAATCTAGTACCCCATATTTTCAAAACCCCCTTATAGGTAACAGTTTGGTGTTACGGAGGAGGTCTTGTGCTAGAATTATTGCTCTCTCTCCAGCATGTGCAGCGATTTGTAATGTGTATCGCAATTGATGCATTTGTTTACGTTTATACATGGGAGGCATTATTTTTTGGGGGGGGGGGGGGGGTTTATGTTGTAAAAATTATTCTTTTTAACTACTTCAATACCAGGCTTTTATACCACCTCCATACCGGGCCTATTCTGACACTTCTCTCCTACATGTAATAATCATCATTCTTTTGCTAGAAAATTACACAGTATCCCCAAACATTATATATGTTTTTTTTAGCAGACACCCTAGGAAATAATATGGCGGTCATTGCAACGTTTTATCTCGCACGGTATTTACGTAATCATTTTTCAAACTCCTTTTTTTTGTAAAAAAATTGTTTCATGAATAAAAAAAATAAAACCGTAAAGTTAGCCCAATTTTTTTGTATTATGTGAAAGATTATGTTACACCGAGTAAATAGATACCCAACATGTCACGCTTTAATTATGCGCACACTCATGGAATGGCGCCAAAGTTCAGTACTTAAAAATCTCCATAGGCAACGCTTTATTTTTTTTTTACAGGTTACCAGTTTAGATTTACAGAGGAGATCTAGTGCTAGATTCGTTGCTGGCACTCTAACGCACGCGGGGATACCTCACTTATATGGTTTAAACGGCGTTTACATATGTCGGCGGGACTTGCGTGTGTGTTCGCTTCTGCACACGATCTATCGGGGACAGAGGCGTTTTAATTTTTTTTTTTATCTTTATTTTTTTTACTTATTTTTTATTTATTTTTACAATTTTTTTTTTTCCACTCTTATTCCTATTACAAAGAATGTAAACATCCCTTGTAATAGGAAATGTGTGTGACAGGTCCTCTTTTAAGGAGAGATGCGTGGTCAATAAGACCTCACGTCTCTCCTCCAGGCTGGAAACCATGAGATCGGTGATTTTTTTTTCACCGATCTCATGAATGGTGGCTTACAGCCGCAATCGCGGCTTTGTTTACTTATGGGGACCCGGGCGTGACGTCATCACATCGCGCCCGGATCCTCCGACGGTCATAGAGATGACTGGTGACCATCTGGTCACCAGTCATCTCTATGCTTCCTGCTGACGCCGACAATTCGTTCTCCGGGCCCCCCGAAGGCACGGGAGAGCCCGGAGAAGCACCGGATGGCGGCGGGAGGGGGGGATGTCCCCTCCCGCGGCCTGTAAGAACGATCAAGCAGCGAAACCGCCGCTATGATCATTCTTACGTCGTGCAGAATCGCCGGCTGAAGAAGAGGATATCTGGGTGATGCCTCTGGCTGCAGGCATCATTCAGATATCCACCCGCAAAGCCCAGGCCGTCAATTGACGGCCACTTAGGATGGTAGATCCCATCTCAGGCCGTCAATTGTCTATGGCTGGGTATTGAAGTGGTTAAAGAGACGTGCAGGATAAACTGTATAGGGCACTGCATGTCACCTCTGGGCTCCACTGAATGTTTTGCTATGCAGATCATATTGCAAAACATTACTTTCCAGCTAAGCTAACACGGGAAACGGAGAGGCTGACCTGGACGTGGCGTCATAGACGTCGCTTTCCGGGTCACAACTAGAAGGGTAGGAGAGCGGCCTTCACCCACCTGTTTCCCTTTTGGGTGAAGCTCTGCTTTAAAGCCTAAGTTTCTTTCTTTTCTTTTTTTTCTGCACAAGGGACAGTACTTGTATTAAAAGATGTGACCCCAGTGCTTCTGGCGACTCTCCTAGTTGATACCTCAAGTCCTTTGCCACCCCCATACCCTCCTAGCTGTAATTTTCTGGTGCAGTAGGGGGTCAATATGATTGATCTGACCTTACCCAGAAGTCTGAGTATGCACTCAATTGCGTTATGAATAGAGGAGGTGGAGCTTTCATTCACCAGCCCATTCTCCTTTCATAGAGCTCTTTTCAGTGATTGAAGCTTTATGGATTCTATGAATATGAAGCGACCTAGGTGACACACTTGCATATCTTATTTGTATATAGAGATATTGTTATAATTTAACTGAAAGATGCTTAAAAATTAACTTCACTTTTGTTGAGAGAAAAAAAAAATCCCATCTGGGTGATCAATGTGCATCGCAGAGATTTTAACCACTTGACTACTGGGCACTTAAACACCCTTAATAACCAGACCAATTTTCAGCTTTCGGTGCTCTCACAGTTTGAATGACAATAACTCAGTCATACAACACTATAACCAAATGACATTTTTGTCCTTTTTTTCCCACAAATAGAGCTTTCTTTTGGTGGTATTTCATCACCTCTGCGGTTTTTATTTTTTTTGCTATAAATGAAAAAAAGAACACAATTTTGCAAAAAATAATAATTTTTCTTCATTTCTATTATAAAATTTTGCAAAAAAGTAATTTTTCTTCATAAATTTGGCCTAAAATGTATACTGCTACATATCTTTGGTAAAAAAAATAAAAAATGTTGGATATTATTTAGTCTGGGTGAAAGTTATAGGGTCTACAAGCTATGGTACCAATTACTGAAAATTGATCAATTTCATCACACCTGATGTACTGACAGCCTCCTCTCATTTCTTGGGACCCTAACATGCCAGAAAAGTACAAATACCCCCCAAATGACCCCTTTTTGGAAAGAAGACATTCCAAGGTATTTAGAAAGAGGCCTGGTGAGTTTTTTAAAGTTGTAATTTTTTCCCACAAAATCAAGATTTTTTTTTTTTTTTCATCAAATTTTCATATTATTAGGTTATTTTTCACACACAGCATATGCATACCACAAATTGCACCCCAAAACACATTCTGCTATTCCTCCCGAGTATGGCGATACCACATGTGTGAGACTTTTACACAGTGTGGTCACATACAGAGGCCCAACATGCAGGGAGCACCCAGGCCAATTCTGACATTTCTCTCCTACATGTAAAAATCATCATTTATTTGCTAGAAAAATACATAGAACACCAAAACATTATATAAAGATACCTCACATGTGTGGTTTGAACACCGTTTTTAAATGGGGGCGGGACTTGCGTATGCGTTCGCTTCTGCATGCGAGCTCGCCGGGACAGGGGTGCTGTATGCCCAGAGTATGCCCAGGTGACTATTGCCCAGTATTGCAGAGTATTGCAGCAGGGGTGGCTGAGCAGGGAGGGAGGGATGAATGGATCTGTGACTACATTTGTCACAGATCTAGCCCGCAGCACTGCCGCTGCCATCCGCTCCCTCCCCTCTCCTCTCACACTGTACCGATCGGTACAGAGAGAGGAGGGAGGAACCGGCGTCATCACATGACGCCACTTTGTTGACAAGTGATCGCTCCATCATTGGACGGAGCGATCACGTGGTAAACCGCCGCTATCAGCGGCGATTTACCGTGATCCGTGATGCGCCAGGTCCGGAGGACCCGGCGGTCACGGATGTTCCCGTGTGCGCGCCTCAGGAGGCGCGCGGGAGCGCGATTCTGAGAGGCCGTTAATTAACGGCCACTTAGAATCGAGCAATCGCCCTGTAGCCGTACTTTTGGCATAGGGCGGTTGCAAAGTGGTTAACAAACTAAAAAAGCTGCTTGTCTGCTGAGTGAATCTCAACAGAAGTAACTTTTTAATTATTCATCAGCTGATGCACTTGCAGTGTTCTCATGAGGACTTGTCTGCATTCTTTTCAAAATTCATGAACCCTTTTGGGAGTATCCTACCAAAAATGACTACTTTTTTGTTGTTACAGAGAATGCCTAAAATCTGACGTGTACTTTAGTGCAGACTTCGGGGAAAATCGGTGAGCCAGTAATGCAAGCAGGAAATGACATATGTCCACTTGAAACGTTGGTAGATCACTATTAGGCCTCATGTACACTTTTACAGCTGCTGTTGGCTTAAGGCTGCATTCACACCTAGGCGACAAGATACGCCGCGTACGCGGCTTTTCTTGCCGCCTGTAGATGAAACATTTTTTTTTCTTTAACATTGCGGTCTATGAGCGAACGCCAATGTCGCCTGAAAAAAAGGGTCTGGGACTTTTTTTGAGGTGACAGGCGTGGAGATGTGAACCATCTCCATAGACCGCAATGTTATTTCACATCTCGAGCGACAAGAGCGTCGGGCGTCCGGCGTTTTGTCGCTCAGATGTGAATGGAGCCTAAGGCATTTTTTTCTGCAGCCAATAAACTCCCCAGCATGTTATCCTATGCGTTCACGCACACACATGCTCTAATTGGCATTTTTTGGCTCGAAAAACACCCCAGAACTAGTGGGTTTTGAGAGGACTGTAAAAACGCTCTGATAAATGACGAATAGCCGCATTTTTAAGCTTTTATCAGAGCATTTGAGCTATAAGCTTTTGTGGGAGTATAGTTTTTGCAAAAAAAAAAAAAAAGCTAAAAAACTAATACTACGGCTAACGCTATTGGTGTTTTTAGAACTGCCAGTGTGCACAAGGCCCAATACAGTGGATATAAAAGTCTACGCACCCCTGTTAAAATGTCAGGTTTTTGTGGTGTAAGGTGAGGTTTTCACCGTAGGAGAGCGCTTTTCCTATGTGGACACACAGCATGGGGGGAGCTACCAGTGTGGGTTTAGTAACCCTTTAATGTGACCTATAAACTGTACAACTCGGTTGGACAACAAAGGTAAATCTTTTAGGTGGAGGGAAGTGTGAACAAAATAATACAATATGGTTGCATAAGTGTGCAGACCCCTAAACTAATACTTTGTTGAAGCACCTTTTGATTTTGTAAGGCCCCATGTACATGGGACGCTGCTAAATGTACGTTCAGAGGCAGTTGGACGCTTTTTTTGGACACTTTCTGCAACCAGAACTCATTCAATGTTATCCTATGTGACCTTGTTTATTGCAGTTTTTAGGCAGTTGCGTTTAACAGCGTTTCTTTGAAAGCAAAAAAATGTGTTCAGACGTAGATTTCCACGTTTCAGACACTAACCCGCATTTAGCAGCATTTTGTTTATAGGCATTTTTTTGCATCTCAAATCGAACTAAATTGTACCCAGTGTGAACCTGGGCTAAAACAAAGTGGCAACATATGCGGTTTTAATACATTGGTACTATGAAAATTTCAAGTCAGTGGCATCCAAACCTGTAATCGTGTCCAGTGGTTCCATCGTACATTTTTATCATTTTATTTGTTTTGAAATTAATTCGTAGTTTCCTGGCATCAATTTGATGTCGGCAAAATGAGTAGTTTATTTTTCAGTCACTGACTTGGATTGACTTGGACCCCTTTCACACTGGAGGTGTTTTTCAGGTGCTTTAGCGCTAAAAGTAGTGCCTGAAAAATGCCTCATCTGCAATCCCAATGTGAGAGCCCGAGTGCTTTCACTCTGAATTGCTGTGCTTGCAGGATGTCAAAAAGTCCTGCAAGCCGCTTTCCCACAGCAGCTGTCCCTGCAAGGATTTTACAAGCTTAGAGATGTGATAGAATATTAAGAGCAGTTTTTTTTTTCACAACACTAAAAAAGGAAAACTTAAAGTGGTGTTAAAATGTCTAAATTTTTTATTTTTTTTGCCTTTTTAAATAGGAGCTTCAGGCTCCCCCAAAATTAATCTAAGGACAGTTACCTGTCCAGGGATCTAGCGATGTCCTCACCCAAGGCAATTCTTCAATCGGCTTCTTGTCCAGGCTCTGGCATCGTAAGTAAAGGAAATGGCAATGAAGCCTTGAAGTCTGTGGAGGAAGGGGGGTGGGTATTGCCTGGTAGCAGCATCTAACTGGGAGTGGGTACCTGTCAAAACCAGGTACCTGCTCCCCCCCCCCCCCCTCCAAAAAGTACCAAATGTGGTAAGGGGGGGGGGGGGGGGGTACAAACAAGGTGAAGTTCTGCTTTAACTCCAAGACTGTAAGCTCTAGTTAGCAGGGCCCTCGGATTCCTCTTATACCAAATGGTAATGTAACTGTAATGTCTGCCTTTATTTTGTTAATCGTTGCGCAAACTGTTGGCGTTCTATAAATTCTGCATAATAATGCATTCCCTGCATTAAGGTAGAACATATCCCAGTATTTGTTGTATCCTCCTCTAAACAACCTGTCTTCTGCAGCAGATCTGCTCCCCCTTCCTTGACTCCCAGGAGACATTGCTGCTGTCAGTCAAGTTTTAAAGTCCTTGGGGGTGGGGGGGCATGGCTTACCAGTTTGTGTGTGTGTGTGTGTCTGTCTGTCTGTCTGTCCTATGGATGGGCTAGGAAGCTATGAACGCACATAGCCAAGCATTTAGCAAAAGAAGGATCGCACATAGTTTTTGTTTTTAATCTTAAAGAGGAGTTCCACCCATTTTTTTAAGTTTGGCTGTACTGCATAGTTTTCACAATGGGCAATATTTAAAAAAAATTTGGATGGTAAATACTTTATTTTTTTATTTTTTTATCCACTTCCTGGTCCTAATCGCCTAGGCGATTAAGTCACAAGGCAATTCGCAAGGGTTCCTGGGATAATTTGCCTTTTACCGAAATCTCGCGTTTTTTTTTTCAACTGTGTGCAGGGAGAGAGAGAAGCTTTCTGATGTCATCGGTGAAGTCGGGGTGGGCGGAGCCGCATACACGTAGCGGCCCGCCCTGATCCAATCCTATTGGCTGGCGATCGATAGCTGCTCTGTGCCGCCCACCCCGACATCGCCAATGATTATTCTGAAAGCTTCTCTCTTTCTCCCTAGATTACAAGACACTGTCACTGGGCAGAGTAACATTGAGCCGTGCTGGAAAGGGGAGAGAGAGTGAGAGAGAGGGGAGCTATTAGAATATTCATTGGCGATGTTGGGGTGGGCGGGACACAGAGGAACGCCAGCCAATAGTATGGGGTCAGGGCGGAGCCGCATGCATAAATAATTGCCTTGTGTTAAATAGCCGCTTTGTCCCGCCCACCCGACATCGCCAATGAATATTCTGAAAGCTCCTCTCTCTCTCCCTAGATTACAAGACAGTGTCACACACTGTCACTGTGCAGAGTAACATTGAGCCATGCTGGAGGGGGAGAGAGAGAGAGAGGAGCTATTAGAATATTCATTGGCGATGTTGGGGTGGGTGGGACAGAGGAACGCCAGCCAATAGGATGGGGTCAGGGTGGAGCTGCATACATAATTGGCTTGTGTTAAATAGCCGCTTTGTCCTGCCCACCACGACATCGCCAATGAATTGCCATAGCAACCTGTCAGAAAAAAGGACGGCCTCCCTGAGGCATTACTGAGCATGTGCGAGATTTGCTGGTGCATGATGGGTAGATAGCTGCAAAGAAATCCAGGAAATGACAGATGCCCACAACTAGAATGGAAACTGCCTGCTTCTCGATCAGTAAGTAAATAACAATTTTTAAAGAAAGTAAAAACGCTAAAAGTATGACATGTTAGAAATATTAACTTTTTCAGGTTTTGACAGTTACAGAGCAGTGTTAACAAAAAAATGTTTGGGAGACTGGAACTCCCCTTTAATACTTTGAGATAAAAAGCCTTCTGTGTGCAGCAGCCGCCCCTAATACTTGCCTGAGCCCCCTCTCTGTCCGAGTGCCTCAGCCATCCATGACTCTCCCTCCTGATTTGGCTGAGACACAGCAGTGGCGCCATTTACTCCCTCTGCCGTCAATCAAAGTCGGCCATAAGGAGAGAAGGGTGGGGCCAAACCAGAATGGACACATGGAGCTGCTACTTGGCTGTGGGGGGGTACCCCCATAGTAAGCCGCTTGCTGTGAGGGGGGGGGGGGGCACTTGACAGGAGGGAGGGGCCCGGAGAGCCGAAGAGGAGGATCTGGGCTGCTCTTTGCAAAATCATTACACAGGGCAGGCAAGTAAAACGTGTTTATTATTTTTATAGAAAAAAAAATGAGACTTTACAATCATGTGAAGCTTTACAATCACTTTAACCTAATGACATGCGCAAGGGGGAGCAATTGTGGTTTGGCATTTTGTACAGCCAGTACATTACAATTTGCTTCCTGTAGCTGCTGACTTTTAATAAAGACTTACCAGGGATTCAGCACCATTCTCACCTGGGCCAGTTCTTCACTAGCCTTTGGGGTGCCATCATCTTAACTGTGGGCCTTGCTGGTTTGTGGCTTTAAAGCTGGCTGCCCACAGTGCATGCATGAGCCCTGCTGCGCTTTTATTAATGGTCCTTTAGGTACCAGTTTCTAACAACCCCCCACCCCCCCCCCCCATTTCCCCTGAAAATACTACATGCCAGAGGAGGGAGAGAAAAGGACTTAAAGCCAATCTTCTTTTTTTTTTTTTTGGCAAAGCTCCACCTTAATTGTTGGGATTTGAGTTGAGAGGTATCTTAATACACCCAAAGGGGTGACATCTGACATCTCATGGGACAATCAGTCGGATGGCTACTTATATCTGATACATAGTTTATTTTAAACCATTATGTGTCATAAACTTTTAAGGTCATTTTACACGTCTTTTGTCTGTTTTAATACAGTGTTTTTTTTTTGTTTTTTTTTCAGAGATGCTTCAGTTTGTTAGTAACCAGGTTGGAGAATTTCCTGACTTATTTGAAGATCAGCTATGTTCCAGCTACCAAGGAAGTACTGGGATGGACACCACTTTGCCCAAGACTTATAACCAGGTCCAGCCACAGAACTTTCAGGCCTCAGCGCCACAGCCTCCAGTAGTGTCTGTAAAGGCTCCTGTTCAAGCTGTTCCCCAGAGGACTGCTCCTCTCCTTCAACCACGACCAGTAGTCCAGTCCCATCCTCCGCCTCATTTGCAGCAGCAAACAGTCATGTTGACACCAACATTCAGCACAGCTCCCCAAACTCGAATAATACAGCAGCCACTCATCTACCAGAATGCTGGAACTACAAGCTTTCAGGGTTAGCATCTTTTAATATTTTTTCTAGTTCAGTGGTCTCCAAACTGTGGCCCGGGGGCCAGATGCAGCCCTTTGCTTACTTTGATCTGACCCTTGGTGCACTATTTTATCCACTGATTTTTAACAGTGGGGCATAATTCCCCTACTGACACCAATGAAGGGGCACAATCTCTCCCAATTACGCCAATGATGGGGCACAATTCTTTCCACTTGCACCAAAGATGGGTGATTGTTTGTTTTTTTCCCACTGACATCTGGACCTTTTCTAAACCCAATGACCAAAGTCCGGCCAACCTTATGTCTGAAGGACCATAAACTGTCCCTTTTTGTTTTGAAAGTTTGGAGACCCCTGATCTAGTTGATAATCTGTCATATACTTTGGTTTGCTTGACTTGTGCATACTTGTACTGATATCTATCTACTAAAGCTGCATGTATCTGGACAAAATAAGAATCGCGATTTGTTTGCTTAGAATACAGATCACGATTCTCACTTTATATAAAAACATTTGGGCTGACTTCACTAGTCTAACGTCTCTACTAAAAAAATACACACACACACACTAATATGTATGTGTATATATATATATATATATATATATATATATATATGTGTGTGTGTGTGTGTGTATATATATATATATATATATATATATATATATATATATATATAATACAGTGCGGAAAATAAGTATTTGAACACCCTGCTATTTTGCAAGTTCTACCACTTGGAAATCATGGAGGGGTCTGAAATTGTTATCGTAGGTGCATGTCCACTGTGAGAGACATAATAAAAAAAATTCCAGAAATCGCAATATATGATTTTTTTTAACTATTTATTTGTATGATACAGCTGCAAATAAGTATTTGAACACCTGAGAAAATCAATGTTAATATTTGGTAATTGTTTGCAATTACAGAGGTCAAACGTTTCTTGTAGATTTCACCAGGTTTGCACACACTGGAGGAGGGATTTTGGCCCACTCCTCCACACAGATCTTCTCTAGATCAGTCAGGTTTCTGGGCTGTCGCTGAGAAACACGGAGTTTGAGCTCCCTCCAAAGATTCTCTATTGGGTTTAGGTCTGGAGACTGGCTAGGCCACGCCAGAACCTTGATATGCTTCTTACAGAGCCACTCCTTGGTTATCCTGGCTGTGTGCTTCGGGTCATGTTGGAAGACCCAGCCTCGACCCATCTTCAAAGCTCTAACTGAGGGAAGGAGGTTGTTGCCCAAAATCTCACATTACATGGCCCCGGTCATCCTCTCCTTAATACAGTGCAGTCGCCCTGTCCCATGTGCAGAAAAACACCCCCAAAGCATGATGCTACCACCCCCATGCTTCACAGTAGGGATGGTGTTCTTGGGATGGTACTCATCATTCTTCTTCCTCCAAACACGGTTAGTGGAATTATGACCAAAAAGTTATATTTTGGTCTCATCTGACCACATGACTTTCTCCCATGACTCCTCTGGATCATCCAAATGGTTAATGGCAAACTTAAGACGGGCCTTGACATGTGCTGGTTTAAGCAGGGGAACCTTCCGTGCCATGCATGATTTCAAACCATGACGTCTTAGTGTATTACCAACAGTAACCTTGGAAACGGTGGTCCCAGCTCTTTTCAGGTCATTGACCAGCTCCTCCCGTGTAGTCCTGGGCTGATTTCTCACCTTTCTTAGGATCATTGAGACCCCACAAGGTGAGATTTTGCATGGAGCCCCAGTCCGAGGGAGATTGACAGTCCTGTTTAGCTTCTTCCATTTTCTAATGATTGCTCCAACAGTGGACCTTTTTTCACCAAGCTGCTTGGCAATTTCCCCGTAGCCCTTTCCAGCCTTGTGGAGGTGTACAATTTTGTCTCTAGTGTCTTTAGACAGCTCTTTGGTCTTGGCCATGTTAGTAGTTGGATTCTTACTGATTGTATGGGGTGGACAGGTGTCTTTATGCAGCTAATGACCTCAAACAGGTGCATCTAATTTAGGATAATAAATGGAGTGGAGGTGGACATTTTAAAGGCAGACTAACAGGTCTTTGAGGGTCAGAATTCTAGCTGATAGACAGGTGTTCAAATACTTCTTTGCAGCTGTATCGTACAAATAAATAGTTAAAAAATCATAAATTGTGATTTCTGGATTATTTTTTTTTGATTATGTCTCTCACAGTGGACATGCACCTACGATGACAATTTCAGACCCCTCCATGATTTCCAAGTGGGAGAACTTGCAAAATAGCAAGGTGTTCAAATACTTATTTTCCGCACTGTGTTAGTGTGTGTATATATATTAGGGCTGTTACTGATCAAAATGTTTGTGTTCGATTAATCGTTTTATTTTTTAATCGATTAATCAACTAATTTCGATTAATTATAACGCACATACAGATCCAACTACTTTGCAGGCTGATTCCCAGTGCAGCTACCAACAACTGGAAAAATGGATAGCGGGATACACAAAACACACAAAGGCAGCGCTCGGTGGGAATAGCATTATAACTTTTATAGTCTTCAAGTAGGTAACCAAATAAATATTGCACTGGAGATAAAATCGATGTAGCTACATAAACTGTAAAAATGGTGCGAGTAATACCAAACGGTACCAAAAGCAGTCATAAAAACATGTAGCTAAGTATGATACTGGTATAAAAATGTGTACAGCGATACCACTGCTGTCTCCAGACGAGGAGAGGTTAACCGTCCGTCGGCATGTAGATGTCCTATGAAGGGAACTATCACAACTCCCAGTGGATGGTTGTAGAAACCCATGTTAATAGAGGGCAGTGATAGAGGGAAGTGTAACAGCCCTTGCGTGTGGCAGATAGTAAGGTCCCATCGACATGCAGATATAAAGGCAAAGGAGCTCTTCAGATAGACTCGGCAAGCCCCGCCGGTGTTCGTGACGTTACTGAATCTCTGACGGCACTCCCTGAAGGCCCAGAAGCTGGGGGAGAGGCGAGTACCAATCAAAAGAATTTTAATCGATCAAAAAAATTTAAAGATTGATTAATTAAAAGTTAATTTGCACAGCCCTAATATATATATGTATGTATGTGTGGGGTTCTACGTAATTTTCTAGCAAAAAAATATATTTCTTTCTCGTACATCACGGGACACAGAGCGGCATATTCATTACTATATGGGTTATATGGAGTACCTTCAGGTGTGGACACTGGCAATCTCAAACAGGAAGTCCCCTCCCTATATAACCCCCTCCCCTAGAGGGAGTCCCTCAGTTTTTTCGCCAGTGTCTTATGTGTTGGTCACGGAATAGCTTTGCTCCACATCCTTGGGATTAAGGGCGGGCTAACCGGATCTGTCCAAGGAGCCTCAGTGCCAAAGTGGACAGTACCCGGGCCCCAAACCGTGGGGTTTTGCCTATAATGCTCCTCTTTGGAGGGCTGGACCCTGGGCCCAGGACTTGGAGTTTGTAAAAACCATAAGTGCCTGTTTGCCAGGGTGCTATATAGGTCCAGGACAGTGGGTACCTTCATAGGACCCCAGGGCCTGAAGGTCTACTACGCTACCCACGGAGATGGGAGAAGATTGGATCGTTTTGCTGGACAAACATCCTGCAGCATGGAGCAGGTAAGGGGGAGCCTGCGGGACTTGGTTCGACAGCAGGCTCTCCGGGGTAACCTAAAAGGGGGGTAGCCTAAGTATGCTCTGCATTGGCAACCTTGCTCACTATGTCTGAGAAAGACAGGATGACCCCTTTTTTCCCCCATCACTAGGTTCCCCTGTCTAAGAATGGTGTTGCTAGCTAACCTGCTGCTTTCTTCCTAGGACTGGTAAGGATCCCTATGGGGCCTTTTGGAGAGTCCTACCTGGCCGGGGGTTTGAATCTGCCGCCTGATACTGCAGTCCTGGGTCTCCAGCAGCGCGGCTCCTCCATGTTCCTCCTGTTCCGGCATACGCGCGCGTCTTATAGACGTTTTTTCGCGCCGTTCAGAGAGGAGGGCGGGGGGGGGGGGCGTGCCTGCGGCGTCATACAGGGGCGCGCCTTGTGCTGTTATAGATCAGCAGGCATTGTCAGTGCTCAGTCTGAGGCTGATTTCAGAAGGAGAGGACGCAGAGCGGCAGAACAGTGACTCCCGGTGGCGGAAGAGGGGTAGTACATGCTGGACTTTGTTCCAATGCCTTTTTTGTTAAGCCAAGAAATTCCCCTTTTTGCAGCAGGTTGGAGGCTGGCAAACTAAGTTTGGGGTCACTGTATGTTTAAAAAAAAAAAAAAAAAAAATATACGGGGCCCCATCAGTTTTTGGGCATTAGTGATCTATTGTCCCCTAAGCTCTAGTTTTTACTCCTGGCCACTACAGTCTGTTGTTGTTGGCGGAGTCCCTCGATTTTGTATTATGGCTTCCAAAGGTTCGGGGTCAAAGGGTACAAAAAAGACCAAAAAACAAAGGGGTTCCCCCTCTGATTCTGATGATATGCCGATACTTTCCCCGCAACTTATTCCCTTAAAGGGCGCCTTGGATGAGCCATTAGGGGGATCTGGTGCGGAGGCTGGCCCAGATCAGCCCAGCCCTGTGTTTATCACAGAGGAGATGCTAGCCGTATCCCTAGGGGGGCTAGAAGAGAGAATAGCAGCATTGATCGCTAGAGCTATTCCTGGTAAGAAACGGGTTAGATCCCCATCACCAAGATGTGTATCCTCAGATGCTGAGATTCTCTCTCCGGAGGAATTGGAATCACAGGAGGATCAACTAGACCTGAACCAAGAGGGTTCAGGGATTGAGGGATCTGCCTCTGAGGAACCATTTTCAGACTCCCAGACAGAAAGACTGTGGGTACAGTCTTTGACGGACATGGTCCGCTCGGCATTTAGTTTACCATTGCCAGAGCCTCAGGTTCCTCCGGTATCCTCTCTGGGCTCTTTGAAAGCTCCGTTAAGCAACGCAGTTTTTCCGGTCCATCCTCTCTTGGAGGAATTGATCTTTCGGGATTGGGTACGGCCGGACAGGATTTTTCTGCCACCCAAAAGATTTGCGGTCATTTACCCCATGGAGGAAAAATTCTCCAAGAGGTGGAGGCTCCCAGTAGTGGATGCAGCCATCTCATGTGTGAATAAATCACTAACTTGCCCGGTGGAAAACATACATATGTTTAAAGATCCGGTTGATAAACGGTTAGAGACACTTTTAAAAGCATCCTTTGCTACGGCAGGAGCAGTGGTACAGCCAGCTGTGGCTGCAATTGGAGTTTGTCAGGCGTTAAAAGACCAGACAAAAGAAATGTTAAAGGACATGCCTACCCAACAAGCAGAAGAGTTTTCTGACATTCCCAGAGCTCTGTGTTTTGCTGTAGATGCTATAAAAGATTCCATCCAGCAGGCCTCTCGTTTATCACTATTTTTGGTGCACATGAGAAGGCTCTTATGGTTGAAGAACTGGGCGGCGGAGCCCCCATGCAAAAAGCTTCTGGCAGGGTTTCCCTTCCATGGAGGACGACTCTTCGGAGAGGATCTGGATAAATATATTCAGAGTATTTCAAGTGGCAAGAGTACCCTTTTACCGGTCAAAAAGACATTCCGGGGTCCTACATTTAAAAGGCAGCTCTTTCCTGTCTCAGGGCCCTCAAATTCCAGGCAGTATCGACGGCCGCCTGCACGATCCAACGTTAACAGTAGATCGCAGGGACAGGCCCCTGGGGGTAAGAGGCCATGGTATCGCAAGCCGACAAAGACAGCCCCTAAGTCTGCCTTATGAAGGGGCGCCCCCACTCTCGCGGGTGGGGGGAAGGCTTCGTTTCTTCTCAGAAGTTTGGGAAGCCAAGATCCCCGACAAATGGGTCCGGGCATCTGTAACCACAGGCTACAGACTGGAGTTTCTAAGGTGTCCTCCGCCTCATTTTCAAGAATCAAGGCTACCAAAGGATCCAGCAAGGAAGGCCTCAATGCTGGCAGCTTTGGATCACCTGCTTTGCCAGGACGTAATAATAGAGGTGCCAGCCCAAGAGCAAGGGCTAGGTTTCTATTCCAATCTCTTTGTCATACCAAAGCCCAACGGCGATGTCAGGCCAATCTTGGACCTAAAAAGGTTAAACGGTTACCTAAGGGTTCGTTCCTTCCGGATGGAATCCATCCGGTCAGCAGCCGCCGCGCTTCAGAGGGACGATTTTCTGGCCTCCATAGACATAAAGGATGCTTACCTTCATGTACCAATCTTTCAGTCGCATCAAAGATTTTTACGCTTCGCGGTGGGGCAGCGACACTTCCAATTCAGGGCGCTCCCCTTCGGGCTGGCCACGGCCCCCCGGGTATTCACGAAGATCCTAGCCCCAGTTCTGGCCAATTTAAGGATCCAAGGGGTCACAGTCCTAGCATACTTGGACGACCTTTTAATCATAGATCACTCACGGCCGGGTCTGCAACAGGCAGTAAACCTCACGGTTCGGTACCTCGAAGGATTCGGCTGGGTCCTAAACCGGGGAAAGTCAGCGTTCCAGCCTACAAAGCAGTTGGAATACCTCGGCATGAGGTTAGACACAGAACAGCAAAGGGTGTTCCTGCCCCTTGTAAAGATCGAGGCTATCAAGGGGTTGGTTCAGTTGGTTCTAAGCAAGAAAAAACCAACTATTCGCCTGTGTATGCGATTACTAGGCAAGCTAGTGGCCACGTTCGAGGCAGTACCATACGCTCAGATCCACACTCGCGTCCTACAGGCAGCCATTCTAGCAGCCTGGGGCAAGAGGGCACATGCCTTAGAGTCCCCTTTGACGCTATCATCAAGGGTCCGACAAAGCCTGGCCTGGTGGTTGAACCCTCAGAATCTTCTAAAGGGAAAATCCTTCAGCCCTGTTGTCTGGAAGGTAGTTACCACAGACGCCAGCCTGGCAGGCTGGGGGGCGGTCTTCGAGGGGTTCTCTCGCCAGGGAACTTGGTTGAAAACAGAGAGGCAGCTCCCCATCAATATCTTGGAGATCAGAGCGGCTCGCCTAGCCCTTCTGGCATGGACCTCCAGATTACAGGGGTTCCCGGTGAGAATCCAGTCAGACAATGCCACGGCGGTGGCATACATAAACCACCAAGGGGGAACCAGGAGTCAGGCCGCTCAGAGGGAGGTGAGCTTGATTTTTCAGTGGGCAGAGGTTCATGTACCCTGCATTTCGGCGATATTCATTCCCGGAGTGGACAACCTGCAGGCAGACTTCTTGAGTCTGTTGCCAGGGGAGTGGTCTCTGCATCCCCAGGTCTTTCAGACAATCTGCCAGAGGTGGGGAATGCCAGACGTAGATATAATGGCATCCAGGTTCAACAAGAAACTAGACAGGTTCGTGTCTCGAGCGAGGGATCCTATGGCCTGCGGAACCGATGCGTTGGTTTGCCCTTGGCATCAATTCAAACTTCTATATGCATTCCCTCCGCTACAGTTACTCCCTCGCCTGTTGCGCAGGATCAGAGTGGAGCACAAGCCAGTCATTCTAGTAGCTCCGGCTTGGCCCCGGAGGACTTGGTACTCACTAGTCCTGAAGATGGCAGTGGGAGACCCTTGGACTCTTCCTCTACAACCAGACCTACTCTCACAAGGCCCGATCCTCCACCCTACATTACAGCGTCTAAATTTGACGGCCTGGAGGCCGAATCCCTGATTCTCAGGGGTAGAGGTCTGTCTAGGCAGGTAATTCCTACCCTGATTAGGGCTAGAAAGCCGGCCTCCAGGGTGATTTATTACAGGGTGTGGAGGAACTACGTAGGCTGGTGTGAATCCAAAAGATGGAATTCCCGCAAATATACTATTGATAGGGTGTTAAGTTTTCTCCAGCTAGGAGTGGATAAAGGCCTGGCACTAAGCACAATCAAGGGACAGATCTCAGCTCTGTCAGTGTGGTTTCAGAGGCCGCTGGCCACCCACTCGCTGGTAAAGACCTTCTTACAGGGGGTCTTGCGTATTAATCCTCCTGTCAAGTCACCAATTTGTCCATGGGACTTAAATCTTGTCCTGTTTGAGCCGTTGGCTGAGATTCCTTTAGTCTTACTGACAAGAAAGTTGGTTTTCTTGGTCGCCATAGTTTCGGCCAGGAGAGTGTCAGAATTAGCAGCCTTATCGTGTAAGGAACCATATCTCGTTCTACATAAGGACAGGGCAGTTCTCCGGCCCCATCCTTCCTTTCTACCAAAGGTTATATCCAATTTTCACTTGAACCAGGATTTGGTACTTCCATCCTTCTTTCCAAAACCCACATCTAGAAAGGAGGGGTTGCTGCATACCTTAGATATTGTCCGGGCCATGAAGGCCTATCTTAAAGCTACAGAAAAGATCCGGAAAACAGATGTGTTATTCGTTCTACCAGATGGCCCCAAAAAGGGGCAGGCAGCTGCAAAATCCACCATCTCGAGATGGATTAGACAATTAATCATTCAAGCCTACGGTTTGAAGAGGTTGCCTCCTCCTTTGTCGGTAAAGGCCCATTCTACCAGGGCCATGGGCGCCTCCTGGGCAGCACACCATCAGATCTCTATGGCTCAGATATGCAAGGCGGCGACGTGGTCATCAGTCCACACGTTTACAAAGTTTTATCAACTAGACGTGAGAAGGAATGCGGATTCTGCCTTTGGACAGGCAGTACTACAGGCTGCAGTTTAAGATCCTCGGGATCAGAAGCACCCTTGGTTGTAAAAAAGAAAAAAAAAAAAAAAAAAAAGTTTTTTTCTTGACTAAGTTGGAATTATTATTATTATTTGAGTATACCTCTAAATTGAATCCTTCTTTGGAAGATGTCTCCCTCCCCTCATTAAAGCATTGCTTTCGGACATCCCATATAGTAATGAATATGCCGCTCTGTGTCCCGTGATGTACGAGAAAGAAAAAGGGATTTTTAAATACAGCTTACCTGTAAAATCCTTTTCTTGGAGTACATCACGGGACACAGAGCTCCCACCCCTCTTTTGGGGAAACATTTTGGGAGGCATACTGCTTGCTACAAAACTGAGGGACTCCCTCTAGGGGAGGGGGTTATATAGGGAGGGGACTTCCTGTTTGAGATTGCCAGTGTCCACACCTGAAGGTACTCCATATAACCCATATAGTAATGAATATGCCGCTCTGTGTCCCGTGATGTACTCCAAGAAAAGGATTTTACAGGTAAGCTGTATTTAAAAATCCCTTTTATTTTAACTTGAAACTAACAAATGCCAGAAAAAGGTTTTGTGTTTAAGTGGTTAAACTTTCCTCATTTCCCCCCTTTCACACTGGGGGCGTTTTACAGGCACTATAGCATTAAAAATAGCACCTGCAATCTGCCCTTTAACAGCTGCTCTATTCACTCCAGTGTGAAAGCCCAAGGACTTTCACACTGGAGCAGTGCGTTGGCAGGGTGTCAGGAAAAGTCCTGCCAGCAGCTTCTTTGGCGCGCATTAGGAGTGGTGAATTTACCCTTGCTAATATGCTCCTGCCCATTGACATCAATGGGCAGTACCGCCGGCAATACGCCGGCGGTATTAACAGGGGAAAAAAATTGCGATAACGATTCTTGACGATTAATCGTGCAGCTCTATTATCTACGCATGGTGGAATTGTAAAGTGGATATACAGGTATAAATTTAAAATAAAATGAAATAGATGAAAAATAAGTGTACGAACCCAAAAACATAGATTGAATATATTGCAGCTAATCAGTCCTTTGTGGTGGCTGCATTAGACTGCTACTCTTGGGTTGTTGGTTACTGGTAATTCTTTTGGAAATATTCCCTGGACATACCCCTATAGACATAGCTCTGTAGGACCTCCGTTTTTTTGCTATTTTTAGGTTATGGGCCTCCTTTAGTGCTGCTGGCAACACTGGTCAGTGTGTTCTAAGGAGGGAGTGGGAGTGATTTCCCCCCTATCCACCTTGAATGTGTGGATGGGGAAATTGGATCCCTGGTTGAATAAAAAATACTTTTTTTATTTTCATTTGGTCTCATAAATAACAAACTTTTTGTCCCCTGGGTGGCCATGCTCACTTCTCCACTGTGTCTATGGAAGGAGCCATAGTTTCCACCCTGGATGGACTTCAAGTAAACATGCTATGGCCGCCTTTTGTTCATCACGATTAGATAGGTGGTGGAGGGATTAGTAGTTTGTAAAGGGAAGATAACATTGTTTTGCTTTCAGTTCAATTTACAAGAAGTATAGTAAAATTGAAAATACTGCATTTCTGGCAAGAACAGCAGATCTTTCCTGTACTTGCTAAAATATTCTTGGCCGCACAGAAGAGAATTTTTCTCTACACCTGGATAGCAGGGCCAGCGGGACAGCATATAGATGAACCAATCCCAATCCTACAGCTGCTGAAAGCCCTGCGTGAGCTAGGTCCAGCCTGGTGCTAGTTGTATCCATTATGATGACGAGAGGAAAGCAGTCATCTGTACCTTGGATGGCTGGCTCCGACCCCCCCCCCCCCCCTATAACATTGTAAAACATTTTTTTTTTTTATAAAATGACAAAAAAATGTAACTACTGATGCCGTCCACTGCCCTCTTGACTGGCACTATTTACAGTCCAAACTGACACCACTGGCGGAGCTACAAGGGTTGCAAAGGCCGCACTTGCTACTGGGCTCTGGCATTCGGCCACCGGGGCCCAAGACTGCAGGAAGGCGATCTGCTGCGGAGACCGTAAATTGACCTGGGATCAGTGGGAAGGGTTTTGAGGGAAGGGCCCAGGCTGAGAGGTCAGGGGGCCCTTCATGGTTTCTTGCACCAGGACCCTGACGATTCTAGTTATGCATCTGCTGACTGGGCTTCTCTCTAAAAATATCCAATGATATTTTTACTAAAATGCCACGGCTGCGATGTTATGGCAGAAACCATACCCACATGGCTCAAGACCCATTTAATTGAATAACGCTGTTCACTAAGTGTCCCACATCCACGTGCAAAGCATATGGTTGCAGTGCGCTGGCGAGGAGGCAACATGACTCCTCCCTGTCTGTCAAATGCTTTCTGAACAGTGATTCAAAAGCTGACTGCTCTTCAAAGAGCAAAGCACATTTTACACATTTTTTTAGAGTTTTACATTACCAATCTCTCACTGTGTTCCTTCAGAAAAGGAAGGAGCCAGTAAATGGCACATACTTACACCCCCCGCTCTCCATCCAAAACCATTCCTGTGTGCCTGCAACAACTGGCAGGAGAGGAGAGAAGCCAGCAGCGCTGCGGGGAGGGGAACAGAAGGTGAAGGGTGCAGATCCAAGAACCGATCTGACTGGAGAAAGACGTAGAAGCTGACAATGCTGTAAGGGGGATGCACGAAAGTCTCAAGTGGCAGGAACCTTGGCCCCCCTTCTGAACTGATGGGGCCTGGTCCTGGAGAGCCAGCTGTACTTCCTTAGACGCAGCCCTTGACACAATACCTCACTTCTTATTTCCTGCTGTATGCTCTGGAAAAAGTTCTATATTCTGTAAAACAGTGTATAACCTTAATCTTTGTTCATCACTGTGTGTGTGTGTGTGTTTGTTTTGCAGTGCTGCAACCACAGGTTTCAAGTCTTATGACAACTCAACAAGTTCAGCCTGTTACCATCCAGCAGCAGGTCCAGACGGTTCAAGCCCAGAGAGTACTAACCCATACTGCTAATGGGACCATCCAAACCCTGAGCCCAGCCACACAGGGCACTATCCAGACACTGACTCCAGCTACTGTACAGGCAATGACACCGCAGGTTCAGCAAGTTCCTGTAAGTTTTTTTTTTTTGTTAGTTATAGAGCTATTCCCAGTCTATCTCCTTGATTTGAATGCTCACCACCTTTTACTCCTGATGTTGGCATGAAATGGCTATAGGATTCTCAGATGATGGCGGCTTTCCTTTGTGAATTGTGGGCAAAAGCTAGCTGGTTATCACAATGTAATTTAATGAAAAAGTATTACTTTGTAATGCTAATGCAAGCTTCTGATTGATTTATATCCTAAGTATAGGTTTTTGTGGGTGCCAAATTGAAATAATCATTTTTGTTTTGACTGCAGTTCTTGGTAGTATTTAGTGGTATTTTCCCAGACTGTATAAATTGTTACTCTGAAAGGCAGAAGTGTTTAGTGATAAGCCAAAGGAAAGTTTTATGCATTTTGTCTGTCATACTTGGTGTAGTAAAACTCAATGCTGGTACAGATGGAAGCATATCGTACAATAATTTTTATTTTATTTTTTAAATCCCTTCACTAACTTTTTCATTGTTGCATTGTGTCCTAATATCTGAATTTTTTTTTTTTCTTTTATTGTTTATATTCCATCTTTAGGTTTTGGTACAGCCTCAGATTATAAAAACAGAATCTCTGGTACTGACTGCTCTGAAGGCGGATGGTAGTCCAATGATGACTGCAGTTCAGAATCCTTCAATCACAACACTTGGTACTCCCCTACAGACTACCGCTCTCCAAGTACCTGTAAGTGCTGTAAGTTTTAATGTCTACATTTATAGAGTTTTGTTGTGTAAAAACCAGAGGAAGATTTTTCTTATACCGTTGACGCTCATCTTGATCCTTGGTACAGTTAAACCCTGTTAGACAAAATATGTATAAAATATATATGGGCATGAGGCAGGATGGAGTTGGCAAGTTTGTGTTGAGGAAATGCTTGAGCTGTGCCCAATCAAAAAGGCCCTGAATTTTGGGCAAACTGGGGGAACTACTAGGCTGCCACACGTCTAGGTGGGTGCATTTTCTCAACGACTTTAAAAAAGTAATCGACGCCAGCGCCTCGTGTAGTTCTGGGCTGCCTTTTTTCTCAATAGTTTTTTTCTCTTTTAGCATTGTAAATCCTATATTTACTGGAAATATGCAAATAAGAGCTGCCCTACTAAAAATATATTAAAACGTTTTGCCACTTTAAGGAACATACATTGCATGTGATCCACATCGCATCTGCTGTGCAGATCACATGCGATGTCTGTGCAATGCTAATTCAGCTATTCAAACTGTATGCCTGAACGCATTCGCACCAAGGGTGTAAACACCTATACAATCTGATTCCTGTACCATTTGACAGTTTGCACTATGATCTACGAACCAATCTGGTTGCGTCCCTAACTTTCTATTGAGTGTGACCTGCGATGCACAGGAATCGTGCTGGTTCCTGCATTGCATGTGTGTAACTCCGGACTAAACAAGGGGTTTTGGATTTCCTTTATAAATTGGCTAACAAGTTCTTGAGGGTTGAGCCCATGGAAAGTAGGATTTATGGTTTTCAATGACATAGTTCACACCAGTGCATCCAGTTCCAGGAAAAAAAAAGTAGAACATGCTCCATTTTTCCTGCACTGGACTGTATTGGAATGCTGTAAAACGCACTGAAACGCACCAAAACCCAATGGAATGTCCTTATTTAAGGTTAATAAATGAATAATGAAGAAAATGCATTGGACTGCACCAAAAACACACTGGAACGCGTAAAAAGATGTGCATGCAGAAAGTACAGTAAAACCTTGGTTTGAGAGTAACTTGGTTTGAGAGCGTTTGGCAAGATGAGCAACTTTTATGTTTTTTTTTTTATTTTTTTTTTTAATAAGTTTTGACTTGATATACAAGTAAGATCATGTCACAACTGAGTTTAAAAGAAGTGTAGCAATATGGTTACTTTTAATGAAGGTACAACATTTAGCAACCTATTGCTACACTTGGAGGCGCCTCTCTTCACTTTTATACTCTGCAGCTTCTGCTAAATTTTGCTTCTAATCCTTTTGTGGAGGCTTCCATTTGTGGATGGACATTTTATGGTTACACAACCTGGTCACAATCTTTTTATAAGGACTATAAACTGAAGGTTCTATGAATAAATGGTTGTGGAACAAATCATTTGAGTTTCCATTATTTCTTATGGGGAAATTTTCTTTCATATACAAGTGCCTTGGATTACAAGCATGTTTCTGAAACAAATTATGCTTGCAATCCAAGGTTTTACTGTATCTGTAACGCATTCGGACTGCGTTTCTATTATGTGAACTGGCCCTTAGCATTTGGGTAGTGCCATATGGTTACCTCTCATTTCATCATTATGATGTCAGTTCTAGTCCATAGAAGGATACATACACAATATTGGTATAATGTTCAGCGCTAAACCATTTGATGAAAAAGATTAAAGTTTTAAAACTTAAATGAAAAGGCATGCATTTGCATGCTGATACATGAAGGTGCAACCATGTGAATGGTGAGTGGATTGAAAGTTCCTAAACCCCTAAAAATCTCTCTCTCAAAAAAAAGGCGAGGCTGCTTCATGCGCGGGCTGGGGAACCCGATCACTGTGAACAAAAGGGGGGGGGGGGGAGTTTAGAGAGAAGCGCCCAGCTAATCCTTTAACCCCCTTGCTGACCGTTTTACGTCTATATATGTCGGCAGAATGGCACGGCTTGGCAGATCGACTTATATTTACGTTGCCTTTAAGGCCCAGGGTTGCGTGTGCGTCTGCTGTAACTCCGTGAGTCTCAACGCAGGTCCTGCGGACTTGATGTCTGCTGAGAGTCCAACGTTCGTCTCACGGAGAGGAAGAACGGCGAAATCTAAACAAGCATTTCCCCGTTCTGCCTATTGACAGGACACTGATCACAACTCCCTGTGATCGGGAGTGGTGATCAGTGTTGTGTCACACGTAGCCCCGCCCCCACAGTTAGAACACAACCCTAGGTCACACTTAACCCCTTCAGCGCCCCTACAGGTTAACCCCTTCACTGCTATTCACATTTACACAGTAATCTGTGCATTTTTATAGCACTAATCGCTGTATAAATGTGGTCCCAAAATAGCTCCAAAAGTGTTTATTATGTGTCCGCCATAATGTCTCGGTCACTATAAAAATCGCTGATCGCCACCATTACTAGTGAAAAAACAATTAATAATAAGGCCTTAAAACTCCTCTATTTTGTTGACGCTATAACTTTTGAGCAAACCAATAAACGCTTATTGCGATTTTTACCAAATGTATGTAGAAGAATACGTATCGGCCTAAACTGAGGATTATATATATATATATATATATATATATATATATATATATATATATATATGTGTGTGTGTGTGTATATATATATATTTTTGTATACTGTATAAATTCATAAGCTGTTTAAAGAATTGGCCTGGCTCTTCTCTCTCCTCCTTTTTTCTACAGCTACAGTATGGCTCCTTGGTTTTATGTTGAACTAACATTTTAGAGGAATGCATTGAAATCCTACCAAAGCTATAAAATAAGGCTATATAATAGTCATGCTTAAAATGGTATAAAGCAGGGTTTGACAAATTTGCTTGGAATCTAGGAGCCAGCTAAAAAAGTTAGGAGCCAGAAAACACGCCCTGTCCTGCCGAGCTCGTGCGCAGAAGCGGAAGCATATGCAAGTAGTGCCCTCATATGTAAACGGTGTTCAAACCACACATGTGAGGTATTGCTGCGATTGGTAGCGAGAGCAATAATTATAGCCCTAGACCTCCTCTGTAACTCAAAATATGCAATCTGTAGAATTTTTTTTAAACGTCGCCTATGGAGATTTTGAAGAGTAAAAGTTTGTCGCCATTCCACGAGCAGAATGGCGTGACATGTTGGGTATCAATTTACTCAGTGTAACATTATCTTTCACAATATAAAAAAAATTGGGCTAACTTTACTGTTTTATTTTTTAATTAAAGTGTATTTTTACCCAAAAAAATGCACTTGTAAGACTGCTGTGCAAATACGGTGTGACAAAGTATTGCAATGGCCACCATTTTATTCTCTAGGGTGTTAGAATAAAAAATATATACAATGTTTTGGGGTTCTAATTAGAGGGAAAGAGATGGCAGTGAAAACACTGATGAAGCTCCATTGGAATTGCTGGTTTACTTGTCTGTCATGCCAACGGCCACCACAAGATGGCGCCAGATCACAGAAGGAAGCTTAGGCCTGCAGAGGGCCGCAAAGCTGCTGTCTCAATTACCGTCCGTCGCAGCCCGACACGATCGCGAGCTGGGGCGCACAGAGACACATGATGCGTCTTCTGCAGGCTTAAGCTTCCTTCCCTGGGTGCCAGGTTGCTAATTCCAGTCGCAATTGCAACCCGCCACCTGGATTTTGTCAAACCCTGGTATAAAGTGCCTTGTATATTCGGCAATATTTTATTTCCTTGTAATATTTTACATTTCACAAAAGTAATGTACGTTATTGAAATAACAATGTTTACACAGTCTGTACTGTAGGGTCTATTTTATCCTTTTTGCAGAACTATTTCTACATTATTAACCAAGGATATCTAGCTATTATAGCGCATAATATAAAAGAAAACTATTGCAGGGGCAGATCATCAAAACAGAAAGAGAAACCTTTTTAATAACACCAGATCAATAGATCTACCACATGAGGAATGCTTTTTTAAAACATTAGAAGAATATTGGGACTAGAAAAAAAAAAGATACTGTTTAGATTTCTTTCTCGTACATCACGGGACACAGAGCGGCATATTCATTACTATATGGGTTATATGGAGTACCTTCAGGTGTGGACACTGGCAATCTCAAACAAACAGGAAGTCCCTCCCTATATAACCCCCTCCCCTAGAGGGAGTCCCTCAGTTTTTTCGCCAGTGTCTTAGGTGTTGGTCATGGAATAGCTTTGCTCCACATCCTTGGGATTAAGGGCGGGCTAACCGGATCTGTCCAAGGAGCCTCAGTGCCAAAGTGGACAGTACCCGGGCCCCAAACCGTGGGGTTTTGCCTATAATGCTCCTCTTTGGAGGGCTGGACCCTGGGCCCAGGACTTGGAGTTTGTAAAAACCATAAGTTCCTGTTTGCCAGGGTGCTATATAGGTCCAGGACAGTGGGTACCTTCATAGGACCCCAGGGCCTGAAGGTCTACTACGCTACCCACGGAGATGGGAGAAGATTGGACCGTTTTGCAAAACGTCCTGCTGCATGGAGCAGGTAAGTGGGGAGCCTGCGGGACTTGGTTCGACAGCAGGCTCTCCAGGGGGATCTTAAGGGGGGTAGCCTGAGTATGCTCTGCATTGGCACCATGGTCACTATGTCTGATAGACAGGATGCCCTGAAATGTTTCCCCCCATAACTTGATCCCCCTACCTATCTATGTATGTTTGCTAGCTACCTGCTGCTCGCTGGTTGAAGATCTTTTAAAAAAAAAAAAAAAAAGATCTGTCTCTAGGCTAAAGGGACTCCTTAGGGGCCTGTGTTAGCCTTACCTTGCCGGGATTCAAATCTGCCACCTGATGCGTCCTCCAACCTGCATTCCTGGGCTCCAGAGTGCGTCTCCTCCTGGGCTGTCCTCCCCCGACAGTCGCGCGCGCGCGTGCATGCATATAGAAAATTTTCGCGCCGTTCGGGAGGGGAGGGGGGGGAGGGGCGGGAGTGTGACTGCAGTGTAGAGTGGGCGCGCCTTTAATTGCTGTTATACACAGCAGGCGCGTTCTTAGCTCAGTTCAGAGCTGAGCTGGAGAGAGAGAGGACGTAGAGCTGGCAGCACAGTGACTCCCGGTGGCGAGAAGGGGTACTACATACTGGAGTCAGCTCCAATACTTTTTGTTAAGCCAAAATCCCCTTGGCAACAGGTTGAATGCTGGCAAACATGTTGGGGGTGGGGCTGTATGTGGTGAATAACATATAAAAGAAAACATACTGAGCCCCACCGGTTTTGGGGCATTAGTGATCCTATTGTCCCCTAAACCTTATTTTTTTGTACTCCTGGCTATAACAGTCTGTTGTTGTAAGCGGAGTCCTTCGCTTTTGTATTATGGCTTCCAAGGGTTCAGGATCAAAAAAAATAAATAAATAAATAAAGAGAAAAGGCAAAGACAAAGGGGTTCCTCCTCTGGTTCTGATAATATGCCAATACTTTCCCCACAGGTTATTCCTATAGGGGGTCACCCAGGATAAGCCATTAAGGGGGTCTGGTGCTGAGGCTGGCCCAGGTCGGCCCAACCCTGTGTTATCACAGAGGAGATGCTAGCCGTCACCCTAGGGGGGCTAGAGAAAAGAGGTTAACAGCTATGATCGCTGGCTCTTTTTCTGGCAAGAAGCGGACTAGATCCCCATCGCCAAAAGGGACAGAACCTAGAGGATCTACCACTGTAGAATCGTTTTCAGCCTCCCAGGCGGAGAGTCTGTGGGTCCAGTCTTTGACAGACATGGCCCGCTTGGCATTCAATTTGCCATTTCCAGAGCCTCAGGTTCCTGCGGTATCCTCTTTGGGTTCTTTTAAAAACGCCTTTAAGCAACGCAGCGTTTCTGGCCCATCCTCTGTTAGAGGAATTGGTTTTTCCAGGATTGGGACGACCGGACAGAATTTTTTCTGCCGCCTAAAGCTGACGAGAGGGTAGTCTTTATGCACGTCTGCCAGGAAATATTTGTGCTTGCAGGCACTCTTTCCCCTGACCAAGTGCTCTTTAAAAAGGGGGCCCGGATGGCTCAGTTGGTAGAGCATCGGACTTTTAATCTGAGGGTCCAGGGTTCAGGTCCCGGTTCGGGCACTGCTTTTCAACTACCCGTGAGGTCCTTGAGGCCGCATCTCCCGGAAAGCGCCCGATCTCGTCTGATCTCGGAGGCTAAGCAGGGTCGGGCCTGGTTAGTGCCTGGATGGGAGACCACCTGGAAGGTTTTCTGTTATTTACCCTATGGAAAAAACATTTTTCTAAGAAAGGGGGCGCTCCCAACTGTGGACGCAGCCATCTCATGGGTGAATAAATCATTAACTGGCCTAAGGGGAAACATACAAATGTTTAAGGTCCCGGTCAATAAACGTTTAGAGACACTTTTTCCAGCATCCTTGGCTACAGCCAGCAGGGGCTGCAATTGGAGTTTTGTCAGGCGTTAAAGAACCAGACAAAACAGATGCTTAAGACATCCCTGCCCAATAGGCAGAGGAGTTATTGGATATTCCTAGAGCTCTGTGCTTTGCAATAGAGGTTATAAAAAGACTCCATCCAGCAGGCGTCTCGTTGTCACTATTTTTAGTGCATATGAGAAGGCTCTTATGGTTGAAGAACTGGGCGGCCGAGCCCATGTAAAAGACTGCTGGCAGGTTTGCCCTTCCATGGAAAGATCTGGATAAATACATTCAGACTGTTTCAAGTGGCAAAAGTACCCTTTTACCAGTCAAAAGAAGTTCCGGGGTCCTGCGTTTAAAAGGCAGTTCCCCCCCTGTTCCGGGGCCCTCAAATTCCAGGCAGTACGGACCTCCTGCGCGATCAAACTTTTAAAATGGATCGCAAGGACAGGCCTCTGGGGATCCATCCCCGACAGAGGGGGTCCGATCATCTGTGGCCGCAGGCTACAGATTAGAATTTCTAAAATTTCCTCCACAAGGAAGGCCTCAATGCGGGCGGCGTTGGTTCATCTGCTTACCAGGGCATAATGGTAGAGGTACCAGCCCAAGAACAGGGGCTAGGTTTCTATTCCAATCTGTTTGTCATACCAAGGCCCATCGGCGATGTCAGACCAATTTTGGACCTAAAAGGTTTAAATGCTTACCTAAAGGTTCGCTCTTTCCGGACAGAATCCGTTCGGTCAGCAGCCGCCACACTCCAGAAGGATCTGGCTTCTATAGACATAAAGGATGGTTACCTTCATGTACCAAGTCTTTCAGCCACATCAAATATTTTTGTTTTTACGCTTCGCAGTGATACAGCGTCACTTCCAATTCGTGGCGCCCCCCTTCGGGCTGGCTACGGCCCTCGGGTATTCACGAAGGTCCTTGCTCCAATTCTAGTCAGTCTAAAGGATCCAAGGGATCTCGGTCCTAGCATACCTGGACGACCTCTTAATCATAGATCACTCGCTTCCTTGGTGGAATGCATAGTAGCCCTCATGGGTCAGTACCTCGAGAGGTTCGGCTGAGTCCTAAACTGGGGAAAGATCAGCATTTCAACCTACAAAGCAGTTGGAATATCTCGGCATGAGATTAGACACAGAACAGAAGATGTGTGTTCCTGCCCCTGGTAAAGGTCGAGGCTATCAAAAGATTAATTCAGTTGGTTCTAAGCAAAAGAGAACAAACTATTCGCCTATGTATGCGATTACTAGGCAAACTAATGGCCATGTTCGAGGCGATACCACACGCTTCCACACTCGTGTCCTACAGACAGCAATTCTAGCAGCTTGGTTCTGCCCAGTGGTCTGGAAGGCTGGAGAGCGGTCTTGAACGGGTTCACTCGCCAAGTAACTTGGGCAGAGGCGGAGAGGCAGCTGCCCATCAAGGTCTGGGAGATCAGAGCGGCTCGGCTAGCCCTCCTGGCATAGACATCCAGATTACAGGGGTCCTCGGTGAGAAGTCATTCAGACAATGCCACAGCGGTGGCATATATGTGAACCACCAAGGGGGAACCAAGAGTCAAGCCACTCAGAGTGAGAGGAACTTGGTTTTTCGGGGGGCAGAGGTTTATGTACCCTGCATATCGGCGACATTCATTCCCGAGGTGGACAACCTGCAGGCGTAAGTCGCCGAACCCTGTCGCCGGGGGAGTGGTCTCTGCATCCACAAGTTTTTTTCAGACAATCTGCCAGAAGTGGGGAGTGCCAGACGTGGAGGTCATGGCATAAGGATTCAACAAGAAGCTAGACAGGTTCATGTCTCGAACGAGGGACCCTATGGCCTGCGGAACCGATGTGTTGGTTTGCCCTTGGCATCAATCATAGCTTCTATATGCATTTCCCCTGCTGCAGTTACTACCCCGCCTGTGGCGCAGGATCATAGCACAGGCCGGTTATCCTGGTAGCCCCAGCTTGGTACCGGAGGGCATGGTACTCACTAGTCCTGAAATTGGCAGCGGAAGGCCCTTGGACTCTTCCTCTATGGCCAGACCTACTCTCACAAGGCCCGATCCTCCACCCTGCATTACGGCGTCTAAAATTGACGGCCTGGCGGCTGAATCCCTGATTCTCAGGGGTAGAGGTCTGTCTAGGCAGGTAATCCCTACCCTCATTAAGGCTAGAAAGCCGGCCTCCAGGGTAATTTTGTTACAGGGTTTGGAGGGCCTACGTAGGCTGGTGTGAGACTAAGAGATGGGTTTCCCGCAAGTATACCATTGATAGAGTATTACGTTTTCTCCAGCTAGGAGTGGATAAAGGCCGGGCATTAAGCACGATCTAGGGACAGATTTCAGCCTTATCAGTGTGGTTTCAGAGGCCGCTGGCCGCCCACTCGCTGGTTAAGATCTTCGTACAGGGAGTCTTACGTGTTAATCCTCCGGTCAAATCACCACTTTGTCCATGGGACTTAAATCTTGTTCTGTCATCTCTACAGAAACAACCCCTTGAGCCGTTGGCTGAGGTACCTTTGGTTTTACTGACTAGAAAGTCGGTATTTCTGATCACCATAGTTTCGGCCAGGAGAGTATCGGAATTGGCAGCCTTATCTTGTAAGGAACCATATCTCATTTTGCATAAGGATAGGGCGGGGTTCCGTCCTCATCCTTCCTTTCTACCAAAGGTTATATCCAGTTTCCACCTGAACCAGGATGTGGTACTTCCATCCTTCTTCCAAAACCCACCTCTAGAAAGGAGGGGTTGCTGCATACGTTGGATATTGTCAGGGCCATAAAGGCCTATCTTAAAGCTACAGAGAAGGTTCGGAAAACAGATGTGGTGTTCGTTTTACCGGAAGGGCCCAAGATGGGTCAGGCAGCTGCTTGATCCACCATCGCAAGATGGATTAAACAATTAATTGTTCGGGCCTGCGGTTTGAAGAGGTTGCCTCCTCCTTTGTCGGTAAAGGCCCATTCTACCAGGGCCATGGGCACCTCCTGGGCAGCACATCATCAGATCTCTATGGCTCGAATATGCAAGGCAGCAACGTGGTCATCAGTCCACACGTTTACAAAATGTTATCAATTGGACGTAAGAAGGAATGCGGATACAGCCTTTGGGCAGTCAGTACTACAGGCCGCGATTCAAGCTCCTCAGGATCTGAGGGGGCTCCCTTGATTTGATTTGAGATTTACATTTCTCGTTTAAGTTGGATTTACTAGTATTTGAGTATACCTCTAAATTAAATCCTTCTTTGGAAGATGTCTCCCTCCCCTCATTAAAGCATTGCTTTCGGACATCCCATATAGTAATGAATATGCCGCTCTGTGTCCCGTAATGTACGAGAAAGAAAAAGGGATTTTTAAATACAGCTTACCTGTAAAATCCTTTTCTTGGAGTACATCACGGGACACAGAGCTCCCACCCCTCTTTTTGGGAACATTTTGGGAGGCATACTGCTTGCTACAAAACTGAGGGACTCCCTCTAGGGGAGGGGGTTATATAGGGAGGGACTTCCTGTTTGTTTGAGATTGCCAGTGTCCACACCTGAAGGTACTCCATATAACCCATATAGTAATGAATATGCCGCTCTGTGTCCCGTGATGTACTCCAAGAAAAGGATTTTACAGGTAAGCTGTATTTAAAAATCCCTTTTTTTGTTTTACTCCTATTACCAATACTTACAAGGAACTAATGTAGGTGGACCTAGTGTACAGGCTGATATAATCTATACTTGTAATCTTACTGAAGAGCAATATATTTTCTTGGTACTGCTGCTCCTCGGTGTACAAATATTTAGGGGAAAAGTTAGCAGGTTCTAGCAATGGAAAGTAATAAATGATTGATGAGTTTCTCTTGAAACCATTATCATAATGTTGTAGGTCAAGGTGCCTTGCATATGTTCATGTGCTGTTTGCTGCACCCTAGTGCAATAATGAAAGTAAGTAGTAAGCATAGATAAAGGAGATCCTGATAAGATATATCCCAGTATAATGTAAACATTTTTTTGTGCCATTTTATCTGGTATAATAGGGGGAAAGAGATTATTTTTCATTAGGCAGCATGATATCCTCCCCATTAAAATCTCTACAGTTCTATATATTGCAGTAAACTTCATGAATAAAAAAAAATGTACTTCCCAGATTGTTGCTATAGCATACAAAACTAAAGGAAAACTTGTGTGCCAGACTGCCATTTCATGTAGAGGTCAGTTTTAGATCTGCCTTTTCTCAACTAGGGGTTCTGTGAAACGCTGTTCCTCCTAGAGCAGGGGTAGGCAACCTAAATAGGTGCAGATCTACTTAACCTGGGACAAGTCAAAGATCACCGGGCACAGTGTCTCCTCCTCACACCTGATTTAAACCTCCATTTGCCGTCAGGCAGCGTGTTCTCATTCACTTGAATGGGTCATGTTTGGCAGGTGCTACACCCACCAGCCATGATGGTGTATAACTCCTGCTGTGGCTACAGCATGTGTACACCCCTGGCCACTGCAGCTAAAGGGGTGCAGTTTGGATGGAGGGGGGGGGGGGTGTTATATAAACACAGGTCTTAACTATGGGGTTTTGCCACCCCCCTACTGCAAATGTAAATGAACCCTTACTGTTCTAAGCCCCCTGTAAGGCTGCTTTCACATGGATGTGCTGCAGTTTACCTGCACCGCGGGTGCAGCGCAGTGCATCTGCAAGTTTACTGGGGTTAGCTGTACTTCGCCATAGATTTATATTATATCATGCAGGTGTGGTGCATTTTCTAAAGGTGTACCAAAATTCCTGCATTCAGGTTATAATAGAAGTCTATAGCTATGAGTAAACTCTGAAGTTAGTGTGAAACGCGTCAGAGGTCCTAGGTTCCGTTGCTGTGACTTGTAGTGCCTGTTTCCAGTTTTTTACATTAAAGTTACGTTGGATTGGAGTGCGGCTGTCCTGATCATCTTTTGTTATTTGCCATGTGCATTGCTAGCACCCTCAGATGCTGAGAAGAAGATTGCACCCAACAAGACCTGCCTGGAGTGGCAATCTCTGTCTCCTAATAAAGAACAAAGGTTAAACCTGAATGGCTGAACCAAAATTTAAAATGTCATATTAAAGGGGTTGTAAAAGAAAACATTTTTTTCCCCTAAATAGCTTCTTTTACCCTAGTGCAGTCCTTCTTCACTTACCTCATCCTTCAAATTTTGCTTTTAAATGTCCTTATTTCTTCTGAGAAATCCTCACTTCCTGTTCTTGTGTCTGCAACTCAAATCGTAATGCGAGGCTCTCTCCCTGGTGTGGAGAAAGCCTCTTGAGGGGGCGAGCAGGAGTGTCAGGATGCCCACTAACACACAGCTCCTTTCTCTATCTGCAAAGTAGAGGGTGTCTTGACTTGCCTGCTCGCCCTCTCCCCCCTCAAGAGGCTTTCTCCACACCAGGGAGAAAGCCTTGCATTACTGTGTTGAGTTAGTCAGAAGAAATAAGGACATTTAAAAGCAAAATCGAAGGATGAGGTAAGTGAAGAAGGATTAGACTAAGGTAAAGGAAACTATTTAGGATTTTTTTTCCCCCTTTAACAGCCCCTTTTTAAGGACAAAAAATAAATAAAAAATGGGCTTTAAAAAGTATAAAGCGGAGAGGGGTCATTCAGCCCATTAAATATCATTGAAGTCGGATCAAAGTAGGATCCTTGTCCTTACCAGCCGACTTTTTGTTTACAAACGTTTTTGAGACAAAGTAAAATATACAATCGTAGAACAGTACATAACATAAAATGAATGATAAAGAAACATTCATGCAAATCAAAACATAAAATAAAGGAAAAGTATCGAAGCATACAAGATGACCAACAAAAAAAAATACACTGATCAATAATAGTAGACGTAAAAACATACAAAACTGTAGGGAAGGTATACCTGAAAGTACCTGTAACGGTCACCACCGTTTTTTGACCTTCCATCCACTCACGACAAGCTTATCTGACACACTCCGACAATACTACATACACCATCCATATCAACTCCCATAATCAAGACAAGACTACTGCTCTGTACTTGCTTCCAAAGATATGAACACTTTAATGGTATTTTCTCAGCTTCTTATACAGTTTACAAGCATGTGGCAGTAATCACAGGACAATACATTCTCCACCCCTCTTCACACCATGGGGGGGCTTCAATCACATTCTAAAAGGCATTCAGGTAAGCTAATTATGTAGACATGTCGGCACCGCATCATCAATAGACTTAACTCAGAGAATGACATGCTAATTCAGTACATCTGAATGGAGAATTTAACACATTGTTTTAGACACAATGAATCACACAATCAAAAGGTCGTTCAGGCCCTGATGCAATTAACACCTTTCAAAAGCATGTGTGCCCATATTGATTAGGCAACAGCTTGTGATATCTCAAGACATCCACTTTGTAATATTCCAGTCCTGCAATATGAATTTATTATTAATGTCCCATCTCATGTAATATATGAATTATGATTCTTTGTCACCCTATGGCCCTAGTGGACATAAGGTGACCCTAGACATAGGAGAACCTCAGTCTGTCACAGTTCATGCCGTTACAGTACCATTCAAACATGGTCCGGTGATCCGGAATGGCCACTGTCGCGTGGTAGTAAAATTTGCCTATGGGTTTTCCAACCACCACATCTACTCTCAAACAAGTGCATCTTATCCCGTAGAGTATACAAGATCCTCTTCATTAGCATAATCAAGTCTATTCTGTTTAGAACAGAGGACGGGGGCACTGCCGGCATCTTCCAATGCAGAGCAACAGCCCACAAAGTAGATATACAAATGGTGTGTGTACAAGACATTCCTCCTTACGAAAGAGACCTGGGATCGTTGCCCCAAGAAGGCACATGGAGACTGTGAGCTGTCAAGAGGTACCAGCGATTGCCAAAGCAACGGCGGATACCTTCTCCCAAACATGGGAGAGTAGTGCACAGTCCCAAAATATGTGTTTAAACGTGCCCGGGAGCCCGCACCCCCAAAAGCATAGTCCAGAAGTCCCTGGAAACATGGCCTGAAGCCTAGATGGGGTATAGTACCATCTAGTCATTACCTTGTAGGCTGTTTCCCTAACCGCCAGCGTCTTTGAGGCTTTGCGCAAATTATCCAGCATTGTGTATCAGACTTCCGGGGAGAACTGTACGTTACAGTCCGATTCCCATTTATGTTTATACGGAGTATCCCCCAGGAAATGGGAAACCAGCGTCAATTTATATAGGTCGGAAATTAGGCCTTTGCTCCTGGGGGAGTCACGGCAGATCCGTTCAAAGGGAGTAGGAGAGGATGGGGACAGAGCAAAATAGGAGATATAAAAATGTTTTATTTGTACATAATGATAGTGTTCTCTAGGTGGAATCTGCTTATGTGAGCGGAGGAGGTCAAACGTGGCAAATGTTTTACCAAGTTGAAAATCGGCCAATGTGACCAAGGAGTTGGACATCCACCACGAGAAACTCTCAGGATGCTGAAAGGTTGTGGCAAATAAGGGATCTCCCAGAAAAGACTTGCCTCTGGGCACAGATGACTTTAGGCCAAGTCTGCTCTTGTAGCGATACCAAAGGATAAGAGAATGTGTCACTAGGGGGTTAAAGGAGGCTAGTTTATGCGCAAAATTGGAAGGGGACCATAAAATGTACGGGAGAAAATAAGGTCTGATCGATTTAATGATTCAAATCTGACCCAGGGTACCTCCGGGATATTCCATTGAGCCATCTGAGAGAACAGAGCGGCCAGGAAATAAAGCCAAAGATTAGGGAGGTCCAAGCCCCCGGAGGCTTCAGAGATATATAAAATATGTTTGGAAAACCTGGGCCGCCTGTCCTGCCAGATAAAAATCTATTGACCTCCCGCTGTAGTTTGTCAATAAAGGATTTAGGGATCATGATAGGAAGGGCTCTAAAAAGATACAAAAGCTTTGGTAAAAGGTTCATTTTGACTGCCGTGACTCTCCCAAGAAACTAAATACGGTAAGCACTCCAAACCTTAAGCAGATTTAGAAGACGGGACATGCATGCCGCATAGTTCGCAGCAAAAATGGAGGACCAACGCGGTGTGATATATAGATGCCCAAATAGGGCATTTTATCAACTGACCACTGAGCAGAAGGTAAGTTGATGGGGAGTGCAGTAGACTTTGTTACATTAACTGTAAGTCCCGAGATAGAAGCAAATTTGGATAGGAGGGTGAATCTGGGGTTGGGTGAAAAAGAGCATGACATCACCCGCATACATGCAAAGTTTTGAAGTAGTGGATGCCAAAGGATAGCCCGATATATCCGGATGTTGTTTGGTGGCAGTGGCCAGGGTTTCTAAAGCTAGGACAAACACGGGTGACAAATGACCCCCCTGCCCAGTGCCTCTGCCAAGTGAAAAAAACTTGGTTATACCCCGGCATTATGAAAGGGAAAGGACACGTGTAGAAAAGATAATTTAGCTGCTCGCCCGAAATTATAAAGAAGAGAAAGGTTCCCCAGTTGGGCTTTTAGGCAGCAATATAAAAAGTTGGAGTATTTGTAGAAAGTATTTATTGCCGAGATTCTCGGATACCCACATGAGTTAAAGAAGATTAGAACAGTTATATTAGTAAAAGGTCACATTCCTGAATACAGTATACGTAAATAATAATGCATATAGTTTCATATCATTGAGTCCCGATGCGTTTCGACCAGTTGGGTCTCTTCAGGGGTAAAGTTTCTAGAAAATAATAATATTGGTAAAATTCAAAATGAATAGAAGGACACATGACAGCATATAAAACAATGAAATGCCTACTAACTGCAGGTTTTATGGGTGTTTCTTCGCAGGCGTTTCCCCTCCGTTGCTCCTGGGGGGCGCCCTTCGTGTGGCTCCTTGCAAGTTCTCCGGGGTGGGCCCTTCCGCCGTTGGGTGGGCGGGGGCAGCTCAAGCCCCTCCGGACTATACATTCTACAAATACTCCAACTTTTTTAAATTGCTGCCTAAAAGCCCAATTGGGGAACCTTTCTCTTCTTTATACCCCGGCATTATAATTCTCGTCCTGGGATGGTGGTACAAGGCCTGCACACCCATCAGAAATTCATTCCTGAAGCCCATATGACTTAGGACAGAGCTCAAGTAAGGCCAAAGGACGCTATCAAACGCCTTTTATTAATGTCTAGCTTTCCAATCCGACTTTTGACATCCGAAGTGATTACAGCAGCAGTAAAAGGAATTTATCTCACACTGGGATTGTTTTGATTGGTCAAAGAACATGTCAGACTATCACAAATTCGGATCAAAGTAGTATCCTGTTCATGAAAGTCGGATGGATGTAGGATCAATGTCAGAGCAGGTTGGATGAAAGTAGGATGAAAATTGTACTACTGTCTGTAGTGTAGTGTGAACCCAGCCTCAGGCAGGTATCTGCACCCCCCTACCGCCTGAAAGGTGTCAAATGTCACCCAAAGATAAGCCGCCACGCGCCCATAGGGGCACTAAGCGTGGCGATCACAAGTGCACTGTGTCAATTAGATACACCACAACACCGATCTGGTAAAGAGCCTCTGATGGAGGCTCTTTACCTCATGATCAGTTGTGTCCAATCACAGTGTAAACAGGAAAAGCCATGAGTAGAGGAGAGCCGACCGGCTGCTCTCCTCTACTCGCCCGGGGATTCTCACCCAAGACAAGTTGGCCACATTTTTTTGTATAATGTGAAAGCTAATGTTATGCCGAGTAAATAGATACCCAACATGTCATGCTTTAAATTTGCACACACTTGTGTAATGGCAACAAACTACGGTACTTAATCCTCCGTAGGCGATGCTTTAAATATTTAGGTTACCAGTTTAGAGTTACAGAGGAAATGTAGTGCTAGAATTATTGCACTTGATCTAACGATCGTAGCAATACCTTGCATGTGGATTAACCACTTAAGACCCGGACCATTAACTGGCCCCTTTTTGCGATTCAGCACTTTGTCACTTTAACTGACAATTGCGCAGTCGTGCGATGTGGCTCCCAAACAAAATTGGCATCCTTTTTTATTCTTTATTTTTACCACAAATAGCGCTTTCTTTTATATAAAAAAACAAAAATGTTTTTTTCCTCGGTTTAAGCCGATGCGTATTCTACATATTTTTGGTAAAAAAAATCGCAATAAGCGTTTGGTTTGCACAAAAGTTGTAGTGTTTACAAATGGGGGGGGGGGTGTATATGGCATTTTTAGTAATAATTTTATTTATTTTTTACTAGTAATGGCGGCGATCAGCTTTTTTTTTTTTTTTTTTTGTGTGAATGCAACATTATGGCGGACACTTTTGACAACTTTTTTTGGACCATTGTCATTTCAAAGTGCTATAAAACTGCGCTAAACCGTGCTAAAAAAAATATTGGAAATTATATGTGATCCCAAAATATTAAATGAATGAATAAATCTGAAGGTAAGAAAGCTGCAAACCTGCTGATAAACAGTGTACAAAATGGAAAAAATATAGCTTGCGCTAACTATGATCAGTCTAATATAAACAAAAATGGTGAATAATTGTCACTTAATACACTTAATAAGTGAATATATGTGAATGGATACAAAAATGAATAATGTTATAGTCCAATAAACTAAACACTGTATTGTTACGAGAAGCAAATAAGTGTTATATAAACCGAAGGAAAGCCCAGTAGAAACACCAGTTAAGGTGTTATGAAAATATTGTGATAAACGATGTCAACGATTCCGTGCACGATCATATCGGCGGTTCTGCCGCTTGATCGTTCTTATAGGTGATGGGAGGGGATCCTTCTGCCACCTTCCGGTGCTTCTCCGGGCTTTCCCGTGCCATCAGGGAACGAATCGGCCGGCTCTCAACGATCTCTATGACCGTCGGAGGCCCGGGCGCGACGTTATGACATCACGCACGGGTACCTGGAAGTGAACAAAGCCGCAATCACGGCTGTCGGCATGAGATTAATGAATTATTTTTTTCACAATCTCATGCTTTCAAGCCTAGAGGAGAGATGTGGGGTCTTATTAAGCCCACATCTCTCCATAAAGAGGACCTGTCACAGTGATTCCTATTACAAGAAATGTTTACATTCCTTGTAATAGGAATAAAAGTGATAAAAAAAAAAAATGTAATTGTATTTAATTTTTACACTTCTTAAGTAAAAAAAAAAGAAAGTAAAAGGCCCCTGTCCCCGGTAGCTCGCGCTCGGAAGCAAACACACACATATGTAAAACGCCTGTTCAAACCACACATGTGAGGTATCACTAAGTGCGTTGGAGCGTGTGCAACAATTCTATCACTAGACCTCCTCTAACTCTAAACTGATAACCTGTAAAAAAAAAATGTAAGTGTCGTCTATGGAGGTTTTTAAGTACTGAAGTTTGGCGCCATTCCATGAGTGTGCGCAATTTTAAAGCGTGACAGGTTAGGTATCCGTTTACTCAGCGTAATATCTTTTACATTTAACAAAAAAAATGGGCTAACTTTACTGTTTTGTGATTATTATTGTGATTATTATTTTTTTTATTCATGAAACCATTCATGGTTAAAAAAAAAATAATTCCCTCCTTTTTTTTTTTAATGACTTTTATTGCTGTCACAATGAATGTAAACATCCCTTGTGACAGTAATCGGCGGTGACGGTTACTCTCTTTATGGAGGGATCTGGGGTCTATAATACATTGTACGGGCAGATGGGTTACACTGAGATAGAAAATAGTAAATGCACTTTATTTTTTCTGCAAAAAAATGTGAATTCATTATTTTTTCTTTTAAAGTTACTTATCCTTTAACTACTTGCCCACTGGGCACTTTCACCCTCTTCCTCCCCAAGTCAGTTTTCAATGATGACAATTGCGCGGTCATGCAACGCTGTACCCAAACATTTTTTTTTATAATATTTCTTTTGAGAAAAAGGTTTCTTTTGGTGGTATTTAATCGCCACTGAATATGTGTAGAACCTTGTGAGCTGCTATATAGAACACAAATGAAGCTGCCAACACTTCCTGATGATGTTACCATGCAAATCCAAAAACAATTATATTTGAATTGTAATTTGTTTCGTTTTTTGATTTGCATTGTTTTTAGCGCTGCACTGATTTGTTTTTGAATTTAATCACCACTGGGATTTTTATTTTTTGCTAAACAAACGAAAAAATACCCTCCAAAAAAAACATGGACCTGTGTGTGTAAACGCACAGATATGTCCTGTCAGAGGAAAGGAGGCCGGTGTGGGTTCCCAGTACAGAGGAATACTGATCGGTCTCCTCCCCTACAGTTAGAATCACTCCCTAGGATAGACACTCCTTCCTCGCCCCCTAGTGATGACCCCTTTCCTGCCAGTCACATTTACACAGTAATCGGTGCATTTTTATAGCTCTGATCGCTGTATAAATGTAAATGGTCCCAAAATAGTGTCTAAAAGTGTCTGACGTGTATACCGCAATATTGCAGTCACGATAGTAAAAAAATAAAATGCCATAAATTAATCCCCTATTTTGTAGACTCTTTAACTATTGCGCAAACCAATGAATTTACGCTTATTGTGTTTTTTTGTTTTGTTTTTTACCAAGAATTTGTAGAATACATGTCGGCCTAAACTGAGGAGAAAATATTATATATTTTAAATGGGATATTTATTATAGCAAAAAGTAAAAAATATTTATTTAAATTTTTTTGTTGCAGAGGTGATCAAATACCACCAAAACTTTTTTTGTGAGAAAGAACTTTCACATGGGTACAATGTTGCATTACTGCACAATTTTATCATTCAAATCGTAACAGCGCTGAAAGCTGAAAATTTTCCTGGGCAGGAAAGGGGTAAAAATACCCATTATCGAAGTGGTTAAAAATTGTCCTGATTTCTTTGTATTCCTTCTTTTGTGTGAACTACCTGGTGATCCTGTCATTGCCCCTGCTTTCCTATTTCAAACTGACTGCGCTAGGCATGAGAACCCCCCCCACAGCCATTCAGTGTACTGCTGTTCCCTCCACCCCTGCTCTAAAGGAAAAAAAGGTACTAGTACTGATATAGAAGTGTGTGTGTAGATAGATAGATAGATAGATAGATATGAGAGAGACGCTATCATCCGGGTTTCCTAGTTCAATGGTAGTACCAAAACCGTGAGTTTACTCCACACCAGATATAGTTTTCAGGGTTTTCCTGCCCACTTTTTTTGAAAAAGTCAAAATTCATACGTCTTCACACATAGGGGGTTTTCACTAATACAAACATCCAGCCTCTTGGCTCTCTTGTGGCAGCCTTACTGCTCCAAGTAGTACCGTATGGTCCTTCTGACCATCAAACATGTCCCAGTGTTCGGGCACAGATGCTGTACCTTGGCTCTGTGTATTTCCTTCCCCGCAGCTCTCTGGCTGCTCTGTCCCTCCTGGACTCTCTCTCTCTCTCCAACTCTGGCCTTAGTCTGTCCTGACCTGGACAGTATGGTGCCTGCTAGCACCTGCTAGGCTTCTTTTACACACTGAATTCCTCAAGTGGGTGGGCCTCAGACCTCTAATCCTGTCTTTCCTAAAAGAACAGCACACACCTATGTCATTAGTGTTTTCTCCAAAACCTGGCCCAGTCTGCCTTATGTAGTGCCTCGCCATGCCACATATACCCCCCCCCCACTCCCCCTTATTTTGACCCGGATGGAGAAACACATAAAGCCATCACTGTGGTTGGGACACCTCTCTGCCAGCCATTAGCCACATAGGCCCAACTCTTTTTCTGGGTATCTTTCCACAAGCACTTCTTTCTGACCCTTGTGGTCCCACTGCTCTCTCTACCACCCCTATTGTTACTTTTATTAACCTCAGTCATTACCATCTGTCTTTCAGGTTTCTTGGCAACCAAACCATCAGGAACTCTTGTCCAATTATTTGCTAGGACAGTGTCTGAGGAGGGACGACATACAGGCAAGCGGTTACTCCCCATGAGACCTTCCTAAAGTTTCACATCTCCCCCTGTTATCCAATATGCCACAAGCGACTGTTCTACCAACTGACCTTTTTCAACACATTTTTGTACACAAGTCTCTTTAACCATTTCTGTGTCCTCTGCTTCAACCAATACCTCTGACCTGTCCAACAGTGCTCTTTAGTGCTTCTCATGCACAAAATTAGTAGAAGACAACCCAGAACACTGAGACAACTTTAGGCATTATCACAAAACATTGCATTACATGGCAACTCCATTCTTGGCAACCTTTGCCCAGTACAGCCTGTAATCTCCCAGCTCCAATTAGCAGTACCCCGTGGTACAAGTTTTCCTGATCCAGGAGAGAACGGCAACATGTACACTGGCTACACAGTACGTACACTCCATGCTTCTAACATTTCTTCGAGCTGGTCTGTCATCACAAGACACACTACACCAGGGGTGGCCAACCAGTGGCCCGTGGAGCCCTCTGATGTTGCCCGTGACCTCCTCCTGCTCTGGAATGGCGGGTTGGCAAGCCCAGACCGCAGGTTGCCGACCTGCCATACCACAGCATCAGTGTTATGAATGAAGCTGGTGGTAGAGGAAGAAAGCTCTGTGGAGCAGAGCCCCATAAGCTAATGCTTCTTGTAAAGCACTGGATTTTGTCACAGGTCTATGACAAAGTTCAGCTAACCCGCAGGATAGACACAGGAGCACTACGCTATACCAGAAGTGTGGGTAAACTGCAGCAGATCAGTGTGAAAGCAGTCTTAGGACCTTATAAATAAATATAGAGAAATTGCCCAAAACATTCATATATAAACAATATGAAGACACATAAACATCAAAAAGTGCAAATAAAGGTGCTGAGTGATCAAAATCTTAACAAAGAAGATAACGCTGGAGAAAATGGTGACAAAGTCTAAATGTGACAGGCTGCTGTAAATGGTTGTCCACTAATCCCAGAGAGAATGGAAACTCCACCAAAGACGCCAGTCTGGTCTCCCAGAACTCTCACCTCAATGAGGGATAAATAGAGCGATCAATAATCAATCTCCAGCTCACGGCAGTCTCCTCAATGTCTCCTAATACCAACGGGTATAGACTTGGTGGCTGAATGTGGTACCTGGAAGGACTCAAGCCAGGGAAACCTGAGGGACAAAAGAGTGCCTCCAATGGTGTAGTATAAAAGGTAAAACAGACTAGGAAACGAGGCAGTTTCGTAACGCGTAGGGATTGGCCGTAGGACAAGATGTACACCAGGAGTGACGTTAGACGGCGCAGAGGATGCCACTGTTTGTTTACATGCTCGTTTTTATGGTTTTAATGTAAGCGCAACTTGTTTTTAATAAATGCTGTTTTACCTTTTATACTACACCATTGGAGGTCCTCTTTTGTCCCTCTTGTTTCCCTGGCTTGAGTCCTTCCAGGTACCACATTCAGCCACCAGGTCTATACCCATAGGTGTGCGCAGCCTATTGCATTAGGGTGTGCACCATTAAGCTCAAACACGCATGCATGTGTATGTGTCTACATATATATGACCTCGGCACATTGATCTCCCTGCCAACATAGTGAAAGAGAGTAGCATAAACACTTCTCTTATGGCAGAGACCGTAAGAGGGAGATCTTCCCCATGTTCCTGCTGCTATACAGAGCGATAACACTATTGCGCATGGAGTGCGCACACCTATGTCTATACCCGTTGGTATTAGGAGACATTGAGGAGACTGCCGTGAGGTGGAGATTGATCATTGATCGCTCTATTTATCCCTCATTGAGGTGAGAGTTCTGGGAGACCAGACTGGTGTCTTTGGAGTTTCCATTCTCTCTGGGATTAGTGGACAACCATTTACAGCAGCCTATCTGTCACTTTCACATTTGGACTTTGTCACTGTTTTCTCCAGCGTTATCTTCTTTAAAGCGGATGGTTCAGCAAAAAACAATATTAAAAGCCAGCAGCAACAAATACTGCAGCTGCTGACTTTTAATATTAGGACACTTGCCTGTCCTGGAGTCCATCAGCGTCCGCAGCAGAGGATGAGCGATCGGTCGTCACCCTGCTGCTCCCCCCTCCATCCACGGTGAGGGAACCAGGAAGTGAAGCGCTGCGGCTTTACTGCCCGGTTCCCTACGGCGCATGCGCGAGTCGCGCTGCGCCCAGCGATTGGCTCCCGCTGTGTGCTGGGAGCTGAGAGTTCCCAGCACACAACGGGGGGGCGACGGGATGTCGCCAAAAAACCCGTCTTTTGCCCGAGACTGCGGGCCGGAAGTGGTTGCAGATACCTGTCTTTAGACAGGTATCTGCACCCCCCTCCCCCCTGAAAGGTGTCAATTGTGACACCGGAGGGGGGAGGGTTCCGATCAGCGGATCTTCACTTTAGGGTAGAGATCCGCTTTAAGATTTTTATCACTCGGCACCTTTATTTGCACTTTTTGATGTTTATGTGTTTTCATATTGTTTATACATGAATGTTTTGCACAATTTCTCTATATTTATTTATTTGATCTATTTTGTTGTTGTGTATACACCACTTTGTTTTTGCTGCAATCACTTACACTGTGTATTAGGAAGACGTCACCCACGTAGTAGCGCAGAAGCTCACACATATTGATTTAGTCTTGGGACCTTTTCACACGATCAGGCCGACCAAATGGGACCCTCAATTCATCTCTCTAGAGCAGTGTTTCTCAATTCCAGTCCTCACGCCCCCACCAACAGGTCATGTTTTCAGGATTTCCCTCAGATATAAAGGCTGTGGGAATTACTAAGGCAGTGAAACTGATCAAATCACCTGTGCAAAATGATGGAAATCCTGAAAACCTGACTTGGGGGGGGGGGGGGGGGGGGGGGGGCGTGAGGACTGGAATTGAGAAACACTGCTCTAGAGCAACAGATGTCCGTTTACACCCACCTACCTCCAGTCCGAAAACCAGAAGGGAATTCTTTCATCTGGGCGGATCAGAGGGTCTATAGAGTAGCCGTGACATGTCATCTGCCCACTCCGCTCATTGTGGCCCTCGATTGGTTACCAAGTTGCTTAAGTGGCCCTTGCTCTTCAAAAGTTTGGGCACTACACCATCATCCGCTGTGGGTACAATTTCTGCTGTGCGTTCATGCTCACTCTGACCTTTAGTCATGAGAGGGTTAACTTCAGCAGTCAACACGCCCTTGTCTACCGGCTGTTCAGCAGACCAGGTGTTCACCTCACTATTGCCTACAGAAATTTCTTTCAGCATTGCTATTAGCCTCTTGGGCAAGCCATTCCAATCAAATGTGCTTCACTTGCTGGTGTTTTGCATCTGTCAACAGACACAGACCAACAAAGGGGCTCAACAGCATCCGTTACATTACACATCAGTTTTACTTTCACTTTGCAATACCACATTTTCACCACCGTGCACTGGCAACATTTCAATCTTAAAGGGGTTGTACATGTAAAAAATGTTTTCCCTAAATAGCTTCCTTTACGTTAGTGCAGTCTTCCTTCACTTACCTCTACGTTAGTGCAGTCTTCCTTCACTTACCTCATCCTTCCATTTTTGCTTTTAAATGCCCTTATTTCTTCTGAGAAATCCTCACTTTCTGTTCTGCCTGTAACTTCACACAGTAATGTGAGGCTTTCTCCCTGGTGTGGAGTGTCGTGCTCGCCCCCTCCCTTGAGGGCAAGCAAGAGTCAGGACACACTCTACGTTGCAGATAGAAAAAAGAGCTGTGTGTTAGTGGGCATCCCGACTCTCCTGCTCGCCCCCTCAAGGGAGGGGGCGCGCACGACACTCCACACCAGGGAGAAAGCCTCCCTTACTGTGTGGAGTTACAGACAGAAGAACAGGAAATGAGGATTTCTCAGAAGAAATAAGGACATTTATAAGCAAAATGGAAGGATGAGGTAAGTGAAGGAGGACTGCGCTAAGGTAAAGGAAGCTATTTAGGGAAAACATTTTTTTACCTTTACAACCCCTTTAACACAGGGTTTTGCATTTTCAGCCTGAACAGGCTGCAATAACCCATATTTATAGCATTTCTAATCTCGTTATTAAGCAATGTATTATATTCAGATTTACTACTTGTCTTTCTGCTACACCATACTCTGCCCGAAGACAAGTCTTTATCAATCCACTGTTTTGCTGCGGATTCAGCTTTAACCCGTTTCCCCACTACACAACAGCAAGTCTTTCTTGGAAGAAGATCTCCTCGGCGGACTTGCCAAAACATCACTGTTCTTAACTACTTCCCAACGGCCGTACGACTTTGTACAGCCAAAGGGACCTTCTGAATCTCTAACGGGCCATGTTTTTACGGCCTGTTCTTAGCCAGGCCACTGGGGAGCGCCGCCGTCGTCGGCGTGCGCGTGCCCGCAGCATCGCTGACATGCCGATGCGCGTGCCTGCCGGCCGTGATGTCCGCCAGGCACTCGGGATCGGCCGCTGCAGGGACAAGACGTGGATCGCTGTGTAAACACAGAGATCCATGTCATGTCAGGGGAGAGAGGAGACCGATCTGTGTCTCTTGTACATAGGGACACAGCATCGGTCACCTCCCCCCACAGTTAGAACACAATGCAGGATACACATTAACCCCTTCCTCACCCCCTAGTGTTAACCCCTTCAATGCCAGTCACATTTATACAGTAATTAGTGCATATTTATAGCACTGAACGCTGTATAAATGTGAATTTCGCCAAAAATGTGTCAAAAGTGTCCGCTGTCTCCGCCATAATGTCGCAGTCACGAAAAAAATGCTGATCGCCACCATTGGTAGTAAAAAAAAAAATAATAATTCTGTCCCCTATTTTGTAAGCGCAATAACTTTTGCGCAAACCAGATGCTTATTGCGATTTTATTTTATTTTTTTACCAAAAATATGTAGAATACATATCGTCTAGACTGAGAATTTTTTTTTTTTTTTTTTTAAATGGCCTATTTATTACAGCAACAAGTAAAAAATATAGTTTTTTTTTTTCAAAATTGTCGCTCTATTTTTGTTTATAGCGCAAAAAATAAAAACCGCAGAGATGATCAAATACCACCAAAAGAAAGCTCTATTTGTGGGGAAAAAAGGACGCCAATTTTGTTTGGGAGCCACGTCGCATGACCGCGCAATTGTCAGTTAAAGTGATGCAGTGCCACAAGCTGAAATTTCACCTGGTCAGGAAGGGGTGTATGTGCCCAGTAAGGAAGTGGTTAAACACATAATCGATCTCTCTCACATTTCTATCAGCAACTATCTTACCACTGCACTTGGCAGGTGTTGCAATCTTCCTTTGCATGTGTCGCTTCAGGAACCATTCCTCTGCCGCACTTTCCTTGCCGCATTTCCCTGTGCGACCACAGAGTGAAACGGATGCCCTCCCAGGCATCAGACCCTCAGGCATTCCAGCCCTCTTTGTGGGGACAATAAGCCATCTCTCCACTGCAGAGCCACCATCCAGTTGACACTTCCTTTCTTTCCATGGCACTCTCCCAGCAGAATTTTTTTTTAGTGCTATTATGAAAATGGACCCAAGAGTATCATCTGGCTACATTCTTATACTGGCTTTCTTGGATAGGTCCCGCCTTGCTGCCCTCCATAAGGTTGGGGAAGTCTGGAACCATAAAACAAAGCAGAGGGCGCACTGGACTGGATGCTGCTGTTTCTATATGATCAGCTTTTGGTGCATTTGTCAACTTATGAGTATAATACCACTTTTATATGAAATACAATTTTAACCACTTCAATACAGGGCATTTTCACCCCCTTCCTGCCCAAACCAATCTTTAGTTTTCAGCGCTATATCTGTGCCCACAAGTGCGGCATATTAGTGGTACCTTTAAAAAAAAACAGTCTAAGGCAGGGTTTTCCTGACCACTTTTTAAATAAGTCAAAATTCATACAGGTGTGCCTTCCCACACAGGGGATTCTTACTTTCGATACAAATGAAACATAACACTGAGCATCCTGGCTCTTGTAGCAGCTTTACAACCTCTTCTACACAGGCAGACTCCGTCGGCTCAGCGGTAGATCTCTCTCTAAGCCGGCAGATGACAAGTCCCTTTCTGCTCACTGGGGAGGGGCTTGTGCAGCGCTGCTGTCTCCTATGGGGAGATCTGATGAAAATGGACAGCATGTCCATTTTTATGAGATCTCATCCGATCCACCATGTACGTATTGCCATCCGTCCGATTTTGACGGATGTCAGCGGACATGTCTCCACTGACATCCGATGCTCCATAGGACTGCATGGAGCGGCCGTTCAGGTCCGCCGCCAAAAATGACAGGCGGAGCTGAACGGTCCGATCGAGTGAAAGGGACCTACTTCTCCGAGTAGTACCGCATGGTCCTTCTGACCATCGGACACAATCCAGTGTTCGTGCACAGATACTGTGCCTCAGCTCTGCGTCTTGCCTTCCCCGCTGCTCTGTCCCTCCTGGACTCTCTCTCCAGCTCGAGCCTTAATCTGTCCTGATTTAGACAGTATGGTGCATGCCAGCACCGCCCCACAGCTTCCTTCAAACACTGACTTCCTTGGGTTGGTAGAGCCCTGACCGCTAATCCGGTCTTTCCCAAATTAACAGCACACACCTGTTCCATTAGTAGGCTTGTTTTTTTACAAAACCTGGCCCTTATCACACAGTGGCATGACCATGCTGTGCCACTTTAGATGCATATACAGTATCTTACAAAAGTGTGTACACCCCTCAAATTTTTGGGAATATTTTTATAGCTTTTCACGTGACAACACTGAAGAAATTACACTTTGCACAGCTTGTATAACAGTGTAAATTTGCTGTCCCCTCAAAATAACGCAACATAGCCATTAATGTCTAAACCACTGGCAACAAAAGCTAGTACACCAGGTGAATGTCCAAATTTAGCTCAATTAGCAATTTTTTCTCCCAGTGTCACGTGACTTGTTGGTGTTTCAAGGTCTCGGATGAGAATGGGAAGCAGATGCTAAATTTGGTGTTATCGCTCTCTCTTACTTGTCGCTGGAAGTTCAACATGGCACCTCATGGCAAAGAACTCTCTTAAGGATCTGCAAAAAATTGTGTTGCTCTTCATTAAGATGGCCTAGGCTATAAGAAGATTGCCAAGACCCTGTAACTGAGCTGCAGCACGGGGGCCAAGACCATACAGCAGTTTAACAGGACAGTTTCCATTCAGCTCAGGCCTCACCATGGTTGAACCAAAGAAGCTGAGTGCACATGCTCAGCGTCATATCCAGAGGTTGTCTTTGAGAAATGGATGTATAAGTGCTGCCAGCATTGCTGCAGATGTTGAAGGGTCATCCTGTCAGTGTTTAAACCATACGCTGCATCAAATTGCTGTCATCCCAGAAGGAAGCTTCTTAAGATGATGCACAAGAAGGCCTGTAAACACTTTGCTGAAGACAAGCTAACTAAACATGGATTACTGGAACCATGTCCTGTGTTCTGATGAGACCAAGGTAAAATTATTTGGTTCAGATGGTTTCAACCAGGTGAGGATTATGAAAACAAGTGTGTCTTGTCTACAGTCATGGTGGTGAGAGTTCTGCCGGCACTATGGAGCTACAGTTCATCGAGGGAACCATGAATGCCAACATGTACTGTTACATACTTAAGAAGGGATGATCCCCCTTCCTTCAGAGACTGGGCCACGGGGCAGTATTCCAACATAACGACCACAAACGCACCTCCAAGACGACCACTGCCTTGCTAAAGAAGCTAGGGTAAAGGTGATGGACTGGCCAGACCTGCTGGAATACTTAAATGGAAGGTGGAGGAGCACAATGTCTCTAACACCCACCAGCTCCGTGATGTCTTCATAGAGGACTGGGAGAGGACTCCAGCGGCAGCCATTTGAAGCCCGGGTGAACTCCATGCCCTAGAGCAGGGATATGCAATTAGCGGACCTCCAGCTGTTGCGGAACTACAACTCCCATGAGGCATAACAAGACTTTGACAGCCACAAGCATGACACCCAGAACCAGAGGCATGATGGGACTTGTGGTTTTGCAACAGCTGGAGGTCCGCTAATTGCAGATCCCTGCCCTAGAGGGTTAAGACAGTGCTGGAAAATAATGTTGGCCACTCACTCTTGTTGCCAGCGGTTTAGACATTAACCACTTGCCCATGGTGTCATAGTCAAAAGACGTCATGACTTTAAAGATGGATATCTCGGTAACGGCAGCAGCTGCTGCCACAACCGAGATATCCATCTTTTCCGTGGGCAGTGCTGTACACGATAATGGCGGTCCCAGCGGCGGATTCGCCGCAAGATCGCCGTTATCGGCGGCGGGAGGGGGGCCCCCCCTCCCGCCGCTCTCCCGCGCTCTCCGCCGCTTACCGGAGCCGTCGGTAACGGCGGAGGCGATCGGGTCCTCCTGCTGGCTGTGTTGGGATACGAGTGAGGGAAAAATCGCCCCCACCCGTCCCCCACAGCTCTGCTGGGCGGAAGTGACGTCAAAACGTCAGTCCCGCCCAGCGTCTTAAAGAAACATTTTTTTTTTCTGAAATTTGAAAAATTACATTTTTTTTTTTTTCTTTTTTTGCATTTAAGCCTAAATATGAGATCTGAGGTCTTTTTGACCCCAGATCTCATATTTAAGAGGACCTGTCATGCTTTTTTCTATTACAAGGGATGTTTACATTCCTTGTAATAGGAATAAAAGTGATCATTTTTTTTTTTTAATTTATTTCGATGTATAAAATTATAAACTAATTAAAAATAAATAAGAAAACAAAAAAAAAAATATGTAAAACGCCCCGTCCCGACGAGCTCGCGCACAGAAGCGAACGCATACGCGAGTAGCGCCCGCATATGAAAACGGTGTTCAAACCACACAAGTGAGGTATCGCCGCGATCGTTAGAGCGAGAGCAATAATTCTAGCCCTAGACCTCCTCTGTATCTCAAAAAATGCAACCTGTAGAATTTTTTAAATGTTGCCTATCGAGATTTTTAAGGGTAAAAGTTTGACGCCATGCCACGAGCGGGCGCAATTTTTAAGTGTGACATGTTGGGTATCATTTTACTCGGCGTAACATTATCTATCACAATATATAAAAAAATTGGGCCAAATTTATTGTTGTCTTATTTTTTTATTCAAAAAAGTGTTTTTTTTTTCAAAAAAAGTGCGCTTGTAAGACCGCTGCGCAAATACGGTGTGACAAAAAGTATTGCAATGACTGCCATTTTATTCTCTAGGGTGTTAGAAAAAAAAAATATATAATGTTTGGGGGGTTTAAGTAATTTTCTAGCAAAAAAAACAGTTTTAGTCTCGTAAACACCGAATTTGAAAAACAAACCCGGTGGGCAAGTGGTTAATGGCTGTGTTGAGTTATTTTGAGCAGATGGCAAATTTGTCCTGTTACGCAAGCTGTACACTCACTACTTGCCATTTCTTCAGTGTTGAGTTGTCACATGAAAAAATATAATAAAATATTTACAAAAATGTGAGGTGTACTCACTCTTGTGAAGTGCTGTATATGATTTTCAAGTTGGCTATACTGCTTAATGTGTTGGCTGCCTTTTGTTATTTTGTTGTTATTGTATACACAGTACAGAAGAATTTTTGCACTTACTTGAACATGTCACCATTTTTTTTAGGTAAATATATTTCTAAAGATGCTATTGACAATAAAATGTCACCACATGTTGGTAAGAGTCCATGCAATCTATACATACAATTAAGTTATGTGTAATAAAATGTAATGACACTGGGAAAAGGTAATGAACGCTCCAACTGATATTTATTTTAATACTTTGTACAAAATCCTTTGTTGGTAATGACAGCTTCAAGATGCCACCTGAATGGAAAATCTAGTCTCATGCATTGCTCAGGTGTGATATTCTTTATATTTTTTTTTTTTGGCCTATTCTTCCACACACAGGGCCAGATTCAGGTAGATGGGAGCATCTTTAAGCTGGAGTAACGTTTCTCATTTACGTTACTCTGGCGAAATTTTAGGAGCAAGTGCTGTTATTCATGAAGCACTTGCTCCTAAAGTTGCGGCAGCGTATCGAAAATGAGCCGGCGGAATTCAAATTGGGTGGGTACGGGGCGTGTATTATATAAATTAAGCGCGATCCCGTGGTGAAGGTACTGCGCATGCGTCGACTGTCAATGCATCCCAGTGCGCATGCTCCAAATTCTGTCAGTGAACGTCAATGACGTCAAATCCCCATTCATGGACGTTTTACGCAAGCGACGCAAATTTTTTTTTTTTTTCGACGTGATGACGACGGCTATACTTGACATAGGATACTCCACTAGGGGGCTGCTTTATCTTTACGCCGCGTATCTCTTACGGAAACGTCGGAAAGTCACTGCGTCGCGCCCAAATACGATCGTGAATTGCCGATTCCCGCTGATTAACATATTTTTTCGGCGTAAACCAGCGGGAACGCCCCCGGCGCCATTTTTAAATTAAAGATGCGATGGCGAAATTCAATTACGCCGATCGCATCGGAACTTCAACCCGGCGTTTCTTGTTTTCTGGTTACAGAAAACAGAAACGCCGGCTTAAAGTGACAGTTAGGCTGGAGTATCACTGATACTCCAGCCTAACTCTACCTGAATCTGGCCCACAGTCTCCAAATCTTCTTTTGGATTCAAATCCATTTATTGGCTGGGCCATTCTAGCAGCTTTAATTTCAAAATGAGTTTCCTTGGATTAATGTTTGAAATCATTGTCTTGCTGAAATGTCCACCCTTGTTTCATCTTCATCATCCAGGTAGGTGGCAGTAGATTTTTATCTAGAATGACTTGGTACATTTTTCCATTCATCCTTCCTTCCTTCAACGTAACATAACAATAAAACGGTGCAGTGCAGAAAACAAATAATATTTACACTATTGCGCAATCATGTCCATATAGAATACAAAGAGTCCAAAAGTGCATGTGAGAGCACTAAAGTAAACACGGCATGCAATGTGGATGTAGAAAATGGGTGACCAGAAAATTCCTCCACCGCACACAGATTGGCCTCTCACCTCACTAATTCGACCCACATTTATTTCTCTTTACGAACATTTCATAAAATTAGGACACTGTATGGGAGGAAGTGGCTTTTTCCTTGTCTTTTTATTTTTGTATTTGTATATGCAGTTAATGGCCAGTCTGCAAATGTTAGAGATTTTATGCACCTTTTCATTCAGATGGCTTCCGTAGCAGTGATTGGCTCCCTCAGGCAAAAGAAAAATGTGTGTCGTATGATGGATATGTCGTGACTGGCCGTAATCTCTTAGGGAGCCTGATTCACTGCAGTATGGTTGCCATGCCATTATAAATGTTAGCAGCGGGACGTCTGCGTCTCATCATGCCCCACGCTGATGAAGTCCTGTCCACGGATGTAACGCGTACGGGGGAGGAGGAGGCACGTCAAACATCACCCACAATCGCTGCTGTTCTTTTCTATACGCTGTACCTGTTGGCATTCGCAACTGAGTGCCGTTGTATGCGAGTAGTTGCTCTTATGCTTTTACTTTGAATAAATGCTGGATTCAGAGATCTCCTTTTTTTGTTTATTTATGTACGGTGGAGCTATTGGTTCAGGATACCATTTCATAACTTCAGTGATATTTGCTGTGCTGTAAGCTGCTGATTGGATGATTACCAGCAGGACCTTTTTACTGTGGGATTATATGCCTAATGACCTATTGTGGGTCGAATTAGTGAGGTGAGAGGCCAACCTGTGTGCGGTGGAGGAATTTTCTGGTCAACTGTTTTCTACATCCACATTGCATGCTGTTTACTTTAGTGCTCTCACATGCACTTTTGGACTCTTTCTATATGGACATGATTGTGCAATATTGTTAATATCATTATTTATTGTTTTCTGCGCTGCACTGTTTTATTCTTTTCTCTGAGGGATATTTTTTCTGAATTCACCCTGTGCTGGCTTGTAATTTTTAGTTTATTTACAATTTTTTTCATCACTGAATACTTTTATTTTTTACCAATCCTTCCTTCAACGATATGAAGTTTGCCAGTAATGTATGCTGAAAAAAGCCCCACACCATGATATTCCCAACTCTAAGCTTCACTGTTGGTTTGTGGGTGTTTTTTTGGGTGATGTGCAGTGCCCTTTGACCTCCAAACATGGTGTGTATTATGGCATTCAAAGAGTTCAATTTTGGTCTCGTCTGACACTAGACTATATTCTCCCAGTATTTCACATAAATATTGTGCAGCAAACTTTAAACAAGCTACAACATGCTTTTTCTTCCGCAATGAAGTCTTGCATGCATACAGGCCATGGCATTTGAGTGAATTACTTATTGTTTTCTTTGAAACAATTGTACCTGCTAATTACAGGTCTTTTTGAAGCTCCTGGACAACCTTTCACTCCTCTGTTAGAAATCTTGTGAGGAGCACCTGGTCATGGCCGATCTATGGTAAAATTATGTTCTTTCCACTTCCAGATTATGGCACCAACAATGCTCACTGGAACATTTTATAGGTTTAGAAATCCTTCTGTAACCAATGCCATCAGTATGTTTTGCAACAATAAGGCTGCAAAGGTCTTGAGAAAGCTCTTTGCTTTTACCCATCAGATGTTTTTTGTGTGACTCTTTGCTAATAAGACACCTTTTTATAGGCCATTAGTTGAGACTGAACTAGCTGATATTAACCACTTCACACCCAGAAGGATTTACCTCAATGACCAGGCCATATTTTGCAATACGCTACTGCGTTGCTTTAACTGACAATTGTGCAGTCATGTGATGCTGTACCCAAACAAAATTGATGCAATTTTTTCCCCCCACAAATAGAGCTTTCTTCTGTTGGTATTTGATCACCTCTGCTGCCTTTTTTTTTATTTTTACTTTCTAAACAAAAAAATAATCCCAATAAGCCTATATTGTTTTGCACAAAACTTGCGTCTAGAAAATGGGGAATAGATTTGGCTTTTTTTTTTAACTAGTAATGGCAGCGATCAGTGGTGTGTGTGTGTTTTTATTTTTTAGCTAGACTGCGACATTGTGGCAGGCAGACACCTTACGGACATTTGACACTTTTTTTGTGACATTACTACTAGGGTTGTCCCGATGCTAGTATCGGTATCGGGACTGATGCCGAGTATTTTGCGGGGTTTGTACACTGGATGGCCGCTGTCTGAGGAATGGATTATACACACATACAGGCATTACACGTTGCCTCTCTCTGGGGGACATGGCTGGGGGGAGATGGCTGCAATATATGTGGGGGGACATGGCTGCAATATATGTGGGGGGACATGGCTGCAATATATGTGGGGGGGGGGGGGGGACACATTTAAAAAAAGTATCGGTATTCGGTATCGGCGAGTACATGAAAAAAGTATCGGTACTCGGTCCTAAAAAAGAGGCATCGGGACAACCCTAATTACTACAGTAATCGGTGCTAAAAATATTTACTGTTGTACTAATGATACTGGCAAGGAAGGTGTCAAAATCGGGGGCGATTAAAGGGTTAGCTGTGTTCCCTCACTATGTGTTTTAACTGTATGGGGGAAGGGCTCACTGGGACAACACACAGATCCTGCATAGCAAAAAGACATGATCTTTGTGATCTCCCCTGTAAAACTGAGATTTGCCTTGTTTACACAGGTAGATTACTGCTGTGTCACTGCAGGAAACGATCGCGGATGGCCAGCGGACATAGTCCACCAAACCCGCTCGTTTACATGCTTACAAATCGCTATGTACAAGCCCAACGTACTCCTACGACAATTTGCACTGACAAAGGGCAGGATTGCTTCCTAATTACTGATAGATTTCAGCTAATGTCTTGGATTTCCATGTCTTTTTGCACCTCCCTTTGTGTTCAATACTTTTTGGCAGTGTCATTATTTTATTACATATAACTTAATTTCTGAACATATTATATTTTTTTGGTTTCTTTGTGAGTATGAATTGCATGGGTTGTTACTGACGTGATGTTAAAATTTCATGTCAATAGCGCCTTTTAGAAATGCATTTACCTAGAAAAAATGGTGTCATGTTAAATACTTATTTTATCTGATGTGTGTGTGTGTGTGTGTGTGTATGTATATATGTACGCACATACATACATACATACATACATACATACATACATACATACATACAGTACAGATCAAAAGTTTGGACACACCTTCTCATTCAAAGAGTTTTGTTTATGTTCATGAAAATTGTAGATTCACACTGAAGGCATCAAAACTATGAATTAACACATGTGGAATTGTATACATAACAAAAAAAGTGTGAAACAACTGAAAATATGTCATATTCTAGGTTCTTCAAAGTAGCCACCTTTTGCTTTGATTACTGCTTTGCACACTCTTGGCATTCTCTTGATGAGCTTCAAGGAGGTAGTCACCTGAAACGGTCTTCCAACCGTCTTGAAGGAGTTCCCAGAGATGCTTAGCACTTGTTGGCCCTTTTGCCTTCACTCTGCGGTCCAGCTCACCCCAAACCATCTCAATGGGGTTCAGGTCCGGTGACTGTGGAGGCCAGGTCATCTGGCGTGGCTCCCCATCACTCTCCTTCTTGGTCAAATGGCCCTTACACAGCCTGGAGGTGTGTTTGAGGTCATTGTCCTGTTGAAAAATAAAAGATGGTCCAACTAAACCCAAACTAAACGCAAACCGGATGGAATAGCATGCCGCTGCAAGATGATGTGGTAGCCATGCTGGTTCAGTATGCCTTCAATTTTGAATAAATCCCCAACAGTGTTACCAGCAAAGCACCCCCACACCATCACACCTCCCTCCTCCATGCTTCACGGTGGGAACCAGGCATGTAGAGTCCATCCGTTCACCTTTTTTGCGTCGCAGAAAGACACGGTGGTTGGAACCAAGGATCTCAAGTTTGGACTCATCAGACCAAAGCACAGATTTCCACTGGTCTAATGTCCATTCCTTGTGTTCTTTTTTTTATTTTTATGCTACATCAGCTGACACTAGACCCCGGAGACCAGTTCATGGATCGATCTTTGTCTGTCTCCATTAAACTGTTTTGCATCATCTGTGGTATTATACTAGAGTTTATTCTTCTGTCACTTTTTTTTATTTTTTTTATTTCATTTTCTAAAACGACACAGGTCAAAAGGAGATGCAAAAAATTAAACTCATGTCGCGACTTAGAAACGTAGATAAAACGCAACCTCACCAACATCTACCAGGATACGTCGTGTTTATTTCAAACCCCCCCTCCCCTCCCCGATAGACCCTCCTCCCCCCACCCTCACTTCCTGGGTCTTTTAGGTTCAGCCGGCGCCCTAGAACAGGGGCTTAAACAGATATAAGACTTAGTTCCAGTCTCTTCAGCATTGCTTCCTGTTCCCTCTTAGAGGGGGTGTGTGTATCTGGGCTGATCTCCGTATTTTGGTTCAGGTCTTGCTCCCCATCAGTTGATATGTCTGGGTTTTGAGGATTGGTACCCCCAGCTCCTTTTCTCCCAGTACCCGTTTTGTCAGTTTTTTTGGTGTTGCTTGGGCTTTTGGTGCTTCATATATTGTCATATTGTGTCATATATTGTCTTATTGTGCTAGTTGGGGGGTTTTCCTTGGGGGTTTTCGGGGCAGAGCCCCTAGTAACTTTGCTCATGTTGGATTTACGCCTCGCCCAGATTAGTTTCCCCAGTTTTTTTTTTTTTTTTCGGTGGTGTAATCCTATTGCTAGGTTGAGCACACGTCTAGTGGGGGGGTTGCACGAATAATTTTTAAACTCCACCAAGGGGGAGAGATGTTTATATAACCCAATCCTCCCCTGGCCCACTACTCCCTATAACCGGGTACATGCAGTGCATTTAAATCGCAGTGCAATCGAATCCCCTGTGCTAGTGTGTATAACTGCACAGTATTCAGAGTACCGCTGCAGTGAGCCGCCTAGTATTTTTTTGGCGGTGAATCACCCAGCCTAGACCAACCCGTCCTATTGATTGTTTGGGACAATAATTCGCTCAACGCCCCTGCTGGTGGATAACGGCATGGGCCGCGCTCACTTATCAGCAATAGTTTCGGATATGACCTGGTAAAGTTGTCTCCTCTATTGTGTTATAGCGAGCTGGTATTTTGAGACACTATATGACGTAAAAAAAGCCCTTATTAGATATCATAAACAGGAGGATTGATTTTACAAAGTTCCCAGATCTTACAGCAACATAGCGTTTTTTTGGGTTAATATCAAGTACATCCGCCTTCAGAAACATTCACAAGTTCTCTTCATGCAAATGCGATTTGTGGAAATGCAGCTGAGATTTGCTTACCATACCTTCCGGATTGCGATGGAGAGAGGTGGGAGGAGTGGGTATTACCTGCATCCTATGGTACAAGAGATGAGAGTCAGACGGGTCCGCGCCGGGGGGGGGGTTTGATGCTGGAATCAAGTCTACCCCTGAGAGCTCAGCATTACCTTACCGAACCGTCCGCTCGCACCATTCACTGAGCGGGACCATGGGGTGTGGAGGGTGAAAGAGGCACCGCTGGGCTGGCCCGATACCGGACCTAGGGAACGCCGCCTTAGAGCCCGCAGCGCTACTGTTTCGCTCCCGTGTTGGTTCCCGCAGCGTCCTCTCTCCCAGGTGCCTAGGTCGGTTCGCGGCACATCACCGTCCCTCCCTCGGCGTGCGTGCGTGCGTCACGCACGTCACCCCCCCCCCCCATTCCTTGTGTTCTTTAGCACAAACAAGTCTCTTCTGCTTGTTGCCTTTCTTTAGCAGTGGTTTCCTAGCAGATATTCTACCATGAAGGCCTGCTTCACACAGTCTCCTCTTGACAGTTGTTCTAGAGATGTGTCTGCTGCAAAAGGTGGTTACTTTGAAGAACCTAGAATATGACATATATTTTCAGTTGTTTCACACTTTTTTGTTATGTATAATTCCACATGTTAATTCATAGTTTTGATGCCTTCAGTGTGAATCTGCAATTTTCATAGTAATGAAAATAAAGAAAACTCTTTGAATGAGGTGTCCAAACTTTTGGTCTGTACTGTACATGCATGCATGCATACATGCATGCATGCATGCATGCATACATACATACATACATGCACATGTGTTTTTGCCTTCCATTTCTATTTTAAATGGAATGGCTTGTTTTACAAGGTAAGGGTTCACATACTTTGAGTGGCTGCATCGTTCAAGCACTACTGGATTCTCAGTGTGGTGATGCCACAGACCTGCAACTACTTGGAATGCTTTCTGTGGCTTCATTCCTTTTTTCCTATAGCTGTTCTGTACTCATCCAGGACACAGACATTCGGAGAAACACATAGCCAGCCATTGGATCAAATGAGACGCATCAGGAAGGGCCTGGGTGGGGTTTCTATCAAGAGGGTAAATGTGAGTTCTAAAGGGCAATTTCTCTAAAACTGAAGCCGTCCTTTAGGGGAAAGTATTATTTACTACAAGTCCTAACCCGTTATTATCCAGCTATTATTTTTATTTATGACTGAGTTTAGTTAATAAATATAATGGCATTAATGTGTCTTTTGAAGTACTGGTGAGAATCAATGTCACTTTCAAGATGAACACGAGAATTTATAATCTTATGTTAGGATGCATCACTAATGTGTGTAAAATGCTTTGACACTTCCTGTGAATCAAGTATATTCCAGCTGATCGAAGCCATCACTTTCACATAAACCGTTCACTTCAAAAATACGATTGGAAATTATTTGCTCTTAAACAGAATGTTCATATTGCATAACGCTTTCGCATTTCTGAAAACATATTTTTTTCTTTTTTCTAGACACTGGTAGGAGGAGGTGGAACTATTCTGACCACGATGCCAGTTATGATGGGACATGAAAAGATGCCTATCAAGCAAGTGCCTGGTATTCTCAAACAGCCAGAGGTGCCAAAGGAGGGTGAAAGGCGGACAACGCACAATATCATTGAGAAGAGGTATCGTTCCTCAATCAATGATAAAATCCTAGAACTCAAAGACTTGGTTATGGGAACAGATGCCAAGGTAAGGGACAAGCCATTGCCGCTCTGTCTCTCTTGCGCGCGCACAGTCTGTCTCTGTGTCGCTCGCTCTCTGTCTGTCTTGCTGTTTTTCTGTCGCTCGCTCTGAAATGATTGTAGTAATATTTGTTTACTCAATAGATTAGTAATACTTTTATGTACACTGACTGCAATGTTTGTTTGGCTTTACCTAGAACTACGTTTGTGTTTTCAGATGCATAAATCAGGGGTTTTGAAAAAAGCAATTGATTACATAAAGTACCTTCAGCAATCAAACCAGAAACTTCGTCAGGAAAACATGGCACTTAAGCTGGCAAATCAAAAGAACAGTAAGTAAAATGTTGTACCTGAAATTACAATGGCTGTAGTGACAGATTTAAAGCAGGCATATTCTGTCTGGTTTTGTAGTGACAGTAAAGTCTAGGTTGGCCCACAGGAAGTAGAATAAACATGGGTTAATTAACTAAAGGGAAATAGACTGCACTTTGCAAGTGCAGTGGCTCTATAGCTTTGTAAATTGGGTAAAACTTCACTTTACAAAGAAAACCTGATCGCATGCAAGGAAAATAAACAGGTATTTTTGCTTGCATGTGATTTGGATTGTGGAAGGCAGCAGAGTTTTCCCTCATTTACGATGTTCTGGGGCTTGCTGATTGCAGCTTAGCTTGCAAAGTACAGTCTATTTTCCTTTTGGTAAATCAACCCCACAAAGTGATAAAATTGTATAAAATTTTAAGTGACCAAGAAAATACCAAATCTAATCCATATGAGGATGCCGCGCTCAAGTTCAAAATGCCAAGTTTCCTTTTTTAAAACACCTTCTTGATTGGAGCTGCGATGGCTCAACGCGATTGGCACTGCGCTGACAAGCCGTTCACCTCTGCAGCTAAGGGTTCGGATCCTGGTCTCGGCTGCATGTGAATTGAGTTTGGTGGTCTCAGCCCGGCTCCTGGTGGGTGTGCTATGCGAGGTAAGCCTGCGCTTAGTATGCCCACCCCCCTCCCACAAAACCACCACACTTACACGCACTCGAAATTGGATTAACATGCACGCACTTTGGCCACGCGGTCTCTAAAAAAGAGGCGAAGGACTAACGGGGCTGGCTGAGCGGGCTAGATCCTCTCACTCCCTCATAGGGGAGTCCCTCTGCCCCGTTGGGCCTCAAAGCGGAGCAGGTAGGACAGGCTGTGTGGGAGAACCCCCTCACACCCGCCATTGCCACCCGGGGCATGGAGAAAGATGGCAGATTGCCTCTGGGGGAGGCCTGCCTACTCCCAACTCCTGCAGTCCAGCTCCTTTCTAGAGTACACGCACAAAAATACACTTAAAAAAAAAAACACCTTCTTGAACATGTGCTGTGTGCTGCTTGTTCTTGCTTGTTTTTACAAATGTATTTCATGGATTAGTTGTAATATACGTTTTATGTTTTTATTCCAGAATATTTGAAAGGGATTGATTTGAGCAGTTTGGTTGACACCAGCATGGAAATGAAGATGGACGAATTCAACCAAAATATTTTAATGATGTCTCCGCCAGCTTCTGACTCTGGCTCTCCTGCTGTCTTCTCCCCTTACTCTGTGGATTCAGAACCTGGAAGCCCTCTCCTTGATGATGAAAAGGTGGGCTTTCTACTTGGTGCCAAGCAGTAGAATTTCTATTAAAGACACATTTAATACATCACACAGACAAAAACAATAATTTTCAAGGCAAAAAATGAATATGCAATTATTAGAAATCAACTATAAAACATAGTTGATTTCTAATAATTGCATATTCATTTTTTGTTTCAGATAGTCCCATTCATAACCTACACATGCATAGATTTCTGAAACCTGTGCAGTTTAGATTTACCACTCTTGTATTTTCTGGTATTTGTCGATATAGAGACTCAATAGTCGAGTTCTTTAAACAATAGAAATGAATGACACTTTATTTTTTTATTTAATTTTTTTGTAACCAAGCTTTCTATAAACTTTATCCGTTTGGTTAGTGGTTGGTCACTTTGGTTGACTTTGATATAATAGCAGAAGGCACTTTGTGACATACTCGGAGGATACCACACTTATTCCAAGTTTAATTGTCTTAAAGCGGTTGTAAACCGCTGGACATTTTTTTTTTTTTTTTCCTCTTCCGTTCATGGACGGACACAGCAGCAATTGACCTTAGGGAATTATGCTCCCTTTTAGGAGATTGACTAGGCAGAAAAACACTCCACACAGTACAGTACCTCCCAGGGGGCTGTTCCCCCAGGTGCAGCCCCAGTTTTTTTTCTGCCTAGCAAGGAGAATGACATGGCTCCTCTGGGCCCATGTGCTCTGGAGATTTTTTTGCAATTTTATTGCTTTTCTTTTTCGTTTTTTTTTCCCCTGCATGTTTGGATCCTGAGATCTACAATCAACCGCCCTTTAGCTACGCGCTGGGCCATCCACAACAGGCCCCGTTGCTCCAGGGGTGGCCAGTGAGCGATACGCTCCAGGGCACACCTATGACCGGGCTCTATGTCTGTGTCACAGTGTGCCGAGCCGACAGGCATGCCGTAACTGCGCGGACGTTGGTTCTGTCCGGGATGCCTCCAGCCGGTGGTCGAAGGATGGGTAAGTAGCAGTCCTCTCGCTTTGGCGGGGTGGTGCGCCTGGGGCAATCCTGGAGAGGTCAATTGGGGGGTCCGCCCTGCTTTCCTCTCTCCCTTGCTCTCCCTCCTTCCCAACGTTCCGGGTGGTCGGCCGTGGGGTGGGGGATCCACCTGGGGGGCTCCATCCTGTGGCTGAGGGCGGTGTCATCTATCTGGGGTGCTGTTTCTTGCTGCCACGTGTGCGGGGGTTTTGCTTCCAGTGGGTAAAAAAAGGGACGGCATGGGGCAGACAGCAGCAGTACAGCCTGGTCGGTTGGTGTGCTCTGGGGGGTCCCCTGTTCTCTGGGTGGCCTGTGGGTCTTGCCTTGCAGTCCAAGGCTGGCAATTGGGTGGGTCAGCATGGCAACTGAACCGAATGCTTCTCCCCCAGACATGCCAGAGTTAACCCTTAGTGCCCCTGTTCCTGCGGCCTCTGTGGATGCTATGATGGCAGCCCTTTAGGCGTTTGCTGCCAGGATTGAAGCGGAGTGTGGCCAGAGGGGGGGGGTAAAAAGCGCCCCTGCCCCGCCTTCTGGGGCTGCCTCTGACACAAAATCGGGCCCTGTTACTGCTCCCGGCCCTGGTTCCGAGTTGTCAGAGGATGCATGCCTAGTCCATACGGACAGTGAGGATGACTCTGCATCAGGGTTGGCACTAGTGGGAGCTCTTATCTCTGCGGTGCGGGATACTCAAAAAATTGAGGATTCGGCAGAGACCTCAGAGATGTCGGTCCCTTTTGGGTTCCGTAAGGCGGCCCACACTGCAAAAGTGTTTCCTTGTGTTCCTTATCTGGACAAAAATTGTAAAAGGAATGGGATCAGCCGCAAAAGTTTTTTTTTTTTTTTTTTTTTTTCTGTTCCAAAATGCTTTGCGGTCCGTTATCCTTTTGAGGAGGCCTTCCTGAAAAAGTGGACCTCTCCTCCGTCAGTGGACCACCCCCTGTGTCCAGACTGAACAAGGCGACCACGTTGCCTGTGGAAGGGGCTCCCGTTTCAAGGACCCCCACAGATAGGAGAGCTGAGGCTGTGGCCTGCTCAAAGTTTACAGTGGTGGGGTCGGCGGTGAGACCGGTCTTGGCTGGGGCTATAGTTTGGTGCAGCAGGTAAACGTTCCCAGGGCGCTAAGGCACCCGCTGAAGGGCAGAAGTGCCCCTGGTTCCGCAAGCCCAACAACCCTGCAGGAAAAATCTGCTTCCACATGAAGGCCGACTTTGCGCCTCGGTGGAGTCCTTTTTTCCGACCAGTGGGTTTGCGAAGTAGTTTCCCCGGGCTACAAAATAGAATTTCTCTCTTGTCCGCTAAACAGATTTTTTACTTCCAACCTCCAGCTTCCTCCGAGTCGTCAGGAGGCCCTGTTTGGGGGCTGTTCAGGATCTGATGGTCAGTGGGGTGATCGTGCCGGTTCCTTTACTGGAACGGTTTCATGAGTTCTACTCCAATCTGTTTGTAGTCCCCAAGAAGGAAGGGGTCCATCCAATCCTGGATCTCAAAGCCCTCAACTGTTTTGTGAAAGTGCAAAAGTTCAGGATGGAGTCGGTTCGCTCTGTAGTGGCGGCACTCCATCAAGGGGCTTTCCTTGCGTCCTTGGATATCATGGACGCTTCCTTGCATATCCCCATATGCACAAAGCACCAGAGATTTCTGTGCTTTGCTGTTGGGGAGGACCACTTCGGCGCCAAGGGGTTTCACCAAGGTGCTCGCTTCGATTCTGGCCCTGCTGAGGCAGCAGGGGATCGCTATTGTAGGATACCTGGACGACCTTCTAAAGAGCTTCTTCAAGCTCAGAGTTAGAAGTGTATGTGTCTATCACCTGCCAGACCCTCCGGGAATTCGGTTGGCTGCTAATTGCTCAGAAGTCGGTGTTGGTACCGTCTCAGCGCCTGGAATACCTGGGGTTGGTCCTGGTTTTCTCGGAGGCGAGAGTTTTCCCACGGAGAAACTACAGACACTGCAAACTGCGGTGAGGAAGTTGGCGACCCAGAAGTGGTCGTCGCTTCGCTTTTGCATGCAAGTTCTGGGTCTGGTGGTGGCCTCCTTCGAGGCGGTTCCATATGCTCAATTTCACACTCGTGTGTTACAGAGAGAAATTCTGTTGCGTTGGGACAAGCTCCCTTCTCTGGATTACCAAGTGAGTCGCCTGTTTAGGTCCACCCTAGTGTGGTGGCTGACCTCTCCAGTACATCAGGCCGGGAAGTCGTTCCAGCCGTGCCACTGGATAGTAGTCACAACGGATGCCAGTCTCTCCGGCTGGGGGGGGGGGGGGGGGGGAGCCTGGGGTGTTCAGTCAGCCCAGGGGTGCTGGACTCGGGAAGAGTCCTGCCTGCCAATCAATGTCCTGGAACTCCGGGCGATCAGGCTGTGCCTCTCCAAGTAGTCTCTGAAACTGCAGGGTCACCCGGTCATCCGGATTCAGTCAGACAACGCCACGGCTGTTGTGTAAGTCAATCATCAAGGGGGCACATGGAGCTTGGCTGCAGCGGCGGATGTCGCTCACATCCTCCGGTGGGGCAAAAAAAACGTTCTGACTCTTTCGGCCGTTTACATTCAGGGCGTACAGAACTGGCAGCCAGACTACCTAAGTCGCCGAACGCTAGACCAAGGAGAATGGTTGCTACACCCGGATGTGTTTCAGAGTCTGTCTGAAATGGGGCGCTCCAGACGTGGATCTTCTGGCGTCCCGACTCAATCGGAAGGTGTCACGGTTCGTGGCCAGGTCAAGAGACCTGTGGGCAGGCGCGTCGGACACTTTGGCTCCGTGGGGTCACTTTTGCCGAATCTACGCCTTCTCGTCTGCTGAGCAGAGTGGAAGCCGAGGGCTGTCGCAGGGTCCTATCTTGCATCCTGCTTTACAGTCGTGTGCTTTAACGGCGTGGCTATCGAGAGCCAGGTGCTTAGGGACCGGGGTCTGTCGGATTCGGTAATCTCGACCATGCTGCGAGCGAGGAAGTCTACTTCCTGGAAGATTTACCATCGTACGTGGAAGGCTTGCATCTCTGTGTGAGGAGATGAATTGGCACCCCCATACAGATCTGATGTCCCGGATTCTGCTGTTCTTACAGCATGGAGTGGATCAGGCTCTCGCCTTAAAGTACGGTTAAGGGTCAGATTTCGGCCATGGCAGTTTTCTTTCAGCGACCCTTGGTGGCGCACTCGCTGGTGCATACGTTTTTGTGCAGGGGGATCGGCATGTGGCCCCTCCTTTACATCCTCCACTGCCTCCATGGGACTTGAATTTAATCCTCTCGGTGCTTTAAAAACCTCTGTTTGAGGGCATTAGGGAAATCCCTTTATTGACTCTTTCCCAGAAGGTGGTTTTTCTGGTGGCAATCACATCGGTCAGACGGGTGTCTGAATTGGCCGCCTTGTCTTGCCGTGCTTCCTATTTAGACATCCACAGGGATAAGGAAGGTGGTGCTGTGTCCGCAGCCGTCATTCCTTCCTAAGGTTGTTTCGGCCTTTCACATTTAATGAGGACATTGTTCTTCCATACTGTCCTCGGCCGACGAACCCAAAAGAGGCTGCGTTGCATTCCTTGGACGGAGGTCAATTCACTATTCGTGGGCAATTGGTGCCTCTTGGGCTTTCCGCCATCAAGCATCTGTTGTAAGGCAGCGACCTGGTCGTCAGTCCACACCTTAAAGTTTTACAAGGTGGATGTGAGTGCATCTTCGGATGCCTCCTTCGGCCACAGGGTTTTGCAGGTGGCTGTTTAAGGTTGAAGTTCCTCCGTTGAGGAGCTCTGGTTTTGTTTGGGGTGAAGTTGGTTTGCTGTGTTTTCCCCACCCCTCGTTTTTTTTTTTTGTTTTTTTTTTTGTTTTGTTTTTTACACTGCTTGGGGACATCCCTAAGATCAATTGCTGCTGTGTCTATGAATGGAAGAAATATTTAAGATTTTTGTACTCGCCGCAAAATCCATTTCTCTGAGTTCATGGACGGACACAGCACCCACCCCTCCTTTTTGTTTGTACTGCTTGTTTACGAACTGGGGCTGCAGAGCAGCAGAGAGTGGGGGATGTACCTGGGCGGACTGCCCCCTGGGAGGTACTGTACTGTGTGGAGTGTTTAACACTTAACATGCTTTTTTTTTTTCTGCCTAGTCAATCTCATAAAAGGGAGGATAATACCCTAAGGTCAATTGTTGCTGTGTCCTTCCATGAACTCGGAGAAATGGATTTTATGGTGAGTACAAAAATCCAATTTTTTTCTCTTGCCCTGCAAGGTAAAGGCATAATGTACTAGTATACATCACATGCTAGCACATTATGCTAAACTTTCCTAAAACGAAGCTCTTCCAGCCAAGATGTCAGTGCTGCAGACGCTCCCATGTTCAGTCATCTTGCTTTCGGGTGATGTCACTCCTGCGCCAGAGCCACCGTTCATGGCACAGGGCTCTGAAGGAACAGCACATGTGCCAATGATATCGCTGGCTGCATGTACAGTAAATATCTCTTAAACTGAGCATGTTTAGGAGATATTTACACTACCTATAGGTAAAAGCAAGAGATGGAAGTTTACTTCCACTTTAACCTAATTTAAAAAAAGGTAAACAAAACTGAGCTGACTCTTCTAAAAATACCAGATGTTTGGGCCATGGCACAGGATGTAACACTATTTAGTTTAATGGATCAGTGTTACTTTTAATTTTATATTTCAGAAGTTGTTTTACCAAATTGATTTTGTTTATATTGAAGGTTAAGGATGAACCAGACTCTCCCACAGGATTGGGCATGATGGACCGCTCAAGGATGTTACTATGTGCTATGACATTCCTTTGCTTGACTTTTAATCCCCTCACATCATTGCTGCACTCAGACACTGCTGAGCACTCTGATAGGACCATGCAGCATGGAACAGGTAGAACCATGCTAGGTATTGAAGTATCAGGTAAGCATAATTTCTCTCATATATCATTATATTAATAAAGATGTTTTTATGCACTACTTTGGTCTCACTTTGATGCAATTTAAGGGCTATAGACTTCTATGTAAGTATCTCCTCCCCCTCGGTGGCCAATAGGATTGCTTCTCCTCCTAGCCTGTCGGGTCTCAGGAGCCGGGAGGAGAATCGGGAAGACAAAGCGAATGTTAATTTGCTATTGTCACACAACTGGATGGGCTAGGGGCGCAGTGCTCTGAGCCCAGACTTTTTTTAGGCCAATTATAGCCTTCGGCTCTAACCACACGATTTTTGGGGAAAAGAAATAGCTCCCATTTGAATCCATGCGTCCAGCACCCTGCATGTAAATTGGGGGCCTAGGTGCATGGATTGGGGGGGTGACGGTGCCACCGTCGGTTAATAGTTTATTTTTACGATTGGCCAATAGACCCAAGCACTGTCATATGGTAGTAGGTCCCATCCTGTCCTAGACTTGAAAGCGGCAAGTATGTTGTGCTGGCTAAGCTAGAGGCAGGAATGGCTGAGATCACTGTAGAGGTATGAATCGGTGAGTCCGGGAATATAAATAAGCCAAGTAGTAATGTTTCTTTAACATGCATGTAATGATGCACTGCAACATACTGGTCATACACTGATCAGCCATAACCTTATGGCCACTGACAGGTTAAGTGAATAATGCTTATTTTCCCCTTACAATGGTATCTAAAATTCAGTGGAATATATTGGGCATCAAGCCAAGGAAGGAGGGGATGCAGAGGCCTGCCACCCGGTGGGAGCCCACGACCTAGATGGGGCAAGGTCTTTAGCACCACCAGCCACTATTTTCATTAACACTTCTGTTTCTCTAGGCATTCTTAATTTACAAAAAAATGTCATACCTTTTATATAATTCTGCTTTGATTTTGATTTTTCATATGGAATGGACATGAGTTGATGCATTGGGTTTTCTTACATGTCCATGTATACCAATGTATGCCATTTTATGATTTTATATTCACATATATTTATATGAATTTACATTTTTTTTTTTTTTTGTATTTGTACATGCACTATATTACCAAAAGTATTTTTAACATCTGCCTTTACATGCACATGAACTTTAATGGTATTCCAGCCTTAATCTGTAGGGTTCGATACCCAATAGAACACCTTTGGGATAAATTGGAGCGGAGACTGCAAGCAAGGCCTTCTCGTCCAACACCGGTGCCTGACTTCACAAATGCGCTTCTGGAAGAATGGTTAAACATTCCCATAGACGCACTCCTAAACCTTGTGGACAGCCTTCCCAGCAGAGTTGAAGCTGTTATAGCTGCAAAGGGTGGGCCAACTAAATGTTGAACCCTACAGACTAAGACTGGAATGCCAATAAAGTTTGTGTAAAGGCAGGCGTCCCAATACCTTTGGTAATATAGTATATATGTTTTTTTTTTTTTTTAGTCTATCTGTAAAATGCAAGTCCTTCTTGCTCCATTTATTTTTTTCCACTTCAGCTTGAAGAGGAGTTCCAGCCTGGGGGGAAAAAAATAAGAATTAAGTCAGCAGCTACAAATACTGTAGCTGCTGACTTTTAATACAATATCTCACAAAAGTGAGTACACCCCTCACATTTTTGTAAATATTTTATTCTATCTTTTTAATGTGACAACACTGAAGAAATGACACAGAACAGGCCTCGCCATGGTCGATAAAAGAAGTTGAGTGCACGTGCTCAGCATCATATCCAGAGGTTGTCTTTGGGAAATAGACGTATGAGTGCTGCCAGCATTTCTGCAGAGGTTGAAGGGGTGGAGGATCAGCCAGTCAGTGCTCAGACCATACGCCACACACTGCATCAAATTGGTCTGCATGGCTATTGTCACTGAAGATGATGCATAAGAAAGCCCACACATGGTTTGCTGAAGACGAGCAGAGTAAGGACATATTACTGGAACCATGTCCTGTGGTCTGATGAGACCAACATAAACTTATTTGGTTCAGATGGTGTCAAGTGTGTGGCGACAACCAGGTGAGGCATACAAAGACAAATGTGTCTTGCCTACAGTCAAGCATGGTGGTGGAGTGTCATGGTCTAGGGCTGCATGAGTGCTTCCGTCACTGGGGAGCTACAGTTCGTTGATGAAACCATGAATTCCAACTTTTACCGTGACGTACTGAAGCAGAGCAGGATTCCCCTACCTCCGGAGACTGGGCCGCAGGGCATTATACATAATAACCCCACACGCCTCCAAGTCGACCACTGTCTTGCTAAAGAAGCGAAGGGTAAAGATGATGGACTGGCAAAGCATGTCTCCATACCTAAACCCTATTGACCATTTGTGGAGCATCCTCAAATGGAAGGTGGAGGAGCGCACAATCTCTAACATCCACCAGCTCCGTCATGGAGGAATGGAAGAGGACTCCAGTGGCAACCTGTGAAGCTCTGGTGAACTCCATGCCCAAGAAGGTTTAAGGCAGTGCTGGAAAATAATGTTGACCACACAAAATATTGACACTTTGGGCCCAATTTGGACATTTTCACTTGGGGGTGTACTCATATTTGTTGCCAGTGGTTTAGATGTTAATGGCTGTGTGAGTTTTTTGAGGAGACAGCAAATTTACATTTGTATACAAGCTGTACACTTACTGATTTACATTGTAGCAGTGTGTCTTTCTTCAGTGTTGCATGAAAAGATATAATAAAATATTTACAAAAATGTAAGGGATGTACTCACTTTTGTGAGATACTGTATATGGACACTTGCCTGTCCAGGGAAACCACAATGTCGGCACACCAGCCAATCTTTGGATTGGCTCCCGGGTGCTGCCGCTACCATTCTTGGTAAGGGAACTCAGCAGTCCTTTTAGGCTTCACAGCCTGTTCTACCTGCGCATGTGCTGTGCTTTCTAACTTGCCGGGGGAGGGGGGCCAAACTTCCAAGGGATGGCGCTGCGGCGCCATCTCCCCTTAGTGGGGAGGAGTACCTGTGGTAGTAGCATGCACTTGCAGCAATGTGAGATGCAGTATGCAGAGGACACGTAGCCTAAAGTCATGTTATGTCTAAAAAGTTTACAGCATTTTTCTTACATTTTTCTCTTTCGTTCATGGACAGACACGGCTCCTTTTATTCTTGACTGTAGGGTTTATATGCCGTCTATCAGGAGAGGACTAGGCAAACATGTTAAGAACATGTAACACAGCAAAGCTGAACAGTATTGCCCAGGGGGCAGTCCCTTTGGGTATAACCCCTCACTCTGCATCTAGCATCTCAGTTTTTTTCTGCCTAGCATAGGAGAAGGACCTGGCCCCCTGGAGATTTTTTATTTCTACTTTTTTGATCCTGAGATCTACTACCAACTGCCGGCTGGGTGACAGGCTGGATAATATAGATCTTTGTAGTCTCCCCAGTCTGGCCATTGAGAGTGAGCAAACCTTTAGCTACGCGCTGGGTGGGCCACGACATACCCCATTGCTCCAGGGGTGGTCGGTGAGCTATGCTCCAGGGTACGCATAGGGCCGGGCTACTTCTTTCCGAGTCACAGTGGGCCGTGGCCGACAGCCGCTCCGTACTGCTGGGTGATGGGTCTGTGAGGAATGCGTCCAGCAGTCCCCGCAGGACGGTAAGTAGGGTTCTTCCTGTTTTCGGCAGGATGGAACAACTGGGCATTCCTGGGGTGGTCAATTTAGGGGGTCCCTCATTTTTCCTTTCTTCTTCTCTCCCTGTCCGTCCCTTCCTTCCTCCCCCTGCATCTGGGCTGGGCCTGCTGTGTACCTGACAGGGGTCCTCCTTCCAAAGAGTCCAGTACTGCCTGGACTTTGGGCAAGTGTGAATGTGGGGGGCCTCTGCTCGGAGGCCCAACGTGTTTGCGGCCTTTTCTTTTACCTCAGAAACGTTCAGCTGACATTTTGGATGAGCCGGCGCCATTTTATTGTAGCCGGGCTGGTTCTAATGCAGCTGGCGGCCATTTCCTTGTAGCTCTAGCTTGGTTTTGGCCTCTAGCGCTGGAAATGTCTTTCTGAATGGCGTCAACAGCACAGAACACCTCAGAAATAGTCTGTGCAGGAGAGAGAACTTTCTGGGGAAATCTCAGATTCAGACTCGGGCCTGGCTGTGACACATGGTCCCTGTTCTGACGTGTCAGAGGATGCGGACCAGGAGCGTGAGGAAGACTCTGTGTCCGGGGTCAGCGCAGGAAAAGGTGCTTGTTGGAGCACTTATCACCCACAAACTGGAGGATACGGCGGGGCATCTACTGAGGTGTTGGTCCCTTTTGGGTCCCACAAGCCGGCCCGCACTGCTAAGGGGTTTCCTTAAGTAACTTATTTTGATACGTTTATAGACAAAGAATGGGAACGACTGCGGAGGGCACTTTCGGTCCCAAAATGCATGGGGTCTGTTACCCATTTGAGGAGCGTCTCCTCAAAAAATGGACATCTCCCCCGTTGTGGACCACCTGGTATCCAGGTTAAACAAGGTAACCATGATTCTGGTAGAGGGGAACCCTGCCTTTAAGGACCCTGCAGATAGGAGGACCGAGGCCGTGGCCCTGGTGTCAGACACTTACAGAATGGGCAAAGTTGTTGCACCGTGAGTTGGAGAAGCAACAGGTTTCCCCGGTATGCGTGGAACTGGATGACCAGTTGGTGCATGGCTTGAAGTATGTCTGCGATTCCGCTTTGGATACAGCTCCCTTGCTTTCCAGAGCCTCAGTATCTGTTGTGATGCTACGTCAACTGATTTGGCTAAAATGCTGGTCCGCGGACTAGACTTCCAAGAATGCTCTGGCGGATTTGCCCTTCCAGGGAGAGCAGCTATTTGGAGCCTCACTGGACAACATTATTAAGAATGTCACTGGGGGTAAGAGCACGCTGCTACCACAATCCAGAAAGGCCAGGGCCCTCCTTTTCTGCTCGGCATGTTTTTTCATGCTTAAGTGTAAGCTTTCCCTGGCTGACAAAGGGCCAGCTGAGGGACAAAAGCGTCCCTGGGTTCGCAATCCAAACAAGCCTGCGAACAAATCTGTGACAGCATGAAGGTTTGCCCCTGCCCGACTCTCGGGTGGGGGTCGCCTTCGCAAGTTTGCAGCTTGATAGACCTCCCTGCTTTCCGACCAGTGGGTTTGCAAAGTGGTTTCATCTGGGTACAAGATAGAATTTCTTTCTTGTCCACCAAACTGATTTTTATTTTATTTTTCCCTCAAACCATCTATTTCAGTCTCATCGGAACGCCCTATTTGGGGCAGTGCAGGACCTGCTGAGGAACGGGGTAATAGTATCTTTACCGCTGCCGGAAAGGTTTCAGGTATTGTACTCCAATCTGTTTTATAGTCCCAAAGAAGGACGTGTCCGTCCGATCTCAAGGCCCTCAACACCTTTGTAAAAGCACGAAGGTTCAGGATGGAGTCAGTCCGCTCTGTGGTCGCTGCTCTCCATCTGGGGGATTTTTCTGGCGTCCTTGGACATCAAGGACGCATATTAGCATGTAACTATATATGTCAAGCATCAGAGATTTCTGCACTTTGCAGTCGGTGATAACCACTACCAATTTGTGGCTCTCCCCTTTGGCCTGGGGTCGGCACCAAGGGTTTTTACCAAGGTACCCGCCTCGATTCTGCTCTGCTGAGACAGCAATGAATCTCTATCATAGGCTACCTGGGCAACCTCCTTCTCAGAGCCGCTTCAGACTCAGAATTAAAGGAGGATGTGGCGATTGCCAATCGGACCCTTCAAGAGTTTGGTTTGGTACTGAACCTCCAGAAGTCGGTGTTGGTGCCGACTCGGCGCCTGGAATACCTGGGCTTAATTCTGCAGTTTTTCTTCCCTTGGAAAGGTTGCAGACTCTTTGGTCTGCGGTGAAGCTGTTGGCATCCCACAGGCGGCCGTCGCTGTGCTTCTGCATGCGAGTCCTGGGTCTCATGGTGGCCACCTTCGAGGTGGTACCGTATGCTCAATTCCACACTCGAGTCTTGCAAAGGGAGATCTTGTCCAAATGGGACAAGTCTCTGTTGTCCCTGGTTTGTCAAATCCGGGTGAGTCAGCTAGTCAGGGCTTCCCTGGTCTGGTGGCTGAGATCTCCGGCCCTTCAGTCTGGGAAGTCGTTCCTCCCCTTTCGCTGGATGGTGATCACGACGGACGCCAGCCTAACCGGCTGGGGGGAGGGTGTTTGAGGCATACAGTTGACACAGGAAGAATCCCACCTGCCGATCAATGTGCTGGATCTTCGGGTGATCAGGCTGTGCCTGTCCACATGGTCAGAGGCTTCAGGGACGTCCGGTCAGGATCCAATCGAACAACGCCACGGCGGTGGCGTATGTCAACCATCAAGGCAGAACAAGAAGCTCGGCTGCAGCATTGGAGGTCAGTCGCATCCTGCGGTGGGCAGAGAGGAGCGCGCCGGCTCTGACGGCCATGTACATTCCGGGTGTAGAAAACTTAAATGAGGACATTGTGCCTCCATCCTTATGTCCTCGGCTGTCACACCCCAAAGAGGTTGCTTTGCATTCCTTGGACGTGTTCCAAGCTCTGCGGATGTATCTGTTTGCTACGGGTCCATTTCAGAGGTCAGACTCACTGTTTGTTTCGGTGGCTGGTCCGAAGAAGGGCCTGGCGGTCTCGTCAGCCACCATTTTTTGGTTGATCAGACGGATTGTGAGTCAGGCTTATGCCCTAAAAGGGCGGGCACCTCCCTTTCCTGTCACGGCACATTGGACCAGGGCAAAAAGTGCCTCCTAGGCCTTCCGACATCAAGCGTCTGTCTCACAGATGTGTAAGGCGGCGACCTGGTTGTCCGTTCACACTTTCACTTAGTTTTTACAAGGTTAATGCGCATGCATCTGCGGATGCTTGCTTCGGCCGCAAGGTTTTGCAGGCGGCCTTTAAAAGGTTGCAACTCCTCCGTTGAGCACTGTTGGTTTTCTTGCTGTGCCCGCCCCTCATGTTTTTTACACTGCTTGGGGACGTCCCTACTGGCAAGAATAAAGGAATGAAAGAAAATAGGATTTTTGTACTCGCCATAAAATCCTTTTCTTCAAATTTCATGGATTGATACAGCACCCACCCCTCCTTTTTTATGTTTGTACTGCTTTTTGACGAACTGAGCTGCTAGATGTGGAGTGACTGGGCGGTACTGTTCAGCTTTGTTGTGTTTGCATGTTTTTAACTGTTTAACATGTCTGCCTAGTCCTCTCCTGATAGACGGCATATAACCCCTGCTGTCGAGAATAAAGGAGCTGTGTCCGTCCATGAACTTCAGAGAAAAGGACTTTACGGTAAGTCCAAAAATCCTATTTTTTGTTTGTTTTTCAACAAAAGCGTAGTTGCTCTTTAAAGTGTCTAGAAAAGGGTATTACTTAGACTCCAGTATTTGTAGTATTTCTGTAATTTTTTTCTGCATTTTATTTATTCTTTCAGGTCTATCTGGCAGCTGGCTTGACTGGCTTATCCCAACTCTAATTCTTTGGTTGGTAAATGGAGTGATTGTCCTCAGTGTTTTCATGAAACTGTTGATCCATGGGGAGCCAGTGACAAGGTTACATTCTCGTTCTTCAGTGAAATTTTGGAGACACCGAAAACAAGCTGATTTGGATCTTGCTCGGGTAGGTTGTGCATCTTTTGAAAAACGATTTTCTACTCTCATACTGTTATTTGTAACAAAATGGGGTGCATTTTTCCTGTGCAAATCCGGCTGCTTCTCATTTATGAAAGGATTTGCAGTAGGTTTTGTGTAGCTCTGTAGCAGCTGTCTTTGAAATCCTGAGCAGCCAACGGTTAAATTGTATGCAAAGATCTGATATTGTCACTCTTCATGCACACGGTTAAAAAAATTAAAAGCAAGCCAACTTATCCCAACCCTTGCAAATTCACATTTGCTGGACAGCTTGGTATACATGTAAATGTAATTCAGAAATATAAACGGAGTGCACAAAATCTAGTAAATTTGTCTCATTGCTCCTGTTTTTCACTGATCTGCCCTGCAGCAAAGTTTTTTTCTGCATTTCACTCAGTGGCTCATAATACTTTATCAGGAAAAGTGTGTGTTGAGTGTACAAATAGAACAGTTAAAGGATGATTTAGTGTAATTGATGTCCTGAATATTATCCTAACTATACCTGCTTTTCCATTTTTTTAACAGGGAGATTTTGGAGCTGCAGCATTAAATTTGCAGACTTGCCTTTGTGTACTTGGTCGATCTCTCCCAGCTTCCCGCTTTGACCTTGCATGCAGTCTGTCCTGGAACATTATACGTTGTAGTCTTCAGAAAGTAAGCTTGGTACGCTGGCTACTGAAACGTACACCTGCCAATTGTAATAAAAGAGAATTTCAGGATGAAGCTGCAACCAGCGCTCGAGATGCTGCCCTCGTTTATCACAAGCTGCACCAACTGCATTTAACAGGTAAAACAAAAATATTTGAAGAGCCTTTTCATTGCTTTTTTTATTCTAGTGTACTTAAGCTTTCATTACCTTTTTGTGTTTACACTTTTCCTTTAGGAAAATTGCCCTCAAGTTGGCGATGCTCAGGTCTCAACCTTTCTCTGTGTGCTGTCAATTTAGCAGAGTGTGCAGGTGACAAAATATTTCCAAGTTTACTTGCAGAAATTCACCTAACTACAGCTGTGCAGATGAAGATCAGCTTCTCTGGAAGTTTTTCTTTCTTGGCTGTAAGTGACCAGTAACCTCTGAATTGCATTGTAAATTCAAGATTTCCAGAGTAGCACTTTATAATAAATTCTGTATTTATGGCAATGTTGGATTTAGTCATGGATCTAAACAAGCATTTTCTGTTGCACTCAGTGTTTAATTGGAACAATATACCTTAAACCTCTGGGTGGCTAAATCTCCCCTCTATCGAAGTTAAGAAGCTGGCCTCCGCTATCGTGTGCTTCCCACACTACTGAAATAGACCTGAATTAGTGGAGCTATGTTTTTCTTCACAATTATCTTCTCAAATAGTGTTCAAATAAAACACAATGTAATACATTGCTTAGTTACACCATGTTTACAATTGGATACCTTCTTAAAGGAGTACCCTAAAATGTGCAACAGTTACTCGCTATAAAACGCTTCACTGCACTGGAAATTAAATGTCTGTTAGCTATTATACACTCCACCATGCTGAAAATAAAATGTTCATTCACAAGAATACACTCCACTGTGCTTGAAATAAACTGTCCTTATATTGTCGCACAAAGCAAAATGTGTTCAGAGCAAGTTCTTTTGAGCGTAAGAGCCCTTTCACACTTACACGACTTGTCCCACGATTTTGGACTGCAAAATCGTATGACAAGTCATTCTCCATTATTTTCAATGAACACCATTCATACTGGCACGACTTTAAGTAGTGCCGACTTCAAAGTAGTCCTTGCACTACTTTGGTCCGATTTTGATGCCACTTACAAAGGCATTCATTGAAATCGCGGCCGCGAATCGCCGTAAAATCGCGAGACTTTGAAGTAGTACAAGTGTGAAAGGGACCTAAATGTGCATCAGTTCTTCCACTGCAATCCACTCCTTCACCTTCTGATAACACTGCACCCAAATGTGCTCTCGCCTTTTAAAACCTGACCTTTAAATTACTTTCACCTTGGGGGTCCAGGAGAGAACACTCAGGACAAAGCAAATAACATATTCAAAGGACTTTCCATAACAAAATATACGTATTTAAAAAAATGCAACCATAAAACTTGCTTTTATAAGTACACCATTCCTTGTGCACACAGATAGCTAACATAAAAATTCTCCGTCAGTATCAATCCTGTACCCTGTGTCCTGTTCTCTGCTCTATTCTATTGTGTCCCTGCGCACTGACATGACCTGGCTCCCGCTACACGTTACAATTCATGACTTCCTCAGGGGCCCCTAGAGTGGAGTATGTGACAATTTCACAGACACCCTGCTGCTAAGCTGATTTTGGGGGTTAAGCAATGCCCCTGCAACTACCTAAAATTGCCTTTTCTTTTTTTTTTCTTTTTTTTTTTTATAAATTGCTGTTTATTATACAGGAGCCAGTCCAAATTCTTATATACACCACTAAAAGCTTTCAGCCTAAATTATTTATAAAGGCTGAAGTTTTTTTTACCTTATTGCATTAGTATGCAGCCCCCCACCCCCAACTTATACTTACCTGAACCCTGCTCTTGATGCAGTGTTGTTCATGAGAGCAGAGGCTCTCTCGACTCTCCTCATTGCCTCAGATACAGCAGTGAAAGCCATTGGCTCCTGCTGCTGTCAATCACAGCCAGTGAGGACGGAGCGGAGGGTGAGACCGTGCCACGCCCTGTGTCTTATGAGCATACAGAGCTGTTTCTTGGTTGTGCACTACTTTGATTTTTTTTTTTTTCACTGTTCAAAGTTGCTATTTGATGTCTATAATGTAAGTTACCATGACTGTTTCTTTTTAACATGCTTTAATATGGCTTCTATCATTCAGGCATATTTTCTTGGCTGTGCACAAAGCAATAAATCTACTGGTGAGTGTGATTCTTTACCAGAGTCTTTGCGATGGCTCACACACCCAATGGGGAAACACTTCTTTATCCACTTTAATTGGACACTGAAGAGTGCTGCAAAGGAGCCTCTCTACAGCTCCTCAAGAAATCCTGGTAAGAGAAACTAGAGCAGTATTCTGTCCTGCTGTAAAATAATGACACCATTTTAGAATCACTTCCAACAAGATTGTGGAATATTCAAAACAATGCACATATATGTAACTTGAATTTACTCCACTTATTAGTAAAGTGCACTGTGTGTGTGTGTGTATATATAGATCGGCCGTCACTAAATGGCGGCCCGCGGTCCGAGTCCGGCCCCCGTGATGCTTCTGCCCGGACCGCCAGGCCACCAGTAGTGATAGCATTTGGTTTGCTGGGACCGCGCTGTTCCGCGGGGTTCCCTAGCAACCAGTGTCGCTTGTAGGCCGCGAGTAGGAGCGGGACGTGACGTCACGTGCGCGCCCGCCCCCCATGCTGCTTGCACTCCCCTGATTTGAGGAAAGCTCTCCTTGCAGTGTGCGCGCCACGCCCCCTGTTCTTGCGGTTCCCGCTGTTCGTGTACTTGTGCCCTCCGACCTACATTCAAGGTATGTGGGGCATGTTATTGTGCACGCTGCGGGGCATACACCTTTCTTCTGTTTGGGCACACTCTGATGGGTACCTTTTAATTTATAGGACACTCTGATGCACACATGTTAATTCAAAGGGGCACTCTGATGGACACATTGTATTTTAAGGGGCACGCTGATGGGTATATTTTTAAATGTGCACACTGATGGGCATATTTTGTTGTAGCCATCAGAGTTCCCCTTAACATAAAATGTGCCTATCAGGCGTGGACATAAAAATATAGCCATCAGCATGCCCCTTAAAATAAAATGTGTCCATCAGAGTGCCCCTTAAATAAAAAGTGTGCATCATGGTGCCCCTTAAATTAAAGCCGAGGTTCACCTAAAAATAAATTTTAAACATTGCATTTATGCGATTTATGACAATTAGAATCCGCTTTTTTTTTTAAAAGTACATACCATTTTCCATATGTATTCTCACCGCCGAATGGGCGTTCCTAATTGATTGACAGGCATCCGACCGACGCATACATCGCGTCACAAGATGCCGAAAGAAGCTGAACGTCGGTGCGGCTCTATACGGCGCCTGCGCACCGACATTCGACTTCTTTGGGCATCTCGTGACGCGCTGTATGCGTCGGTCGGATGCCTGTCAATCAATTAGGAACGCCCAGTCCCGATGATCATACCCGGAAGCGGCGGTGAGAATACATATGCCGTATGTACGGCACCTATTTTGAAAAAAAACTGCCGATTCTAATTGTCATGAATCGCATAAATGCAATGTTAAAAATGTATTTTTAGGTGAACCTCTGCTTTAAAATGTGCCCATCAGAGTGCCCCTTCACATAAAATGTGTCCATCAGAGTGCCCCTAAAATTAAAATCTGTTCATCAGAGTGTGCCTTAAATTAAAATGTGCCCATCAGAGTGCCCCTTAAGCCTAAAGGTGACCCTTATTTTATGTTAATGTGCACGCTGATGGGCACATTTTATGTTAAGGGGGACTCTGATGGGCACATCTGCTGTAAGGAGGCACTCTGACGGGAATGTTTGATGCAAAGGGGTGCTGTGCTGACACCCGATTTTAAAAAGCATTGTGATAGGGACACCTGATGTAAAGGTGCGCTGTATTGGGGACACCTGATGTAAAGGTGCGCTGTATTGGGGACACCTGATGTAAAGGTGCGCTGTATTGGGGACACCTGATGTAAAGGTGCGCTGTATTGGGGACACCTGATGTAAAGGTGCGCTGTATTGGGGACACCTGATGTAAAGGTGCGCTGTATTGGGGACACCTGATGTAAAGGTGCGCTGTATTGGGGACACCTGATGTAAAGGTGCGCTGTATTGGGGACACCTGATGTAAAGGTGCGCTGTATTGGGGACACCTGATGTAAAGGTGCGCTGTATTGGGGACACCTGATGTGAAGGAGCAATGTGATGGGGACACCTGATGTGAAGGTGCGCTGTGATGGGGACACCTGATGTGAAGGTGCGCTGTGATGGGACACCTGATGTGAAGGTGCGCTGTGATGGGACACCTGATGTAAAGGTGCGCTGTGATGGGGACACCTGATGTAAAGGGGCACTGTGATGGGGACACCTGATGTAAAGGGGCACTGTGATGGGGACACCTGATGTAAAGGGGCACTGTGATGGGGACACCTGATGTAAAGGGGCACTGTGATGGGGACACCTGATGTAAAGGGGCACTGTGATGGGGACACCTGATGTAAAGGGGCACTGTTTTGGGGACACCTGATGTAAAGGGGCGCTGTGATGGGGACACCTGATCTAAAGGTGCGCTGTGATGGGGACACCTGATGTAAAAGGGGCGCTGTGATGGGGACACTTGATGTAAAGGTGCGCTGTGTTGGGGTCACCTGATGTAAAGGGGCACTGTGATGGGGACACCTGATGTAAAGGGGCACTGTGATGGGGACACCTGATGTAAAGGGGCACTGTGATGGGGACACCTGATGTAAAGGTGCGCTGTGATGGGGACACCTGATGTGATAGGGAGACCTGATGTAAAGGTGCACTGTGATGGGGACACCTGATGTAAAGGTGCGCTGTGTTGGGGTCACCTGATGTAAAGGGGCACTGTGATGGGGACACCTGATGTAAAGGTGCGCTGTGTTGGGGTCACCTCATGTAAAGGGGCACTGTGATGGGGACACCTGATGTAAAGGGGCACTGTGATGGGGACACCTGATGTAAAGGTGCGCTGTGTTGGGGTCACCTGATGTAAAGGGGCACTGTGATGGGGACACCTGATGTAAAGGGGCACTGTGATGGGGACACCTGATTTAAAGGGACGCTGTTTTGGGGACACCTGATGTAAAGGGGCACTGTGATGGGGACACCTGATGTAAAGGGGCGCTGTGATGGGGACACCTGATGTAAAGGGGCGCTGTGATGGGGACACCTGATGTAAAGGGGCGCTGTGATGGGGACACCTGATCTAAAGGTGCGCTGTGATGGGGACACCTGATCTAAAGGTGCGCTGTGATGGGGACACCTGATGTGATGGGGAGACCTGATGTAAAGGTGCGCTGTGTTGGGGACACCTGATGTAAAGGTGCGCGGTGATGGGGATGCCTGATGTGAAGGAGCAATGTGATGGGGACACCTGATGTAAAGGGGCGCTGTGATGGGGAATGCCTGAAGTAAAGGTGCGCTGTGTTGGAGACACCTGATGTAAAGGGGCGCTGTGATGGGGACACCTGATGTAAAGGGGCGCTGTGATGGGGAATGCCTGAAGTAAAGAGGTGCTGTGGTGGGACACCTGATGTGAAGGAGCAATGTGATGAGGACACCTGATGTAAAGGGGCGCTGTGATGGGGAATGCCTGAAGTAAAGAGGTGCTGTGATGGGGAGACCTGATGTACAGGTGCGCTGTGATGGGCACACCTGATGTAAGGAGGCACACGTATGGCGACACCTAATGTAGGGTGACACTCTGATGAGGACACGCTATGTAAGGGGGCACTGATGGGGGAACAATATATAATGGGGCAAATGATATAAGGAGGCACACTGATGGGAGTAACCAGCTGTAAGGGGGCCTTCCATTGTAGAAACCTGATGTAAGTGGGCACTCTAAAAAGAATACCTGATGTAAGGGAGTATTCTGACGTTGGCAACTGATTTTTGTGGGTAGTCTGATGGGGCACCCAATGTAATGAATTACTCTGATAGGGGCAATTGATGTAAGTGGAAACACTAATACCCCTTTTACATTTACAGAGTATTTCCAAAGTGTGTGGAGGAAACTGTAGCAAAAGCACCAGAGAGCATGGCTTGTGCCAAGAAAAGGAAGGTAGATGCTGAGAACCGAGTCTTCAAAGATGAATGGACAGAGCAATACATGTTCATTCTTCCCATGGGAGGTTTAAAACCAGTTTGTCTCATTTGTTGCGAAACCGTGGCGTTAATAAAAAGTAGCAACGTGAAGCGCCACTACGAAACAAAACACAGTTCGTTTGCGCAAACATATCCACAGCATTCCGAGGTGAGGGCACGTAAAATAATGGAACTGAAAGCCCAGTATGACAGGTCCACCAAAGTCCTCTCGCATTCATTTACAGCCCAGCAGCGTGCAAATGAATGTTCACTTAAAGTAGCGTGGATTTTGGGGCAACACAAAAGACCATTTACCGATGGTACATTTGTAAAGGAGTGTTTGAATGCTGTTGCTGAAACTCTACTTGAGGGTAAACAAAAAGATGATCTGTGTGGAAAAATCAACCAGATCCCACTGTCAGCGTCAACAGCAACAAAAAAGACGGAAATATTAACAGAGGATGTATTGGGACAACTTGAGGCAGCTATTCAGAGTGCAGCATGCATTTCTTTAGCCATTGATGAATCCACAGATATAACGGACAATGCCCAGCTTTTGGTGTATGTAAGATTTTTTCACAGAGAAACAAAAGAACTCTGTGAGGACCTGTTAGGTGTAACACCACTTGAGACACACACAAGAGGACAAGACATATATGAGGCCATTAAAGAAATTTTGAGAAAGAGGAAGATTGATCTGAAAAAAGTGGTCTCAGTTACCACAGATGGTGCCCCTGCCATGGTAGGAAAGGAGAGAGGAGCCGTGGCACGACTGAAAGAGGACAACCCTGACCTTATTTCTTACCACTGCATCATCCACCAGACTGTCCTGTGTGCCATTCTATCAGACCGGTTTGCAGAAATCATGGACACAATGATGAAACTCATCAACTTCCTCAGGGCATCCTCATCCCATCAACATCGTTTACTAAGAGAGTTTCTTAAAGAAGTTGAGGCGAATGCAAATGACCTTTTACTTCACAACAATGTAAGATGGCTGAGTAAAGGCAATGTATTGGAACGCTTTTGGTCCATTCGAACAGAAGTAGCGGCTTTCTTAGTGCAACTCAAAAGTCAGAAAGCAAGACAGTTTTCACTGTTTTTAGAAGATGAGGGCACAATGGATAATATCGCTTTCCTAGTGGACATAACATCACACCTTAATGAACTCAATTTAAAGCTCCAGGGCAAGAACAATTCCATCTGTGATTTGATGACCGCTGTCCGCTCCTTCCAGAGAAAACTGGATTTGTTCAAGGAAGATCTGCAAGGAGAGTGCTTGCATTTCACAAAGGTGAAAGAACAGATTGAAGGAAAGAGAGATGTTTCTCCTTTTGTTGAGTTCATAAATAAACTCATTGGAAACTTCAGCAAAAGGTTTGATAGCTTCAGTCTTGGACAGCAAATCCTTCTATTCATCCACAATCCATTCCTCATTAAAGATGTCAGAGTGTTTTCAAAGGAGGTGACACAGACCTTCAAGTGGGCACACGAGGGATCTCTACAAACAGAAATGATCGACCTGCAAACAAATGTTGCACTAAAAGAGCACTTTGGAGGAACTGATCCTGCCAACTTCTGGCTACAGACTGTTCCTGAAACTGGTTTCCCTTGTCTAACGAAGGTAGCACTACACACTTTGACTATGTTTGGTTCTACGTACAGCTGTGAGTCATCTTTTTCCACTATGAATATAATTAAAACGAAGTATCGTTCCAGGCTCACCAATGAGCACCTTCACATGTGCATGAGAATGGCAGTGACTCAGTTTAAGCCAAGATTTAAACTACTGGCAGGACAAGCAAAAGCCCATTTTTCTCACTAGACGGGAGGTTTTTGCATGGTAAACAAATTGCACTTTTTCAAATTGACACCTTTAGTTGTTGTTGTTGTTGTTATTACTTTTACTTGAAAAATGGAGGTGCTTTTTTTGTTAAAGAGTTATTAATTTATTTCCATATTATTTTTGTTAAAAATAGCCTAGTTCGAACTGTCCACATGTTTAATGTTGAAACTTGACAATAAAGATTGTTGAAATGCTAAGGAAATTGTACGTTTCTTATATTTTCATACACATAGCACAAACTTGAGATTCGGACCTCGGCTCAAAGAAAATTTTGGCGACCGGACCTCCTTGAATTTTAATTCAGTACCCCTGATATAGATGCTTATGCTTTTACACATACCTCTAATTTGTTTAAAAAAATAAGTATACATTCTGTATTGGCTTTCCAGGTGCCCATATTTTATATTAATATAAAACGTTAAAAGGAAAAGATTTGTGTTCTGTACATTAATTGTTTCTATGCCAAAGATGGTACTAAACAGTTTTTTTTTTTTTTTTTTTTTCAACACAGTTGACCCCATTGCTCAGATCCATCGAACATTTTGTGAATCCTTGCTGGAGAAAGCATTGTATTCGCTTGCAAAACCAGAGAGCAGTAAAGTGTTCCAAGAAGAAGAAGGCTGGTATGAACAATTTTGCAATTTTGATACTGTATGTCTTTAAATGCGTAGCCAGTCCAGAAATACATAATAAAAGACCTATAATAGGCAGCCTTCAATAAAAACGTATTACTGTGTTTGTTTCCCACATGTATCACAAGTACCTTAAAAATCTTCTTTTGCAGCGAGTTTTCTAAAGCTCAAGAGTACTTGAAGGTTTTAAATGTGTTTGCAGATTCAGTTAGCAGCACCACCTCCCTCCCACTTGGAGGGTCACCCTGCATATTGTCTAATCACAGTAAGTAATGGCAAAGTTGTTCTCTAACTCTGCTGTGTTTTAGAATGTAGAGTTTTTCAATGGCATTTATGATGTCTGTTAAAATTAAATTTGATTCCAAGCAACAAATATATTGAGACTAGCAAAATGTGCCTGTTTTTTCACGATAAGTTCCTAAATTATTAAAGTGACCCTCTTGCTAAAATAAAAATGTACTGTAATTTGCCCCTGTAAGGATGACAATGATTCCTTCCCTCCTGCGTTTTGCTCTGTCAGTATCTGCAGCAATGAAGAGTTGTGCGTGTTTGAAAATGCAGAACCCAGCAATTCTGGGGGAGAATATTTCTCCTCCCCTGTTCCATGCTCTGGTTCCTTCTGACAGCTCCTGTGTAACAACATTGTAGTGAGGTAGAGGCTGGCAGATTGAACCATTCTCAAAGGAGTTGAATTCTGCAGGATCATCAAGCATCGGTAGCTCCTCCCTATTGCAGAGTTCTGTAATGAGGGCCACCAGAAAGGTAACGATTCAATGTTTTACTTGCAGGGGTTAAATTGATGGGGTTGCTTTAAAATTGTCTTAGTCTGGAGAAGTGTATGCGGGTACAGGAAGCCTTTGGTCACGCACATGGATCCATAAAAAAGCGCTGAGCAAACAGTTTGTGCTATATAAATCCTGTATTATAATAAAGTTGGCTTTCAGTGAACCTCCCGAGCTAATAACTTGGTGCAGCAGGTCTTGTTTACAATATTCCACTATAGCAGAACATATTACCACAGTTGCACTGAGAAAAACTTGCAGCAGCAAATCAAACACTATAAGTCGATTTTGCATGAAAGAACCAAAAATTGCACAGAGCTTATTCGTTCTCGCATAAGTGTGTTCCTTCATTGAGCTTTTTTTCTTTAACTGTTGTTTTTTTTTTTTTTGTAATTTTTTGTAATTTTTTTTTTTAATAGTGAAAGAAGGTCTTTATGAATGTAATAACAAACTCCCCAGTACTGCTGTACCATTGTGGATATATTTTGATTCAAATGTGTGTGTGTGTATATATGTAATCTTTGTTTTGCAAATAAACACCAAGGGGGATATTTATAAGGCTGTCAATCTGACATTTTGGAAACATTCATTGCAGTTTAATTTTCCAGGAGCATGTGTTTTTTAGGAGTTGATTGATTCACTACCAATGTATTTTTGGTGAAATCCACATTTCTCATTCGTTCATTGATTGTAACAGTCCTCATTCTTGATCTTAGGGTTATATCGCCACCTTTAGGAGTAGGACTAGGCAGAAAAAAAAACAAGCACAGCACTGCCCGGGGGTGGTCCGTGCTGGCAGTAACCCTCCACTCTGCACCTGACAGCTCAGTTTTTTTCTGCCTAGTCTAGAAGGACCTGGCTCCCTGCTGGGATCTGTGGTTTTTCTTTGCTTTTATTCTTTTTTTTTTACGATGCATCTTTATTCAACTGCTGGTCTGGGTGACGGGCAGGATATTCTAGATCCAGGTAGTCGCCTCCAGCCTAGTCACCGAGCGCACACAGACCTGAGCTCCACGCTGTGTCGGCAGCGACGAGTCCCATCCTGGACCGGGGCGGCTGGCAGGCTAGACACCTTGCAGCGGCACATATGACCCAGCGGCACATATGACCGCCATTGCCTTGGGGGTGGGCGTGGCTATTTCCTCGTAGCCGCGGCAGCCATTTTGCTGTGGTTTGCTGGCTTTTTCCTGGCGTCTGATTCTATCTGTGGCCGGCGGCCATTTTCTTGTAGCCTCGGGGGGAGGTTTTCCACTGGTCCTCTAGCGCCAGAAGTTATACATATAGGATGGCGTGAGCACAGATCTCCTTGTGGACCTGCTGGAGGACGGACGGCACACAGCACAGTTCCCCCTAAATCTGGGTCGGGTGGTGAGTCTCCCAACATTAGGGAGATTCCTTTACTCATGCTATCTCAGAAGGTTGTTTTTTTAGTAGCTATTACGTCTGCTGGACAAGTTTCTGAGTTGGCGGCCTTGTTGTGTAAATCTCCTTATTTGGTTCTCCACAAGTATAAGGGGATGCTGAGTGCCACATCTCTACCTAAGGTTGTATTTTTCCCCTTCATCGAAATGAGGACATTGTTCTTCCCTCCTTGTGTGCTCGACTGTCTCATCCCAAGGAGGTTGCCTTGCATTCTTTGGCTGCGGTTTGGGCTCTTCGTGTGTATCTGTCGGTTACGGCTTCCTTTCGAGAAGCAGATCCTCGGTTTGTGAATGTGATGGTCCGAGGAAGGGCCTGGCGGCCTCTTCGGCCACTATTTCTTGTTGGATCAGATGGCCTATTGTCCAGGCCTATGCCATTAGGGTGCGAGTGCCCCCCTTTCCCGTCACGGCGCATTCTGTGTAAGGCGGCTACCTGGTCGTCAATTAACACTTTCACCAAGTTTTACAGGGTGGATGTTTTGGCATCTTCGGATGCGTGTTTCGGCCGCAGAGTTTTGCAGGCGGCCGTCTGAGGTTTTGGCTCCCGTCACGGGGTGTTTGGTTATGGGTGGAGATTATTTATTTTTTCCTTTTTTTTTTTTTTTCTGTGTTCCCACCCCTTGTTTTGGCACTGTTTTGGGACGTCCCTAAGGTCAAAAATGTGTCCATCAATGAATGAAAATGACAGCTGGATTTTTTTTTTCCGCTGTAAAATCATTTTCTGAGTTCATTGACAGACACAGCACCCACCCCTTCTGTTTTTGTGTTTTGTACTGCTTTTTAACGAACTGAGCTTCCAGGAGCAGAGTGGAGGGTTACTGCCAGTAAGGACCGCCCCCGGGCGGTGCTGTGCTTGGTTTTTTGTTTCTGCCTAGTCCTACTCCTAAAGGTGGCGATATAACCATAAGGTCAAGAATGAGGGCTTTGTCAGTCGATTAACTCAGAGGATTTTACGGTGAGTAGAAAAAAAAATCCTGTTTTTTATCACATGCACTATGGGTTTTCTGAGCGCACAGTAAATATTCTCCTTTTTCAGGCCTGAGGTCTCGCAGAAACCTTGGACAGAGGCATTTGAAGGGAGTGTTAAGCTTTACTGCTCTGACTCATTCACGTGTGTGTGTGTGTGTGTGTGTGTGTGTGTGTGAAAATTTCAGCTTTAGCTTCACCTTTTTAAATTTAAGGAGATGTAGGATAATATGTAAATAGAAGCCTTAAACCCAGGGTTTGACAAATTTGCTTGAAATCTAAGAGCCAGCTAAAAAAGTTAGGAGCCAGAAAACGCCCCCCCATTCCGCCGAGCTTGTGCGCAGTAGCGAACCCATACGCGAGTCGTGCCTGCATATGTAAATGGTATTCAAACTACACATGTGAGGTATCGCCACAATTGGTAGAGCGAGGGCAAGCCCTAGACCTCCTCTGTAAGTCAAAACATGCAACCTGTAGAATTTTTTTAAACGTCGCCTATGGAGATTTTAAAGGGTAAAAGTTTGTCGCCATTCCACGAGCCGACGCAATTTTGAAGTGTGACATGTTCGGTATCAATTTACTTAGCGTAACATTATCTTTTACAATATAAAAAAAATTGGTCTAACTTTACGGTTTTATTTTTTTATTAAAAAAGCTTATTTTTTCTCCAAAAAAGTGCGCTTGTAAGACCGCTGTGCAGTGTGACGGAAAATATTGCATCGACCGCTATTTTATTTAGGGTGTTAGAATAAAAAATATATATAATGTTTGGGGGCTCTAATTAGAGGGAAGGAGATGGCAGTGAAAACACTGGGGAAGCTCCATTAGAATTGCTGGTTTACTTGTCATGCCAATAACCACCACAAGATGGCACTAGATCACAGAAGGAAGCTCCGGCCTGCAGAAGGCCACAAAGCCGTGGCCTCAATTACTGGCCGGCGTGGCCTGCCACGCGGCGGGGGGAGGTAGGGGAGCTTGGAGACACAGGATGGGGTATCCTGTGGCTCCATGCACCTAGGCTTCCCCAGGTTGCTAATTCTAGTCGCAATTGTGACCGGGACCCCGGATTTTGTCGAACTCTGCCTTAAGCCCCCTTCACACCTGTGTGATCTGAAAGTCACGCAATTTTGCTGTGTTTTTGATGCAACTTGAAGCAATGCTTGTGTAATCAAGTTGCATCAAAGTGGAACCAAAGTAGTGCAGGGACTACTTTAAAGTCGCACAGATATGAATGGTACTCATTGAAAATCATGGGGTATGACATGCGATGCTACTTTGCAGTCCAAAGTCACAGGGCAAGTCACACAAGTGTGAAATGTGCCTCAAGTTTCTTCTTCTGGCAATATTTTAAAACAAAAAAATAATATTTTAATATTTAGCTCCTGACCTAATATATGCAAATCTACTTGTTATCGTTTTTAATACTATTGCAATACTGCAACACATTGCAATTGACCGTTTGAGCATACAAGAGGTGTTAGTGTTTGACACATAACCTTCCCTTCTCCTGCAAGTGTTTAACTGAAGAAAAAATATACCATATGGTAGCCTTTCAACTATGGTTCCTCCAGAGGTTTCTAGGAGGTTCCTTTCACAATGAGAACCTTCTGCCTCTCGGATGAATAACCTTTTGCGCCAATGATGGTTTAGCAATTTGTAAAGGTTTTCTTTTTTTTTTTTTTTTTTTCAATTACTGAAAATGTAGGGAGCGATGTTCCCAGTGATCATCACACCACTACAAGCTGTAGATATAGTAATTATTGGCAGGGGTTCCCTGACACCAGAAAGGTATTTCAGTGGTACCTCCATTATGAAAAGGTTGAGAAAAAGGCTTCCATATGGGATCAACATATTTCTACATTATCTGGTCTCTGATTGTATGACTGTCAAATGCTTTAGTGCTGCATTGTACTGATTTCCTTGATTTGTTTATGCTGATTTTAGTGGAGATGTGTGTATGTATGTGATATATATATATATTATTTATATATATATATATATATATATATATATATATATATATATATATATATATATATATATATAATGTATGTATGTATGTGTATATATGTATGTGTGTGTGTGTGATTATATATATATATATATATAATCTCCTAATTGTGTCACTGGCCTTTTGTGCTCTCTCTGTAAAATACAATTGGAAGAAAGCTGCATTGTCCTACCTACAGCAGCTTAATTGCATATCTGAAAGGGCTGTTTATTAAATTTTTGTACTAGAGACAAAATAATCCGGAAACGCTGCAAACAATTGTGCACATTCTGAATTCGTATATCTGTACACTCCTATTCCTTGTATTCTAGTTGATTGTAATAAGCCAATTTAGTGTGTGAATACAGATGATGAGATCTTAATGTTTATTATCTTGAAAATAAACCTTTATAATGTCTCACAGGTATGGATCCTATATGTCGGTGGTGGTATGCAGTATCCTCAATGGCAATTGGCTGGTTTCAGGGTGATGATTCTTCTGTGAAATCTCAGTATATGGATGTAGAAAGAATTCCCAAGCTCCTGGAGGCAGAGTAAGCCTTTATTTATCACCAACGATGGGTTAATTTGGCAGTAGGATACTTTTATAGCTACTTCACATATTTCGGGTTGCAGTCCGGAGCTTTGGAGATTTGTCCCTATAAATGTACCTCCTTTTACTCTGCTAGCTATTTGTTATCTAGGCTGTCAACAAATGAGTCTGAGGTGTATTAAAGTAAACCTGCCGACTAAGCATTTGCTGAAGAAAATTCCTAAGCACATTTTTTTTTTTTTGGAAAGATAAGTAGATCCAGAGACAGGCACAGGGAGCTTTCACAAATCTTGAAGTTTCATTTTGAAAGTACAGCAATGTTCTGTCTCCAGAGTCTTCTGATTTGATTCTTAATTTGGGTAATTGACAGGGAGGCTGGGGATCAAGAAGGTTAAGTTTAGTACAGATCGAGGTTTTATATAGTATCAGAAGTAGGTGGACTATGATCATCTCCTTTGACTCTGGGGTTTGGGCACAAAATAGCTTGGCACCAAGGAGTACTACTTTTACATGGGCAAATCTGCCTTCAATATAGCGAGTGCCCATCTCTAGCATGTGCTGTCTTCCATCTATATCCTACCCCTAGCACTCATACCTTGTGTCCCAGTATCTATGCCAGCAATGAGATGGTCTCTTCAGTACACAGATATTACTTTACTATACCCTGTATAATGTAAAAAGAGAGGAGCACTAGATGCATCTAACAAAGGAAAATGTTTACACCCTCAGTAAGTATACCCCCCATCCTGTCCCTGTTATCTCTTCAGTGTTACTCCACACCCACTGCCTTTTTTTTTGTGTGTTTTTTTTTTTTTCCCTATATACTGTATTAATGGAAATTGATAAAAACATTTACACCATGTTGATCCTTTTTTTTATATTTTTACAAAATGTTAAACTATTGAAGACTAAACTATCCCTGTCATGCTTTTTGTTTTTCAGGAATCCCTTGGTAAAAGCTGTGGTGCATATGTGCAGAGCCATGCAAATGTCTGTATTGGGAAAGACTGAGAGTTCACAAAATGCTTTCTCTCAGTGTGAGAAAGCCAGCACCTTCCTATGGAATAGTCTGAATATGAGTAGTACATGCAATAATGACCTAAATAAGGTGAATTAGACTTCCTGTATTTTGCTGCATTAAGTATTAAACCTTAAAGGGGTGTTCTGGGCAAAATAAAAATTTAAAGCCAGCAGCTACACATACTGCAGCTGCTGGCTTTTATTAAATGGACACTTGCCTTTCCTGGTGTCCCTTGATGTCGGCACCGCAGCTGATGTTTTCCATCAGCTGTCAGGTGCTGCCGTCGCCATTGTGGGTAAAGGAACCCGGCAGTGTAGCCTTTTGGCTTCACCCCGGGACCCTAATGCGCATGCGTTAGGCCCGCTCCTCTCTATATTAGCCCGGCGACTAGGGGAAGAGGAGGAGGAGGGAGCCATGCGGTAACATTGTGGCAGGCCTCCGGGTAGTAGGGAAGGATACCTGTCATTGACGGGTATCCTGTGTCCCCCCCCCCCCGAAAGGTGCCAATTGTGGCAACGGGGGGGGGGGGGGGGAGAATCCGATGAGCAGACGTTTCACTTTAGGGTGGAACTCCGCTTTAAGGCTAGATTCTCGCTGAAGATTTCTGCCACTGCCAAATCACACTGGCCTACATTGTCGGCATGAATGCAGCCTTAAAGGATCACTAAAGGAATTTTTATTTATTTTTTACTTTTTTTACTTTTACCTTACTGCAGTCCTGGTTTCATGTCCTCATTGTTCATTTTTGCTTTGAAGTTGCTGTCATTCTGCTCTGATCTCCACACTTCCTGCTTGTCTGGCTCCTTATGAAAAATCTCATGGCAGCTTTTCACTGTGGTCCAAGCTGTCATTACTGTGTGTCTAAAACTCAGATTCATTTTAAAAACAAAACACTGCCCTGTATTTGTTTGTTTTTGATCTGTGTGTCTCTGTACTTCATAGAAACGGGAAACCAGTTTAAAAGTGAAACTAAACTGCAGGCACATTATATGATTGATTTTTATCTATTTTAATAGTTTTTAAAAGGAATCCGTTAGCTATTATGTCTCTATACCCTGTAAACAGTCATTTCAGCAAAAAAATTTTTTTCCTTTAGTGAACCTTTTAAGCAGACCGAAACTCATGGGTTTAATGGTCTTCCAAATTAGATGCAATGAAGGCATGCCGCAAATAATTGTCACATTTGCTTGTGCTCTAATCTATCATGTGTAACATGGCAACTGCAGATCGGAGACCAAGGTTGCAACTTTCTTGCTATAAAGGACAGGAAGTGTAAAGTGATTGTAAAGACAGAAGGTTTTTTATATTGATGCATTCTATCCATTAAGATAAAAAAAAACCTTATGGGTGTAGCACCCCCTCTAATACTTACCTGAGCCCATCTCTAGTCATCGATGTTGCACTCGGCTGCCCGGGACTCTCCTCATTGACTGAGACAGCAGCAGAGCCCCATTCGCAGCCAGTGAGGAGAGAGAGGGAGGGCGGGGGCCTAGTCTGTGCTCCATGTCTGAATGGACAATTGGAGCTGCGGTTCGGCTCATGCACAGCTGCTTACTGTGGGGGCACTTGTCAGAAGGGATGGGGCCAGGAGAGCTGAAGAGGGACCCCAGAAGAAGAGGATCTGGGCTGCTCTATGCAAAACCAACTGCACAGGTAAGGTAAGTATAACATGTTTGTTATTTTTAAGCAAAATAAAACAAGACTTTAGTATCGCTTTAAGTTCCTGCTTTAAATACATTTTGTTATATTTATATGTGGAGTAATTCTTATTTGTGAAGTTTGGTATAGGTTTTGACTTTCCTTTTGACCTTGGTGTCACTGTAGTGCATTGTTGTTGCATTGCATGTCATTATTGTCTGTGCAATGTTTCTTCAGTGCAGTATGGAGGCCCCAGCTATATCATCATACCTAAAGGATATGCAAAGCCTAAAAATGTACTCTGGATTTTGTTCCATTGTGGTCTGGTAAATATGTGTAACTTTGTAGTCATTTGTACAAAGATAATATATAGTAGGTATGTGTACCTTGTGGTCCTCTATACACAGTTATCTAGTAGATATGTGTATCTTGTGGTCCTCTATACAAAGCTAAGATAGTAGGTATGTGTACCTTGTGGTCATCTGTACAAGGCTAATGTTATTGCAAAAATGCAGTCTGTACTGTGAAACATAGCTGTAAAGAATAACTTCTTAAAAAATAACTGCTTAAGGACCCCCTCACTGTATATGTACATCCTTTCTTTAAAGATGGATATCTCGGTAACGGCAGCAGCTGCTGCCACAACCAAGATATCCATTTCTTCAGTGAGCGGTCCTGTTAACGATAACGGTGGTCTCCGCGGCGGACTCGCCGCAAGATCGCCGTTATCGGTGGCGGGAGAGGGCCCCCCCTTCCCGGCACTCTCCCATGCCCTCCGCCGCTTACCGGAGCCGTCAATAGCGGCGGAGGCGATCGGGTCCTTCTCCTGTCTGTGTGGGATGCGAGTGAGGGCAAGATAGCTCTGCTGGGCAGAAGATCTCATACAGGGAGTGCAGAATTATTAGGCAAATTAGTATTTTGACCACATTATCCTCTTTATGCATGTTGTCTTACTCCAAGCTGTATAGGCTCGAAAGCCTACTACCAATTAAGCATATTAGGTGATGTGCATCTCTGTAATGAGAAGGGGTGTGGTCTAATGACATCAACACCCTATATCAGGTGTGCATAATTATTAGGCAACTTCCTTTCCTTTGGCAAAATGGGTCAAAAGAAGGACTTGACAGGCTCAGAAAAGTCAAAAATAGTGAGATATCTTGCAGAGGGATGCAGCACTCTTAAAATTGCAAAGCTTCTGAAGCGTGATCATCGAACAATCAAGCGTTTCATTCAAAATAGTCAACAGGGTCACAAGAAGCGTGTGGAAAAACCAAGGCGCAAAATAACTGCCCATGAACTGAGAAAAGTCAAGCGTGCAGCTGCCAAGATGCCACTTGCCACCAGTTTGGCCATATTTCAGAGCTGCAACATCACTGGAGTGCCCAAAAGCACAAGGTGTGCAATACTCAGAGACATGGCCAAGGTAAGAAAGGCTGAAAGACGACCACCACTGAACAAGACACACAAGCTGAAACATCAAGACTGGGCCAAGAAATATCTCAAGACTGATTTTTCTAAGGTTTTATGGACTGATGAAATGAGAGTGAGTCTTGATGGGCCAGATGGATGGGCCCGTGGCTGGATTGGTAAAGGGCAGAGAGCTCCAGTCCGACTCAGACACCAGCACGGTGGAGGTGGAGTACTGGTTTGGGCTGGTATCATCAAAGATGAGCTTGTGGGGCCTTTTCGGGTTGAGGATGGAATCAAGCTCAACTCCCAGTCCTACTGCCAGTTTCTGGAAGACACCTTCTTCAAGCAGTGGTACAGGAAGAAGTCTGCATCCTTCAAGAAAAACATGATTTTCATGCAGGACAATGCTCCATCACACGCGTCCAAGTAATCCACAGCGTGGCTGGCAAGAAAGTGTATAAAAGAAGAAAAACTAATGACATGGCCTCCTTGTTCACCTGATCTGAACCCCATTGAGAACCTGTGGTCCATCAACAAATGTGAGATTTACAAGGAGGGAAAACAGTACACCTCTCTGAACAGTGTCTGGGAGGCTGCGGTTGCTGCTGCACGCAATGTTGATGGTGAACAGATCAAAACATTGACAGAATCCATGGATGGCAGTCTTTTGAGTGTCCTTGCAAAGAAAGGTGGCTATATTGGTCACTGATTTGTTTTTGTTTTGTTTTTGAATGTCAGAAATGTATATTTGTGAATGTTGAGATGTTATATTGGTTTCACTGGTAAAAATAAATAATTGAAATGGGTATATATTTGTTTTTTGTTAAGTTGCCTTATAATTATGCACAGTAATAGTCACCTGCACACACAGATATCCCCCTAAAATAGCTAAAACTAAAAACAAACTAAAAACTACTTCCAAAAATATTCAGCTTTGATATTAATGAGTTTTTTTGGGTTCATTGAGAACATGGTTGTTGTTCAATAATAAAATTAATCCTCAAAAATACAACTTGCCTAATAATTCTGCACTCCCTGTATTTAAGAGGACCTGGATGTTTACATTCCTTGTAATAGGAATAAAAGTGATCAATTTTTAATTTTTTTTCAGTGTAAAAAATAAGAAAATAAGAAAACCAAAAAAAATAAAAATAATTTAAGCTCAAAAGATGCAACCTATAGAATTTTTTAAACATAGTCTATCAAGATTTTTAAGGGGAAAAGTTTGACGCCATGCCACGAGCGGGCACAATTTTTAAGCGTGACATGTTGAGTATCATTTTACTCGGCGTAACATTATCTTTCACAATATATAAAAAAATTGGGCCAAATTTATTGTTTTATTTTTTAACTAAAAAAAGTAAATTTTTTCCAAAAAAAGTGTGCTTGTAAGACCACTGCGCAAATATGGTGTGACAAAAAGTATTGCAATGACCGCCATTTTATTCTCTAGGGTGTTAGAAAAAATATATATAATATTTGGGTTTTTTTTAAAGTAATTTTCTAGCACAAAAAAATGTTTTAGTCTTGCAAACACCAAATCTGAAAAACACCCAAGGTCCTTAAGTGGTTAGGGATACCGGTGGCAGCACTTAATGTATTGGGTTGGGTATCGAGATGGCCAGAGTCAATGGGGCCATAAATGAACACAATGTTTTTATTCCTTTAATGAACAAAATAATAAAAGTAATGATAAAATGAGCCAACAATACCACTTACAGGTCCCAAGGGCGTTGAAAGGTTAACATCATCTGGAAGGCTAGACTGTACAGCATGGAAGGGTGCCAGTGCCCATACTATGCTGAGTGGAGACCTGGTTCGGGTAAGGGGCTCAAAGGCCGGAGTCCAAGACGCGGGCATGTGTAAGATGATGCTGCTGCAAATCGATATGGACTATGACAAAGTGCATGCGTGCGAAACGCCTTGCCAAGGCAACAGACGAGCTTGCGTTCCACGTTGGTTCTTGGGCTTTCACCTCGTTCACACTACCAGCTCGCAGCGTCTGTCATCCAGACATGCCAGCCACATACACAGCTTCCAGCTCTGGGTCCTGGTCATTTGTCCTTCATCGTTATTGGCACTTGTAAGGCAGAGTTACTGCATTTCTACAGAATCCTTGGTGGCACTACACTTTTTCTGCCATTCGCGGCTGTGTCACCTTACACACGCTCGTATCCGACTCCGGCCTTTGATCCCCTTCGCTGTACTAGGTCTTCACGCGGCACAACATGGGCACCCCTCCTTTACAGGCTAGCCTTCCAGATGCTGCTAACTTTCTAATGCCCTTGGGACCTCAAGTGGTATCGTTGGCTCATTTTATCATTACTTTTATTATTTTATTCATTATTTTGTTCATTGTGTTTGTTTATGGCCCCACTGACTTTTTGGCTTGATATCTAATCTATTGAGTGCTGTCCACCAGTATCCTTCTTTTATACTGTATCTCCATATGTTTTTGGTCATATAACAATTTTTCTGGTTGCATGATCCACAGTTTTAGCGCTCAAGGAACTATGTTTTTTTCTGTATCGTACATCACGGGACACAGAGCAGCAAGCCATTACTATACGGGTTATATGGTCTACCTTTAGGTGATGGACACTGGCACACCCAGACAGGAAGTCCCCTCCCTATATAACCTCCTCCTATATCGGGAGTACCTCAGTTTTTTGCCAGTGTCTTAGGTGTTGGTCACGGTTGAGGAGCTATGCCTTTTGTGTCCTTGGGACCTTGGCTGGCTAAGCCGGATCCGTCCAAGGTGCTTCATAGCCAAAGTGGACGGTACCCGGGCCCCAGCTCAAGAATGGGGTATTGCTTATAACGCCTCTCCTTGGAGGGCTGGACCCTGGGTTCCAGAACCTTGTACCTTCATAGGTCCAAATGTTTCTGCTGCCAGAGTGCTGTATAGGTCCAGGGGTGTGGTGTTCCTTTTCAGGACCCCAGTCCCTGAAGGTGTATCACAATACCCACGGAGAAGATTGGGTTTTGCTCTGCTTTACCCTGCTGCGTGGACAGGTAAGTGGAGAACCTGCGGGACTTGGTCCGACGGCATGGTGATCTTCTCAGGGGGGCCCCTGGGTCTAGACTATAGTATGCTTGGCATCGGCAGCCTTTTTTACCACTATGTCCTTGTCTGGACAGGATGGCTCATTTTTTACCCATGTCACTTTCCCCCCCTGTCTGGTTAGTTATTGCTGCCACCGCTGGGAAAAGGGTGGAATCCCTGTCATTTTGCTCCCCGTTTAGCCTGTAACCTGGCTGGGGCAGGTTTGGTACCTTAGCTGGGTGCTGTGGTAGCTGTGCGGAGGCGGCAGCTCCACGTGTGCTGCACCGCGGCGTCCTCCGTTCTCCCTGTCCTTCCTGCAGTCCCTCGCGCGCGCTCCCTAGATGTGCACGGCACAGTGCGGGGGTGAGGCGGCGTCGGGCGTTCCCGTGCCGCCTGGCGTCACAGCCAGGTACATTTATTTAAGCCTGGACTGTTGATCAGGCGGTTGGGCGATCACAGAGCAGCAGAAGCCAGTGGCAGAAGATAGCTCTGTTCCAGCTCCACAGTGGCACCCGGTGGCGGTTTTGGGGAACTGCAAGTCTATTGATTAATGCTCAAAATTGACATCTGTAGCCTTATTTAAGTTCTCCGGCAGCAATTTGGGTAACGAGCTCAGCACTAATCCAGTAAGGAGGGGGTGTCCGTGTCCTCAGTCTGTGATCACCCCCGGGGTTTGGGAGATTCTGGGTTCCCCTAGAATACATTTCTAACCCCCTGGAAAAAAAAAAGGGAAGATAAAAGACTTATTTTTTACTCCTGGCTACTACAGTTAGTTGTTGTTGCGGAGTGCCTCAGATTTGTACAATGGCTCCCAAGGGCGCGGGAACTCCTAAAAATGCAAAAGCAGCAAAAAAGCAGAAGGGTTCCCCTTCGGGCTCGGAGGATCTGGGTCTGACCTCGGCGGTACCGTCTTCTCCTGACAGACTCAAAGTCGCTGCCTTGAGTGAGCCATCGGGGTTGTTAGGTGCTGTGGCAGGCCCTAACCAACCAACCCCTGTTTTCGTAACAGAGGAGTTGTTAGCGTCCTCCCTAATGGGATTGGAGCGCAGACTAACTACTTTAATCGCAAACTCTCTATCAGGCAGGAAACGGACCAGATCCCCTTCACCTAGACTCAGGGTGTCGGATGCAGAGTGCCTTTCCTCTGAAGAGTTGGACCTGCCTGGGTATCCAGCAGAGGATAACCTACAGGGCGCTGAGTCCGAGGACTCTACAGTAGAGGAGCCTTTTTCAGCCTGACAGGCGGAAGGTCTATGGGTACAGTCCTTGACTGCTATGGTCCGGGCGGCCTTTAAGATGCCTCTACCAGAACCTCAGGTCCCTGCAGTGTCCTCCTTGGGGTCCTTGAAGGCCCCATCAGGTAGCGCAGTGTTTCCAGTCCACCCCTTGCTGGAGGACATAGTTTTCCAGGACTGGGTCAGGCCTGATGGGATCTTCGTCCCTCCGAAGAGATTTTTGGTTCTCTATCCCATGGAGGAGGCGTTTGCTAGAAAGTGGTCGGTCCCTACCGTGGATGCAGCCATTGCATGTGTCAACAAGACCTTAACCTGCCCGGTTGAGAACATTCAGACCTTTAAGGATCCAGTCGATAAGCGTCTAGAGACACTTCTAAAAGCCTCTTTTTCCACGGCTGATGCTGTAATTCAGCCCTCCGTGGCAGCAATTGGCGTTTGCCAGGCCCTCAAGGACCAAACTAAGCAGGTCTTGAGAGAGATCCCGGCTGAAAAGGCACAGGGGTTAGCTGATCTCCCAAGAGCCTTATGCTTCGCGGTTGACACCATAAAGGACTCCATTCAGCAGGCCTCCCGTCTGTCACTTTTTCTGATCCACATGCGAAGGCTCTTGTGGTTGAAAAATTGGTCAGCAGAGACCCCGTGTAAGAAACTAGCGGGTTTCCCCTTTCATGGGGAAAAGTTGTTTGGGAAGGATCTGGAAGCCTATATCCAGACAATCTCTAGTGGTAAGAGTACGCTCTTACCAGTAAAAAAGAGGGCTCGAGGCCCTACCTTTAAGCGCCCAGCCTCACCCGTCCCAGATTCGTCTTCTACTAGACAGTATCGACGGCCTCCTGGGCGGCCGGGCATGGGTAATAAAACCCAGGGTGGGGGGAAGACTTCGGCACTTCTCAAAGATCTGGGAAGCCAAGGTCCCCGACCGTTGGGTTCTCTCCTCGGTGGCGTTGGGCTACAAGCTCGAATTCCAGGTGATCCCCCCCCCCCCTCATTTTCAAGGGTCAAGATTACCAGGCAACCCAGAGAAGAGAGAATCTCTGGTGGCGGCCTTGAACCATCTTTTGGTGCAGGAGGTAATTGTAGAGGTGCCAGCCCGAGAACGCGGGCAGGGGTTTTACTCCAACCTCTTCATCATTCCGAAACCGGATGGCAATGTCAGGTCCATTTTGGACCTAAAGCGAATAAACCGATACTTAAAGATCCAGTTGTTTGGAATAGAATCCGTCCGGTCGGTGGCCGCCGTCTTACGGGAGGGCCATTACTTGGCGCCCATAGACATAAAGGACGCATACCTTCATGTACCAATATTTCCAGGGCATTACAGGTTCCTGCGTTTTGCGGTAGGACATCTATACTACCAGTTTGTGGCACTCCGGTTTGGTCTAGCCATGGCCCCGAGTCTTCACAAAGATTCTGGCTCCTGTGTTGGCCATTCTCAGGACCCAAGGAGTGACAATTTTGGCCTATCTGGACGATCTATTGATAATAGATCACTCACCGGTGTGTTTAGATCAGGCAGTAGGCCTAACCGTTCGATACCTAGAATCTCTGGGCTGGGTCCTGAATCGGGACAAATCAGCCTTAGAGCCTACAAAACGTCTAGAGTACCTCGGCATGCTCTTCGATACAGAGCGCCAGAAGGTGTTCCTGCCTCAGGGAAAGGTCGTATCCATAGGGGAAGCTGTCCGGGCTGTCCTGAGCAAAAAGAAACCGACTGTTCGTCTGTGCATGCGCCTTTTAGGCAGATTGGTGGACACTTTCGAGGCTTGGCCATTCTGTCAGCTTGGGACCGAAGACCTCAGGGATTGGATCTTCCCTTGGTTTTACCCCCCCCCCGGGCACGTCTGAGCCTCTGCTGGTGGTTGAGGCTGCAGAACCTGCTGAGAGGAAAGTCCTTCAGTCCTATATCCTGGAGGATAGTCACCACGGATGCCAGCCGTTTGGGTTGGGGGGCGATCCTAGAGGGCTGCGCCCTACAAGGCAAATGGTCAGCTACAGAAAGAAGCCTGCCTATCCATGTGCTGGAAATCAGAGCGGCACGCTTGGCCCTGGCAGCCTGGACCGCCGAATTGCGAGGGTCTCCGGTGAGAATACAAACGGACAACGTCACGCGGTGGCGTATATAAATCACCAGGGGGGCACGAAGAGCCGTGCGGCTCAAGCGGAGGTGGACCAGATATTCTACTGGACAGAGGCGCAGGTCCCGTGCATCTCGGCAGTATTTATTCCCGGGGTGGACAACACGGAAGCCGACTTTTTCAGTCGCCAGCAGGTGTTGCCAGGGGAGTGGTCTCTCCATCCCAAAGTTTTTTAAGAGATTTGCCGGAGGTTAGGATCGCCAGATGTGGACCTCATGGCCTCAGGGCTCAACAGGAAGGTGAACCGGTTCGTGTCCTGGTACTGGTATGTCCCCCTCCCCTCATTAGGCATTGCTTTCGGACATCCCGTATAGTAATGGCTTGCTGCTCTGTGTCCCGTGATGTACGATAAAGGAAAAGGGATTTTTTTAATACAGCTTACCTGTAAAATCCTTTTCTTGAAGTACATCACGGGACACAGAGCTCCCACCCCTCTTATTGGGGAATTTATTAGATGTCTTACTGCTTGCTACAAAACTGAGGTACTCCCGATATGGGAGGAGGTTATATAGGGAGGGGACTTCCTGTCTGAGTGTCCATCACCTAAAGGTAGACCATACAACCCGTATAGTAATGGCTTGCTGCTCTGTGTCCTGTGATGTACTTCCACTGTGCTGTCTCCCCCCCCCTCTGTGCTGTCCCCCCCCCTCTGTGCTGTCCCCCCCTCTGTGCTGTCCCCCCCCCTCTGTGCTGTCTTCCCCCCCCCTCTGTGCTGTCTTCCCCCCCCCTCTGTGCTGTCTTCCCCCCCCCCTCTGTGCTGTCTTCCCCCCCCCCTCTGTGCTGTCTTCCCCCCCCCTCTGTGCTGTCTTCCCCCCCCCCCTCTGTGCTGTCTTCCCCCCCCCCTCTGTGCTGTCTTCCCCCCCCCCCCCCCCCCCCCCCTCTGTGCTGTCTTCCCCCCCCCTCTGTGCTGTCTTCCCCCCCCCCCTCTGTGCTGTCTTCCCCCCCCCCCTCTGTGCTGTCTTCCCCCCCCCCTCTGTGCTGTCTCCCCCCCCTCTGTGCTGTCCCCCCCCCTCTGTGCTGTCTTCCCCCCCCCTCTGTGCTGTCTCCCCCCCCCCCTCTGTGCTGTCTTCCCCCCCCCCTCTGTGCTGTCTTCCCCCCCCCCCTCTGTGCTGTCTTCCCCCCCCCCCCTCTGTGCTGTCTCCCCCCCCCCCCTGTGCTGTGCTGTCTTCCCCCCCCCCCCCTCTGTGCTGTCTTCCCCCCCCCCTCTGTGCTGTCTTCCCCCCCCCCCTCTGTGCTGTCTTCCCCCCCCCCCTCTGTGCTGTCTTCCCCCCCCCCCCTCTGTGCTGTCTTCCCCCCCCCCCTCTGTGCTGTCTTCCCCCCCCCCCCTCTGTGCTGTCTTCCCCCCCCCCCTCTGTGCTGTCCCCCCCCCCCTCTGTGCTGTCTTCCCCCCCCCCTCTGTGCTGTGCTGTCTTCCCCCCCCCCCTCTGTGCTGTCTTCCCCCCCCCCCTCTGTGCTGTCTTCCCCCCCCCCCTCTGTGCTGTCTTCCCCCCCCCCCCTCTGTGCTGTCTTCCCCCCCCCCCTCTGTGCTGTCTTCCCCCCCCCCTCTGTGCTGTCTTCCCCCCCCCCTCTGTGCTGTCTTCCCCCCCCCTCTGTGCTGTCTTCCCCCCCCCCTCTGTGCTGTCTTCCCCCCCCCCCTGTGCTGTGCTGTCTTCCCCCCCCCCTCTGTGCTGTCTTCCCCCCCCCCCTCTGTGCTGTCTTTCCCCCCCCCCCCCTCTGTGCTGTCTTCCCCCCCCCCCTCTGTGCTGTCCCCCCCCCCTCTGTGCTGTCTTCCCCCCCCCCTCTGTGCTGTCTTCCCCCCCCCCCTCTGTGCTGTCTTCCCCCCCCCCCTCTGTGCTGTCTTCCCCCCCCCCTGTGCTGTCTTCCCCCCCCCCTCTGTGCTGTCTTTCCCCCCCCCCCCTCTGTGCTGTCTTTCCCCCCCCCCCCCTCTGTGCTGTCTTTCCCCCCCTCTGTGCTGTCCTTTCCCCCCCCCTCTGTGCTGTCTTCCCCCCCCTCTGTGCTGTCCCCCCCCCCCTCTCTCTGTGCTGTCCTTCCCCCCCCCCTGTGCTGTCTCTCTGTGCTGTCCTTCCCCCCCCCCCCTCTGTGCTGTCTTCCCCCCCCCTCTGTGCTGTCTTTCTCCCCCCCTCTGTGCTGTCTTTCCCCCCCCCCTCTGTGCTGTCTTTCCCCCCCCCCCTCTGTGCTGTCTTTCCCCCCCCCCCCTCTGTGCTGTCTTTCCCCCCCCCCCCCCTCTGTGCTGTCTTTCCCCCCCCCCCTCTGTGCTGTCTTTCCCCCCCCCTCTGTGCTGTCTTCCCCCCCCCCTCTGTGCTGTCTTTCCCCCCCCCCTCTGTGTCTGTGCTGTCTTTCCCCCCCCCCTCTGTGCTGTCTTTCCCCCCCCCTCTGTGCTGTCTTTCCCCCCCCCCTCTGTGCTGTCTTTCCCCCCCCCCCCTCTGCTGTCTGTGCTGTCTTTCTCCCCCCCCCTGTGCTGTCTTTCCCCCCCCTCTGTGCGGTCTTTCTCCCCCCCTCTGTGCGGTCTTTTCCCCCCCCCCCTCTGTGCTGTCTTTCCCCCCCCCCTCTGTGCTGTCTTTCCCCCCCCCCTCTGTGCTGTCTTTCTCCCCCCCTCTGTGCTGTCTTTCTCCCCCCCTCTGTGCGGTCTTTCCCCCCCCCCCCTGTGCGGTCTTTCCCCCCCCCCCTCTGTGCTCCCCCCCCCCCCTGTGCTCTTTCCCCCCCCCCCCTGTGCTGTCCCCCCCCCCCTGTGCTGTCCCCCTCCCCCTCCCCTGTGCTGTCCCCCCCCCCTCCCCTGTGCTGTCCCTTCTCCCCCTCCCCTGTGCTGTCCCTTCTCCCCCTCCCCTGTGCTGTCCCTTCTCCCCCCCCCCCTGTGCTGTCCCTTCTCCCCCTCCCCTGTGCTGTCCCTTCTCCCCCTCCCCTGTGCTGTCCCTTCTCCCCCTCCCCTGTGCTGTCCCTTCTCCCCCTCCCCTGTGCTGTCCCTTCTCCCCCTCCCCTGTGCTGTCCCTTCTCCCCCTCCCCTGTGCTGTCCCTTCTCCCCCTCCCCTGTGCTGTCCCTTCTCCCCCTCCCCTGTGCTGTCCCTTCTCCCCCCCCTCCCCTGTGCTGTCCCTTCTCCCCCTCCCCTGTGCTGTCCCTTCTCCCCCTCCCCTGTGCTGTCCCTTCTCCCCCTCCCCTGTGCTGTCCCTTCTCCCCCTCCCCTGTGCTGTCCCTTCTCCCCCTCCCCTGTGCTGTCCCTTCTCCCCCTCCCCTGTGCTGTCCCTTCTCCCCCTCCCCTGTGCTGTCCCTTCTCCCCCTCCCCTGTGCTGTCCCTTCTCCCCCTCCCCTGTGCTGTCCCTTCTCCCCCTCCCCTGTGCTGTCCCTTCCCCCCCCTCTCTGTGCTGTCCTTCCCCCCCCCCCTCCTCCTGTGCTGTCCTTTCCCCCCTCCCCTGTGCTGTCCCTTCTCCCCCCCCCCCTCTGTGCTGTCCCTTCTCCCCCCCCCCTCTGTGCTGTCCCTTCTCCCCCCCCCCTCTGTGCTGTCCTTTCCCCCCCCCCCTCTGTGCTGTCCCTCCCCCCCCCCCCCCCTCTGTGCTGTCCCTTCCCCCCCCCCCTCTCTGTGCTGTCCTTTCCCCCCCCCCCCCCCTCTGTGCTGTCCTTTCCCCCCCCCCCTCTGTGCTGTCCTTTCCCCCCCCCCCTGTGCTGTCTCTGTGCTGTCTTTCTCTGTCCCCCCCCCCCTCTGTGCTGTCTTTCTTCTGTGCCCTCCCCCCCTCTGTGCGGTCTTTCCCCCCCCCCTCTGTGCGGTCTTTCCCCCCCCCCTCTGTGCGGTCTTTCCCCCCCCCCCTGTGCTGTCCCCCCCCCCCTGTGCTGTCCCCCCCCCTGTGCTGTCCCCCTCCCCCTCCCCTGTGCTGTCCCTTCTCCCCCTCCCCTGTGCTGTCCCTTCTCCCCCTCCCCTGTGCTGTCCCTTCTCCCCCTCCCCTGTGCTGTCCCTTCTCCCCCTCCCCTGTGCTGTCCCTTCTCCCCCCTCCCCTGTGCTGTCCCTTCTCCCCCTCCCCTGTGCTGTCCCTTCTCCCCCTCCCCTGTGCTGTCCCTTCTCCCCCTCCCCTGTGCTGTCCCTTCTCCCCCTCCCCTGTGCTGTCCCTTCTCCCCCTCCCCTGTGCTGTCCCTTCTCCCCCCCTCTCTGCTGTCCTTCCCCCCCCTCTCTGTGCTGTCCTTCCCCCCCCTCTCTGTGCTGTCCTTCCCCCCCCCTCTCTGTGCTGTCCTTCCCCCCCCCCCCCTCTGTGCTGTCCTTTCCCCCCCCCTCTGTGCTGTCCTTTCCCCCCCCCCTCTGTGCTGTCCTTCCCCCCCCCCCTCTGTGCTGTCCTTTCCCCCCCCCCTCTGTGCTGTCTTTCCCCCCCCCTCTGTGCTGTCTTTCCCCCCCCCCCCTCTGTGCTGTCTTTCTCCCCCCCTCTGTGCTGTCTTTCTCCCCCCCTCTGTGCGGTCTTTCTCCCCCCATCTGTGCGGTCTTTCCCCCCCCCCTCTGTGCGGTCTTTCCCCCCCCCCCCTGTGCGGTCTTTCCCCCCCCCCCTGTGCTGTCCCCCCCCCCCTGTGCTGTCCCCCTCCCCCTCCCCTGTGCTGTCCCCCTCCCCCTCCCCTGTGCTGTCCCTTCTCCCCCTCCCCTGTGCTGTCCCTTCTCCCCCTCCCCTGTGCTGTCCCTTCTCCCCCTCCCCTGTGCTGTCCCTTCTCCCCCTCCCCTGTGCTGTCCCTTCTCCCCCTCCCCTGTGCTGTCCCTTCTCCCCCTCCCCTGTGCTGTCCCTTCTCCCCCTCCCCTGTGCTGTCCCTTCTCCCCCTCCCCTGTGCTGTCCCTTCTCCCCCTCCCCTGTGCTGTCCCTTCTCCCCCTCCCCTGTGCTGTCCCTTCTCCCCCTCCCCTGTGCTGTCCCTTCTCCCCCTCCCCTGTGCTGTCCCTTCTCCCCCTCCCCTGTGCTGTCCCTTCTCCCCCTCCCCTGTGCTGTCCCTTCTCCCCCTCCCCTGTGCTGTCCCTTCTCCCCCTCCCCTGTGCTGTCCCTTCTCCCCCTCCCCTGTGCTGTCCCTTCTCCCCCTCCCCTGTGCTGTCCCTTCTCCCCCTCCCCTGTGCTGTCCCTTCTCCCCCTCCCCTGTGCTGTCCCTTCTCCCCCTCCCCTGTGCTGTCCCTTCTCCCCCTCCCCTGTGCTGTCCCTTCTCCCCCTCCCCTGTGCTGTCCCTTCTCCCCCCCCTCTGTGCTGTCCCTTCCCCCCCCTCTCTGTGCTGTCCCTTCTCCCCCCCTCCTGTGCTGTCCCTTCTCCCCCTCCCTCTCTGTGCTGTCCTTCCCCCCCCCCCCCCCTCTGTGCTGTCCCTTCTCCCCCCCCCCTCTGTGCTGTCCTTCCCCCCCCCCTCTGTGCTGTCCTTCCCCCCCCCCCTCTGTGCTGTCCTTTCCCCCCCCCCTCTGTGCTGTCCTTTCCCCCCCCCCTCCCCCCCCCCCCCCCTCTGTGCTGTCCTTTCCCCCCCCCCTCTGTGCTGTCCTTCCCCCCCCCCCCCTCTGTGCTGTCCTTCCCCCCCCCCTCTGTGCTGTCCTTTCCCCCCCCCCCTCTGTGCTGTCCTTCCCCCCCCCCCCTCTGTGCTGTCCTTCCCCCCCCCCCCTCTGTGCTGTCCTTCCCCCCCCCCCCCCCTCTGTGCTGTCCTTCCCCCCCCCTCTGTGCTGTCCTCCCCCCCCCCCCTCTGTGCTGTCCTTCCCCCCCCCCCCCCCTCTGTGCTGTCCTTCCCCCCCCCCCCCCTCTGTGCTGTCCTTCCCCCCCCCCCCCCTCTGTGCTGTCCTTTCCCCCCCCCCCCTCTGTGCTGTCCTTCCCCCCCCCCCCCTCTGTGCTGTCCTTCCCCCCCCCCCTCTGTGCTGTCGTCGTCCCCCCCCTCTGTGCTGTCCTCCCCCCCCCCCCTCTGTGCTGTCCTTCCCCCCCCCCCCCTCTGTGCTGTCCTTCCCCCCCCCCCTCTGTGCTGTCCTTCCCCCCCCCCCTCTGTGCTGTCCTTCCCCCCCCCCCCCCCCCCTCTGTGCTGTCCTTCCCCCCCCCCCTCTCTGTGCTGTCCTTCCCCCCCCCCTCTCTGTGCTGTCCTTCCCCCCCCCCTCTGTGCTGTCCTTCCCCCCCCCCCTCTGTGCTGTCCTTCCCCCCCCCCCTCTGTGCTGTCCTTCCCCCCCCCCTCTGTGCTGTCCTTCCCCCCCCCCCCCTCTGTGCTGTCCTTCCCCCCCCCCCCCCCCTCTGTGCTGTCCCTTCTCCCCCCCTCTCTGTGCTGTCCCTTCTCCCCCCCCCCCCTGTGCTGTCCTCTGCCCCCCCCCCCCTCCGTGCTGCTCTCCCCCCTCAATTTGTCAAGATGGAAAGTGGAGGTAGGAGACGCTAAACCCGGCTCCTACCTTTTTCTGAATGAACCTGTGTTTACGATGCTTCAGTTTATGAATGGAAAGGAACTTCTCTCCATTCATTTTAGCTGAGGCTGCAGAGAAAGGGACTGGGGAATCTGTGTCCTTAGTACCTTTCTCTGTCCTAAAGGGGAGATATCAGGGGTCTGTTAAGACCCCTGATATCTCACTAAACAATCCCAATAATCCCAATAAATAAAAAAAAAAATAATAATAATAAAAATGTAAATAAAAAAACACTGACAATCCACTATCTCCCCCCCCTCCCCCCCAAAAAAATTACTGCCACCGTCTCATGACATTAAAAAAAAAATATCGGTATCGGCGAGTACTTGAAAAAAAAAAATATTGGTACTCGGTCTCAAAGTGGTATCGGGACAACCCTAATAGAGACCCCATATCACAGCTTACAGGATTGAAGTTACTGCTACTGACGGTTATGGTAGGTGGGTGGTCATAATATTATGGCTGATCAGTGTGTGTGCACACATACAGTGGCAAGAAAAGTATGTGCACCTCTTTTGCATTACCTGGCTTTCTGTAGTAATTTGTCATAAAAAGTGATCTCATCTACTGTAAATCTCAATAGACTAACCTATTGTGCTTATGCTGATAACAAACAATTCTAATTTCTTGTATCTTTATTGAACACACCCAATAAACATTCATAGTGCTGGAGGAAAATAAGTGAACCCATAGGCGAGTTACTTCAACGGAAGCTAAATGGCATCAGTAGTTTGCACACCTGGAGTTCAATTAATGAAATTAGTTTTGAGGTGTGCTTCAGCCCTGGTTCACACTGGTGCGTTTTGACATGCGATTTGGCATGTCAAAACGGCGGATTTTGCCGCAAATTGCCGGCAATGGCAGTGTCCTAATCGGTGCGACGCTGCATCTGCGGCATTGCACCGATTTCAAAAAGTAGTTCCTGTACTACTTTTTGCGATTTCGGGCCGCGATTTACATTGACATCTGTGCAGAAACCGGCACAGATGTCTCTTAAATCGCGGCTGAAATCGGGACTGCCAGCGGGAGTGAAATCGTGCGAGTTCAGCTGAACTCGCACGGCTTCACTCCCGCAGCCCAGTGTGAACCAGGGCTTAGAGCTCTCCAGTATGGTGCAAAATGGGAACAGCACATCAACATAAAAACATTGTCCCAGTGTTGAAACATGGCATTTGGAAACCCCTAAATCTATTATTCGCCTAAAATCTTGTATATTCTTTAATGTGTTCATGTCATTACAAAAATCGTATACTGCAATAGTGGAGCGTATAAGCAGCCATGCAGATGATCATTGACAGAGTGAAAATCCTAAGTGTGCTTGAAGCCTTGTATCTCCTTTTTGTCTTTTAGGTAATACAGCTTCTAGTTTGTGATCTGTTACTGTCCATGCGAACCTCTTTATGGCAGAAACAGGCATCTGGGGAAAAAATTCATGCCTCCAAATCTGTTCTCACAGGGTTCCAGAGGGATCTCAGCAGCCTTCGTAGGCTTGCTTTAACCTTTAAACCTGCTCAGTGCAAGGTAAGTTGTAATCTTTAGGAGAATATAAATAAACGACACAGGTCAGGGTCGGCCCTGTTGTATAAAAAAGAGAATCCGCAGCATTTTACGACATGGGCAACAGGAAAAATATCTATACTGTAGCTGTAGATTTTTTTTTTTTTTTTTACACACAGGATTGTCTTTATATAAAGTAACTCTATAGTGGCAGAATCACTTTTAAAGCTCAAGATCAGGATCGTCTTACTGTTGCGATATATGTTCGGTCTCTGTACTTTCAGCACTCTGTTTTATTTTGCTTATAGACATTACTTTGTATTGCCATATATAGTTCTCATGTGGCTTTATAGCTTCTCTCATGCTCTGCTTGTAAGTCCGGGGCACCTGAAGGAAGTTCCTCCTATATGGCTGTGTCATTTTCTTTAACTACATGTCCCATAATGCTTTGGGACTGTAGTTTTAAGACAGTTTGGGGCATTACTGTGGGTGGTGAAAGAGGAGTAACAAATTCTGTTATCGTGGCCACAGCCCTGCATTACATTGCATCAGTGGGTGTTCATATTTGCATACAATTTAGATGTGTAGCTCCCCTAATAACTACTGCAGTGAATGCAAAAAATAGGATTTTTATAAAGGCTTACCTGTAAAATCCTTTTCTTGGAGTACATCCCGGGACACGTGATGTACTCCAAGAAAAGGATTTTACAGGTAAGCTGTTATAAAAATCCTATTTTCTTTATCGTACATCACGGGACACAGAGAAGCATAGTAATTACTATGTGGGACGTCCCAAAGCAATGCTAATGAGGGGAGGGAGACCCCAAAAAAATTAAGCCGGGCGCCATCAGGCATGAGGAATCAAACTGCAGCACACTGCGCCCAAAGGCACTTTCCTCATTATTCCTTATGTCCAATTGGTAAAATTTTGTGAAAGTATGGACAGACGACCACGTCGCGGCCTTGCAGACCTGAGCCATGGAGGCTTGATGATGCACTGCCCAGGAACTACCCACCGCTCTAGTGGAATGTGCTTTAACCTTAAACGGGGGAACCATAGGCTTGAGTAATGACCTGTCGAATCCATTTGGAGATAGTAGACTTCAACGCTGCCTGCCCACATCTGGGACCTTCTGGTAGGATAAACAACATGTCCGTTTTATCCAGTCATCTTCCAGGACGGCACACCTGAGATGACGGTCCCACCTGACAGGAAACGCAATCAACAACCGAGTTTAAAAGGCCCCACCCTTCCCTCTGCCCCTCAGTTATTGATTGTGTTTCCCACAGGAAGGCAGCGAAACAGTTTGTTATTTTTTTTTTTTTTACTAAAGAGACTAAGGTCTGGGACCAAGGTCTTCCCCCCTGGTGCTTTCTGACCTAAGAGCAGTCAGTGGGGACTGCAAAGTCAGATTTTGGCATGAGCGTGTGACCAGGGGGGTTTCCCCATAGATACATTCTCAGGGAGATAGGCATTCAGCATTTCAAGATTCCTGAGAATGCTGGTGGTATTGGACCCGGTGAGGGGGTCCATGCTTTCCAGGGGCCATTCAATCCTACTCATACCTGATGGTGACTGATGGTCTGGAGGAGCCGCGCGGATGTCCCCGTTAGCTGGGCTGTGTTTGCTGGTGTTTCCGAATGAAACAAGTAACACAGGAAAATTTGCCGGACCGCAGTGCGGGCTTCGGCGTCCCCGGGGAGTCGCATGTCTGGAGCGGCGCAGGCGGATGATGTCACTTCCACGCGCCGGGCTATGCCAAAATCGGCATTCAGCCACATGCTGCAGTGCGGTTAACGGAGCAGGGGCCCGCGGTCCTGCGTCCCACCCAGCCTTCAGAAACGATCCCAAACGGCTTACAGCCCGGTCAGGGGAGGATTCGGCCTATCGCTACGGCGGGACTGCTCTAAGGCAGTATGGACAGAGTGGGATGGACCAGTGCCAGCAACGCAAGTAGCCACAGGGGGTGAGTGACTTCTGCTGATGGGGGGCAAGTGAGGATGGGGTAGCCCTCTTTTCACTCTCCCGCGGGCATTGCCATGGGTAACAAGCGTCTTTTTGTTTGTTTCATAGACCGAATGCCCTGCCCAAGAGACCACCAGCAGGTCTTGGGGGTAAATCCTCTTAACAAATCCAAGCGCTGTGGAAAGCCCCCGCAGGACCATACTAAGCCTTTCTGCTACAAGTGTATTTACAAGTTAGCAGGCAAGGAGACAGCGCAAGCCATGAAAGAGTGCAGAGCTTTACAAACTGAAATGCTCGCTACTCTCCAATCCTTTAAAACCACGGTAGCAAACAGAGAGGTAACTCCCGTAGGTACAGAGGATTACTCATCTTTGGTAGAGACCCAAAATAGTATTACAGAGGGATCCCAGGGACCATCTCTAACCTATTCAGATGTAGAAATAGAATCCTCAGTTCAAAGTTCTCAAGAAGAAGGGGAGGATTCGGATCAAAGTAGCCTGGGGGATTCTAGACCGGGCTCCAATCTCTTCTCTGCAGAGGATATGGAAGATCTCCTCAAAGCAATTTATGCTTCTAAGGACATCCAGCCACCGGCCACGCATGTCTCGGTCCAAGACAGATTGTACAGGGGACTCGGTAAAGCCCAAACCAAATCCCTTCCTGTACACCAATCTCTTAAGGATATTATTGTAAGAGAATAGAAGGAGCCAGAGCGCAGGGTCTTAAGACTAAAAACCTGAAAGCGTAGGTGCTCCTTCAAGCCAGAGGAAGAGGATAAATTCTTCAAATTTCCGCGTTTGGATGCCTCATTGGCCCAAGTGTCCAAACACTCGGATTTATCATTTGAAGATTCCGGCAACATTCGATATCCGATGGATAAAAAGTCCGAAACCTTGTTGCGCAGGGCTTGGGACGCCAATGCAGCCACTATGGGCCCTGCATTGGCCTCTGCATGCGTTGCTAGAAATGCGGATGCATGGGTCTGCAGACTAATGGACCATGTAGCGCAGGAGAGTAAATCTAAAGAGGTGTTGGACTTCCTGGAAGTGATCGGTAAGGCAGTAGCCTACTTAGCAGATACCGCAGTGGAAACGGCAGAACCACCGCCAAATCTGCAGCTCTTTTAAATTCCACCAGAAGAGCCCTTTGGGTTAAGACATGGGATGGAGATTTTACATTCAAGTCTCATCTTTGCGGGATCCCTGCTCTTTGGTTCTGATTTGGTGCAGGTACTATCTCGTTCCACAGAGAGGGGAAAAAAGTTCCCTGCTAAATTAAAAAAAAAAAAAAAGACGAGGCCCCCCTTCTAAAAACTGTTTTCAGGGAAAGAAGGAGCCAAAGAAAAAGGTGGGGATTCGGTTAAGGCAAGGAAAAAGGTAAGATCATTTTTTCCGGAGCTTCTACTTCCAACAAGGATTCCAAATGACTTCAACATAAAAGTTGTCCGAAGGCTCTTGTGGTTTCTCCCTCAGTGGGAAAGTATCACGCAGAGTCCTTATATCCTAAGTCTGATAAAGGAAGGGTACAAGTTGGAATTCTTGTCTCCCCCTCCACCAAACCTTATCCTGACCCATCTCTCCAAGGACCCAGTAAAAGCAGGGGACCTGTATTGGAGAATGTTCGGGAACTAGCGGAACAGCAGGTCATCATTCCTGTCCCAGTAGATCAGATCGGCCAGGGGTTTTATTCCCACATATTTGTGGTACCAAAACCATCCGGAAGATTCCGGCTGATTATACATTTATGAAAATTAAAACCAGTTCCTGGTTTACAAAAAGTTCAGAATGGAGAGCATCTACACGGTCAGGAGACACCTCCAGGAGGGAGTCTATGATTATGTTAGATCTAAAAGATGCTTACCTGCATGTTCCCATTTCCCCGACCCATCAGAAATTCTTTAGGTTTGCAGTGAATCTTCCCTAGATCTCGCACAATCCAAGGTGTTTCTAGGGTACCGGGTGGACTCGGTGAACCAAAGATCTTTCTACCAGTAGAGAAGATCATCAAAGTACAAATTGCAGTCTCTGCTCTGCTTGTTACCAGAGAGGTCTCTCTAAGGACCATCATGAGAATACTGGGACTCATGTCATCCTGCATCCCAGCAGTTCACTGGGCCCAATTCCATTCCCGGAAATTCCAGGGATTCCGTCTCTCCTCCTGGGACAGGAGAAGAGAATCCCTGGACTTAACAGTGTCCCTTTCAGAAGAGGCAAGGAACTCCCTAGACTGGTGGATCAGCGCAGACAACCTGTCAGAAGGGCGCTCCTGGACCCAACAGAATCCATTGATTCTGACTACAGACACAAGCGCCTGGGGTTGGGAAGCGCATATAGGAGAGCTCTTTGCCAAGGTCCTTGGGACCAGGAACAGAGCAAAGCCTCCTCCAATTTCAGGGAGCTGTTAGTGGTTGGGAAAGCTCTAAATTTCAAGGACCAGGTCCAAGGGAGAGAAGTACAAATCCTCTCGGACAATGCAGTAGCTGTGTCCTACCTAAATCATCAAGGGAGAACGAGGTCCAGCAGGCTGATGAAACTTTCCCAGGAGATCCTGGGGGACATGGAGAAAAAGATTCTCTCAGTTTAAGCGGTACAAATAAAAGGGTCCCTAAACATGCAAGCAGACTTCCTCAGCAGGCAGCCCATTCATCAAGGGGAGTGGGAGCTGAACAACAAGGTTTTCTATCTGGTAAGCCAACACTTTGGCAGACCAGAAATATACTTTTTTGCCTGCAAAAAGAACAGGAAGGTTCACAAGTACTTTTTCCTCACCAGAGAGCAGGACGCCTATGGGATAGATGCCCTAGCACAGAAATGGGAGTTCACCCTAGATTATGCCTTCCCTCCTCTGGCTCTCACCCCCAGGGTTCTACAGAAGCTATACAGGTCGAAGGGCTACCATATCCTGATCGCACCTTGGTGGCCGAAGCGAGCATGGTTCCCCACATAGAGAAGGTGGTCGATGGCTCCTCTGCTGCATCTCCCATTCAGACGCGATCTCCTCTGCCAGGGACCAGTGTTACATCCCGATCCGGGTTTCCTTCCCCGACGGCATGGTGTGTGAAAGGGAGATCCTCAGGCTCAGGGGATGCTCGGAGAAGGTGATTGACACACTCTTGCAGAGTAGGAATCCAGTCACAAGAAGAATATATGCTAAAGTTTGTAAGGTCTTCTCTCGCTGGGCCCAGCCTAAAGAAGGTTCTCTCCAGAGGCTTGCCCTGAACCCACTGGTAAAGAGGTTTTTGTCAGCCAGGGAAAGGGTAACACCGGTAAAGACAATTAGGTTTCCACCTTGGGATTTATCCTTGGTGCTAGACGCTCTGACCAAAGAGCCTTTTGAGCCGGTGGCTCACATTTCTGTTAAATTTCTTTCACTTAAGATGGCCTTTCTTCTGGCAATCACGACGGCCAGAAGGGTTAGTGATTTACAAGCTCTGACTATAAAGGAGCCTTTTTTGTTACTTTTAGAGGATAGTGTAATCCTCAGGCAAGATCCTTTATATTTGCCTAAGGTGGCCTCTGAATTTCACAGGTCACAAGAGATTTTTGTCAGACCCCAAAAAATGACAGAGGCAAGGCTTCATTTATTAGATGTTAGAAGGTGTCTTCTAGCCTATTTAGACAGTGAGTGAGTTCAGGAGATCAAATCATTTGTTAATTAATTTCTCCGGTCAAAAGAAAGGGCTTCAAGCCTCTAAGCCTACGATAGCCAGGTGGATTAAACAGACTATCGCAGTCGCTTACGAAAGGTCAGGAAAACCGGTTCCAGCCCACATTAAAGCTCACTCAACCAGATCTCTGGCGACCTCCTGGGCAGAGGGGGTAGGCGCTTCGATTGATCAGATCTGCAGAGCAGCAACTTGGATGAGCCAAAATACATTTCTGAGGAGTGGAGCTGTTGTCCCCTCAGGACTTGGCGTTCAGCAGGAAGGTCCTACAGGCGGTGATCCCACCCTAAAGTAGGTCTGAACTTCTTGCTCATCATCTCGGGTGTGCCGTCCTGGAAGATGACTGGAGAAAAGTACCAGTTACACTTACCGGTAACGGATTTTCTAGGAAATCTTCCAGGACGGCAGGCCTACTTCCCACTCTTAAATATTTGGTGATGTTTGTGTTCACAGAAGGTACCCTCTGACACTGGTGTGGATCTATACTTTGTCATAACTGAGGGGCAGAGGGAAGGGTGGGGCCTTTTAAACTCTGTTGTTGATTGTGTTTCCTGTCAGGTGGGACCGTGATCTCAGGTGTGCCGTCCTGGCAGATTTCCTAGAAAAACCGTTACGGGTAAGTGTAACTGGTACATTTCCGGACTTGAGCAGTAGCCCTAAGGTAGATCGTAACTGCTCTAAGTACGTCTAGCGTATGCAATGACTTCTCCCTTGCAGAACTAGGTTCTGAGAAAAAAGAAGGGAGAACTAGATCTTGATTTAAATGAAAGTTAGAAACAACCTTAGGAAGGAAAGCCGGGTGAGGCCATAGGACCACTCTGTCCTTCTGGAGAATAAGGTATGGTTCCTTGCATGATAAGGCCGCCAACTCTGATACCCTCCTAGCAGAGGTTATGGCTATGGAAAAAAAAACACCTTCCTGGTCAGAAGGACCAATGGAATGTGTGAGCCAAAGGCTCAAAAGGTTGCTTCTGCAAGACATAAAGGACCAGATTCAGATCCCACGGACACAAGGGGGTCTTGACTGGAGGATTAATCCAGATCACACCTTGTAAAAAGGTTTTGACCAGAGAATGTGTAGCCAGTGGCCTTTGAAACAAAATCGATAAGGCCAAGATCTGGCCCTTAATGGTGCTTAGGGCCAACTTCATGTCTGCCCCCATCTGCAGAAAATCTAGAATTCTGCCAATGCAAAACCTGCGGGGATGCCACCCCCTGGTTTCGCACCAGGCCACATAAGCTTTCCAAACTCTGGATGCTGGCTTTCTGGCATTAATTAAAGTAGACACTACTGAATTAGAGAGACCCCCTCCTTTTTAGGATATGGGACTCAACAGCCAGACCGTTAAATTTAGAGACGGTAAGGAAGGGTGGAATATCGGTCCCTGAGACAGTAGGTCTGGACGAAGCGGAAGGGTCTATGGATGCCCCACGGACATCCTTACAACTTCTGTGTACCAGGCCCTTCTGGGCCACGCCGGAGCGACCAGAATCGCTGGTTTCTCTTCCGACCTTATCCTGCGAAGGAGACGGGTTACTAATTGCAGTGGAGAAAACGCATACATTAGGGAGAATTGGTCCCATGGAAACACCAGCGCATCCGTGCCGCAAGCGAGTGGATCCCTTGTCCGGGACAGAAAGTTGTCCACCCTTGCATTGAACCTTGATGCAAAGAGATCCACATCTGGTGTTCCCCACCTCTGGCAAATGGCCTGGAATATGTTGGGGTGAAGAGTCCACTCCCCTGGGAGCAATTGTTGGCGGCTTAGGTAGTCTGCCTGCCAATTGTCTATGCCCAGAATAAAAACCGCAGATATGCAGGGGAGAGGGACAAAGGGAGGTCTAAGGCCTGAACCTTTTTGTTCCAGGCAGACAGGATGGAGTGTTGAAGTCCCCTTGAGTGGAACTGAGCGAATGGGACGGCCTCGAAAGAGGCTACCATTTTCCCCAGTAGCCGCATACAAAGGCGAATGAAGGGCCGACGCCTTGACTTGACTAGCTGAACTAGTTCCCTTAAAGCATCGAACTTTCTCTGTGGTATAAAGATCTTTCTTTGGTCTGTGATAGGTAAAGTGCGCTTAGGAAAAAATAAGTAGGACTGCTGCCCCCCAATAAAGGATACCCCACTAATGAGGTACCTAAGTGTATTGGTATGTGTGAAAGGGGTGGTGGCGCTGTCCCAAGCCCTGATAAATCAGAGATAACTGTGTCAGTGTGTTAGCTTGTGAAACCAGTACTGGGAATTCCCTATGTGCAAGTATATTGCAAATACAGTGACACCATTTACATCAAATAGTAAACATATAGGGCCAGATTCAGGAACACTTGCGCTGGAGTATTTGGATATGCGCCGCGTAACTGTGATGATGCGCCGTTGTTTCTATGTGCCCGTACCCACCAAACTAGATGCGCCCAATAACGGGTCATTTGCGACCGGCGGAACGTTCCGACGCCAGAGTATCGTCAGCGCTTATTTTCGCTGGGCGCATCAGTCGCGCCCATTGATTTCCCATGCAAATATGCAAATGAGGTATTTTTCCCAATTCACGAACGGATTAGCACCATACGCTGGCTACATGCGCCGCGCGTATCTGGTCCGTCCGGCGCAAAGTTATTTCTACAAAAGGCTGCTTTATCTTTACTCCAGATGGCCACAGGTCAGCAGGAGAGCAGCTACAGCAGCGTTACCGACGATAAGAGCTAGCTGAGCACCCCCACTTGCAGGACAACACCTCTGTCCATGCTTGTCTTTCAAATTTTACAGCCATGGAGGAAGACATCATAGGTCTCCATAGCCGAGATGACGGCTGACAGCTCCTGGCCATTAAAGTTCAGCTTTCTCCTGTGTGTTTGCGGGGAACGGGAGCAGCCATCTCAGAACAAAAGTAACATCACTGCGGGGAGGGGGAGCAGGATATACTTTAGTGCCGGAATGGCGCTTCTATGGGCGCATTTAAACGCCCAACGGAAGGCATTGCGCTGACGTTTCCCGTGCAGTGGTGCCGACGGAAGTTGTGAGCATGCGCACAAAGGGGGCGAGTGGAGCCTCACTCACTGCGCATGCTCCGTGGTTGATGCGCTGAACGTAAGCCTCTGCGCTGGGCTCCGCCCATCATTTACATATGATCACACCCAGTTCCACTTGCGTCGGGTTACGCCAGCGCATTATCGTTACTCTGGCGCAAGTTTACGCGCAACTGCTATGTGAATTACAGGACTTGCGCTGAAAGGGTCTTCAGAGTAACGTAAATGAGAAGCGTTACTCCAGAGGAAAGATACTCTCAGCTACCTGAATCTGGCCCATAGTGAGAAAGTGCAAATGTGCATAAACATGTGATTATTTTGTAAAGTCCATAAGTTCAAAAAAATCCAACGCAAAACTTTGAAAAATATGCAGTAATCCTAGATGCAAGATTCCGTCAGTGGTGATAAACGCTGTGGTCCGGTGCTCCCCCACCAGGTTCCCCACTCACCAGAGCCAATCACCCCTGCAGGGGTATTGAGCGTGTAGTCAGAGGGATACAGATATCCTCCAGTAATGCTGTCGGCCCAAGTTAGATATGTCCGTTAGATAGTATCATAAGGTCCTCAAAAAAAAAACAGGCTCCCATAGTGTAGTAAAAAAAGGGGGATTTTATTTTGCGCAATACAGGTGCAATGAGTAAAGGACAGGTTATAAAAATACTATACACTAAGAAAGTCAGCAATGTGGTATGTAAGAAACCATATCCCACAAGAAAAAAAATGTAAACAATAAAAATTAGTAGAGGCTAAAAACCAAAAAGTTACTGTTGTAAGTCAGCAGCACCTTCCGCGCTGCATCAGTCTCTCCCGTCACAAGCGAGGCGCTGGCGTGCGTTCCAAGCGGCTCAGACGGTGAAGCGGGAGCGTGCGTGCCTGACATGCTGACGTGCGTCACTGCGCTCGACTACGTTTCGTGATATGACTTTCAAGAGCGGCTTGAAAAAGTCATATCACGAAACGTACGTCGAGCGCAGTGACGCACGCCAGGCACGCACGCTCCCGCTTCCGGTTCACCGTCTGAGCCGCTTGGAACGCACGCCAGCGCCTCGCTTGTGACGGGAGAGACTGATGCAGCGCGGAAGGTGCTGCTGACTTACAACAGTAACTTTTTGGTTTTTAGCCTCTACTATTTTTATTGTTTACATTTTTTTTCTTGTGGGATATGGTTTCTTACATACCACATTGCTGACTTTCTTAGTGTATAGTATTTTTATAACCTGTCCTTTACTCATTGCACCTGTATTGTGCAAAATAAAATCCCCCTTTTTTTACTACACTATGGGAGCCTGTTACTATCTAACGGCCATATCTAACTTGGGCCGACAGCATTACTGGAGGATATCTGGATCCCTCTGTGACTACACGCTCAATACCCCTGCAGGGGTGATTGGCTCTGGTGAGTGGGGAACCTGGTAGGGGAGCACCGGACCACAGCGTTTATCACCACTGACGGAATCTTGCATCTAGGATTACTGCATATTTTTCAACGTTTTGCTTTGGATTTTTTTGAACTTATGGACTTTACAAAATAATCACATGTTTATGCACATTTGCACTTTCTCACTATATGTTTACTATTTGATGTAAATGGTGTCACTGTATTTGCAATATACTTGTACATAGGGAATTCCCAGTACTGGTTTCACAAGCTAACACACTGACACAGTTATCCCTGATTTATCAGGGCTTGGGACAGCGCCACCACCCCTTTATTTGGTCTGTGTCTACGAGTAGACCCAAATACTCGAGCCTTTGCACCGGCACTAAGGCTGACTTGTCCAAGTTGAGAACCCAACCCATGGACTCTAGGAATTCAACGGTTCTGTGTACTGCTGAGTTTAGATCGGCAACTGAACGGTCTACCAACAACAGATCGTCTAGATAGGCTACTATAGAAATGCCTTGAGATCTTAGATTGGCTAATAGTGGGGCCAGTACTTTCGTGAATACACGAGGTGCGGTGGCCAGACCAAAGGGTAAGGCCACGAATTGAAAGTGGCGCTGATTTACCGTGAAGAGCAACAGCTTCTGATAGTTGAGGAAGATGGAAATGTGTAAGTATGCGTCCTTTATATCGATGGACGCCAGAAGCTCCCCTCCTTGTAAGGAGGCAACCACCGACCGGATTGATCCCATCCGGAAAGACTGGACCTTTAGGAATTTGTTTAAGGCCTTGAGGTCCAGAATGGGTCTTGCATCTCCGTTTGGTTTGGGAACGGTGAAAAGATTTGAATAAAACCCCAAACCTTGTTCTTCCAGTGGCAGTTCTTCGATTACCCCTTGGGATAATAGATGATCCAAGGCCAATGGTAGGGACCTTTTTTCTCGGGTCTTTCGGGACGCTTGAGGCCAAGAAGCGAGGTGGAGGAAATTCCCTCAACTCCAGCTTGTAGCCCTTGGAAACCGTAGCGAGAACCCAATTGTCTTGGATCCTCCCTTGCCAAGCCTCTGCAAACAGCTGAAGTTTTCCCCCCACCCTGCTGAGTGGGGGTGAACCTTCATAATGCCGACGTAGATGCTGGCTTGGCTGGCTTATGGCTCCAAGGCTTTTTGGAAGTCTGAGGCTGGCCCTGCGGCTTCCCACCCGCATTAAACCGTCCGGGGGGCCGTCGGAACTGCCTGGTAGCGGAAGTACTAGCCATAGGAGAGAAAGATTTTTTAAAGGAGGGAGGACCCCTAAACCTTTTCTTTACTGGTAACAGTGTGCTCTTGCCACTGGAAATTTTCTGAATGTATGCATCCAGATCTTCCCCAAATAAACGCTCTCCATGAAAGGGAAACCCTGCCAGTAATTTTTTACACAGGGTTTAAGCCGACCAGTTCTTTAACCAGAGTAATCTGCGCATATGAACCAAAGAGAGAGTGAGACGGGAGGACTGTTGTATAGAGTCCTTGATAGCATCTATGGCAAAGCATAGACCCCTTTTAACTGGTCTTTTAAGGCTTGGCAAATACAGTAGGTGACTGGGATATTGTGTCAATCTCGCTCCCTTTCTCGGCGAGATTGAGCACTTGCGAGCCCCATCGCGAGAGCCAGCGCCGAGCTGGCTTGCCGCGATGGAGACAAAGCCGTCATAGAAGCGACGGGGATCCGACGCGGATTCCCGCCAATTCTACACGTGGGCGGAGTTTGTTATGAATCCTGAAGGAGAAATCCCCGCCGGATTTAAAAAAAAATCCGGCATGGGTTCCCCCCTCAGGAGCATAACGGGCCCTTAGGTCTGTTATGGGTTGTAAGGAGACCCCCCCTACGCCGAAAAAACGGCGTGGGGGTCCCCCACAATCCATAACAGACCCGTATCCAAAGCACGCCGGTCAGGAAGGGAGTGGGGGCGAGCGAGCGCCCCCCCCCTCCTGAGCCGTACCGGGCAGCATGCCCTCAACATGGGGGGGGGGGGGGGTGTTAGGTGCTCTGGGGCAGGGGGCGCACTGCGGCCCCCCACCCCAGAGCACCCTGTCCCCATGTTGATGAGGACAGGGCCCCTTCCCGACGACCCTGGCCGTTGGTTGTCGGGGTATGCGGGCGGGAGACTTATCGGAATCTGGAAGCCCCCTTTAATAAGGGGGCCCCCAGATACCGGCCCCCCACCCTAAGTGAATGAGTATGGGGTACATCGTACCCCTACCCATTCACCTGCAAATAAAAAGTGTAAACACAAATAAAACACACAGGGTATTGAAATATTTTATTAGTTGGCCGCCGGGGGTGTGTATGATCGCTTTTATAAAAGCGCCCCCCTCCGGCGGGCTTCTGTGGGGGATGGGTGCCGCCGTCTGGTTCTCTTCCACCGCCGGGGGGCGCTTTGATAAAAGCGCCCACCACCCGGCGGGCTTCTTTCGACGTCTTCGGCGGCGGGGGGGTTCTTCTCCCACTCTCCGGGGGTCTTCTCCCACTCTCCGGGGGTCTTCTCCCGCTCTCCGGGGGTCTTCTTCTTCTTCAGGACTCGGCGTCTTCTTCTTCTTCTGCTCTCCAGATGTTGACGCGACGCATCCTTCCGCTGTTATGCCGGGCGCGCGGCTCGCAGCGAAATATATAGGCCTGTCTGGTGACGTTGCAGTCCCATCATGCTCCGGTAGGTACCACGTGCTTCCTACCCACGTGGTACCTACCGGAGCATGATGGGACTGCGACGTCACAAGACAGGCCTATATATTTCGCTGCGAGCCGCGCGCCCGGCATAACAGCGGAAGGATGCGTCGCATCAACATCTGGAGAGCAGAAGAAGAAGACGCCGACGTCGCAGAAGAGGGGGCCGCCGCCGCTAGTAATTGAGCTAACACACGAAGATAGCGGCGGCGAGTCCTGAAGAAGAAGACCCCCGGAGAGTGGGAGAAGACCCCCGGAGAGTGGGAGAAGACCCCCCCGCCGCCGAAGACGTCGAAAGAAGCCCGCCGGGTGGTGGGCGCTTTTATCAAAGCGCCCCCCGGCGGCGGAAGAGAACCAGACGGCGGCACCCACCCCCCACAGAAGCCCGCCGGAGGGGGGCGCTTTTATAAAAGCGATCATACACACAAAATATTTCAATACCCTGTGTGTTTTATTTGTGTTTACACTTTTTATTTGCAGGTGAATGGGTAGGGGTACGATACCCCATACTCATTCACTTAGGGTGGGGGGCCGGTATCTGGGGGGCCCCTTATTAAAGGGGGCTTCCAGATTCCGATAAGTCTCCCGCCCGCATACCCCGACAACCAACGGCCAGGGTTGTTGGGAAGGGGCCCTGTCCTCATCAACATGGGGACAGGGTGCTCTGGGGTGGGGGGCCGCAGTGCGCCCCCTGCCCCAGAGCACCTAACCCCCCCATGTTGAGGGCATGCTGCCCGGTACGGCTCAGGAGGGGGGGGGGTGCTCGCTCGCCCCCACTCCCTTCCTGACCGGCCGGCCGGCGTGCTTTGGATACGGGTCTGTTATGGATTGTGGGGGACCCCCACGCCGTTTTTTCGGCGTGGGGGGGTCTCCTTACAACCCATAACAGACCTAAGGGCCCGTTATGCTCCTGAGGGGGGAACCCATGCCGGATTTTTTTTTAAATCCGGCGGGGATTTCTCCTTCAGGATTCATAACAAACTCCGCCCACGTGTAGAATTGGCGGGAATCCGCATCGGATCCCCGTCGCTTCTATGACGCGCTCGCTGGAATATGCTTTTACTATTCCAGCGAGTGCGAGATATCGGCAGCCTGTCGCCGAGATTCAGCGCGATGCTGGCGTGCTAAAAACACATTCTCGGCGGCAGGCACTGTACCAATAGCTGCAATTGCAGGCTGGGTTTACCCCTCTAGCTGTAGAAAACAAGGTTTTTAACAGCGTCTCTAATCTCTTGTCTGTCGGGTCTTTAAACACTTGAACATTGTCCACCGGACAGGTCAAGGTCTTGTTTACGCAGGACACGGCTGCGTTCACTGCGGGGATACCCCACTTCTTAGTGAATTGTTCCTCCATGGGGTATAAAACCGAAAACTTTTTAGGAGGAAGAAAAAATCTATCCGGATGTTCCCAATCCTTGTAGATAAGACCTTCCAGTAGGGGATGAACCGGGAAGGAATAGTTAGCTTGAGGAGCTTTTAAAGAGCCTAAAGAAGAGACTGAACTTGATGCTGGCTCTGAAAGGGGCAACTTGAAGGCCGAACGGACCATTTCCGTGAGGGACTGGACCAACAATTTTTTGGGACTGAGAAGCCGAAAATGGTTCTCCCAGGGTGGAATCCTCAGAGTCCGAGACCTCTGAATGACCATCTGCCTGGTCCCCAGAGGATATATCAACTTCTTCTGAGGATAGCTGTTCCGCGCTGAGGAACTCTGCAGAGGGAGAGGGAGACCTTGTGCGTTTTTCTCTTGAGAGAGAGGAAGCAATCAAGGTCGCTAATCTCTGCTCCAGACCACCCATGGCTGAGGCCAAAGCCTCCTGTGTCACAAAAACTGGAGCAGGCGGGACAAGGGCAGATGAGGCACCTGACAGCCCTGATGGTTTACCCTGGGCCTCCTCCAATTCATCAGGAGAGGAATTAGCCGCAGGAGCATGCCCGAGATCCTCCGAGCCTGATGGCGATCCCTTAGATCTCTTTGTACTTCTAGTCCCTGAGCCTTTAGCCATAATAAAGCTGAGGTACTCACAACAGGTGTAACCACTTGCAGACCTATAGACCAGCACTGACGCTGCTATTTGATGGTCGGCAAGGTGCAGAGCCCACTATGCGCCTTAAGCAAGTGTCACCGTCCAACAACCAGCAATAATACTGAAAACTTGTGCACAAGTACAGCCTGCAGCACTGATCAAGGGGAGAAAATATGACCCATACATGGATTAAAATTTGTCCGGTCCCTGCTGAACCAGCCAAATTAGATCCATGTATGGTCGGCTTTGCTGTGAACCAGCCACAATCTGAGACTTGAGTGGAGGAAATACAGCTTCACTGGCAAACATGCACATGGTCATCTCATTGAGTTTATCACCTGCTATATGCTGAGTGGATCGATTAGAAGTGAATGCATAGGAGGGTGCAGCCAGGAGCCACACAAGATGCTTTGGATTAAAACCAAACCATACCATATGAGAATATGCTTTGTTGATTTTGCATTCCAAAGGTTTCCAACCACATGTGTAAACATTTTTATTAAAATTAAATTAAAAAGTTGGAGTTCTGCTTAAAGGATAAAGAAACTCAATTGAACATTTATTTTTTATTTTTAATCCTAGTTGTTCCTACATGAAGCTACAGTTAGACTGATGGCTGGTGCAAGTCCTACCCGCACACACCAGCTTTTGCAACACAGCTTGCAGAAACGGCCTCCAAACGTCAGCAAGCCAGGTAAGCTTGAACGTTACTGTTTTTTAGTGGCAGCGCTACAGAAGTGTTAATACCGCTAATATTTCTCATAATACATGCCGATTAAACCATGATAACCGTCTGACTGTAGCAGCATCAGCCCACCACTGGGGGGATATTTGGAAAAACCTACAGCACCAATAGATGGAAAAGAAGCACTCGCTCAAGGAGCCAAAAATCAAGAGCTCAGATATTGTGTAATCATTTTTTACTGATGCATAAGAATCACATAAACATCCAGATGTCGGGTAGTGCAAAACATATACAGCCGTGCACTTAGATGGCTGCCAATTCTATAATTCGAGCAAGGTAGCAGAGTGACGTCGGTATATAGCTCCACCCTGACGTGTTTCATGCCAATGCATGTCTTCGGGGGGTGCTAGCAAGCGATATAAAAAATTAGCCCCTTTAACTAGCCTGTATAATCAACTAACAGTCTCTAGAGGGCCAACAAGAAGTGACCGTGCCACTTTGTTGAAGTCCCCCTGCCGCCACCGCCGCCATTGTTCCTCAGTCTGTATTACTACATAGAAAGCCAGAAGGGAAATACGGGAGCAAGTGCCATGCTATTATAGCCCGCAAGCATGGATTACTAAAAAGGAAAAGCCAATTTACAAAAAACTGTATTTAGAGGGAAAAACTAAATGTTAAACAGAGATAGTCATTCCAAATAAGCAGGCACATAGTCTTTAGAGGGCCAACAGGAAATGGCCAGTGCCATTTTGTTGAAGTCCAGCGGACATGACCTTTTCCCCTGCGTCTATATTAATGCGTAGAAAGCAAGAGCCAGAAAAGGAAAATGTGGAAACAGGCTCCATTTCTTTATAGCCCACTAGCATAAATAAACAAAATAGGAAAAAGCCCATTAACCACTTAAGACCCGGACCAATACGCTGGCAAATGACCCAAGGGGTTTTTGCGATTCGGCACTGCGTCGCTTTAACAGACAATTGCGCGGTCGTGCGATGTGGCTCCCAAACAAAATTTGCGTCCTTTTTTTCCCACAAATAGAGCTTTCTTTTGGTGGTATTTGATCACCTCTGCGGTTTTTATTTTTTGCGCTATAAACAAAAATAGAGCGACAATTTAAAAAAAAATGCAATATTTTTTACTTTTTGCTATAATAAATATCCCCCAAAAATATATAAAAAAACATTTTTTTTCCTCAGTTTAGGCCGATACGTATTCTTCTACATATTTTTGGTAAAAAAAATCGCAATAAGCGTTTATCGGTTGGTTTTCGCAAAATTTATAGCGTTTACAAAATAAGGGATAGTTTTATTGCATTTTTATTAATTTTTTTTTTTTTTACTACTAATAGCGGCGATCAGCGATTTTTTTCGTGACTGCGACATTATGGCGGACACTTCGGACAATTTTTACACATTTTTTGGGACAATTGTCATTTTCACAGCAAAAAATGCATTTAAATTGCATTGTTTACTGTGGAAATGACAGTTGCAGTTTGGGAGTTAACCACAGGTGGCGCTGTAGGGAATGTGTGCCCTAATGTGTTGTTTACAACTGTAGGGGGGTGTGGCTGTAGGTGTGACGTCATCGATCGCGTCCCCCTATTACAGGGATGACGCGATCGATGCTCCGGCCACAGAGAAGCACGGGGAAGCCGTTCTTCCGCTCCAGGGACGGATCGCCGCACTGCAGCGGCGATCGGGTCCGCGAATCCCGCGGTCCCGGTCCTGGAGCTTCGGACCGGGTCGCGGGCGCGCGCCCGCGACCGGGTACTAAAACCAACGTATATATACGTTGATGTGCCCAGCCGTGCCATTCTGCCGACGTAAATCTGCAGGAGGCGGTCCTTAAGTGGTTAACAAAAATCTGTATTTAGGAAAAAAAATCTTTTATATTAAATATAAAGTGTGTTCTAGTAGTTTGTCGGCATCTAAATGCAACACTACGGAAATTATTGGGGCCATACACGCAGATCTGTGTCTACAAATAAAAATGTGCACTGCCCTTTAGGGGCATATCTGCAGATTTTACGTACACGTGCTAATGTGTATGACTGCGTTGAATACATAAGTCATTAGAAAAACTGTACTCTTCTAGATACAAAAACCTGTGCTCCATGATAAAAATATGCATATGCAAAAGGCTAAAAGTTCATATATAGATATTGAATAACGTGTTCTTTTTGTCCCACCCGCCTCACTTTTGGATTTTTGCAAAATGTATCACAGGGCATAAAAGAGAAGAAGGGGTGACTGCACGATGGTTGTCAAAGTTGTTAACGGCTTATGAGTTGCGTTTTTAGTTATAGGCAAAGATGCAATCACCTTGCTGTATATTTCCTAGACAATTTAACCGGTTAAGGACCGCCGCACGACTATTTACATCAGCAGAATGGCACGGCTGGGCACATGGACGTACAGGTACGTCCCCTTTTAAGATGCCCAGCTGTGGGTGGTGGCGCGCTCACGACCCAGTCCTGTCCTTCGTTACCGTGGAACTGATCGCCGCTGGTGTCCCGCGATCGGATCACAGAGAGGAAGAACTGGGAGAGGAGTGTAAACAAACCTTTTTTCCTGTGTTAGGGAACGACGATCAGTGATGGCACAGCCACGCCCCCCCACAGTAAGAACACTCCCTTAGTAGCTCCCTTAACCACTTCACTGCCAGTGACATTTTCACAGTAATCGGTGCATTTTTATAGCACTTTTCGCTGTGAAAATGACAGTGGTCCCAAAAACGTGTCAAAAGTGTTCGATGTGTCCGCCATAATGTCACAGTCACGAAAAAAATCGCTGATCGCCACCCTTGGTAGTAAAAAAAATAATAGAAATGCCCTAAAACTATCTCCTAGTTTAATACGTATCGGCCTAAACTGAGGAAAAAAAATGTTTTTTTATTTATTTTTTAGAGATATTTATTATAGCAAAAAGTAAAAAATATTGTACATTTTTTTTTTTTTTTTTTTTTTTTAATTGTCGCTCTATTTTTGTTTATAGCACAAAAAAATAAAAACCGCAGAGGTGATCAAATACCACCAAAAGAAAACTATTTGTGGGGAAAAAAAGAACGGCAATTTTGTTTGGGAGCCACGTCGCACGACCACGCAATTGTCAGTTAAAGCGACGCAGTGCCGAATCACAAAAAGGGGCAAGGTCCTTAACCTGCATATTGGTCCGGGTCTTAAGTGATTAAGCCATTTCTTAACCACTTAATCACCGCCCTATAGACGAAATACGGCTATAGGGCGGTTCCTGTACTCTAACAGGACGTCCATGGACGTCCTCCGTTAGAGTCAGGTGTGCGCGCCCAAGCGGGCGCGCACACGCGATCACCGGTGCTCACCGGGTCCACGGGACCCGCAGCACCGATGATCGCGGTAAGGAGCCAATGGCGGCGGCTCCTTACCACGTGATCGCGGCGTCCAATGACGGCGCGACCATGTGTGTAAACAAATCTGACGTGCGTCAGATCCGCACGCCCGAGCGGGCGCGCACACGCGGTCACGGCGCTCGGCGGGTCCACGGGACCCGCAGCGTCAGTGATCTCGGTAAGGAGCCAATGGTGGCGGCTCCTTACCACGTGATCGCGCCGTCCAATGACGGCGTGATCACATGTAAACAAACCGCGTCACTTGCTGACGCCGGTTCTTCCCTCCTCTCGCTGTACCGATCGGTACAGCGTGAGAGGAGAGCGCGGATGGCTGCAGCAGTGTGGGATGGATCTGTGACTATTGCAGTCACAGATCCATCCATCCCTGCTCAGCCATCCCTGCATTAACTCCTTCCTTCCCTGCGCAAAACTCTGCATACCCCCCCCAATACTCTGCATACCCCCCCCAATACTCTGCATACCCCCCCCCAATACTCTGCATACCCCCCCCCAATACTCTGCATACCCCCCCCCAATACTCTGCATACCCCCCCCAATACTCTGCATACCCCCCCCAATACTCTGCATACCCCCAATACTCCTCAATACTCTGCATACCCCCAATACTCCTCAATACCCCGCAATACTCCGCAGTACCCCGCAGTACCCCGCAATACTCCGCAGTACCCCGCAATACTCCGCAGTACCCCCGCAATACTCCGCAGTACCCCCGCACAATACTCCCGCACAATACTCCCGCACAATACTCCCGCGCAATACTCCCGCGCAATACTCTGCAGTACCCCCGCGCAATACTCCCCCGCGCAATACTCCCCCGCGCAATACTCTGCAATCGTGTTTTTTTTAGGCTTCCCAGCCTAGAGGGGAGATGTGGGGTCTTATTGACCCCATATCTCACTGTAAAGAGGACCTGTCATGCTATATTCCTATTACAAGGGATGTTTACATTCCTTGTAATAGGAATAAAAGTAACCAAAACATTTATTTTTGGGGAAAAACGTGTCAAACTAAATAAAGTAAAATGAACAATAAAAAAAATAAAATAAATTACAGCGCCCCTGTACCCGTGTGCTCGTATACAGACGCGACCGCACACGTAAGTCCCGCCCACATATGAAAACGGTGTTCAAACCACACATGTGAGGTATCGCTGCGAACGTTAGAGCGAGAGCAATAATTTTGGCCCTAGACCTCCTCTCCAACTAAAAAGATGTAACCAGGAAAAACATTTAAAGCGTCGCCTATGGGGATTTTTAAGTCGCGTAGTTTGGCGCCATTCCACAAGCGTGTGCAATATTGAAGGGTGACATGTTGGGTATCTATTTACTCGGCGTAACTTCATCTTTCATATTATGCAAAAACATTGGGCTAACTTTACTTTTTTTTTTTTTTTAAGCACAAAACTGTTTTGTTTCCAAAAAAACGCGTTCGAAAAATTGCTGTGCAAATACAATGCGAGATAAAAAGTTGTAACGGCCGCCATTGTATTCTCTAGGGTCTTTGCTAAAAAAAGCATATATGTTTTGGGGTTCTATGTAATTTTCTAGCAAATAAATGATGATTTTTCCATGTAGGAGAGAAATGTCAGAATTGGTCTGGGTGTTCCAGAACGCCTGATGGCGTTCCCTGCATGTTGGGCCTCTGTATGTGGCCACGCTGTGTAAAAGTCTCACACATGGGGTATCGCCATACTCGGGAGGAATAGCAGAATGTGTTTTGGGGTGTAATTTGTGGTATGCATATGCTGTGTGTGAGAAATAACCTAATAATATGAACATTTTGTGGAAAAAAAATTAAAATAAAAAAATCTTGATTTTGCAAAGAATTGTGGGGAAAAAATGACAATTTCAAAAAACTCACGATGCCTCTTTCTGAATACCTTGGAATGTCTTCTTTCCAAAAAGGGGTCATTTGGGGGGTATTTGTACTTTTCTGGCATGTTAGGGTCTCAAGAAATGAGAGAGGCTGTCAGTACATCAGATGTGATCAAATTGATCAATTTTCAGTAATTGGTACCATAGCTTGTAGACCCCATAACTTTCACCCAGACTAAATATTATCCAATTTATTTATTTTTTGTTACCAAAGATATGTAGCAGTATACATTTTAGGCCAAATTTATGAAGAAAAATTACTTTTTTGCAAAATTTTATAATAGAAATGAAGAAAAATTCATTTTTTTACAAAATTTACGTTCTTTTTTCATTTATAGCGAAAAAAATAAAAACCGCAGAGGTGATCAAATACCACCAAAAGAAAGCTCTATTTGTGGGGGAAAAAAGGACAAAAATTTCATTTGGTTAGAGTGTTGTATGACTGAGTTATTGCCATTCAAACTGTGAGAGCACCGAAAGCTGAAAATTGGTCTGGTTATTAAGGGGGTTTAAGTGCCCAGTGGTCAAGTGGTTAAAGGGGTTGTAAAGCTTTTTGTTTTTTCCCCTTAATGCATCCTATGTATTAAGGTGAAAAAACACCTTGCAGTCACTGGCCCCCCTGAGCCCCCATTTTACTAACCTGAGACCCGAATCTCCTTGTGAGCAATCCTGCGTTGCTTTCACCGAGCTCTAGTTGGCTCTTCATTGGATGATTGATGGCAGCGCAGCCATTGGCTCCCGCTGCTGTCAATCAAATCAATGACGCAGTGCCGAGTCCTACACTAGGCCACCGAGTGTATGACACAGGAGCGCGCCCGCAAGGTAACCCCCTCAGGAGATGGCTTCCCAGAGGGGGTTAGCTCTTGCGCGGAGGAGCCGCCGTGGAACCCCAGAAGACGGTGTTAGGGGCCACTCTGTGCAAAACGAACTGCACAGTGAAGGCAAGTATGACATGTTTGTTTAAAAAAAAAAAAAACGCAAACTCATAGTATACCTTTAAGAGTGTATCGGTAAAGAATTTTGAAGGTTTAATTTTTTATTTATTTTTTTAAACAGGGGATATGTACTCCTTACCGGGACAGAGAGAACGAGCAACTGCCATCTTGTTGGCCTGTCGACACCTGCCTCTATCATTTTTATCCTCTCCAGGACAGAGAGTAGTGATGTTGGCTGAAGCAGCACGGACTTTGGAAAAAGTGGGCGACAGACGCTCATACCATGACTGTCAGCAAATGATGGTCAAGCTTAGTGGGGGCACGGCTATGGCAGCCTCATGAGCCTCAAAGACGCACTGTTTAAACCGCAGTCTGGCCTCATATTTATCTTCTTCTTTCAGGAATATACAGTCTTTTTTATTGATGTCTATCAAATGTGGGGATTTGAAAATAAGATTGAAGCTGAGAATGAATTCGGTGATATTGCAATATGCAATCAGCCGAACTGGAGTAAAAAGGGATGTTATTTAGTATTTTTAGATACTTTTAATAATGTAGGTCTTTCTACTCCTGAGAATGACATTGTGCAGTGAATATATCTTGCAGATTGTATACATTTCTATTTTTTTTTTGTATTCACACATTTATAAGCATCATGGACCACCCCCCTTTTTTTTTTCTTTTTTTTTTGATTTTAGTGGGAATTTTTAAAGTCTATTTCAGAACAGAGACACAGTAGTTGTAATGACATAGAGAACATGCTTGTCAAATCAAAAGAATGCAAAGCTACTCCTTTCTATTCTATTTGATTTCTATTTGAAATCTGATTTTGCTTATTGACACTGGTGTGGTATCCCAAAGTCTGCCCATAGACGCTTCTACCATTTATTCTGTACCTTTTTATGTCTGGAACATTTGTAAGTTTTGCATCAAGTTGGACCAAAACTTAATTATTCAGTCCAGTGCTGTTTATCATTCTATACTTTTATGCTACGATCATTGCAGAGTTCATGGAACATTCATAGCTCAGGACACCAGTGGGCTTATTTATTGAGGCAGTGCAAAGAGCAATCCTGATGTACCAAAGTCAGTAGCTCAAATCAGGCTGATGAAACTGGTGAAAGAGGGTTTCTGATTTGGTATTATGAATGGCTGCTCTTGACACAGCCTTACTTTTGCATTATTGAATTATCAGACGAAGCTGTGCAGTTTATCTACACACAATTTTTTTCAAAGTTTGGACACTTTTCATTTTTATTTTTTTATTAAATGCTTTGAGAAGTAGCCATGTGATTTGGGACCCAACTTTATTTTTATAATTGTCTTCATCTTTGCCGTTGGGTTGGTTTTTCCTTTTCTTAAGCCTAGTATACACTACTAACAACACAGAAGGAGCCGCTGTACTATCCAATGTTAGTACAGTGACCTCCCCTGCTGTGCTATTGTGTTCTGACAGGGGGGACTACCCATTGGCTGAGGGCCCTGATCGCGTGCTGATTGGCAGACCTTTTTCAGTCATGCCCCTTCGTCAGAAGCCGGCCGAATGGTTGGCTTCTGTCAGACCCGCTGCAGTCCACCTGGGCCAAATGTTGGCTGGCTGGTTTCTATTGCCGGTTTCTATCCGACCAATGCCGCTCGACATTTGGCCCGTGTGTAGTAGGCTTTACTTGTGTACTTTAGCGGTGAAGTTTAACAGAATTGCAGCTAAGCACACCAATATATATTTTTTTTATTAATGTCATTGTTCTGCAATGAATTGTCTGACAGCAAAAAAGAGTGGTAAGGGCCTTGTCAAGCTCTGGACTTTTGGTAGGTGCTGCAGGCACATAGGCAAAATCTGCTAGATCAAACAAAACCTATTGTGCCTGAACCCAATGAGCACATAGGCTTGATATTGTTGTTCACTAATTCTGTGTTATCCTTGTTCTATTATTTACATTGACCAAACAGGTATATGCAAAATGAATGCACTCATCCATAGATGGCTCTCCATTTGTACTTTTTTTGGAACATTTATCAGAAAGTTATATGTAGAACAGGAGCACTGCACTGTAAACTGAAATAATTTCCAACTAGCAACTTCTATTGAAAATTTCCCTTCTAGGGGTTAGAATTATCACTGTACCATGGGGACGTGTGCCTTTTTACTAGGTCTAAGACATGCATCTGTTAGAATTGAAAAAGTAAAAACATTTTTTTTGAAAATGTTCACAAATATATGCAGAAATCTTTGTTTTTTGACAAGGAAGTCTCCTAATAATGTTTTACCTATGTGTACTTAACTTATCCGTAACTTATCAACAGTTTTATTATTTGTCGTCATTTTTAGCAGAGGGACCGACATTTGTTTCTATTTTCATATTTGAAAGCTGTATTTAATGGTTTTATTATATAACTTTGATTTAGTGTTATGTAATTTTATATATTAATTTTTACAGTTTTAGCATTTATTTTAAACTGTCTTCGTTTTACAACATTCATTGACATTATATTTCAGTTTCTTGGGAGTATTGGACCATTATTTCTGGAGGTATCCATTCATGTGCTCCCATAATCTCCTCTGTCCCCCACCAGCCGTGTTGCATTGTCATCTTCTCTTTTCAAATATAAGTTATATACCTAAACATGAAAGAATGTAGCAAATTCAATGAGAATATTTTCTTCTTGAAATATGGAATTTAGGGTGACTTAAAACTAGAGTCCCATTTATCGCAATTAACTGGAAGCATTCATGTGCTAAAACACACAGCAATTACGTGAAAATGTGCAATATCATAATGCTTGATTCCATATGATTAAGTGTGTCTACTATGAATAAGCCCTTAATGCCTGAAGTATGTACTCTAATAGAAATATATTATGTATCCAATGTAGGACAAGATAGTTCAGATTACGGTTTCATCATAAAAAAACGTTGCTTCCTAAATATTTCCTTAAATCATTGGCTTGGAAATTAATGCATGTACTTTAGCCTAAATTCACATAAACATGCCTTTTTCATTGAGTTTTTGGTGCATCATCATGTGCTCCTTTTGTTAGAGGAGGAGACTCCTTTTTTCTTCTTTTTTTTTTTTTTTTTTCTTGCTCTACCATTGTAGTCTGTGAGGCCACAAACTATGCTGCACCAAAAGTACCAGCACCTTTTCAGAAAATTGTTGCATTGACGTGAAAAGGGACCAGAGTATAATGTGATTTCCTTTGTCGCGCATTACAGCCCGACAGCACACACAGGCGTAACCAAACTGGTGTGACCTGGACCTTAAAGAGGAAATGCTATTTTCTTTTGGCACAATGATTGTGTAAAAAATGTCACACTGCACATTGAAATCCCCCACACATTTTTAAAATGTAACATTTTTTTGGTTATTTATTTACACACCAAGCAGCATGCCGAGCATCAGCCATATTTAATTAAAGCTTGTATTACTAAGTGGTGGCAGCTGGTGGTCAATATTTTGCAGCGCTCTATCCACTCGCACAACCACCAACCCCACATGTGATCTGTGGCCTTAACTTATACTGCAGTAGAGGTGCGGGGAGGAGGACAAGGTGGTGGTGGTGGTGCGCTGCTAAATCCAGGCTCCTGAAAGAGGCTGTTGGTGCCGCTGGGACTGTGGCTTTTCCTCCTGGTTAAATTGACTGGGAGTCTCAGGACTCGCTTCCTGATTGGCGAGGAGGAGAAGTCATAATATTAATTTGCTAATGTCACACAAGTGGGTGGGCTCGGGGTGCAGTGCTCTGAGGCGCCCTACAAATCCGATTAGGGGCCAGGCACATGGATTACGGGGGGGGGGGGGGGGGGGTGCCCCTAAAGGACAGGCTGCCACTGGTGCTAACAGACTTGCTATTAACTTAAAAATGGCCATAAAAAGGCACAGGAGATTTTCTCGGATTATGGTCTTGCTCGTCTATTGCACTGTTTTGTAAGCGGTCTGATCACAATGAATAGGCATACTTTTAAAAAACTAGATCCAGGAATCAATTGCAGTGTCACTACTGAATCCTAGTAAACTGAACTGTCCAAATTTAAGTTCCCAATCGGAAAAATTCAATGACGTCCCCCATCCCTGTTTCAGCTGCACTTGCCGCCATTGATGGTACCGTTTCAGCATCCAGTGCAGTGATTCTAACGTTGGAAAACCGATTTCATGTTCCTTTTCGGAGCACATCAGTCAATTAGAACTGTACTGATTTTTCCCGGCATTTCTAGGAAAACGGGAAGGACAGCTTGGATTACTAACTCCAGTATTGCTGTGTGGACAATGAAACTGTATCACCCACAAAGGCAAGTACAGTGGTAAGGATGTTGACCTTTTTTTTTCTGATAAGGTGAACTAATGCATTTAGAGGTTTGAAATATTTTATTAAATCTGGGTAAATATTTATGTACACATATATACATATATACATGTGTAGTTTTGTATAATACACAGATATATCTGACAAATTTTACAAGACTAAAAATTTACATCCACACCTCTCACATTTTTAAGAATGTGTGTCATTCTGTATATTCAAATGCAGTGCGCCTTAGGCCCCTTTCACACATCCGCCTCCGCTCGTCCGTTTTTACAAGTTTGTAAACGGACTTGTAATGGTTCCCTATGGGATCGCTTCCGTTAGCGGATAATGCATCCGCTAACGTTCGCAAAGATCTGCGTCCGTCTGGATCCGGTTTTTCGGACGGAAGAAAACCTTTTTTCTTCCGTCCGGCGGAACAGATCGGATGACTATGGACAAACGGTCCGTATTCATCCGGTTCCCCATAGGGGAGAGCGGAAGAGAGACAGGGAGGTCCCTGCACAGTGTGCGCGGACCGCCCTGTCCGCCGACAGCTGAGCGGGGATCCCCGCTGAGCCGACGGACACACACGGAAAGGACCCTTAGTGAGCTTTCTTGAATTGATATACTTCTGAACAAAAAAGACCTGTATAATGCTTTTTTTAATAGTTTTTATATACAAATAATTTGCTTATTTGTAAATACGGCTTCTTTCTAAAAGTATCGCCACTATGACTTTACATGCTGTACAATTCTAGTAATTTCCTCCAAATAGATATAAGCATGTGTATATTTTTGGATGTATTTATTTTGTTTAATTCTTAGTTTAGTACAATAAATCTGTCTTATTAGCTTGAGATTGCCAATTTAGTTTGTGTGGCTGCAGGAAAAATGAAATGCGTGCTGGCAAGCCGGTTTTCTGTTTGGGAGAATTTGGTGACCTATTATTCCAACTCTACCACACCATTACAAAGCCAAATTATGGTGTTTTGATCCTAAGAAGGATTAAAGGCAAAATAGGGGTGTCTCAGGATTTATTTTGGAGTTGGCAGTTAATGTATCTTGGATCGGCCAAAAATGGATCGATTCAGTAGGTACTAATCGACTTCTGTGCAACTGTCCTGTCTGTTTCCCATGCAGCTAGCACCACTGGCCATAGCCAGTGGTGCTAGCTTATTATTATTATTTTTTTTATGGCACATAATTGGGTTTTTAAAAAGAATATGTCTTCACCTTATGCATTAACATTTAATTTAGTAAAACCGCTTCTACTCTTGTAAATCAACCCATTGCATGTCAACTACAAATGCGTGTGTATATTCTGCAAAAACAAATTGGACCCAAACTTCGTTGCTCCAAATATTTTGTTTCTGTGCTTTTTATCCTGATGTTTTCCATTCTTTATCTGTAAATAAAACATGTACAGACTATGTTTAAAAGGGCCTTTTTTGTTTGTTTTGTTTCCCCCCCCCCATTTGCTCTGTCTGGTTTTTATTGTATTCATGTGTGTTTACTTTTATACTTATGTAAATATATCTATATAAATATCTATGGTTGTCAAGAAAAGAGCAGTAAAGTGTTAGATCTGGCCATGAAATATTTTCAGTGTGAACTGCAATGTTTTGTAAGTAGTATCCAAAATACACATTTACCAAAAACTATGCATTTTGTTTTGTTTTTTCCTCTGTGCCTGTTAAAATGTTTTGCAGAACAGAAATGCATTTTACTGTATCTTTAACCCAACGTTTTTCAACCAGTGTGCCGCGGCGAGTCCCCAGGTGTGCCGCGGCAAAATGACCCCAAATATTGGCAGCTATGGCTGCTATCTAATGTAACACTACTGCTGGGCACTTCCTTATCATTTGACTCTACAAAGGTGTTGGTCCGCTGTGTAAAACTCATTTCCCGGCACTTAGGAAGCTGTGCGAGCCTCCCGACCGCGTCTTGCCAACCGAATACGTCATCGGTTGCTATGGGAGGGTCGGATGCACTGCTTCTGTGACGTGGGAGCCGCGGGTACCGTCCTGAACTCTGCCTGGCACGCTTTTTCCTGAGGGGGAAGAAGAAAGAGTAGAGTCACCGTGACCAACACTGCTCCCCTGCCGGCAGACATTGCCACCCGCTCAGAGAGGGAGAAGGCCCTGAAGCTGAATGAGCAGCATCAGGCCATCCTGTCTCGTATGCTGAGGGAGGAGGACAAGTACTGCGCTGACTGCGAGGCCAAGGGTAAGGTGGTGAGGGGGGCTCTGCTATGAATAACCAGCTGTCTCGGTCACTGACACCCCACATCCTCCATTCATGGCTACAGCACTCTTGATCTGATTGGTTGTTGTGCAGCTCTGACAGTTCTTCTTTCCGTGTATGTGTACACATGTCTGTTAGTGTGTGTGTGACAAAAGTAGTTCTGATGGTACAGGAATAGGGGGGGTCAGGATTAAAAGTAACATACATAAAGACAGATGTACGTGTGTCTGTGCACATCTGTCTGTATGTTACTTTTAATCCTGACCCCCCTATTCCCCTATTCCTGTACCATCAGAACTACTTTTGTGAGGTTCAAGATAGCAGCAAGGACTGCTGCTCCTCTGAAAAGCAATTTGTGTTCATATCGCTTTTCAGGGGCATTTGTCAGCCAGTAAAGAGGCATATCTTGCCTCCTCACCACCTGTTTTAAGCCCGTAAATGCAATGCACACAGTTGCGGAGTAGTTGCAGTGCAGCCCCATTCACCCTGGGTATACCTCCAGCTGCAGCCACAGCATGTTTACACCCCCAGCTGTTGCCTCTGCAGCTAAAGGGGCAAAAGTTGGGGTGGTAAAAACAGCTCAACCATATCCAGCCTGATATGTGAACAAGCTCTTGGTTCTGTGTGGATGCGTGCTGCATGTAGGGCAGCTCATTCATTTCCCTACCTTCAGTAATGCGGGGAAAGAAGTCCCTGACCCTTTTTTTTTTAATTGTGCCATAACAAAAGCAACCCATGTTTGCCAATGGTTGGGGCACCATTAACAATTAATGGCACCCCTAAAGAGCAGAGCATTTGTCTGTGTGTTCAGAACAAGCGCGATTTTGCACGTGTTCCGCAACACACATCAATGTGAACCAAGTCTTGGACAGGGGTGCCTCAAGACTGAAAATACTTTTCAAGGACGCCCCGACTGGAAAAAGGTTGAGAAACACTGCCTTAACCCATGGATGTCCACAGATCAACAAAACCTTTGTGAACATAACACATTTTTTCATTTTTGTATGCACTGGCTTCTCAACAATAACTTGCTTCTTTTTCTTTTTTTTACCACTTTACATTTATAGTATATGTGAAAATCATTCCATTTGTTTTTTTTATAATGAGCAAAGAAATGGATAGAAAAAACAAAAAAAATACAGTTCCAGTTCTGTGTAATAATACAATATGTATTTTTGTATAATTAATACTAGACAAAAATATTGGACAGTGTCAGTGCTGTATGGTCAAACAAGGATATATTTTATATATTTCATTTTCTAGGTCTGCACTGACTTACCGTATTTTTCGCTCTATAAGACGCACCTAACCATAAGACGCACCTAGGTTTTAGAGGAGGAAAACAAGAAAAACAAATATTCTGAACCAAATGGTGTACTATTTTTTTTTTTATTATACTACTACTATAGGTGGGTGGTGGACACACAGCAATACCATCCCACCTATCAAATCAGCTCAGCTACACTATATCTGGTGGTGGTGGTGGACACAGCAACCCCGCCCCCTTCTCAGATCAGCTCAGGGTAGCAGGGCAGACACAAACACCCCTTAAGCCTCTTCTATCACATTAGCTCAGGTGATGAGCAATGGATACCATACCAGCTCACACCTCCCACCCCTTATCAAGGGCTCACCTCAGGCAGTGGAGGACACTGCCATTATAATCCCCTCTGGCTGGCTCAGATGTACCCAGGAAACAGCTAGAAATGAGAACTGGGGACATCGTTTACAGCAGCAGCTGTGGGGGAAGGAGCAGGAAGTCAGACAGGACTAGACCATGGCGCCGGAAGGCGGGGGGGTTCAGCTGAAAAAAAAAAAAAAAAACAGCAAAAGCTTTTCACTGCCTTCAGGATGGTGTCACCTCTGGCAGGTGATACACCCGACCTGGGTGAAGAGCGCACCCCCATAGCACCGCTACTGACATCGCCCATGTTTTGACACCCGGGGAAAAACGTCTCCCCCCGCTCCCTCTTGGTATGCCCCTGCTAGGATGCGCTGCACATTTCTGTCATCTCTCCTTCACAGAGAAGGAGAGAGGGATTTTGACACGGCGGCGGTGGCGACGGGGGGGGGTCAGTGCCTGGTCAGTATTCACACTATAAGACGCAGGGACATTTCACCCCGTTTTTGGGGGGTGAAAAAGTGCGTCTTATAGTGCGAAAAATACGGTAATTCACTGATTTAAAAAAAAAAATCTTATTGTCTGACCTATTTAATCTTCCTCAACTGAAGCACTAACGTATTTATAGCGTAATGTGTTTGTTTAATAAAGCCCAACCCTGAAAGGGCACATGCGTGAATTTTCCCGCATAGCCATGCCCTCTCGTCACCTCAATCCATAATACAACAGCCACACAAGACTCTTTAACAGCTTGGAATAGGAGTCCATGACCCCCTAGAGACCATCTGACTTATGATGGCTCACTTTTTTTTTTTTTTTGAGGACATATATTATGAAGGATCTCACTAAAATCACAGTGCCTAGTCCAAGATGGCAACGTACCGGTACACACTGCTGCCGCTGCATGAATCGCAAAACCACGGAAGATCATCTGATTCTGAGAAAACATTTGCGGAGGATGACATTTATCCCTCCTTTGAGCAGAAAAACAATCGTTGTCTCAACTCTCAGGACACAGAAGGTTCAGAAATGCCTCTTTCACACTTAAAGAAATAGCACACATTATTCAGGAGGACACCCTTCTTATGTCTAGGTTTGTTGCAATGGGAACTTGCTAAAGCCACTACACAGACCACTAAGGAAATTAAAGTTTCTCAGAACTTCACTACAGAACCAGCTTGTCAACGTTCTTAAATACAGCTCTTAAAAAAACATATCCAGGAGATAGAATTTTCAAATCTGAATAATTCCAGATGGGATGGAAGCTCTCCTCATATTATTGGGAAACCATACTTTTTCAAAATCAAGGAAGCTGTGATAAAGCCCTCTAGGGACTGTGATACTTTCCAGTTTGAGGATTGGTTCAAACTATTGCGAATTCGCATTTAATTCGCAATAGCAGGAGATTGTGAATGGCTCTCTATGGAGCCAGTTCACATATCTTAGATGCGGCAAAGGTGCAAGTTTGTACATGAGCCCTGTGTGTCTTTTGGTCCATTTCACATCTGAATTCAGCCCAAAATTCGGGCTGAAAGGGTGAACTAGGACCCCTGCAGGGAGCTGCATCTGTATTGGGTGTGAACCGAGCCTTAAGGTTACTAATGCATGTGTGAGATAGTGCTGGACCAGTGGCTGGTATAGTATTTATGCAAGCACTGAGGGCTTGGTCATCTTTAGAGGAGCTTGTACCCAATGAAGGTGTTGTGTAGGTGAACCTTGTCAAGGTCTTGGGCTGCTGCCTCTTTGCAAGTGATTGAAGACTCTCAGCAGAATACCTAGGCTGGGTATCATGACAGCTGCATCTCTGTTCTCATCACATCCACCACTACAGCCCTGATGAAGGGGGATGCATTTACCCTGAATTGCTTAGGCGTTGCCTGTGAACTTATCAACTTCAATAAACTTCCTAAATATTCCCTCAGGTGTGATGAGCTTTTATACCGAGCGTACCTCTACACCCCAGTTTAAAGGTGAGGAAGTGCAGACAGATAAAGACCTTGTTATGGTGCAATAAAAAAACATGAATTGCAAACGCTCCAGTAGCCCAAGCGGTGATATAATGTTGTATTTCCTGGTTTCTGTATTTCCTTGGTTTCTTCAGGAAGGTAACACACTACTTTGTGATCGCCACGCTAATTGGGATCTTCACCAATTTCTCCTAAACCCTTTTCACACTGCCAGCAGGCTGTGTTGGTGGTAAAGCGCCATATTTAACCCCTGTTTGTGGCTGAAGAAAGGGTGAAATGTGCCTGAAAAGCACCACTGCTGAATCGCTTTGGTTGCACTTTGGCAACGCTGCTCATTCATTTAAATGGGCAGGGGCAGTATATACACTGCTTCAAAGATGCTGCTTGCAGGACTTTTTCTAACATCCTGCAAGCGCACTGGGGCTGCAGGGGAGGAGTTTTTCAGGTGCTTTACATGGGCTATTTTTAGCACTAAAAAAAATGCTCCATGTGAAAGGGGTCTTAGGCCACTTTTCTCCTGTGGATGAACCTAGGCCTGAACCTAATGCAGGTGCCAACCCTTTGCTCTTATGTTCCTGAACTCAGTCACTTTACAATGCTACACCATTCTGAAAACAAGAAAGCAACACGTGGTTAAAATGATCTGTGGGGCAGCTAGCTAGGAGGCCAAGTGGCTAGCACTGACTAGTAGCACTGGGGTCATCAGTTCAAATCCCATTTTTTTTTGCACAGATGGGAGATTTTTATCATTTACATTTTTTTTAACCCTTTCATGCCTAAGCCTATTTCTTACAGATTTTAACTTGTAAGCAACAAATGCATTTTTTATAGAAAATTACTTGGAACCCCCAACCATTAAAAATATATATTTTTAGCAGAGACCCTAAAAAATAAAATGGTTTTCGCAATATTTTATGTCTCACGGTATTTGCACAGCGGTCTTTCAAACGCACCTTTTTACAAATTAAAAAAGCTGAAGAGTAAAGTTAGCCCAATGTTTTTTGTAGGATATGAAAGATGATGTTACGCCGAGTAAATAGATACCTAACATGACATGCTTTGAAATTGCACACACTCGTGAAATGGCGAGAAAAAAAATCTCCATAGGCGATGCTTTAAAAAAATTAAGTTACCAGGTTAGAGTTATAGAGGAGATCATTTGCTAGAATTCTTTCTCTCACTCGAACGATCACGGCGATAACTAACGTGTGATTTTAAAACACTGTTTACATATGTGGGCATGACTTGCGCATGCGGTTTCTTTGCTGTGCAAATTTTTTTTTAAGATTTATTTTCTTTCTTTTACATTTGCTGCCCCAGGCGCGGCATTGGGAGGGGCACCACAGCTGGTACTGATCCTCCTGCAGCAGCTGAAAGGCTGCTTCTCCTCCTCTCCCGCTAGCATTCAACTGCTGCAGGAGGAAAATACAGGGATCGGTACGTACCTGTAAAAGCTGAACCCAGCTGCCACTCCTGTTTCTGCCCCTTCTTCAGCTAACAGCACTTACCTCTGCTCCTAGGCTAGTTGTGCTGTGCAGGCTGAATAAAGACATTGGCCCAGATTCACAGAGCGATTACGCCTGCGCAACTGGTGTTGCGCATGCGTAAGTCTAAATGTGCGCGTGCGTTTAGATGCGCGCGATTCAGAAAACGATTTACGCCAGAAATCAACTTTTTTTCCGGCGTAATTTCGTTAGACAGACGCATCCGTCCGCGCAAAAATGCGGTAGACACACCATTGATTTGCTAGTCAAATATGCTAATGAGGGAGTTGCGGGGATCCACAAAAAAACGCAGTTGCTGCACAGGCTACGCGATGTGCGCAACAGCAAAATGTCCTGTCTAAAGTTAGAGCACCTAAAAGCTGGTCTAAATTTTGAAAAAACGTCTACATCTCACAGAAAGCAACACCGTTACTGAGGAGCAGACCACACACACGTGTTGCACTACAATTTGACTGCCAACATGCCAGGGGCATCGTCGCTCATAACTGCACTAGTGAATTTAGATGACCAAAGAAGGAGGAGGGCACGGAGGATGGCACGGGAGAGGATATACCGCACACGCATAGACCTGTTTGGCATGAGTGATTCTGAGGTGTATCGCATCTTCAGATTCCCCCCTCATGCCATCCTGGAATTAACCACAACCTTGCAGGAGGACATCACCAGCCCAACACAACGCTCACAAGCAGTGCAGCCACTGGTCAAGGTCCTGGCAACACTCCATGTCCTTGCCAGTGGCTCTTTTCAGTGTACAAGTGGAGTGGTGGCTGGGATGTCACAATCCTCCATGAGCAGATGTGTGCACCAGGTTGTCCCTGCAATCCTCACACGCTTGGCCAACCAAATCATCAAACCAACCACTGAGGACCTGCGGCTGAAGGCAATGACAGATTTCTACAGAATTGCCAGATTCCCACGCACCATCGGGGCCATTGATTGCACACATGTGGCACTCCAGCCCCCCCTGGAGACAGAGCACATGTACCGCAATCGGAAGAATTGGCACTCCATCAACGTACAGGTGATAGTTGATGCCCAAGGCCTCATATGGCACGTCCGTGCCAAACACCCCGGATCCACCCATGACAGCTACATCTACAATCAATGCCACATCCGAATGGAATTCGATCAGAACGTGTATGGGAACACCTGGCTGGTTGGTGAGTGACATGGGAGTCAGGCATGACTATCCCCTCCCGTGATGCACACCTCACAAGTGGCACATGCATGACTAACATTCTCCTGTCTTTTCCCTTCCAGGTGATTCTGCATATGCACTGGGACCCCATCTCATGACTCCTATCCGGAACCCCCAAACCCCAGGGGAGGAAAGATACAATCAAGCACACATCAAAACCCGAGCAGTGGTGGAGCGCACCTTTGGCCTCCTGAAGTCACGTTTCCGATGCCTGGATAAGTCTGGGGGTACACTGTTGTATTCCCCAAACTTCGTGTGCCATATCATCGTTGCATGTTGCATGCTGCACAATCTCGCAGTGAGGAAGGGCCTGCAGGTTGAGCTACGTGATGACCTGACCCCCCAACCAGACAATCAACCCCTAACCGAGGATACCCCGTCTTCTGAGGGAAGAGCAGTCAGGAGACAGCTCACATTGGGCATCTTTGCACGTTAAACACACACATTAATCATGGCACAATGAGAATGCATGCATGCACACCACTATGGTCCCTAGCACACACACCCCACATCCTCATCAAATTGGATTGGCACCAGTCCACCATGCAGGACCAATTATGTCACTGTACATTCATACACCATTCACACGGACCTGGGAATCACTTCTCCCTGGTCCTGGGGAACCCTTCTCCACCAAAATTGAGGATGACACCCCTTTTCCAGCAGGAATGTCACCCCCACATTCAAACACCATGCACAACCCAAAATTTAAAAAAAATGTCAGCAAAAAAAAGTCAGCAAAAAAAAAAAAATGCAAAAAATGTCAGCAAAAAAAAAATGCAAAAAATGTCAGCAAAAAAAAAACAACCCAAAAATGTCAGCAAAAAAAAAAATGGGGGGAAAAAAAATTATTGCCCTCTGCGTGAGCCACGCCTGGGGCGCCCCCGGCCACGGCCCCGGCCCCTCAGGGGAGACTCATGGGGAGGGGCAAACCCGGGGAAGGAGGAGCAGCCCCTGATATCTGCCCACCTGGCGGCCTGCCCTCCAAGGCCACGGCAATTCTGTCCAGGGAAGCACCAATTGTTGCCGTGTTGGCCTGAATAGCCTGGGTAAGGGCCCTCACATCCTGCCCAACGCCTGCTGCTGTAGTCTGCAGTTCATTTAGGCAGGTTGTGAAAGCCCGGGAGTGGGAGTCAAGGTTACCCAGCGTATCCTTCATGGAGGACAGGCTCTCCTCCACCCGCCCAAAAGTCTGGCAGAGCTGTCCCAGATGGCGGGTCTGGAGGGCCTGGTCCCTTCGCAGACTGGCGGGCAGGAGATTGGGCGCCCCCCTGGTGCTCTGGGATGACATCCTGCCTCCAGCTGATGGTTGTGGGCGGGGAGAAGGGGAGGCCCTTGTGAGGGGAGCCATGTTGGGGGAGGAGGGGGGGGGCTCCCCCTTAGGGAGGGCAGGCTTCTGCCAGCCAGAGGGGAAGAGTCCGCACAAACCACTCGTCCAGTGCCTGACTCCTCCTCCTCCTGATCGTCCTCCTCTTCATGATTCCCCTCCTCCTCATGATCATCCTCCTCCTCCTCATGGTCGTCCTCCTCCTCTCGAACCTCCTCCGCGGACTGTGGCCTTGTTGGGGGGGCCTCATTAGGCTGCTGTCCTGGTGTTGGAGCGGTCAGTCCAGATGGCCCTGCACCCTCCTGCACATCTGTGGATGACACAAACCATTCACAGGTTGGAGGATCCACACACTTGCCACATATTCCCTTTCACCCCCTCCCCCACACATGCTACACACCTGATAGAAAAAAAAACCTTACCTGGCACCGCGGGGACCGGACTTGTGTCAAAGCCTGGCAGGCCCTCCACTTCATGCCGGTGAAAGGTCGGGGCCACCACATGCTCCGTCGCTGTAAGCCTAATACGGCATGGTGGGCCCCCTCCTGTGCCCCTGGCATGGGCATGCATTGCGGCCAGTTTCTTTTTCACCTGACGCCAGAGATCATTTATTTTTTTGTCGATCCCAGACCGGGTCCGTGTCTCCCCCTCCCCCGAGGAATTCACCTGCTCCGTGATCCTATCAAATATCTCCCTCCTCCTGGCCGGGTGGTGGTGGCACTCTGCGGGCCGTGGAGAAAACGCCCATACTCGCTAATGGCCCGGGCAAGGATTCTTTTTTCCCTCACAGTAAAATTGAGCTTTCTTTTTCTCTCTGTCATACTTCCAAACAAACTCACTACCAGTCTCCAAAAATCAGTCACAAATACAAGCACAACCAATCAGGCAAGAACACACACAAAGAGAAAAAGAACACCCAAAAATCACACTAGCACTCAGCAAGAAACAGTCACCAAAAAAAATAAAGCAAGAAAACAAACGAACAAAAATATATCAATCAAACAATCAGTCTCTCAAACACTTATCAAATACACTTTCACAAATATACCAACAAGCACTTGATCACACAGAACACTAATCTGACAACTACAAGACACACCGCAACGAACAACAGGAACAAAAGCACTTGGTTAAATGGGAAGGGACACAAAGGGATGTACTTTTGCAATGCAAGTGCGTTTGTGTGTGTCTATTTATGCTGTCTGCGTAGTTCACAACATTGCCCTAGTTTCCAATTTCACTAATTGCGCCGCTCCCGAGTTGTGAGCATGCGCACAGCGGAGCTGACATGGTCTCGTTCAAGCGCGCATGCGCGAGCCGGCCGGCCCTTCATTTGCATGGGGTCACGGCTCATTTCAATGTAACACGCCCACGTCCCTCCCAATTTGTATTACTCCTCCTTACGCCTCTGGAAAAAACCTTACGCTTGCGCAATTTCCTGAACAAGAACAAGAATCGGGGGATTACGCGGCTAGATGGCGCAAGTCTAACGTAATGGCGGTGCGCTTTGCCGGACCGATAATGCGCCGATGTACGTGAATCTGGGCCATTATCCTCAACACGGAGAAGCTCACCATATGACCCAGAAGGCCGCCACATAAAGTTATAACCTAATCTTCCTCGCCACTCGTTCTCCTGGCCTTTCCCCGCTCTCCATCAAATTGTGGCAGCAGACAGGATGGAGATTTGGGTTAAGATGCTTCTTGCTGGGACATACTACATGCTTATTATTACTTCACAAATTTGAGTTGCCAACTTTTTTACAAGAGAGTAGTGTAGAAGGATCTGGGTGTTGATCATAAGCTCAATAATGGCATAAGCTCAATAATGTCATGCAATGCCAAGCTGCGGTTTCCAAAGCGAGCAAAGTCCTTTCTTGTATTAAGAGAGGCATGGACTCCAGAGATAGAGATATCATTTTGCCCCTGTACAAATCATTAGTAAGACCTCATCTGGAATATGCAGTCCAGTTTTGGGCACCAGTTCTCAAAAAGGATATCGGAGAACTGGAGAAAGTGCAGAGAAGGGCAACCAAACTGATAAGAGGCATGGAGGAGCTCAGCTATGAGGAAAGATTAGAGGAACTGAATTTATTCACTCTTGAGAAGAGGAGAATAAGGGGGGATATGATCAACATGTACAAATACATAAGAGGTCCATATAGTGAACTTGGTGTTGAGTTATTCACTTTAAGGTCAACACTGAGGACAAGGGGGCACTCTTTACGTCTGGAGGAAAAGAGATTTCTCCTCCAAATACGGAAAGGTTTCTTCACAGTAAGAGCTGTGAAAATGTGGAACAGACTCCCTCCAGAGGTGGTTCTGGCCAGATCAGTAGATTGCTTTAAGAGAGACCTGGATTCTTTCCTAAATGCACATAATATAACTGAGTACTAAGTTTTGTAGGTAAAGTTGATCCGGGGTAAATCCGATTGCCTTTTGGGGGATCAGGAAGGAATTTTTTCCCCTCCGGTAGCAAATTGGATCATCGCTCTGCTGGGGTTTTTTGCCTTCCTCTGGATCAACTGTGGGTATGGAGTTGGGTGTATGGGAGGATGTACTGTGTTTTACTTTGTTTTATTTTTATTTTTTTTATTATTATTTTTTTTTTATGGTTGAACTGGATGGACTTGTGTCTTTTTTCAACCTGACTAACTATGTAACTATGTAAGAGTAAGTTGCCAACTTTAAGTGTTAAAAAATAAATCTGACATAAATCTTCACCGAGGCATCTCTAGCGGTGGCGGCCCGCCCATGTGGGCGCACAGAAGACATCGAGGGAGGACATGGAAGCGTCAGGTAAGTGATTTTTACAGGGAAAGGGGCATCATGGGGCACAGTGGTGACAAAGGGCACAGAGGCAACAATGAGCACAGTGGCATGGGGCACAGTGGTGACAATTGATGGCACAGTGACTGCATATGATGGCATGGCACAGTGGTGGCGTTTGATAGCATGGCACAGTGGTGACAATTGATGGCACAGTGACTGCATTTGATGGCATCGCACAGTGGTGACAATTGATGGCACAGTTGCTGTGTTGCATGGCACACACTGTGGTGACAATTGATGGCACAGTGACTGCATTTGATGGCATCGCACAGTGGTGACAATTGATGGCACAGTTGCTGTGTTGCATGGCACACACAGTGGTGACAATTGATGGCACAGTGACTGCATTTGATGGCATGGCACAGTGGTGACAATTGATGGCACAGTTGCTGTGTTGCATGGCACACACAGTGGTGACAAAATCTGTGCACCTGTGCTCAGGTGGTAAACTCAGGTTTACAGGTTTTCTCCTGCTCTCCAGGATTGAGTCTGAAAGAGTGACTCCTCCCCAGGGCTTGAACTGACTCCAATAGTAATCGGCGTGCGTCCTAACAGTAGGACGTACGGCTCCTGGAGCCAGATAGGCAGGGTTTTCCTCTCTCAGCATCAGCCTCTGCTGTCAGATCCGCTCTGACCTCGAGCCGCCCCTGGATCCCCTGGTTCTCTCTCCCTCCGGAGCCTCCACCTGCCAGAGACCAGACAGGCAGATAGTGACAGGCAGACTGCTAGGCAGGCCTGCTCTATCCCTCCATTCCTCCAGCAATTCACCACTTGGCTTCCCCCGGCTTCACCTGACCCCCCTGGCTTCCCTCCTTCACCCTTCTCCAGCAGGTAAGCCATTCACTGAGGCTGCAGGCGGCCGTCCTTTTTAGGACAAGCCGCTGCTGCCACTTAAAGCCTCGGCTTTCCCCATGTCCACATCTCCCCTCCTATACCCCCACACTACCAGCCCTTCTCAAGCTACCCATCCGCCACCTTCCCTGCAATCCTTTGCAATTTTCCGCCGTTTCTGGCGTTTTTTCGATACGTCCGCGCTGGCCTGGAAGCAATCGCGGCAGCCGCAATCTAGGAAAGGCCGCGGCTTCACCCGCGGCCTAGTTGCGCGCCGCTCTTACCCCCTCCAACCGCCACGAAAGTCCCAAAATGGACTAGAAACCCACCCCATACCCCCAGGAAAGCACCTCACACCCCGGTCTATCAATCCTGGCCCAAATTAGTAGCACCGATCCACCCAATCTGGAAGCTTTACCAGCCTGGATCCTGCTGCCGATCGGCAGGCCATTTTACTACACCCAGCCCCAAATCTCAACACCATTACAACTTGATCCAGGGTTCACCCGATCGCCTGTCAAGGGGTCAGGAAGGAATTTTTTTCCCTGTCGTTGCAGATTGGCGTAGCACGGTCAGGGTTTTTTTTGCCTTCCTCTGGACCAAGTCAGGATTGAGGATTCAATCAATACTTGACAATCCCTTCCCCCCCTCCTGGTGTTTGGCGACCATGGTCAATCTGCAATACACGGCAGAGGCCATGTGGGGTTTGAGGCGATTTGCCTCAATACTACCAGCCTGCACCAAAAAGCACTCCAAACTGAGCGCCTATTGAGGATCGATCGAAGATCAATTATCAAAGGTCTCTGCCGTTTGCCCCAACCTAAGCACATAACGTGCTTTAATCAACACCAGATCGGCAGTAAAACACTGATTAGAAATCCATGATTTCATCCTACAGCACGATTTAGACTGCCTCTTTATTACAGAGAGCTGGCTTACAGCTGATTGTAACACCATTCTAGGAGAATTGGTGCCAGAAAAGTACCGTATTATAACGGAAAACAGAATAGGGCAAAGAGGAGGAGGATTGGTGGTGATCCATAAGACGCGTCTTGCGATCACAAAACCAGTCCTTCAAAATCCTCTTCCATTCATGGAAACCCTTACTCTACAACTGCAAGCAAACTCCCAGGAGACCGTCCGGATTCTACTCTGCTATAGGCCACCCGGCCCAAAATCGCAGTTTCTCCCTTCATTGACGGACTTTATCTCCACTTATACCCTGAACAGCAAACACCTTTTGCTGCTCAGGGATTTCAACCTCTGGGCCAACTCCCCGCAAGACCCTGTTGCCGACGCCTGCATTGACCACCTGGAAGGATTAAGGCTTCAGCAATTAGTATGTGGGCCCACACATGCGTCAGGGGTCACACTCGATCTTATTTTCAGACACGATCTGGAAATAAAAATCTTGGAAAATGAACCATTGCCATGGACTGATCACCATGCAATTAAATTCATTATTCCCGAATTCCCCCCCTTAATAAAAACATCAAATCCAGTGACTAGACACTGTACTAGATGTCAGAAGAAGCTCCACTCGGAATTCTTCAAAGCCACATTAAGGGAAAAAATAAAATCAATTCAGCCGCATCAAAAGGCTGAGGAAACACTGGAGGGCACAAACACAGCCCTATTACAGTCAGCCGACTTAATAGCACCGAAACGTAAAACCCACATCCGGAAAAATAACGCAAGCTGGTTCAACAACCAGCTGGCGTTGCGGAAGCAAGAGCGCAGAAGGACAGAAGCCGCCTGGAAAAGAAGTTCATCAGATGAGAACCTCTCCATCTACAAGGAAATAACCAGAAAATACCACAAGGAAATCTTCGATGCCAAGAAAAATTATTTTTCTGAGGCCATCAACAATGCCCTCAACCGCCCCCGCGAGCTCTTCAAGCTGGTCACTCAGACCATGAATCCAGGATGTCTTGAAGCCCCCAATTTGGACTCACAAGAATTTTGCGATGAGTTATCGGATTACTTCATTAATAAAATTGAAGGAATCTGGCAAAGCATTGAGCAGAACAACTCCCCCCATAGCCCCCCCAGTAATTATTCACATAGCACCAGCAGTAACTCGCCACAACCAGGTAAGTTCACGCTGGAACCCATCTCTACCCATGACATTAAAAATATCATTGGTACTCTGCGTAACAGCACTGCGCCTAATGATATCATTCCCACCAAACTGCTGAAGGAATGCGCCGACATCCTGGCACCTCCTATCACGCAACTTATTAACCAATCCTTTGGGGAGGGCATAGTGCCTGCCCAGTTGAAGGAGGGTATAATTCGACCTATCTTGAAGAAACCCACCCTGGACCCTAAGGATCCACGTCACCGCCATCCCATAACAGGCCTAAACTCGCTTTCTAAGGTCATGGAGAAAGTAGTGGTACAACAGCTGCAACAGCATCTAGATCCCCACAAGCTACTTGATCCATATCAATTGGGATTTAGGCCCGGACACGGGATAGAAACCGCATTGATCAAGATATGGGACGACGCTCTCGAGGCCGCAGACGAAGGAGAATCTTGTCTTCTGGTTTTGCTGGACCTAAGCGCAGCCTTCGACACAGTAGACCACAAGCTTCTATTGACTCGGCTAGCTAAAGTAGCCAAAGTCACAGAAGGCTATCTATCCTGGTTCTCCTCTTTCTTGGAAAACCGATCGCAAATAGTGAAGCTAGGACCATTCACTTCGGAAAAACGGAAAGTATCATGCGGAGTCCCTCAAGGATCCCCCCTGTCGCTGGTGTTATTCAACTTCTATCTGCGTCCTCTTTTTGAAATCATCAGCAGTCAAAAACTGCTCTATCACTCATATGCAGACGACACGCAACTGTATTTCCGCATTTGCAATAAAAAGGATCACCACCTCAATCTAGAGAAATGCCTCTCTTTGATAGAGGACTGGATGACCAAGAGTTATCTTAAACTCAACGAAGCGAAAACATAACTTCTCCTGTTTCACGCTAAGCGCAGGAACCAACCAGCAACAACTTGGACCCCCCCGCCTATTCTGGGTAAATTCATCACCCCTAGCGCCTAAGTCAAAAGTCTTGGGGTCATCTTCGACTCCTACATGACAATGGATGCACAAATAGGGTCAGTAGTCAGCGTATCTCACCATCTGCTACGCCTACTACGCAGACTTATTCCTTTCATTCCTAAAGAAGACGTAGCAGTCGTGGTGGGAACAATTGTTAACTCCAGACTGGACTATGCAAATGCCTTTTACCTCGGACTCCCGAAGTACCAAATTGCTCCTCTGCAAGTCGTTCAAAACACGGCTGCGAGACTTGTGACAGGGAAAAAACCCTGGGAATCCATCTCACCTTCATTGAGATCCCTTCACTGGTTGCCAGTGAAAGACAGAATTGCTTTTAAAGCACTCTGTCTAACGCATAGATGTATCCATGGGAATGCTCCCCTATATCTTTGCGAAAAAATAAAAGTTCATAACCCCAATCGCATCTTGCGATCCACCAACCACAATTTACTCCAGATACCGAAAGCCAACTACAAGTCCAAAGGAGATAGAAGATTCGCGGTCCAAGGTCCCAGACTATGGAACGCTTTACCAACCAATATTCGGTTGGAGGAGAATCACCTAGCATTCAGGAGAAAGATCAAGACTCATCTCTTTTGATATCAAAGGAGACAGGAACAACAAGCGCCCAGAGGCGATTCAATTCGCATGTGCAGCGCTATATAAGTTTTCATTCATTCATTCATTCATTCATGGCACAGTGGCTGCGTTTGATGGCATGGCACAGTGGTGACAATTGATGGCACAGTGACTGCATTTGATGGCATGGCACAGTGGTGACAATTGATGGCACAGTTGCTGTGTTGCATGGCACACATAGTGTTGACAATTGATGGCACAGCGGCTGCATTTGATGGCATGGCACAGTGGTGACAATTGATGGCACAGTTGCTGTGTTGCATGGCACACATAGTGTTGACAATTGATGGCACAGCGGCTGCATTTGATGGCATGGCACAGTGGTGACAATTTATGGCACAGTGGTGGCAATTTATGGCACAGTGGTGGCGTTTGGCATGGCACAGTGGTGACAATTGGTGGCATGGCACAGTGGTGACAATTGATGGCACAGTGGTGGCGTTTGGCATGGCACAGTGGTGACAATTGATGGCACAGTGGTGGCATTTGATGGCATGGCACAGTGGTGACAATTGATGGCACAGTTGCTGTGTTGCATGGCACAGTGGTGACAATTGATGGCGCAGTGGCTGCATTTGGTGGCATGGGGCTCAGTGGTGACAATTGATGGCACAGTGGCTGCATTTGATGGCATGGCACAATGGTGACAATTGATGGCATAGTTTCTGTGTTTGATGGCATGGCACAGTGGCTGCATTTGGTGGCATGGCACAGTGGCTGCATGTGATGGGCACAGTGAGGCTGCAATATTTTTTTTTCCGTTTGCGCCCCCCCAAAAATTTTGAGCACCAGCCGCCACTGATCTCTAGCTTTGTGTATTTCAGTCTACTGGAAGATGGTTTCTGTTCCCATATGATGGCAGCCCTGAATGGTGGATTCTACACCTGTCCTTCTGGTCCATGGACTTTTTACAAAAACCTTATGGACGTTTTTAGCTTTTTCCCCCTGACATTCATGCTATTGATGACATATGCCTCATAACTTTGTGGGATAACTTGCCTTCACTTCCTTGCGCTTTTACTTGTCCTATCCAGATACTTTCAATGCGGTGGATGGCAGGTGATATTCTATACTGATTGGTGGTGATAAATACTTTGATTGTTCAACCAAATGCCTGTTAGAATTTATGTTGTCCTTTTTTTTACATCACTAAACCATCCTGGACGATGAGCTGTTTGAGATAACCAGACCACACTGGAGACACCTGGTGTGTTCAAGGCTTTTGAATTGCATCCCTTTGGCTGTAAACACCTAGGGGAGTGTGTTTGTTTCAGGTGTCCTTCACCTATAAATTGAACTGTCTCATCACCTAACATACTACCAATTTATAATACATTTTTACATGTGAATTCTGGTCATACTTCATTTATTTGATTGGAATGCTGCTTTAAATATTGGATCTTTGTCTATATGGACTAAGGACTTTTTTTTTTTACTTGCGTGTATATTATATTTTCTTTTATGTACATAGACTTGTGTCATAGACATTATATGTTAATATATTATGTGTGTGCTTGTGTGTTTTTTTCCCCCCAGTTGTCTTCCACATCAGCACTTAAGAGAGAAAACATATTGCCATTAATTTCTTTTAAAAGGCAGACCCTCAGGTTTCTGAACTGGTCACAAAGGGTAGCCAAAGAGTAATGTCCTCTTTGGCTCTTCTAACCAAACCCCAAAAAGATGGCCTCTGGAAGAAGCCCAGGCATCTTCAAATTGGAGGGAGCTTATGGTGATAGCCAAAGCCAACAAAGAAATCATCACACACTGATCCTATCGGGCAATGCCACGAAAGTAGCTTATGTGAACAAACAACGGGGCACAAGGAGCCCCTCCTTAAGCCACATTTCCAACCAGATATGACGGTGGGCAGAAGGGAACCTACTGTCGCTGGGAGTGGTCCATCTAAAGGGGGAAAACAACCAAGTGGTAAACTTCCTCAGCTGCCAAGAGATCTCCCAAGAGGAATGGCTATTACACCCAGAGGTGTTCAGGGAAATGACAGCCTGCTTGGAAGTACCAAATATAGATCTGTTTGCATCCTGGAAAAACACTCAGATGAAGAGTTTATTCTCGCTAAACCAGCAAAACCAGCCACTAGGGATAGACGCACTCCAAAACCCATGGAATTTCCTCCGATACATCTGATTCCTCGGGTCGTGAAGAAATACCTACAAGAGCAAACAAAACTCATACTGATAGCACCATACTGGCCCAAGAGAGCTTGGTTATCTCAGTCACTCAGCAGAAGAGCATTGGCTACTTCCTCACAGGGACGACCTGATGTCAGGGACCCCTAACAGGCCTAAGACAACAAAGCTTCAAATGAGCAGCCTGGTTACTGAGGTAGACATCTTGAGATGAAAAATAACTCTCAGATAAAACTGGTGAAAGCCAAACACCAGGGCCATTTACAGGAAGACCTGGAGAAAGTTTAACCACTTCAATACCGGCCCATTGACAATTGACGGCCAGAGATGGGATCTCCCATCCTAAGTGGCCGTCAATTGACGGCCTGGGCTTTGCAGGTGAATATCTGAATGATGCCTGCAGCCAGAGGCATCATCCAGATATCCTCTTCTTCAGCCAGCGATTCTGCACGACATAAGAATGATCATAGCGCCGCTTGATCGTTCTTACAGGCCGCGGGAGGGGACATCCCTCCCGCCGCCATCCGGTGCTTCTCCAGGGACTCCCGTGCCTTCATGGGCCCAGAGAACGAATCGTCCGGCGTCGGCAGGAAGCATAGAGATGACTGGTGACCAGATGGTCACCAGTCATCTCTGACCGTCGGAGGACCTGGGCGCGGTGTGATGACGTCACGCCCGGGTCCCCGTAAGTATACAAAGCCGCGATTGCGGCTGTAAGCAACCATTCATGAGATCGGTGAATTTTTTTTTCACCGATCTCATGGTTTTCAGCCTGGAGGAGAGATGTGAGGTCTTATTGACCCCGCATCTCTCCTTAGAGGACCTGTCACACACATTTCCTATTACAAGGGATGTTTACATTCCTTGTAATAGGAATAAAAGTGGGAAAAAAATGGAAAAGTGTAAAAATAAATAAAAAAATAAGTAAAAAAATAAATAAAAGATAAGAAAAAAAATTTAAACGCCCCTGTCCCCGATAGCTCGCGTGCAGAAAAAAACGCACACGTAAGTCCCGCCGACATATGTAAACGCCGTTTAAATCACATAAGTGAGGTATCGCCGCGTGCGTTAGAGTGCCAGCAACGAATCTAGCACTAGATCTCCTCTGTTAATCTAAACTGGTAACCTGTAAAAAATAAATAAAGCGTTGCCTATGGAGATTTTTAAGTACCGAAGTTTGGCGCCATTCCATGAGTGTGCGCATAATTAAAGAGTGACATGTTGGATATCTATTTACTCGGTGTAACATAATATTTCACATAATACAAAAAAAAATGGGCTAACTTTACTGTTTTGTTATTTTTTTAATTCATGAAACAATTTTTTTTACAAAAAAAAAAAGGCGTTTGAAAATTGATTGCGTAAATACCGTGCGAGATAAAACGTTGCAATGACCGTCGTTTTATTCCCATGGGTGTCTGCTAAAAAAACATATATAATGTTTGGGGGTACTGCGTGATTTTCTAGTAAAAGAATGATAATTATTACATGTAGGAGAGAAGTGTCAGAATAGGCCCGGTATGGAGGTGGTATAAAAGCTCAGTATTGAAGTAGTTAACAGCTGGTGCGCTGTAAATAACAGACAGAAGATGGATATACCTACTATTTTTGAGTTCCTACAGCAGGGTGCTAATAAAGGTTTAGTGCTCAGTACATTAAGGCCCCATGCACACGAGACGCTGGTAAACTCGAGTTCAGAGGCATTTGGGCATTTTTTTTAACTGCCCCTGAACACATTTAATGTTATCCTATGTGTCCATGCACACATTCACGTTTTAAAGCAGTTGGATATAGGCTCGTTTTTTCAGAAGCAAAAAAATGGGTTCAGACACTTTTCACGTTTCAGACGCGATTTCGTTTAAAGGCGTTTTTAAAGGTGACCTATTTTTTTTACATTAGAAATCTCAAAAATGATGGCAAATTATGAAAAAACATTAAAAAAACCTAAACAACTATAATTGCTTGCATTGCATTGTGGACAATCCACAACTTGTGGCAGGTGACGTGGCCAGGTGATGTGGCAAGTGAACAATCCACAACTTGTGGCAGGTGAAGTGGCCAGTTGACGTGACAGGTGATGTGGCCAGTGGACAATCCACAACTTGTGGCAAGTGGACAATCAAATTTCGAATTTTTCAATTTCAAATTTTTTCAATTTTCGAAATTTCGAATTTCAAATTTTTAACATTTCGAATTTTTCAAATTTCGAATTTTTAAAATTCCAAATTTTTAAAATTCTGAATTAAGAAAATTGAAAAATGTTAAATTAGAAAAATTTCGAATTTTCGATTTTTTTTCAATTTTCGTAATTTAGAATTTTCGAAATTCGAATTTTTCAATTTTCGAAATTTAGAATTTCAAATTTTCAATTTTCGAATGAAATTTCGAAAAATTCGAATTTCTGAATTTCGAAAATTGAAAATTCAAAGTTTTCATTTGAAAATTGAAAAAATTTGAAAATTGAGGAAATTTTGAAAAAATTTGAAAATTGAAAAAATGTCTCTGGATAAGTACGCAGCTGGACATACATATTGGTAAAATAGCCGACTGAAAATCTCTGTGTCATCAACGGATGGGTCCAATAGTGACAAGCTCTGCCAACGGATCTCTCCCGTAGTTTGCGATGGCGTTGAAGCCTCAGCAAGAGCAACGTATGGACAATCTCTTGGCATATATTCAATATGGGATCCATTTAAAAAAAGAAGAATCAAATGAAAGTATGCAAGTCTGCATATGAAAGTCTGCTGCTGCTGCTCTCTCTGTTGAAAATTGCAGAAATAGTTAAAAATATATAGCTTTCAGAGCTTTGGGAGGGTCTACAATGTCTGTGCTATAAACTCTGATAGCCGCAAACGCGGCAAAACGCTGGTTTTTGCTTTTGAAAACGTGAGTTCAGATGTGTTTGCATTTGCTTCTCGTGTGCATGGGGCCTAAAGGTCCAGATAGCAACGCTATCAGTGTATCTCAAATCGACACTACAAGAAGACCCGTTGGTCTCTCACTTTTACAGAGCGTTGGCAAAAATACAGACCACCCAAGACACAAATGTCCCACATGGGATCTGTCGGTAGTACTGAAGGGGATCATTACAAGAAACATCTTTACGCCTGTTGACACTTAAAACAGTTTTCTTCATGGCTATTGCTACCGCACATAGGATAGGGCTAGTCTAGGCTCTGTCTGTCAGAGAGCCTTTTCTAAAAATTCATGACGATAGAATTGTCCTTCAACTAGATCCGGGATTTACACCAAAAGTGACGTCAACTTTTTATAAATCCCAGGATATACTACTACTTTCATTCTGTAATTCACCAACCAACAGCAAATAGCAAAAACTAAGCCTTCTAGATGTGAAAGCGTCTGATGCCCCTGAACGCGGTGACTTCCAGATTCTGAAAGAGACATCTTCTATTTGTCCCGTACACTGGGCAAACAGAAAGGTGAACAAGCGTACAAGAAAACGCTAGCCAGATGGATTAAGGACAGCTATACTAGAATGCTACAAAGTTATGGATATAGTACTGCCAAAAGATCTAAGGGCTCATTCAACAAGGGCTTCAGCAGCTTCGTGGGCAGAGAAGCGGGAGCAACTCCAGAGCAAATTTGCGGGGCAGCAACTTGGTCAAGATTTTCGACTTCTGTTCAGCATTACAGGCAGTGGCGGCTGGTGCTCAAAATTTTTGGGGGGGCTCAAACGGAAAAAAATAAATATTGCAGCCTCACTGTGCCCATCACATGCAGCCACTGTGCCATGCCACCAAATGCAGCCAATGTGCCATCAATTGTCACCACTGTGCCATGCCATCAAACACAGCAACTGTGCCATCAATTGTCACCACTGTGCCATGCCATCAAATGCAGCCGCTGTGCCATCAATTGGCACCACTGTGCCATGTAACACAGCAACTGTGCCATCAATTGTCACCACTGTGCCATTCCATCAAATGCAGTCACTGTGCCATCAATTGTCACCACTGTGCCATGCCATCAAACGCCACCACTGTGCCATCAATTGTCACCACTGTGCAATGCCATCAATTGTCACCACTGTGCCATGCCATCATATGCAGTCACTGTGCCATCAATTGTCACCACTGTGCCATGCCATCATATGCAGTCATTGTGCCATCAATTGTCACCACTGTGCCATCATCAATTTGCACCACTGTGCCATGCCATCATATGCAGTCACTGTGCCATCAATTGTCACCACTGTGCCATGCCATCAAACACCACTGTGCCATCAATTGTCACTAATGTGCCATGCCATCAAACGCAGCTACTGTGCCCATCAATTGTCACCACTGTGCCATGCCATCAAATGCAGTCACTGTGCCATCAATTGTCACCACTATGCCATCATATGCAGTCACTGTGCCATCAATTGTCACCACTGTGCCATGCCATCAATTCCACCACTGTGCCATCAATTGTCACCACTGTGCCATGCCATCATATGCAGTCATTGTGCCATCAATTGTCACCACTGTGCCATCATCAATTTGCACCACTGTGTCATGCCATCATATGCAGTCACTGTGCCATTAATTGTCACCACTGTGCCATCAATTGTCACCAATGTGCCATGCCATCCATGCCATCAAACGCAGCTACTGTGCCCATCAATTGTCATCACTGTGCCATGCCATCAAATGCAGTCACTGTGCCATCAATTGTCACCACTATGCCATCATATGCAGTCACTGTGCCATCAATTGTCACCACTGTGCCATGCCATCAAACGCCACCACTGTGCCATCAATTGTCACCACTGTGCCATGCCATCAAATGCAGTCACTGTGCCATCAATTGTCACCACTGTGCCATGCCATCATATGCAGTCACTGTGCCATGCAACGCCACCACTGTGCCATCAATTGTCACCACTGTGCCATGCCATCAAACGCCACCACTGTGCCATCAATTGTCACCAATGTGCCATGCCATCAAACACAGCTACTGTGCCCATCAATTGTCACCAATGTGCCATGCCATCATATGCAGTCACTGTGCCATCAATTGTCACCACTGTGCCATGCCATCATATGCAGTCACTGTGCCATCAATTGTCACCACTGTGCCATGCCATCATATGCAGTCACTGTGCAATCTATTGTCACCACTGTGCCATGCCATCATATGCAGTCACTGTGCAATCTATTGTCACCACTGTGCCATGCCATCATATGCAGTCACTGTGCCATCAATTGTCACCACTGTGCCCTTTAATTGTCACCACTGTGCCCCATGCCACTGTGCTCATTGTCGCCTCTGTGCCCCATGATACCACTGTGCCCCATGATGCCACTGTGCCCCATGATGCCCCTTTCCCTGTAAAAAACACTTACCTGACGCTTCCATGTCCTCCCTGGATCCTGAGATGGCAGGCAACACATAAGGATTTTTCGAGGGAATCAGGAAGGTAGGACTGGGGCCAAATTCTTTGGGTTGGATGTGTAATTCCAGTACTGGTATTGGACTCTTCTTCCTGGCACTGACTGGTGGTAGGCAGGTCTTCTGATCTCCTTATTCTTTTAGGAGGGACAGTTTCCTCCACTAACTCGGCCTCCGATCCACTACTCTCTACGGGCTCCTAATCAGAATCAGATGGAAGCTCCCCGCTGCTCTCATCATCCAACATGGTAAGCATGTTATATGCCTTCTCGGGTGTGTAAACACTTTTGGCCATGATGACGGTAGTGATGGTGGGCCTGTGTAGCGGTACTGATGGAAGACCCACAAAACACCACACAGAAGATGTAGTCTAAAATAGCACCTAAATCACATAAAATGCCAATAGATACACAGTGCACAAAGATAGGAATACATACAAATATAGGTAATATAAATCAATACTACAAAATCAGAAAGAAGAAACCTGAGGATTCAGATAGATGAATAGCAGAAGAGGAATGATGTTGACAACTCCAAGAATAACACCACTAGGAAAATAATGTCATCCCAAATGGAACGAGTGGGTATGGGTTTCCATTAAAGAAAAGGGTCTGGAATCTCAGAACACCACACCGAACAGACAAGGGTAGTATTGGGATTTTTAGAGGCACCAAGAATAATTATCAAATATTATTTAAAAATCATTTACTTTTTATTTTGAAGCACAAAACAAACAAAAAATTGAAATGTAACATAGGGTAAGTACAAATATCACAAATTTTTACAGGACAGGATTGTAGGATGCGTTTCCCAACATGTTTCGCCCATGGAATGGGCTTCTTCAGGGAAAAACTGTCCGGTTTGAGAGTACAAGCCTTCTAGAAAAACAAAAAAGGAGACAAGGCACAAGAGACATGTTTTAATTACTTATAGTAATTCACCCCTTGCCACCCAGACCAATTCTGACACTTCTCTCCTACATGTAAAAATCATAATTTTTTTGCTAGAACATTACTCAGAAACCCAAATATTATATATTTTTTTAGAATACACCCTATGGAATAATTTTTTTAAATAAAGAATTGGGATGTTGATTATAGCAAAAAGTTAAAAATATTGTTTTTTTTTTCAAAATTGTCAGCCTATTTTTGGTTTATAACCCAAAAAATAAACACCGCAGAGGTGATCTAATACCACCAAAAGAAATCTCTATTTGTGGGAAAAAAAATTATAAAAAATTAATTTGGGTACAGTGTTGTATGACCGCGTAATTGTCATTTAAAATGCGTCAGCGCTGAATATTGGTCTGGGCAGGATTTAAGTGCCCAGTAAGGAAGTGGTTAAAAATGCATTAATCAGGCTGCATTGATCAGGCCAAACAAAGTCTTCCAATCCAAGATGATTAAAAAAAAGGGGGCTAAAGGAACGACAATAAATTCGTAATGTATCAAAAAAGTATAAAAAAAATGTATTATTGATAATTTATATGGTAAGTGGACTAATATGGGGAGATTAAAAAAAGTGTTATATGATCTGGATGGAAATACCAAGCAGATCCACAGTTACACACGCATGACAAGGACATACATGACACAAAACGTGTAACAATAAACAAGTCCGAATGCCAGGTAATTTGGGGAGGGTCAGCTCATAAGGGCAAATCCCCATGAAAACAGCAAAGCTGTATGGAGAGTAAGACCCACACCCAAATCCCCCTGGAGGCTTGAGACAAAAAAGCAGAAGGAAAGAAGAGGGGACAGGGCTAGGGAGACGGATGAGGTGGCTGACTGGGGGTGCTCAAAGCTGAGGAATCCGGGGAGTAGCGGGGAACAGAGTCCATCAAACAATTTCCTCCAGAGATTCACTGTATGCTGAGACCACCCAAATGGAGATAACCGGAACTGCAGATAGTTTATTTTAAAAATGTTTTTCCTGCAACTTCCTTTTAAAAATTAGGGTGCGTGTTATACACTGGTGCGTGTTATATACCCCAATAATAAGGTATTTATAAAAGGCCCCACGAAAATCCTCAGCACCAGACCCATGATGTTCTTAATCTGGCCCTGTGGGCGGGCCCAGATTGTGGAGAGGGTGGTACAGGTCTCTGGCTACACACTCGGAGCAAACAGCTCCTTCTACTGGCCTGCTGGATCAAGAAGCTTGCAGCAAAGGGGTTGTAAACCCTCAAGATTTATTACCCTAACCACTTAAGGACTGGGCCTATTTTTCAGACTCAGTGTTTACAAGTTAAAATCCGTTTATTTTTATTTTTTTGCACATACAAATTACTTGGAACCCCTAAACTTTTTTTTTTTTTTTTTCAGACACCCTTCTTTTTGGGAAAAAGTACACTTTTTGAATTAGGAAATAAGACAACAGTAAAGTTAGCCCAATTTCTGTTTTTTTTTATATTGTGAAAGATATTGTTATACTGAGTAATTTGATACCAACATTTCACGCTTTAATATTGCGCCTGCTCGTTGAATGGTGACAAACTTTTTCCCTTAAAAAAATCTTCATAGGCAACATTTAAAAATTCCTACAGGTTACCATTTTTGAATTACAGAGGAGGTTTAGGGCTAGAATTATTACTCTCACTCTAACAATCGTGACGACACCTCGTGTGTGGTTTGAACACCATTTTAATAAGCGGGCGCGACTTACATATGCGTTCGCTTCTGCAAACTCGGCGAGACGGGGAGCTTTAAATATATATATATTTTCTTATTTATTTTCTTTTTACACTGTCCTTTTAAAAAAAAAAAACATTTTTGGTTCACTTTTATTCCTATTATAAGTAATGTAAACATCCCTTGTAATAGAAAATCATGACATGACCTCTTAAATGTGAGATCAGTGAACAAAAAGACCTCAGATCTTATATTAACACAAAAATGCAATTATAAAAAAAAAATTCAATAATTTTTTTTCCTTTTGCCTTGCTGGCACCATTAAAAAAACTTTTATTATTTAATAATTAGTTTGGACATTTTTAATCTCCCTGTATAGTTAGGGGTTGCTGTTTATAGGTAAGCCTGCATTTAGTTAATGCATTGCTATATAGGTTCCTTTGTTGGGAACACAGAAACGTTTGAATTAGGGACCATGATTTACATAAGTACTATAATGCAGCAGTATGGTGTCACATGCATTAGCAAATGTAATTCAATAAACTTATTGTTTATTACATTTACCGTTTTCTACATTTACTGAATACACACTCATAAATGGTTGTACTGCTGTGCACAAGGGTCCATTGTTTATAACATATTTCACTGCAGCCTATTGCCACTTTAAATTCAGCAGATGACCTCAGTGAGAGGCGTTACATGGAGTTGTTTTTACCATGTTGAGTAATGCTAGCAGCAGTGCCATTGTACTTTGTACAGAAGAATCATTAGGCAAAGTGCACATTACAACAGATTCAAGATCCTGAAGCAAATAATTGAAGCTAGAAGATCATCTCTGAATTCATACCAAATATGTCCAAGTTAGAGCTTATCCCCTTTTTGTATTCTAATGTATTTTTACTAGTATTCACTATCCTTATTTGTCTTTTCCTGTTGGATTTTGTGAAGAGAAAAAAGGGACCAAGGTTTCCTCCTGGTCCCAGGGCAGTGCCGTTTCTAGGTAACATTTTACAGATTGACTTCAGACATCCAATGGCATTTTTCAACCAGGTAAGCTACGGTATATACTCTATACTAGCTTCATAAGTATATAAGAAAAGAAAGTATAAGAAAATATATAGGTATAAGTATAAATAGAAGTATAAGAAAATATAGGAGAAAAAAAAAAAGCAAACTAGTCCAAAAAGTCCAGTACTGTCTTCCTTCATCTCTGTCTTAAACCTCATACACACAATCGGATTTCCATCGGAGAAAGCTGTGAAATTTTGTCCGAAGGGCGCTGCCCGTGAACTTGTTCTGCATAAAAAAGGCAAAACTTTGTCAGCTAACAAAACAATGTGTTTTTTCTTCTCTTTAGAGCCGCCCTTTGGGCAACTTCTGCTAATGTTGTCTTATGGTTAGCATTGCTTCTGAGCATGCATGTTTGTACTCTGCACACCCTAATCCCCATGTGCACATTATCGCTCTGTGTAGCAGTGGGTAAATGGGAAAGATCTCCTTTTTACTGGCTCTGCCATAAGAGATGTGCATAAGCACATCTCTTTCACTGTGCTGGCAGGGAAGTGAATGTGCCAGGGCTATATATACAGTATATAGACACACACGTGTTTAAGCTGTGGGGTGCACACCCTAATGCAATAGGCTGCACACACCTATGGACATCACACATTTGTTGTCGGAAAAATTTAAAGCATGCTATCCAACAATTGTCCAACGAAAAATCCATCAATTGTCCGATGGAGCATACAAACGGTCAGATTTTCCGACAAAAAAATGCGATCACCTAATTACTGTCGAAAATCCGATCGTGTGTGTGTGGGCCTTTAATTACCACACCATCTTTTATTTGGGAGCAGGCTCTGACTTGCCGATCATTTACAGCCAGCTCCCTACTGCACATGCCCAAGATGGCAGAATGCTGTGAGATTGGTTCGGTAGCCTCCTAGGATGTATGGCATTATAAATGCGTGAGAATTATAAATACAATGCTAACACCAGAAAAAAAAAAAAAAAAACCAATAAAAATATTCAATCCGATAGAGAAATGGGAAATACACAATGGTAGCTTAAAGCTGAAGTTCAGATTTGCATATTTTTGTATAGTTACATTGGTTTAGTTGGACAAATGTAAGAATACATGTGTCATACCTGAAAGATCCCCACACAAGCTGCAAATCGCTAAAGTAAGCATTACTATTACAGTAATTGCTGGTGGATTCAGTGTCCCCTGTTGGGATGAGCCAAACCCCCCCCTGTTCAGTACGCACCAGAACCTTCGAACAGACCTCACGTTCGCGCAAACGTATCGAACCCCATTGACGTCTATGGGATTCAAATTCAAAAGTGCTAATTTTAAAGCCCAATATACAAGGTATTGTCCGAAAACGGGGTTGGGGACCCGGGTCTTGCCCCATGGAATATGTATCAATGGAAAAAAAAGTTTTAAAAATGGTTGTTTTTTCTGGAGCAGCGATTTTAATAATGCTTAAGGTGAAAAAAAGAAAAATTCCTTTAAATATCGTACCTGCTGGGTGTCTATAGTAGTGGCACGTGTTTAGAACTGTCTCTGCACAAAATGAGATTACTATAAGAAAAAAGTAATTTAAGACTGCTTGCGGCTTTAATGCAATGTTTGGTCCCTGCAATATGGATGGAAATCACTGAAAAAAATAGCATGGGTTTCCCCGCCTCCACTCCCCCCAGGTCATTACAAGACCCTTTGGCCCTATATACTTTGAACAGCAGTATACAGGCAGTACAAACAAGACAGGGACTGTAGGTTTGTTGTTAAGTAGAATCTGTTTGTAATTTTCAACTGGTACTTCTTTAAAGTGTAGCTTCAGCCATAACATCTTTTTTTAAGCTTTTCTGAAAACATAGAAAAGGGTTATCACCCCTGTAACATTTGTTTTGCTGTCTGTGTGCATCTGTTCAGAACATTGCACCTCACTTTCTGTCCCAATGACAAATAATTTTTTGAAAAACATTTTTTTTTGGTGAAACAAGGATTGATGAGAAAGCATCAGTGGACAGGAGACATCTTTTACAGAAGATAATTTCCCTTCCTAGGGCTAGATTTTCTCACTTCCTGTTCTCACTTCCTGTCCTCTACATAAATTTGGGCCCTAGGTGTTGGCATTGCCACAACACTGTAAGCCCTCACAGTTAGTCTTGGTGGGCGCTGGAACTCCCTGCTGTGAAATATTAGATCAAGAATTGTAATTACACGCTCCTGTTGAACAGGGGCAGACAAATTGGGCCTTAGGCACTGGTGCTGGTGCCACAACCCTGCAACCCCTCACAGATACTGTAATTGGAGCGCAGCAAAGAGTCACATGCAAAGTATTGCATCAAAAAATATTACACGCCCCTGTTAAACAAGGGCAGAAAAATTGGGCCTTAGGCACTGGTGGCGATGCCCAGAACCAACAATGTTCATACTAGCTATCAGCAAAATCATTGAGGAAAAGGATATTCAGTCAGCATAACAGGATAGTCACTCGGCATTAGCATAAGCAGTCTCCAAGGGATCTGACACTTCCAAAAAATTATTCAGTTACATCAGCAGCAGGTGCTTGGTAGCTGGTGTTGATCCAAGCCTGATTCATTTTTATGAAGGTCAGTCGATCGACAGAGTCGATGGAGAGGCGCACCCTGTGATTGGTCACAAAGCCTCCAGCAGCAATGAATGTGCGTTCTAAAAGAACGCTGGATGCAGGACAAGCCAGTAGCTCAATTGCGTACTGTGCAAGCTCTGGCCAGTGATCCATCCTCAAGACCCAGTAAGCTAGAGGATTTTCGGTGGGGAAGATGCCCAAGTCTGATCTTGCCTCTAGGTACTCCCGCACCATGTAAACCAGACGCTGGTGATGGTTGCTGGAACCGGTCATACCTTGGGGCTGTGGACTAAAAAATTTAACGCATCGGTCAGAATGCCACCTTCTCCACCGCTCTTTCTGTGACTCACCGGAGCCTCAGCAACACGTTGTTCAGGACCAGGATTTGGTAAACCCCCAGGTTCTGGAAACACGTTGAACAGACCTTTCTGCAAGGTCTCCCGAAGATGTTTAATCTTCTGTTCCCTCTGCGACGGCAAGATAAGGTCCGCAACCTTACTCTTGTAACGTGGATCAAGGAGAGTTGCCAGCCAGTAATGATCCCTCTCCTTGATACCACGAATACGAGGATCCTTACGCAGGCTTTGCAGGATCAAGGAGGCCATGCAGCGTAGGTTTGCTGAGGCATTCAGGGCACAGTCCTCTGGGCCACTGAGGATGACAGGATCTGCAGCCACCTCATCCCAGCCACATAAAAGTCCATGGGTTCCTTGGGACTGTAAATGATCCCTTGAAGACTGCTGGTGCTGATGCTGAGTGCTAGGCTCCACCTCCATGCTGATTATACAATTATCCTCCTCCTTCTCCTCCTCCTCGTCCTCTTCCTGTGTGCTAGGCAGGCAAGCAGGACCACTGTCTGGATAATTGGGGCCTTGAGAGGTAAGGAAGTCCTCCTTTTCCTCCCTCTGTTCTGCCTGAAGGGCCCTGTCCATTATTCCACGTAGCGTGTGCTCCAACATGTGAATAAAAGGGACAGTCTCACTGATGCATGCACTGTCACTGCTCACCATCCTCATGGCCTCCTCAAATGGTGACAGGACAGTGCATGCATCCCTGATCAAGGCCTTGGCGTGAGGAAAAAAACAAGCTCCCCTGACTCAGTTCTGCTGCCATATTGGCACAGGTACTCATTGATGGCACTCTGCTGCATGTGCAGCCGCTGCAGCATGGCCAATGTAGAGTTCCATCTGGTGGGCATGTCACAGATTAGGCGGTTCTTGGGCAGGTTGTATTCCCTTTGGAGGTCTGTCAGCCGTCATTATATGACCTTCGGAAAAAATGCACACAGACTCTCCTGGCCTTCTTCAGGACATCCTCTAAGCCCGGGTACCTGCCCAAGAACTGCTGCACCACCAAATTCAGGACATGAGAAAAACAGGGCACATGGGTCAGTTGTCCCTGTCGCAGGGCAGAGAGTGTTGCTAACCACCATTGCCCCTGCAGAGCTGACAGAACCTCGGCCCCAGTGTGGCTCCTGTCTCCCAAGCACACCAGCTCTAGCACCGCATGGCATCTCTTTGTCTGCATTCCTGCATAGCCCCTCGTACGCCTTCAGGGCACGGCTGTTACTGAGAACACATCAGCACAGGAAGAGGCCACAGAGGAAGAAGAAGAGGGGGTGGAGGAGAGAGGTGTGTCACAACCAGTAGTAGTGTTTTGTAGGCGTGGTGGTGGAACAACCTCCAACACTACTGTACCTTGCCCTGCGTCCTTCCCAGCTGCCAGCAGAGTCACCCAATGCGCCGTGAAAGAATGGTAACGTCCGTGTCCATGCCTGCTGGACCATGAGTCAGCAGTAATATATGCACCTTACCACTGACTGCCCTGTCCAGCGAGGCATGGAAATTGCCTTCCACATGCCGGTAGAGAGCCGGAATTGCCTTCCGTGAGAAAAAGTGGCGTTTGGGAACTTGCCACTGAGGTACCGCACATTCCACAAACTGTCACGGTGGAAGATCCAGCCGATCCCGGCGCACGCGCGCTGGCACCTGTTTGCGCGCGCATGCGCGCGTCAGTGTGCGCGATGCGCGCGGTCGAGTGCGTGATACTCGCGGTCGAGTGCGTGATGCGCGCGGCGGGAGCGCGCGCGCACGCTGACACCGTTTTGGCGCCAAGGAACGCTACTTAAGCTGTCTGGTCCTGGTGCACCTTGCTGACCAGTCTACAGCGTTTCCGGATAGACTCTGCATCTGTTGAACCTGATTGATCTCTGTTTACCTGACCCGGCTTCCCCTGACCTACCTCTGCCTGCAGCCTGCCCTTGACCCCGGCTTGACCTGACCACCGATCCTGCCTGATCCCCTGGTTCTGCTACCTGCCATCAGCCTGTATCAACCTGTCTGGACTGAGCTAACCCTTTCGGATCCGTTCCAGTTTTCTGATCCACCATCGGATCCGGTGTACATCAACTCTTGGGCTGCAACACAGCAAGTACCTACCTCACCATTCCAGTGTACTGTGGTTCCCTGCCAGGACCCCGCCAGGACCCGTGCCAGTCCTTCTCCGGTCCGCCACCAGTTACCACCAGGCACTTGTGCCCCTCTTGACCCGGGCTTCCCTGTCTGCTCTACCAGGGACCCCCGTGTCGGAGGCTTACGAGAGGCCGCTCCCTGCACGTTAGGCTCTACAACCAGGTACGTGACAGTACTGGTCAGCCATGTCCGAGCCCACGCAGGGAGCGTCTCCCATGGAGGACTTATGCCGCCATTTGGATGGCCTCACCGCAGCAGTAAGGAACTTGCAAGAGGGTTATACCCGGTTGGAGGGGCGTGTTCAGACTCTGGCTGCAGCAGTACCTACATCCTCTGGAACCGCTACTGCCCCCTCCGTGGTAATGTTGCCACCAGAACCCAGAGTTCCTACACCAGAAAGATTTTCCGGCGACCGCAGCAAGTACAGGGCCTTTCGTAATGCTTGTGAACTTTTTTTCGCCTTGCAACCTAGAACTTTTTCCCTGGAAACCACAAAAGTGGGTTTCGTCATTTCATTACTGTCTGGCGAACCACAAACATGGGCACACTGCCTTCTGGAACGCAAGGAAGAGAGTCTTAATCTCCTTAGCACCTTCTTTGAAGCCATGGACCTCATTTATGAAGACACTCAATTAGCAGCCACTGCTGAGGCGGCATTATGTGCTCTACAGCAGGGGCGCAGGGCAGTAGAGGACTATGTGGCAGAATTCAGACAATGGAGTTCCGATACCAATTGGAACGATGCTGCCCTGCGTCACCAGTTCCGCATGGGCCTTTCGGAATCCTTGAAGGACGAGCTGGCCCGAGTGGGCGTTCCTGCAACCCTTGAAGCCCTTATCCTCCTTTCTGTGCAGATTGACAGACGATTGAGGGAGCGGCGTGCTGAACGAACATCCGGCCCTACACGCCCCATGTGGATGATGCCCCGTGTGCCAGGCCCTCCACACATGCTTCCTCCAAACTCCGTACCAGCCTCCTCCGACCTTCCCGAGCCCATGCAACTAGGTCTCCTTCGGCCATCTCTGACTCCAGAAGAGCGCCAGCGGCGCCGACTCAACAATCTTTGCCTTTACTGCGGAGGTTCCGGGCACTATGTGAACAACTGTCCCGCTAAATTCCGTAAGTGCTCCATCTGTCCACCCGTCCTTTTCTCTGCTTTACGTAATCATGATACTCACCTGGCTGTCTCCATCTCCCTGCAGCTCCCCGGAAGGAACGTCCAGGTGCCCGCCATTATTGATTCTGGCGCCTGCAGCGGCTTCATGGATGTCTCCTTTGCCACCCGTCATGGAATTCCGCTACGTCCTAGACGCCAGGAGCTCACCGTTCACTTAGCCGATGGATCAGCCATCCGATCCGGTCCTGTCACGCATGAAACAATTCCATTATATGCACTCATCTCCAACAATCACTGGGAGTTGCTTTGCCTGGACATAATCGTGTCCCCAATATTTCCTGTAATCCTGGGCATGCCCTGGTTGAAAGCTCACAACCCCCATATTGATTGGGAGTCTGGAGAGATACGTTTCCCGTCCTCTTACTGCCGCCAACATTGCCTCCAGGAACCTGCGGCCACTTTGTCCCCCCTGCTGTGTTCAGACTCTGAAATGGAAAACCGCCAGCTTGTCCCAGAAGCCTACCACAGTTTTTTAGACGTATTTAGTAAAAAAGGAGCAGAGACTTTACCACCACACCGGTCCTATGACTGCCCAATCGAACTTTTACCAGGGGCTGAAATCCCGTTCGGAAGAATATTCCCCTTGACCGAACTGGAACTGGGCACCCTAAAAACCTACATCGACGAGAACCTCAAAAAGGGGTTCATACGCCCTTCCACATCTCCTGCAGGGGCCGGTATATTCTTTGTAGAGAAAAAGGACCATTCCCTACGCCCCTGCGTAGACTACCGGGAGTTAAACAAGATAACGATCAAAAACAGGTACCCCCTTCCTTTAGTTCCTGAACTATTTCAGAGACTTGGAGCAGCCACTATTTTCACCAAACTTGACCTCCGTGGAGCTTATAATCTTGTCCGCATTAAGGATGGCGATGAGTGGAAGACCGCATTCCGCACCAGATTCGGGCATTTTGAATACCTGGTTATGCCCTTCGGGCTCTGTAACGCCCCCGCGACATTTCAACATTTTGTAAACGACATTTTCAGAGACTACCTTGATCTGTTCGTCATCATCTACCTGGATGACATCCTGATTTTTTCGTCCTCCCTGCCAGAACATTGGAAACATGTCCAAAAAGTTCTAATCCGGCTCCGCCAACACAGCCTGTACGTTAAAGCAGAAAAGTGTGAGTTCGAACGTGTGAGCATTCAGTTCTTGGGATTGATAATTTCAATAGAAGGTGTCAAGATGGACCCCCAGAAGGTCACCGCCATCACAGAATGGCCCGCTCCCACCGATAAAAAAGCGGTCCAGCGCTTCGTGGGGTTTGCTAACTTCTACCGAAAGTTCATCAAGGGCTTCTCCGCCATAATTGCCCCTATCACAAGTCTGACCAAGCAAGGCACCCGGTTCTTGTGGTCTCCCGAAGCCCAAGCTGCCTTCTCCACCCTGAAGGACCTCTTCATTTCAGCCTCCATCCTGAAGCATCCTAACCCAGCCTTACCTTATATCTTGGAGGTAGACGCTTCTGAGGTGGCGGTCAGAGCAGTGCTCTCCCAGAGGCAGGGGTCCAAATCCCTTTTACACCCAGTTGCGTTTTTTTCTCGCAAACTGTCAGAAGCAGAGAGGAACTATGACGTCGGGGACAGGGAGCTGCTAGCAATCAAAGCAGCCCTTGAAGAATGGCGTTACCTTCTCGAGGGTGCTGCACACCCTATCCTGATCTATACTGATCACAAGAACTTAGAATATCTAAAGGTCGCCAAAAGACTCAAGCCACGCCAGGCCAGGTGGGCGCTGTTTTTTACTCGTTTTTTCTTTTCACATAACTTACAGACCTGGTTCGAGAAATACCAAGCCGGACGCACTCTCCCGGATGTTCAATGGGCCTGAAGCACCTTCATCACCGGACACCATCCTCGCTCCCGGTAATTTCCTCATGTTGCAAGGAGATCTTCTTTCTCAGATTAAGCAGGCTTCTTCAGAGATCTCCTCACCCCCTGACCCTGCTCTCCAGTCAAGAGATGATCTGCTTTGGAAAAAGGACAAGATCTTCGTACCACAACAGCTACGAATAGCGGTCCTCAAGTCTTATCATGATCATGAGCTGGCAGGCCACTTTGGAATCCACAAGACATCCGAGCTCCTCCAGCGTACCTTCTGGTGGCCGCAATTACTTAAAGACTGTAAGAAGTACGTGGAATCCTGTACCACCTGTATCCAGTATAAAGGTAGCAGAACCAGAGCTTGGGGGTTGCTTAAACCACTGCCCGTCCCAGAGAAACCTTGGAGGATGATCTCGATGGACTTTATTGTTGAGCTACCTCCATCTGAAGATTTTACTACCATCTTTGTGGTGGTTGACAGGCTTTCAAAAATGGCACACTTCCTGCCGATGGTGGGGACACCTTCCGCTGCCGAGACAGCAAAGATATTCATTAGAGAAGTGGTGAGACTTCATGGCGTACCCGCTAACATCATATCGGACCGTGGGGTGCAGTTTACTTCTAGATTTTGGAAAGCGCTATGTGCAGCGCTAAAGATCGAACTTTCCTTCTCATCCGCATACCACCCTCAGACCAATGGCCAGACTGAGCGCACCAACCAGACGCTCGAGCAATATCTGCGGTGTTTTTCCAGTTTCTCACAAGATGATTGGGCCTCTCTACTGCCCCTTGCGGAATTCGCTTATAATAATTCAGTCCATTCAGCTACTAGACAGTCCCCGTTTTTTGCCAACTACGGTTTTCACCCACTATTCCTATCTAACAATATTCCGGAATGCTCAGTACCGGCTGCACAAGAAACCCTGGACTTCTTTACCACCAACAACAAAATTCTCCAGGAAACCATGGCAAGGACCCAGGAGTATAATAAAGAGGTGTTTGACAGGAGGAGGAGAGGAGAGCTTGACCTGGCACCGGGAGACCAGGTCTGGCTGTCCACTTTGAATCTAAAGCTAGCCTGCCCGTCTAAAAAACTCGGCCCTAAGTTTGTGGGTCCCTTCCAGATACTCAGGAAAATCAATGAAGTGGCCTACGAATTAAAGTTACCTGCCTCTTTTCGGATCCACCCAGTCTTCCATGTGGCACTGCTCAAACCCATAGTTCAGGACCCCTTCACCAACCGGAATGTCGGTCCCCCTAAACCGGTGCTTGTTAACGGTGAAGAGGAGTTCGAGGTGGAATCTATCTTGGACTGCCGGAAGAGGCGTAACCAGATACAATACCTTGTAAAGTGGAAGGGCTACGGTCCAGAAGAGAACTCCTGGGAACCAGAAGCTAACATCCACGCCCAGAGATTGGTTCAGGCCTTTAGAAGGGCGAACCCAAGAAGGTTGGCACAATTGGGCATCCGGAGGCTGCCCGTAGGGGGGGGGCAATGTCACGGTGGAAGATCCAGCCGATCCCGGCGCACGCGCGCTGGCACCTGTTTGCGCGCGCATGTGCGCGTCAGTGTGCGCAATGCGCGCGGTCGAGTGCGTGATGTGCGCGGTCGAGTGCGTGATGCGCGCGGCGGGAGCGCGCGCGCACGCTGCCACCGTTTTGGCGCCAAGGAACGCTACTTAAGCTGTCTGGTCCTGGTGCACCTTGCTGACCAGTCTACAGCGTTTCCGGATAGACTCTGCATCTGTTGAACCTGATTGATCTCTGTTTACCTGACCCGGCTTCCCCTGACCTACCTCTGCCTGCAGCCTGCCCTTGACCCCGGCTTGACCTGACCACCGATCCTGCCTGATCCCCTGGTTCTGCTACCTGCCATCAGCCTGTATCAACCTGTCTGGACTGAGCTAACCCTTTCGGATCCGTTCCAGTTTTCTGATCCACCATCGGATCCGGTGTACATCAACTCTTGGGCTGCAACACAGCAAGTACCTACCTCACCATTCCAGTGTACTGTGGTTCCCTGCCAGGACCCCGCCAGGACCCGTGCCAGTCCTTCTCCGGTCCGCCACCAGTTACCACCAGGCACTTGTGCCCCTCTTGACCCGGGCTTCCCTGTCTGCTCTACCAGGGACCCCCGTGTCGGAGGCTTACGAGAGGCCGCTCCCTGCACGTTAGGCTCTACAACCAGGTACGTGACACAAACTCACGGAAGGGGGCAGAATCTACCAACTTAAAAGGCAGCAGTTGAAGTGCTAGCAATTTCGCTAAGCTAGCATTCAACCGCTGGGCATGTGGATGGCTGGGAGAGTACTTCTTTCGGCACTGCAGCAGCTGGGGCAGGGAAATTTGGCTGGTACAATTTGACATCGGTGTACCGATAGTAGATTGCCCGCATGTACTACTAGCTTGTGACTGACCTAATTCTACACCTTCAGTCCTATCAGTGCAGGCTTCAGAGAGGACTGAGGGTATAGTGGGGTTGGAGATCCCAGGTGATGAGGGGCAAGGGGAGGTCAGCTTTGTTCTTTGATGTGGGTCTTTCAGGTATGCTTGCCAATGAACTGCATGGCAGGTCGACATATGTCTGGTCAAGCATGTGGTGCCCAAGCGGGTGATGTTTTGGCCACGTGAGATACGCTTGAGACATATGTTGCAAATAGCAACAGTTCGATCTGATGCACATGTCTCAAAAAAGGCCCATGCCAAAGAACTTTTGCAGTAACGCTGAGACACAGCAGCGCCCTGCACAGGCGTAGCTCTGCGATGTAATGCAGTTAGTGTGCTGCCCTTAACCTGGCCCCTGGAAGGCATCCTGCCTCTTTGGAGATGTGCCTGTGCCTCCTCCTCCTCTCTCCTATCAGGCACCCACGTAGAGTCCATGACCTCATCATCCCCTCCCTCCTCATCACTGTCAAAAACTTGGCAGTATGCTGCATCTAGGGGAACATGACTGCCAGATTGCTGTCCCTCTCGGGCACCCCCTCTCTCTGGGCTCACATTACTGCTTTCCTCTATCTGTGTTCCATCATCGGAGCCTTCAAAACGCTGCGCATCTTCAGGCAGGATGTACCCAACACTGTGTTGAAACAGTTCGGGGGACTCCTCAGGAGGACATGGTGGGACTAGGGAAAGAGTAAGTGATGCCATTGAGCAGAGGGAAGAGGACGCCTTGGCAGCTAATTTGCCAGGCAAAGTACTCTGAGCCTGGGTGAGAGAGAATGAGGAGGATGAGGATGGCTTGGTCATTCACAGTGTCCACCACCAGCACTGTTGCCTCTAGATGCAGAGCCTGCTTGCCCTCGTGACTCTCTGCCTCTTTGTTGTCCTTCCAGAAATTATAATGGCCTGCAGAGGACAAAGTCCGTACACACCAAGTAGCTTTATGTGCAAAGTAATGAGCACACTTGCAGTATACACCAAGTATGTTTAGGTGCAAACTATACAGCACAAGTGCAGTAAACAAGTAGGTTCAAGTGCAAACTATACAGCACAAGTGCAGTAAACACCTGGTATGTTTAGGTAAAAACTATACAGTACAAGTGCAGTGAACTACAAGTATGTTTAAGTGCAAACTATACAGCACACTGGCAATACAACACGTTAGAAGACTGCAGTTAGCACAATCAACTGCCTGACAAATAGGAATAGCTGATCTAGCTAAACTATACAGTGTATAAATATATGTACAACTCCTCTACACACTGTAAATTTAACTAAACTGACTAGCATGCCTGCTCTATCTATCTAGTAAAAAAGACACTGTCTCTCTCTCTCTCTAGGACTGATCTTTTCATTAACACCACCGCAACACACTACACGAGGCCGCCCAGCAGGCAGCCTTTTATAGTGTGGGGCGTGTGCTAAAGCCCTGAGCCATAACTGGGCAAAGGGACCCTGCTTTTGGCCAATTATGGCTCTCCGTTTTTTGCGCGCTGTGATTGGCCAATAATGCGGGTCATAGTGCTTGCTTGGCGAATCATCAGCGCGCAATGCCGCAGTGAATTATGGGCCGTGGCGCGAATGACCCGTTTTGTTCGAATTTCAACGAACAATCGAACAGGCAATGTTCGATTCGAACATGGGTTTGAGTTGAACATGAAGCTCATCCCTAGTCCCCTTCTGAGTGGCTGCCCTGCTACTTTAACAACAAATATCTAATAGTGAAATCAAGGCTGCTATAATTCAAAGCAATGATAGGTTACGAAGGAGGGCAGAACAAACATCAAAAAATTCTTCAAATACAGTCTATTAAAAGCAGAAAAGTGCTACAAAACAAAAAAAAAAAGATTTACTACAACTGGAGCACACTAAATTTGGTGCAGTTTTGCATAATAACCAATCAGCTTCTAACTTTGGCTTGTTTAATTAGGCTTCGACAACAAAACCTGTTTCTGTGCAGAGCTGTTTCAAAATCTGTGTTGACCAGTGTAACGGAATGAACTGTGACAACCAAAGACTTTGGAAGGATGAGAGATACTCCTGTGCCAGGAACACTAATAACTCCTGGGTCTAAGTCCACCCTGTGCCCTTGTAGGCGTAGGGTAGCTAATAGGATCATAATTCATGAATTACATGAGATGGGACATTAATAATAATTCATATGGCAGGATATTGAGATATTAAGGTGTTCCTACTAGACATCTGCTTTTAAAATGCTAAGTGACTCGGCTTGTGAAAGACATTTCATTCTGTTGAAAGGTAGTGGATGGGACTGTGGTCTTCCCTCACAGCAACCCAGCAGAAGAGATGGCAACAGAGCAGAGTGCATCGGCTCCTGAAAGACCTTTTCATTGTGTGATAAAACTGTTCAAAGCCCTGTGTTAACGTCTCTCTTCAGATGTATTGAATTAGCATGCCAATTATGTTTAGCAAAGGAATGTATTGATGCCCAGGTGTCAAGACCGGGATATCTGAATGATGTCTGTGGCTGCAGGCATCACTCAGATATCCCCGCACAAAGTGGAGGATGTCATATGATGTCCTAAGGTGATGAAGTGGTTAAATGTGTGTTGTGGCCCTTTTTAACTGCTAATTTTGGCATTATTTATGCATATTTTGGCGTTTTTTTTAACATGCCATATTTTGTTAACACACATCTAGCCGTAGGTTTTTGTGCATTTTGGCACTTTTTTTAAACACATGTTTTGGCCCTTTAGCACACATTTTGGCACAGGTTATTATAAGATGCATTTTGGTGTGGTTTGTAATGCACACTTTGGCACTTCTTTTAGCATATAGTTTGACACCTTTTTTAACGTGCATTTTGATTTGCTTTTTATGCGTATTTTGGCAAACCGCACATTTGCTAGTCACTTTTGGGATGCCATTAACAATTAATTAAACCGCACGCATATCATGCATTTTGCATGTGTTTCTGGAACGCACTCCAAAACGCAGGTAAAGAAACTAGTCAAAATACATGTTAAGCCCCAACATATACATTAAAAATGTGCTAAAATGCATTTAAAAAAAACAAGCCAAAATGTTTGTTGAAAAAAAAGCAGCAAAAAGTGTATCAAAAACAGTACCAAAATGCACATAAAAAAGGCCCAAAAAGCCAAATAGAATTTTTTGGGGGCATGGAGCATTGTGCATTTTTTCAATGCATTTTGCGCATTTTGGCAAGTTGCTAGAATATTTGTCAAATGACAAAATGTGTGGCAAAATGCATGTTTGCTAACTGAATTTGGGGTGCCATTAACAATGAATGGCGCCCAAAAACGCATTGTGTATTTTGACAGAATTTTAGAGCAATTTGAAATCGTGTAAAGAATTGCACAATTCTGCATTGCTCAGATGTGAATGGGTCCTAAAAGAAAATACATTATAACTATACTGTGTATGTGTGTAATACACATATATACAGTATGTATATATATATAATATCACATCTATACATACATAAACATATATAGTTATTATTGATATCAATCTTTAAGCTTGCTTTTGCTGATATTAAGAGGAAAGAAACTTCCTTCTTCACATCACAGCAGCTTCTCACCCATATTCTCAACCTCTGAGCTGGAGACTTTGGGACTGAGCTATTTCCTCAGATCTCACCTTCATAAACTGGTCATCTGTGTAAAAGTGAATGACAGAAGTGTGTGTCTTGAGATGAGAAGTGAAAACATGTTCTCCACTACTCATTTCAGCTTCATAAACTGGCAATGATCATCAGGATCTCAGCTCTTCTCAGTTTGATAAATGTACAACTGTGTTAGAATGTTCACATGAACTTTTCGTCTGTTCGCATGTTCTGGATGCGAACCGAACCGAGGAGAGTTCGGCTCATCCCTAATGGGTAGACAGAGAGATGTAGAGCTACTTGAACAACATTAATGAAGTCAACGATCACCCCCCCCCCCCAAAAAAAAAGTAAGCCCAACTTTTTTTTTTTTGGATAAAATATTTTTAGAACTAAATAAGAGAGTGCAGATTTTAGGAGTGCATTATGCAGAGAATGCAGGGTTCACTAGTGCATTACGTTTAGAATCCAGAGGAACATGAGTGCGTTGTGCTCAGAATGCAGGGTTAAGGAGTGTGTTGTTTTTAGAATGCAGGAATGCATTTTTACCCTCAGAATACAAGAATCAGGAGTGTGTTTTACGCTCAAAATGCAGGGATCAGGAGTGTGTTGCACTCAGAATGCAGGGATCAGGAGTGTGTTGCGCTCAGAATGTAGGGATCAGGAGTGCGTTGCGCTCAGAATGCAGGGATCAGGAGTGCGTTGTTCTCAGAATGCAGGGATCAGGATTGCATTGCGCTCAGAATGCAGGGATCAGAAGTGCGTTTTATGCTTAGAATGCAGGGTTCAGGAGTGCATTCTAGACTCAGAATGCAGGGTTGGGGGGGGTAATATGAAGGGTGGTAGAGGACACTTCTATGGGGGTGGCCCTGGCCATAACACTGTCCTCTGCCCCTTTATATCACCTCCCCCCCACCCCCCACACACAGTGGTGTCTTTTGCCCCCTTTCCCCTATAGCAGTAACCTCTGGCCCTCTTTCCTCCCATAGCGGTGTCTTATCTTTTTCCACAGCGGAGACTGGGAAGCAGCACAGTTCTGCATGGCAGGAGCTGGTAGAGTAATTTTTTTATATTAGCAAGCTGGTTATTGGTTGCTTAGGACCACCCTGTGTCCAAACAACCAATCACCAGCAATTTAAACAATTTAATTTGGCCCGATCCTCCCCCCACCCTTAGTCCTGATCTTTGTGTCCTCCCGGTCTCCGCTGTTTACTGATCATAGTGGTGGAGGAGGCTGGGGGGGAGAGAAAGGGACCTTGACATAAAAAGGGCGGCATAGCTGTGGAGGAGGCAAGAGAGAAAGAGAGACCAGGATGGGACAGCGAGACGGATCTGGCTGGGAGGGAAGGCAAGGGTGGAGTAATCTGTTTGAGGTCCACCTGTAGGTGGTCGAGAGGTGACCGCAATCGACAGATTGCTGACCCCTATTCAAGTTTAACCAATAAAAGGTTGAACAATTTACACACACTCACCAAAGCATGATCCAATTTGCTCGAACAGGGGGAGAAATTCCCTGGATCAACTTTACCTATAAAATGTTAGTATCCAGTTATATTATGTACAATTAGGAAAGAATCCAGGCCTTTTTTTAACCACTTGTCCACTTGACGGTGGACTCTCTTGTTTTAGGTGGACGTCATAGGACATCGGCCCATTTCAACAAGGAATGCGCTCAAACGTGTGCATGCATCCCTGTACTGTCGGTGGCGGCGTGTCAGAGACACCGCTCTTCACCTACAGGGGTGAACAGCTGCTGGGAAGCGCTTTTTACCATGTGATCGGCCGTGATGAACTCACAGCCGATCACGGAAGGTAACAACACTGTACACGGTGCATGCGCGTGATTGTGAGCCCACTGCGTGTGTCCGTCGGTGGCAGTGTGTTCCCGGGAACACTGCTTGTCACTGACAATAGTAAACAGCCATTGGTCAGGCCTATGTACCACGTGATAAGCTGTGATCCATTCACAGCCTGATCACTAAGTGTAAACAAAGAGCTATAACTGTTACCAGCTCTTCTCTCCTCCCACACCGTTTCCAGTGTGAGGAAAGAAGAGCCAGGAGCAGTGAGTTACAGAAATATGTTTAGTGTCTGCACCAACACCACACCTGTCCCATTGCCCCCCTCACCCAATTGTCATCTGTCACCCAAAAGTCACCCCATAAAAGTGAATCTATCACATAAGCGACTGCCATCAGTGACCATCAGTGGTGAAATCGTCACCCATCAGTGACCATGCCCTGTCACCCATCAGTGACCATGCCCTATCACCCATCAGTGACTGTGCCCTGTCACCCATCAGTGACCATTAGCGGTGCACACATCACCCATCAGTGACCGTGGCCTGTCGCCCATCTGTGACCAATACCCGTTACCGTCTGTGGCCTGTCACCCATCATCCATCAGTGACCATCTCCCGTCACACAATCATCACCTATCAGTGAATGTCACCTGCCACTCATCTCACAGCCCATCAGTGACCGCCACCTGCCACCCATCTGTCACCCGTCGCACAGCTACCCGCCACACAGCCATGTCCAAAAGAGTATACAGTATACCAGTGAGGAGGCGTTCCAGATCCTCTCCATGACTCCATTTGAACCGATCGAATATGTAATAATTTGGTTGAAGAATGGGTCCCTCTTAAAAGGGCACGGCACTCTGGAAACCAGGCAGCCACGAGCAACCAGGATTATATTCCCAGTACCAGCGCTGCCACCAGCAATAGGTCCCGGGAACAAAGGTCCAGTACCAGCGCTGCCGCCAGCAATAGGCCCCAGGAACAAATGCCCAGTACCAGTGCTGCCGCTAGCGAAAGGCCCTGGGAACAAATGCCCAGGCACAGTACCAGTGCTGCCAAATCACACCTGAGTACGAGCACAGAAAATTCAACTCCCCCAACTACTGGAGTGTCATGTCCCCCAAGAGCCAGGGCCGAAACATACATGCCAGATGGTCTTGTCAACCCAACATGGCTGCCTTCCGACTCGGGGTCACCAATTATTCCCCCTTTTTAGAGCACAGCCAGGTGTGCACGTCAACACCCAAAAATTCACAGAGATCGATTACTTTCATCTGTTTTTGCCCGACACTTTGTTGCAGTTCATTGTGGACCAGAGAAATTTATATGCCCAGCAGTATATTGCCAACAACCCCAATAATCTTATGCCTGTCCATTTGAGTGGAGAGATCTGAATTTGGAGTTCAAATTGTTTATGGGCCTCATGGGGCTTACCAAAAAAAAATCAAGGACATGCCTATCGGTCCATCAAACCCATCTACCACATGCCCATGTATTCTGCCATAATGCCCAGGTCCCGATATGAGATGATAATGAGATTCTCTCATTTTAAATGACAACACCCAGTGCCCTCCCCACAATCATCCAGATTCTGATAAGCTATATAAAATTCGCCCACTGATAAATTTCCTTTCCAATCGTTTTTCAGAACTCTATGTCCCCGAGAAGCATATACAGTATGTGTGGACGAGTCCCTGGTACCCTTTTCAGGCCGGCTAGGAATAAAACAATATATTCCTAGCAAAAAGGCCAAATACGGAGTCAAATTTTACAAGCTCTGTGAGAGAGTCACGGGATATCTTTATGTGTTACGCATATATGAAGAAAGAGATTCCCAGCTCCAGACCCCTTTGAGTGCCTGGCCTACATGGGCACAGCTGGAAAAATTGTATGGGGCCTGGTTTACCCACTTCTGAATAAGGATATCATATATACCTTGACAACTTTTATACCAGCTTGCCCCTTTTCAAACACTTGTACATCGAGAAAACCCTGGCCTGCGGAACCTCCAGAAAAAAATTGTAAGGGCTTTCCACAATCCATAGTAAACAAAAAGCTGCGAAGGGGGGAAAGAGCAGCACTGAGTTGCAACAAAGTGCTGGCCTTGAGGTAGAAGCAGGGGCGGACTGACAGCTCATGGGGCCCCCGGGCAAAAGGAGATCATGGGGCCCCCTGTGTCCTCGCCCACGTTCAATCTACATCCACACAAATTCCCACCTACATATTGCACTGCCTACATTGCATGCGTTCAAAGAATTTCTCTACACAATGTTCAAAATTAAATGTTTATTGTAGGAATTTAATTCTTCTCACTGATCACCAATGTAAGGGACATTCTGTCCACTGATCACCAATGTAAGGGACATTCTTCTCACTGATCACCAATGTAAGGGACATTCTTCTCACTGATCACCAATGTAAGGGACATTCTGTCCACTGATCACCAATGTAAGGGACATTCTTCTCACTGATCACCAATGTAAGGGACATTCTTCTCACTGATCACCAATGTAAGGGACATTCTTCTCACTGATCACCAATGTAAGGGACATTCTTCTCACTGATCACCAATGTAAGGGACTATCTTCCCACTGATCACCAATGTAAGGGACATTCTTCCCACTGATCACCAATGTAAGGGACATTCTTCCCACTGATCACCAATGTAAGGGACATTCTTCTCACTGATCACCAATGTAAGGGACATTCTTCTCACTGATCACCAATGTAAGGGACATTCTTCTCACTGATCACCAATGTAAGGAACATTCTTCTCACTGATCACCACTGTAAGGAACATTCTTCTCACTGATCACCACTGTAAGGGACATTCTTCTCACTGATCACCACTGTAAGGGACATTCTTCTCACTGATCACCAATGTAAGGGACATTCTTCTCACTGATCACCAATGTAAGGAACATTCTTCTCACTGATCACCAATGTAAGGAACATTCTTCTCACTGATCACCACTGTAAGGGACATTCTTCTCACTGATCACCACTGTAAGGGACATTCTTCTCACTGATCACCAATGTAAGGGACATTCTTCCCACTGATCACCAATGTAAGGGACATTCTTCTCACTGATCACCAATGTAAGGGACATTCTTCTCACTGATCACCAATGTAAGGGACATTCTTCTCACTGATCACCAATGTAAGGAACATTCTTCTCACTGATCACCACTGTAAGGAACATTCTTCTCACTGATCACCACTGTAAGGGACATTCTTCTCACTGATCACCACTGTAAGGGACATTCTTCTCACTGATCACCAATGTAAGGGACATTCTTCTCACTGATCACCAATGTAAGGAACATTCTTCTCACTGATCACCAATGTAAGGGACATTCTTCTCACTGATCACCAATGTAAGGGACATTCTTCCCACTGATCACCAATGTAAGGGACATTCTTCCCACTGATCACCAATGTAAGGGACATTCTTCTCACTGATCACCAATGTAAGGGACATTCTTCTCACTGACCACCAATGTAAGGGACATTCTTCTCACTGATCACCAATGTAAGGGACATTCTTCTCACTGATCACCAATGTAAGGGACATTCTTCTCACTGATCACCAAAGTACTCGGGCTTTCACATTTACACTACAGGTGAGACATTTTTCAGGTGCTTTACAGGTGCTATTTGTAGCCCAAAAGCGGGAGTGTGAAAGGGGACTTGGGGGAAAAGCACTTAGTGTATACATTTCAATGATTTTATATATATATATATAGGGAATAACACTTACTTAGCCCAGGTTCACACTGACGAGGGGAATGAAATCCTGCAAGTTCAGCTAAACTAGCACGATTTCATACCTGCATGTCAGTGCGAGTTTAGCGGGCAATTTCAGAGACATCTGTGCGGGTTGCTGCACAGGTGTCTATGGAAATTGCACCCCAAAGTCAGCAAAAGTTGTACAGAAACTACTTTTGGGAATCGTTGCAGCGCCACAAATGGGGCATTGCACTGATTCAGGTAGTGCCATTGCCATGCGATTTGACATGTCAAATCGCATGGCAAATTGCTCCAATGTGAACCAGGGCTAAGTGCTATTCCCTATTTATAACACTGATATCTATACACTATGTGCATTTAGTGGCATTCAGTGTACCAGATATCAGTGTGTATTAGTGAATAGCACCTGACCTGGTATATAGGCGCACAGCACAGGGCAATAAGGAAGGAACCAGAAAGTAACACTCAGCATGGCTCTTATAACAGATACAGTAACTGTGGTGATTTCATTATCACACTGACCTGCTGCCGCTGCACACAAGGCAGGTCAGTGTGGCTGCCGTTGTGAAATTTCAAGCTGACTCAGTCTGTTCCTTTCTATGTGCAGTGCTCTCTCTGCCTCCAGCTCCTTCAGTGGCGTCACTAGGGTTAGTGTTACCTGGTGCGGTAATACTTGGTGTCACCCCCATCCCTGGCACTAAGCAGGCTAGTGCGTCGGTGCGGCTCCGCCCCTTAACCTACCACAATGGATGGGATCAGGGGAAAGGATGGAGTAGGGATGGGATCGAGGAATGGATGGAGCAGGGGTAGGATCAGGGGGGGATGAATGGCGCAGGGATAGGATCAGGGGGGGATGGATGGAGAAGGGATAGGATCAGGGAGGATGGATGGAGAAGGGATAGGATCAGGGAGGATGGATGGAGAAGGGATAGGATCAGGGAGGATGGATGGAGAAGGGATAGGATCAGGGAGGATGGATGGAGAAGGGATAGGATCAGGGAGGATGGATGGAGAAGGGATAGGATCAGGGAGGATGGATGGAGAAGGATTAGGATCAAGGAGGATGGATGGAGAAGGGATAGGATCAGGGAGGATGGATGGAGAAGGGATAGGATCAGGGAGGGTGGATGGAGAAGGGATAGGATCAGGAGGGATCGATGGAGAAGGAATAGGATCGGGGGGGATGGATGGAGAAGGGATAGGATCGGGGGGATGGATGGAGCGGGGATAGGATCAGGGGGGATGGATAGCTTAGGGATAGGATCAGGGGGGGATGGATGGTTCAGGGATAGGATCAGGGGGGATGGATGGCGCAGATATAGGATCAGGGGGGATGAATAGAGCCGGGATGGGATCAGGGGGATGGATGGAGTGGGGATAGGATCAGGGGGGATGGATAGCTTAGGGATAGGATCAGGGGGGGATGGATGGTTCAGGGATAGGATCAGGGGGGATGGATGGCGCAGATATAGGATCAGGGGGGATGAATAGAGCTGGGATGGGATCAGGGGGTTGTATGGAGCAGGGATGGGATCAGGGGGATGGGTGGAGCTGGGAAGGGATCGGGAGGAATGGATTGAGGGGGGATGGGATTGGGGAGAATGGATAGAGCTGGGATGGGATCAGGGGGTTGTATGGAGCAGGAATGGGATCAGGGGGGATGAATAGAGCCGGGATGTGATTAGAGGGATAACGGGAGTGGGTAGGGGATCGGGGGCTGGGTGGAGCTGGGAAGGGATCAGGAGGAATGGATTGAGGCGGGATGGGATTGGGGGGAATGGATAGAGCTGGGATGGGATCAGGGGGTTGTATGGAGCAGGGATGGGATCAGGGGGATGGGTGGAGCTGGGAAGGGATCGGGAGGAATGGATTGAGGGGGGATGGGATTGGGGAGAATGGATAGAGCTGGGATGGGATCAGGGGGTTGTATGGAGCAGGGATGGGATCAGGGGGATGGGTGGAGCTGGGAAGGGATCGGGAGGAATGGATTGAGGGGGGATGGGATTGGGGAGAATGGATAGAGCTGGGATGGGATCAGGGGGTTGTATGGAGCAGGAATGGGATCAGGGGGGATGAATAGAGCCGGGATGTGATTAGAGGGATAACGGGAGTGGGTAGGGGATCGGGGGCTGGGTGGAGCTGGGAAGGGATCAGGAGGAATGGATTGAGGCGGGATGGGATTGGGGGGAATGGATAGAGCTGGGATGGGATCAGGGGGTTGTATGGAGCAGAGATGGGATCAGGGGGATGGGTGGAGCTGGGAAGGGATCGGGAGGAATGGATTGAGGCGGGATGGGATTGGGGGGAATGGATAGAGCTGGGATGGGATCAGGGGGTTGTATGGAGCAGAGATGGGATCAGGGGGATGGGTGGAGCTGGTATGGAATCAGGGGGGGTGAATGGAGCCGGGGTGGGATCAGGGGATAGATGAGTGGGTATAGGATTGGGCGGTGGGTGGAGCTGGATGGGACCTTTGATTTGGGGGGGGATTAAAGGATATGTTCTAGGGGTGCTTTGGTGGGGGGGGGGGGTGGTCAAACTTCAAATCTGCCCCCTCCTACTTCTAGTACGACGACTCCTCTCTAACCCAAAACAAAGAGCATCCCCTAGCACCCATTCTCTAACCCCCCTAAAATAACTCCTGGCAGCATAATTGTTACCTGCAAATGCCCCCCCCCCCCCCCACTATGTCCCCTCCTCTGCAATACAGTACTCCTGCAGCATACCTCAGAGAAGGTGCTGACTGTAGCGTGGATGGTGTCACATGGTGAGGATAAAGCAGCAGTGAGAACAGAGTTGTAGCCGCGCCCGCGCTGTGTGGAGGTGTGTGTGGGGACGGTCGGAACCCGAGCACCCACGCTGTCTCTGCCTCACTCCCTCCTCCCCCACTCTCCCCGCACATCGAATGGAGCAGAGGGGATCCCGGAAGGGGAGGAGGGAGCCGCGGCGCCAGTCTGAGCTTCTTCAGATTGTACCCCGTCCCCACCCACGGCAGTGACATATGGCAGGAGCGCCTGTCACTAAACATCCCCACACGGCTCTGATGCGCCATCCATCTGCGCTGCTGTGGGCACCTTCAGGAGCGGACTGAGCCGGCCCGGGCCCCTGGTCAGTCAGTCCGCCCCTGGGTAGAAGGATAACAGAAACATGCACATGATGTCCACCATTCACGATGACACTACAGTTATAGTTCAGTGAGGACGAGGTCCCATTGAAAAGCCAACATGTGTCCAAGATTACAATCTGTACGGGGGGGGGGGGGGGGGGGGGGAATCAATGACCAAATGATTCAGCCCTATTTTTCAATAAAGAGGTCCCGATTCTGGTACAAGAAAGTAGCACCAAATCCACACAAAGCCCCCTTCCTAAAATTTGCATTTTAATTTAAGAAGAATTAATCACGTCCCTTATCTATCAACAAAGACCCCCCACAGAAAACCTTCACTCTGATGCTGTTAGCCGACTTTATGAACGCTACTTCCTGTACAACATCCTACCATCCGAAGACAGCAAAAAAGATGTTGCATGTGCAGCAATGGAGGATTTTGAAAAGATACCAGCTACCATTGTCCCTCCCAACCTGGCCTTTGCATTGGTGAATGCTTCGAACATTATCATACATCCCTAAAATATTAGGCCATATTTTTAATCATTTCCCTCCCATTTTGTGCTGACCATTTTCCATGCTTCCCCAAATAACCTTGCCACTGCCACGTGAACTGACCCTGGCCTGCTTTTTGACCATGCCTCTGCCTACTGTTTAGACTGCTTCCACATGAACTGACCCTGGTCTGTTTTGTGACTATGCTTCTGCCTACTGATTGGACTGCGTGGATGTGAACTAACCCTGGCCTGTTTTATGGACTATGTTTTTGCCTACCGCTTGGACTGATCTGTTGCCCTACTACTGTAGAACACAGGGGTCTCCCATATGTGAGGGGCTCCAGAATAGTTTTTCCGGGGTCTGGAATCCAGAGGCTTCTAAGGGCCAGATTCTCGTAGATCTGCGTTTTTTTAGCGTATCCCATTTACGCTACGCCTCCGCAGCTTTTATGGCAAGTGCTGTATTCTCAAAGCACTTGCTCCGTAATTTGCGGCGGCGTAGTGTAAATGGGCCGGCGTAAGGCTACGTAATTCAAAGTAGGAAGGAGGTGAGCGTGTTGTATTTAAATTAAGCGCTCCCCCGTGCCGAACGAACTGCTCATGCGCCGGCCGTAAACGTAGCCCACTGCGCATGCTCCATAGTATGCCGCAAATACATTGGTTTCGACGTCAACGTAATTAACGCACAGTCCTATTCGTGACGAGTTACTTAAACGACGGAAAAACACGACGCTGTCCCGACGTCAATACTTAACATGGCGTACGCCGGACCTACGCAAGGTTACCCCTCATATATCAGGGGTAACCTTCCGCTTACGTAAACTACAACAACAGCGGGCAAATAAGTTCGGGAATCGGCGTATCTGGCTCATTTGCATATTCGACGCAGAAATCGACGGGAACGCCACCTAGCGGCCAGCGTAACATTGCAACTTAGATCCGACGGTGTAAGTGACTTACGCCAGTCGGATCTACGCCAAATCTATGCGTAAGAATCAGTTGCATATATAGGAGGGCTCAGAAACAGAGATACAACGGTGTATCTGGAGATACACCGTCGTATCTCTTCTGAGAATTTGGCTCAGAGATTTGGGTCGGTCGAAGCCTCTACCCCTGTGCCCCTGTGTACAGGTCTTACCCAATTGCGGCCCTCAGCCTGCTGCTGACTTACTACCATAATGCCTTTGCCTGCCACATGAACAGACCACACCAGTGGCTGCTACCTGGACAATGCAAATAATTAGCTGTAGCAAGAGGCAGTATGTTTATGAAGGGCTGGAGAGCGGTGCAATACTGAGTACAGTTAACAGTGTACCAGGACCAATAATATGGCTGTGCTGGCTGTCTCTGCCTGGACAATTTCTATAGACAAATTCTTTGGCTGTGCTGACAATATCCTTGTGCTGACCATAGACAATATTCCTGCCTGTTGCCTGGATAATACTATTGCTATTGCTACAGCTAACGTATACACAAAAAATCACTGGCGCTAAATGTGGTATGTAAGGTATAGGGTAGATAGTCCAGAGCTGCAGGATTCACAGTACCCGGAAGTACCCAACACACAGAAAAATCATCAAAAAAATTCGCGCTCATGGGTATCTACAAATCAGATAAAGTCCAGAAACAGGAATATCAAAAGAAAAAGATTGGTAAAAAATCCATTTAATAAAAGTTCTACACATATAGGGAAGTACTTTCCAGACAGTTCAGTGTATAGTTATATGCAAGATTGTAAAGCTAGATTGCCATACCCACAGTGTATAAATGATGTAATTTTCCACAGACAGTCACTTCTTCATTCATGGGGTTAAAACTCCCGGGTTCAGTACACATGCCATCATATAGAGGATATGTCAACAGTACCTTGGGGACAGGTGGCAAACTTGCAGAAATGTGAAGTTGGTCATCCGATCTTTGGTAGGTGCCTGGCCTCAGGTAATCCACAATGCCGGCGTGTCACCGCAGGGCAGAAAAAGACGGAACCATCCGACAAATCCTGCAGCCAGGGACACAACACAATGAGGTCTGGACGGGCGTACGCTCGTTCCGTTTGATCGCGTTGACGTCACACGTCTGAGACGCCACTCCAGGTTCAGAACCGAGGAGCAAGGATGTACTCGACGGCCTCTAGTGGAAGATCCGCAGACGTGTGGTGCTTTGGACCAGGGGCCTCCTAGAAACATCCACCCCAGGAACTGTGGGACAAAAACTCGTGCACATCAGGTAGTAATGCGGGGATGTTTAGAAGACATTGAATTGGACCTCAATTGCAGCATCAAGATGGTGAAATTAGAGTCCTTTGCAGGATGCAAATCACTCTAGACCTGGTGACACACACAGTTTGTTATCCACTCAAAACCAGCATGGGACCACATGGCCATCTACAGTTGTTTGTGGATTTCCCAAGACAGGATATAGGCTGATGAAAAGCACAGGTTGGTTATCAGCAGCAGGCCTGTACTGTCATGCAAACAAATACCCATCTGCAACATGGGGTTATTTCCAGACCTCATTGTGTTGTGTCCCCGGCTGCAGGATTTGTCGGATGGTTCCGTCTTTTTCTGCCCTGCAGTGACACGCCGGCATTGTGGATTACCTGAGGCCAGGCACCTACCAAAGATCGGATGACCATTTCTGCAAGTTTGCCACCTGTCCCCAAGGTACTGTTGACATATCCTCTATATGATGGCATGTGTACTGAACCCGGGAGTTTTAACCCCATGAATGAAGAAGTGACTGTCTGTGGAAAATTACATCATTTATACACTGTGTGTATGGCAATCTAGCTTTACAATCTTGCATATAACTGTACACTGAACTGTTTGGAAAGTACTTCCCTATATGTGTAGAACTTTTATTAAATGGATTTTTTACCAATCTTTTTCTTTTAATATTCCTGTTTCTGGACTTTATCTGATTTGTAGATACCCATGAGCGCGGATTTTTTTGATGATTTTTCTATTGCTACAGCTAAGCACATCCCTGACTGCTGCCTGGACCAGTGCTCTTTTCTGTGGACACTACTAAAAGCACAGGTAATACTTTTTTTTTTTACCCTGCCTGCAATAGAATTTATTTTGGATTAGTATCTACATGCTATGTGTTAGAAATATGAAGGGCCTTCAAAAATGATAGGTTGCCAGGAAATTATATATGTAATGTATGCTCCTAGAACGCCTGATGGTGCTACTTGGATGTTGGGCCTCTGTATGTGGCCAAGCTGTGAAAAAGTCTCAGACATGTGGTATTCTCATACTCAGGAGGAGCAGCAAAATGCATTTTAGGGTGTCATTTTTGCTATGTGTTGGAAATATCTTATAAATGGACAACTTTGTGTAAAAAAAAAAAATGTGTTTTAATTTGTTTTCCACAAACGTCTGGAAAAAAATAACCGTTCAAAAGACTCATTATGCCTCAGATTATACGTTGGGGTGTTTGCTTTCCAAAATGGGGTCATTTTGTGGGCAATTCCATTGTCCTGGTGCTCCAGGGCCTTCAAAATTGTAATAGGTGGTTGAGAAATGAGATGTGCAATTTATGCTCGTTGATTTCCTGATGGTGCTACATCAATTTTGGGCTTTTGTATGTGGCCAGGCTGTGTAAAAGTCCCAAACATGTGGTATCGCCATACTCAGGAGGAGTAGCAGAATGTATTTTGGGTTGTAATTTGTTGTATACATATGCTCTGTGAGAGAAATAACCAGATATGACAATTTTGTAAAAAAAAAAATATATATATATTTTGCAAAGAATTGTGGGAAAAAATTACAACTTAAAAAAATTCACCATGCTACTTACTTAATACCTTGGAATGTCTACTTTCCTAATAGGGGTCATTTGGGGGGTATTTGTACTTTTCTGACTTGTTAGTATCTCAAGAAATTATTCAGTACTTCAGGTGTGATCAGATTGATACATTTTCAGGGATTGGCACCATAGTTTGTAGACTCTATAACTTTCACAAAGACCAAATAATATACACTAATCAGGGTTATTTATACCAAACATATATATGTAGCAGTATACATTTTGGCAAAAATGTATGAAGAAAAATTACAAATTTGCTAAATTTTATGACAGAAACAAAAGAAAAGGGCAATTTTCACAAAATTTACGGCCTTTTTTCATTTATAGCACACAAAAAAAAAAAAAAAAAACACTAGTGATTAAATACCACAAAAAAAAAGTTATATCTGTGTGAAAAAAAGGAAGCAAATTTAATCTGGGTACAGTGTTGCGTGACTGAGTAATTATCATTCAAAGTGTGAGAGCACCGAAAGCTGAAAATTGGTCTGGGTAAGAAGGGAGTTTAAGTGCCCAGTATTGAAGTGGTTAAAGCAATCAAACTGAGCTGGACAGAACCAGCTCTTGTGTGTGTGTATGTATACTGGTTGACATTTACATTCACTATGCATGCATCAAACACTCACATAAGTGACTGCAATTTGATTTGATTTCCCAAAAAATATAATTTGTGCCCTCATCAACCAGAATGAAATGTATGCTAACAATTTATGCAAACAGTTTTTATTTGTATTTGTGTGTGTGTCATATTACTGGCCTGTGTAACATAGAAGTATTATGATTAACTTTGAAAAATAAGATTAAGGATATAGTGGTAATCCAGGGTATAGGGGATTTTGCTTTGCTGTTTTATATGTATCTTTAATCACTTGCTTACAGGGCACTTTCACCCCCTTCCTGCCCAGGCCAATCTTCAGCTTTCAGCACTGTCACACTTTGAATGCAGTAATGAAACACTGTATACAATTTTTTTTTAATTCACTCAGAACTTTCATTTGGTGATATTCAATCGCCACTGGGTTTTTTATTTTTTGCTAAAGAAACAACAAAAAAAATCATAGTTTGTTATAAAATTTTGCAAACCGGTAATACTTCTCCTTCACTGATGTGCGCTGATGAGGCTTCACTGATGGGCCCTGATAGGTGGCACTGATTAAGCTGTACTGATGGGCATGGGGTGGCACTTGTGGGCTCTGGTAAGGAGGCACGGATGAGGCTGCACTGAGAGGGCACTGGGCTCAAATAGGCAGCACTGAAGGGCACTGAGAGGTGGCACTGATGGGCACTGATGGGTGCTGATAAGTGGCACCGATGGGCACTGGTAGGTGACACTGAAAGGCAGCACTGATAGGTGACACTGATGCTGAGGCACTGATGGGCACTGATTGACAGCATTAATGGGCACTTATAGGTGGCACTGGTGGGCACCGATAGGTGTAACTATTGGACACCGATTGGTACCAAGTGGCATTGGTGGGCACTGATAGTTGGCACTGATTAGCAGCACTGGCGAGCACAGATTCCGATGTCCCTGTAACAGAAGCCAATTACTGGCTTTCTTCTATTCTCCTCACGCTGATGGCGTGAGAAAAAGCCAATAAGCAGAGGCAGCATCATGCTGTGGTGATGTTTTTCAGTGGCTGTGAGAATAGTCAGGATCGATGGTAAAAGGAATGCAGCAATGTACAGAGACCTCCTTGATGAAAACCTGCTCCAGAGCATTCTGGATCTCAAACTAGGGCGAAGGTTCATCTTTCAACAGCACAATGACCCTAAGCACACAGCCAAGATAACAAAGTATTGGCTGAAGGACAACTCTGTGAATGTCCTTGAATGGCCCAGCCAGAGCTCAGAACTCTGGAGAGATGTGAAAGTGGCTGTGCACTGATGCTTCCCATCTAACCCGATGGAGCTTGAGAGGTCAGCAAAGAAGAGAAACTTCTCAAAGATAGGTGTGCCAAGCTTGTAGCATCATACTCAAAAAGACTTGGGGTTGTAATTGGTGCCAAAAGGTGCTTCAACAAAGTACTGGGCAAAGGCTGTGAATACTCATGTACATGTTTTTGTTTTTTTTATTAATTTGTAAAGTTTCAAACAAACTTCTTTCACATTGCCATTATAGGGTATTGTTTGTAGAATTTTGAGGGAAATAATGAATTTAATCAATTTTGGAATAAGGTTCTAACGTAACAAAATGTGGAAAAGTGCTGTGAATACTTTCCGGATGCACTATACACACAAATATTGTTGCCTTTCATTTATTTTTTAACCACTTCAGCCCCGGACCATATTGCTGTCCAAAGACCAGAGCACTTTTTGAGATTCGGCGCTGCGTCGCTTTAACTGACAATTGCACGGTCGTGCGACGTGGCTCCCAAACAAAATTGGCGTCCTTTTTTTCCCACAAATAGAGCTTTCTTTTGGTGGTATTTGATCATCTCTGCGGTTTTTATTTTTTGCGCTATAAACAAAAACAGAGCGACTATTTTGAAAAAAATGCAATATTTTTTACTTTTTTCTATAATAAATATCCCCAAAAATATATAAAAAAAAAATATTTTTTCCTCAGTTTAGGCCGATACGTATTCTTCTACATATTTTTCGTAAAAAAAATCGCAATTAGCGTTTATTGATTGGTTTGCGCAAAAGTTATAGCGTTTACAAAATAGGGGGTAGTTTTATGGCATTTTTATTATTTTTTTTTTTTTTACTAGTAATGGCGGCGATCAGCGTTTTTTTTTCGGTACTGCGATATTATGGCGGACACTTCAGACACTTTTGACACATTTTTGGGACCATTGGCATTTTTTTAGCGATCAATGCTATAAAAATGCATTGGATTACTATAAAAATGCCATTGGCAGTGAAGGGGTTAACACTAGGGGGCGGGGAAGGGGTTAAGTGTGTTCCTAGTGTGTTCTAACTGTATGGGGGGGGTGGACTTACTAGGGGGAATCACTGATTTTCTGTTCATACATTGTATGAACAGAAAATCAGCGTTTCCCCCGCTGACAGGAACGAGCGCTGTGTGTTTTCACACACAGCTCCCGTTCCCCGCTCTGTAACGAGCGATCGCGTGTGCCCGGCGGCGATCGCGCCCGCCGGGCACACGCACGGGACTCGGGGGCGAGCGGGGGGCGCGCGCGCGGGCCGCCGGCAGCGCGCACGCGCCCCCTAGTGGCCGCGAAAAGCGCGACGTAGAGCTACGGGCTCTCGCGCACCCGTGCCGACCTGCCGCCGTATAACTGCGGCGGCTGGTCGGCAAGCGGTTAAAATAAATGGGTTGTTTTACAAGGTGAGGGTTTAAATATACTTTAAATATACTTTAAATATTTAGATCTTAGCATTATAGCATTGTTATTAATAAAATGCATGCAATATGTTTTCAACAGGTGAGGCAAAAGTTTGGAGACATTTTTAGCGTGCAGTTCTTCTGGCACAAGATAGTGGTGCTTAATGGATTTGAAGCAATGAAGGAAGCCTTAATCAACAGATCTGAGGATATAGCAGATCGCCCTCGTTTTCCTCTCTTTGAGAAGTTAGGATTCACAGACAACACAAAAGGTAACTGAAATAAAATGATTTAAAAGAATTATCAGCAGTATTTTATTTAGAAAAAATTACCAGGATATATCCTAAGATAGAGGCTGGTCCTAGCGCTCAGTGGACAAATCTTCTAATTTAATAAATTATATAAATGTATATGCAGAAAAAGCAGCTATTATAATGAAAAAAATGTATGAAAGAAATATGTCTCTATGAGGCATTAACAGCGCTATATGAATTTATATCAATTGAACTCAAAGGTTCAAAATCTGCTTTTGTGAGGTGCAAACATCAATCAGGATCTTCTATCCTAAGAATGGTGGCTAGCCTCAGATACTGAGAACAATGTGACAACAGCTATTATACACTAAAGAAAAAATAATAATAAAATACAATCTTGAGTGTATATGACACACATATGTCAATGGGGTACTTCTTTTTTTTTTTAAATACACATAAAAGTAGAAATAAAACTGAAGCACATAGTCTGTAGATCTAAAATGTTCTTTGTGGAAAAAAACTTGAAATTGATTGAAAAGACACAAATCCAGGCTTTCCTTCACTTGTAGTCCCCCTCACGGTTTTGTACTCATCAGATAGACATGGTGTTAATTGCCTCCAGATATTGGGATCTCCCTCCTGTGGAGTTCAGCCCAGCCCAGCAGCAATATTTCTCCTCCAAAAGGTATGGATGGGGTTAAGTGCGTGTTTTCAGCTAGAGCAATCATGTGGACAAAAACATAGGGAGAGAGGACATAGCGTAATACTGTCTTTATTATATAAACAAATTGTGCTTACAAAAGTGATAAGAAAGGTGTGCACATCGGTTGCAATGTTACTGCTCACTCTGCTAGACTGGCGTCTCCGCTCCGTCTCCAGCTGATGTGTCCCAGGTGTAACTTGCTCCGTCTGTACGATACGTCGTGTAGCCACGCTTGACGCGTTTCGTGATTGGCTCACGTCTTCAGAGGGCGTGGCTACACGGCACGACTGATCGTATTTATAGGTGGATGCTGACCATTCGGCTACTCCCCTCTCCCATTGTCAGCAGCTTGCAGAGGGGAGAATGTTACACTCCTCTCTGCCTAAAAAACCCGCCCTGCTGCCAATAGGATTTAGAGTGTCCGGGTCACTCCTCCTCTGTGATACTAATCTGCTGTTTGCCATAGTCTAGAGCGTCCTCCATATTGTCGTAGCGCAAGACAGTATGATTACCCTATGCGCTACTCTACAACATGGATCTACTAGGTACTACTCCAGGAAGTTTATTGTCTGCTCGCGCGGCTCACTACACGCACTACTTAGAATGCCTCGCTGCTGACATAAACAAAGAACTATGGATTGAAGACTCAGACTGACAGCAGCCGTATCTTTTTGGCATACACAGTATATAATCCAAATGATATTCATACCTAGCTATCCCTTATTACAGGTGGAAATACCAGTGCTATTCATATCCAGTTATGGATTAATATTAATACGTTTCATCAGCAGTGTATACTTATTGCCACTAAAAAGGTAAATGTAACCAAGTTACTTGTACCAAGATAAAACATAATAATATATTGACATACACATGAATACGTCCTTAAAATTTAACACATAAAATACACTTTAATTTGTCAACATATAAAATACACTATAATTTTTCATATAATATTCTTCCTGTATATTATACTATTAAAGGTGTCACATACGCCAATATTCTTATTGTACTCCAATTTACCATAAGTGTGACCTTTGATCTACCTTAATTCTATGTGTCCAATAGGGATAGATACATGGTCATTGGTGGGCTAAAAAATACTAATAATAAAAAATAAATAAATAAAATGAATAGAATAGAGATAGAATAGAATGAAATTAATAACAGTGAAAACAGGGGTAAGGATGTCCTTAGATGGTCCCCTCATACATTAATATATATGATATAGCATCAGTATGACCTAATGCTGAATAAAATATGTTCAGTGGTTTGAAAATTAGGTACAGCCTCCCCGTATAATCAATGATGTACATATTATTAATGATTGCTTATAAAGCAATTTATATCTAGATCAATATTGAGGCCATTCGGACTTAGGGCTAGATTCTCCAATATTTTCGGCGGCGTAGCGTAAGCCAGTTACACTACGCCGCCGCTGCTTGCTGGAGCAAGTGCTTTATTCTCTATGCACTTGCTCCGTAGGTTTCGCCTGCGTCGCGTAAATCGCGCAGCGTAAAGCCGCGCAATTCAAATGGGGCGGCTTGTATTTAAATTAAGCGCGCCCCCGCGTCGAACGAACTGCGCATGCGCCGGCCAGGGAAAAAGCCCAGTGCGCATGCTCCAGCTCACGTCGGAAAGCGTCGTTGAAACCGACGTCAAAACGACGTGAGCGTCATTTACGCAAGTCCCTATTCGCGAATGAGTTAGTAAAACGACGTAAGCGACGGAAAAAGCCGACGCTGACCCGACGCCATACTTAACATGGCGTCCGACGGGACACGACGGCATCCGACGGGACCTCGTAAGGTTACTCCACATAGAAGCTGGGGTAACCTTACGAGTTCGTAAACGACGTACGCGACGACGGGGCGGCGTAAAAGCGATCGAGAATCGGCGTAATACTTCATTTGCATATGCAAATGAAAAAACAACGTAAAGGCCACCTAGTGGCCGGAGTTGTCATTACATCTACGAACCGAAAGTGTAATTGTATTACACTTGTCGGATGTAGAAGCGTATCTATGCAAAAGTGATGCTCAGCATCACTCGCATAGATACGAGTCAAAAAAAAAGGCGATACGACGGGGTATCTGAGATACTCCGTCGTAACGCCTCTGAGAATCTGGCCCTTAGAGTATTGGTAAGGAATATCCATTCAGTTTCTCTCTTGGATATTTCTCTTACCCTATTGCTTCCTCTCCAATTGGGGTCTATTTTATCTACCCCCCAGAACTTCAGTCCTATGGGGTTCTTATCATGTTTTTCTAAAAAATGTAAAGAAACGCTATGATCTTCATACCCTGTAGTGATGTTGTATATGTGTTCTCCTACTCTTTTAGACAGTTTTCTTTTTGTCCGTCCTATATACATTAGCCCACAAGGGCATTCAAGGGCGTAAACCACATGGGTCGACATGCACGTTATACATTCTTTAATGGGGAAGTTCTTGCCATTAGCTGTCGAGGTAAATTGAGTAAGGCCTCTCAGATGGGTGGAGACCTGGCGGCAAGCTTTACAGCGTCTGCACGCTGTAAATCCAGATGTTTCCCAGAACATCTTTAGTTTCTTTGGGGGGGTCCAAAACTCTTTTCACTATTTGATCTCCAAATGATGGACATTTTCTATATATAAATGGAGGAATTGATGGTAACTGTTGATTTAAAACCTTATCCATTAATAATATGCCCCAATGTTTCTTAATTATGGTTTCAATATCCCTGTATTGCTCATTATACTCAGAAATGAACCCCCATTCATGTTGGTTATTCACAGGTCGTGTTCTTGGTTCCAATAATTGTTCTTGTGTGGAGTTGCCTATTGTTTCAATGAGTGAGTTCAGTTCTGGTTTCTTATAGCCCTTTTCCATGAATCTCTCTCTAATCACACTGGCCTGGTTCAGATAGTCTGTGTCATTGGTGCAATTGCGTCTGATACGCATAAACTGCCCTTTTGGAATGTTGCGCAGCCATCGTGGGTGATGGCCACTTTGGATAGGAATGTAGCTGTTCCTATCAGACGCCTTAAAATATGCTTTTGTATGATAGTAATTGGGTCCCCTCATTACTGTGACATCCAGATAATTGATTTCCTGTTGGTCCCATTTAAATTCCAATTTGATGTTATTTTTGTTGGAATTTAATTTGTCAGCATATAGTTGCAGTGATTCCTCTGAGCCTTCCCAAATAATAAACAGATCGTCAATATATCGCTGGTAAAATACCAGTTCCTTGCGTCTGTCTTTAAAAATCCACTTGTCTTCCCATTCACTCATAAATAAGTTGGCAAGGCTGGGTGCAAACTTGGCACCCATCGCCACGCCAACTTTTTGACTGAAGAAATTACCCCCATACCAAAAGTAATTATGGGTAAGACAGAATTCCAATGCCATTTTTAGGAATTTCTTCTGTATATAGGGCAGTTCTTCCCTCTTACTTAGTGCCCAGTTTAGTGCCAAAATCGCATCTTCGTGGTGTATGTTGGTATACAGTGATGCAACATCAGCTGTTACCAAAAACATATTAGTATTAGGTGGTATAATAACTTCCCTTAATTTTTTTTAAAAACTTGTGGTGTCCTTTAAATATGCCTGTGTGGTGATCACACTGCTTTGTAAGAAGTGGTCCAAATATTGGCCTACTCTTGATGTCACAGATTCAATACCGTTTACTATTGGTCTGGGGGGTGGCAACGATGGATGCTTATGCATTTTGGGCACTGTATAAATGGTTGGAATTCTACTGAAACTAGGACATAGAAACTGTTTTGCTTTCTTAGTGAGAACTCTCATATAATATCCATAGTCTATGAGGTTCTTTAGATCTGTTCTATATCGTTTGGTGGGGTCACCGTTCAGCTGCAGATACGCGTTTTCATCATTGAGCATCTCCTGAATTTGGGTGTGGTAAAAGACTTTGTCCATCACCACCACCCCTCCTCCCTTATCCGCAGGTCTCACTACTATATCCTTGCGGTTTTCCAATGCTCGAATGCCTTCTTTAATATGTTTGGGGTTGAGGCTTTTTTTCATCTGCAGGGTGTCCAGGTCTCTCAAGATCAATTGTTTAAAGACTTCAACATGATGGTTAGACGTTTGGGGTGGGTTGAACAAAGATCGATTTTTCAAGCCACTGTTAACACCCACTACTTCTGAATATTTATGACTGGTTGTCCCAGAGCTGTTAGTAAGGAAATATCTTTTAATATTGATTTTCCTTATATATTTGTGTAGATCGATATACACTTCAAATTTATTTAATACTTTAGTTGAGGAACATTTAAGTCCTGCATTAAGGATATTATTTTCCTTTTGGGTGAGGGTGGCTGATGATAAGTTATATATGCCACCTAATCTGCATGTCTTGGCCTCTTTTTGCTTGACACGTTGCCCTGCTCGGCATCCTCTACGTGTGGTGGCCTGTAGTGTCTGGTTGGGCTGTATGCAGTTTCCCCTGTTGGGGGATTCCACCAATCTTGGCTGTGATTGGTATTGGAATACTGTTGTGGTCGTCCCCTCCAGGGTCGATTGCCTCGGGATCGTCCTCTGGGGTGACCTCTCATCCCCCTCCCTAAAAAAGGAGTCGGGTGTGGTGACTCTGTGCGATACATATTATCTGTAGGACCTTGTCCTGACAATGCTTCATATCTGTTGTCAGTGGTTATTGGGTAATGAGTGGGATAATTCGCATTATAGCCTGGTCTAATTGGTCCATTGTGACCTCCTCTACCCTGATTCCTGTTATTTTCTCTCCCACGCTGTGGTTGGGAATTTGGCTGAGCTCTCACATCTTTCCTTTGTTCAGTAATCTGTATGGTAGGGGGTCTTCTATTATTAGTGCTTTCCTGATTGGGTATTGGATTTACTTGTGGTTGCTGAGGTGTGGCACCACTTTTTCCCAGCTGCCACAAGTAAACCGTATTTTTCCTGAAATCAGTTACATCCCTTCTGAATTTCTTGATTTTTTTCTTTTGAGTTTCTTTATCTGTCTTTTCCAACTTCTTTTTAATTTCATTATCAAGCCTGAGATGGGAGGTAACTCCGCAGGATGGGCTTGAGGATAAAGAATCTCAAACTGAGTGGCTAGATTTCTTCAATGGTGTTGGTATGAAATTACAACAATTGGTACTCAAGCGAAAGAGAATCAAAATGGCACTCTTGGAGAAAACAATAGCCGATTTGAAAACCAAATTATACCCCATTAAAGGAACTCAGACTGTCATCAACTTTGATAATGAAATTAAAAAGAAGTTGGACTGAAGTCCGAATGGCCTCAATATTGATCTAGATATAAATTGCTTTATAAGCAATCATTAATAATATGTACATCATTGATTATACGGGGAGGCTGTACCTAATTTTCAAACCACTGAACATATTTTATTCAGCATTAGGTCATACTGATGCTATATCATATATATTAATGTATGAGGGGACCATCTAAGGACATCCTTACCCCTGTTTTCACTGTTATTAATTTCATTCTATTCTATCTCTATTCTATTCATTTTATTTATTTATTTTTTATTATTAGTATTTTTTAGCCCACCAATGACCATGTATCTATCCCTATTGGACACATAGAATTAAGGTAGATCAAAGGTCACACTTATGGTAAATTGGAGTACAATAAGAATATTGGCGTATGTGACACCTTTAATAGTATAATATACAGGAAGAATATTATATGAAAAATTATAGTGTATTTTATATGTTGACAAATCATAGTGTATTTTATGTGTTAAATTTTAAGGACGTATTCATGTGTATGTCAATATATTATTATGTTTTATCTTGGTGCAAGTAACTTAGTTACATTTACCTTTTTAGTGGCAATAAGTATACACTGCTGATGAAACGTATTAATATTAATCCATAACTGGATATGAATAGCACTGGTATTTCCACCTGTCCACATGATTGCTCTTGCTGCAAACACGCACTTAACCCCATCCATACCTTTTGGAGGAGAAATATTGCTGCTGGGCTGGGCTGAACTCCACAGGAGGGAGATCCCAATATCTGAAGGCAATTAACACCATGTCTATCTGGTGAGTACAAAACCGTGAGGGGGACTACAAGTGAAGGAAAGCCTGGATTTGTGTCTTTTCAACCAATTTCAAGTTTTTTTCCACAAAGAACATTTTAGATCTACAGACTATGTGCTTCAGTTTTATTTCTACTTTTATGTGTATTTAAAAAAAAAAAGAAGTACCCCATTGACATATGTGTGTCATATACACTCAAGATTGTATTTTATTATTATTTTTTCTTTAGTGTATAATAGCTGTTGTCACATTGTTCTCAGTATCTGAGGCTAGCCACCATTCTTAGGATAGAAGATCCTGATTAGTATTTTATTTAGGGAGAGAATTTACTGATATTTGGCCATGAGGTCAATTGGACCATTAGCTAAAATTAGGAAGGTATATTACTAATTTACTCTTCTTTTTGCAGATTATTAATAAGTACAAAAAATAAATGCTATTGCTACCAGAAAATTTGTTTATGCATATTTTCCTGTGCGTGACTGCTATCAGTTTGCATTGTTCCCAGCTGGAGAAAATTAGAGGGGGGATGTTCTGTAGTCCTAACACACTTCCTGTCTTATGTCATGTCATGCTAGGACAGAAAGTGTGTTACTGGCATGGCCACCATGTAAAGAAAAAGGTAAGAAAAAAGAAAATGAATGCGGCCACCACAACTAAAGACTGATAAGCTGGAATATACATAAAGAATAGACCTTGCCTGTGACTGTAGCACTAGAGTATGATATCTTCAGTGGATCTATGATTATCAGGAGACCTGCGCTTTTTTATGGTACTTTAAACATTGTGTAATCAAATTTGAAAATATTCCAGAAGCTGGAAATACAATTTTTACTGGCAGGAGAAAATCCAAAATGGACGAGGATTCTCAATGTCATGTGACCAGCCTGACAACTTTAAAAAGGTAAGTATAAAAAAAGGTGGTAGAGGTGGGGGAAGGGGTGCAGCGGAGGGCAGGGGCTGAACCCAGAATTTGATTTTAATCAGGGGTTCCCTTTGATTTTTCCTCTAAGGTTGCTCCGGAAGTATTATATGTACAGTTAGTATATTACAGTATATTCTTTATTTTCCAGCACTGGCAACTGGTACTCAATGCCACCCCCCCCCCCAGTATGTTTAGTTTAGTAATGTCTAAAGGCCCGTACACTCGATCTGACTTTTTGACAACAAACCGTGTGTACGCTCCATCGGACAAACTTTTTCATCGGACAAACGTTCGCTGTGAGAACAGACAAACTTTCTGGCAACAAATGTCCTACTTTGGCTAATTCGATCATGTGTACACAAGTCCATCAGACTAAAGTCCAAAGTACAAACACGCATGCTCAGAACCAATGCCAAAAATCAGACAACAATAGCAGAGGTTGCCCAAAGGGTGGCGGTAAACAGCAGAAAGACCACGTAGTACGTCTATTACGTCACTACGTTTGTTTTTGTTGGCTGAAAAAGTCCTGCCGTGTGTATGCATACTAAGTTCACAGACAACGCCCTTCGAAGATAAAATCCACGGAAAAGTCAGTTGGAAGTTCGATCATGTGTATGAGGCTTAAGACATCGTTTACACCCTAGGGGCATGTGCAAGAAGGTCCACGGTTTAGAGAAGACTGTGAAGCATCTGTGTTGTTTTTTTAACTCCTCATAAACTAGCATGCCCTGGAGACTGTTTAATGACAAGTACATTACATGTCTACAACTCCATTCGGACTCCTGAATAGCTTCAGGCACAATTACTCTGGGATGAAAAATCACTTTTTGGGGACCCCTCCAAAAGCCCTTTCCAATGTTGAAGGTAGTACAGGTTGTTATCAGCATGGCACTGGGCTGCAAATGTGTTGTCCCCTTGCCAGAGGGATACCTTCCCATATGCCTGGTGTTCCGGGCTTTTGGATGTGCATGGTTTTACATTTTACTTTTATATTTTTACACTGAATGTACGTAAAATGTGACAATAGCCTGTTACAGAAAGTAAATGTTGAGATACATTTCTTTATAAATACACCCCTTAGTTTACCTGGTTGAGGTCATTTATTTTAGGATTGTAAAGAAGGGAAAATGCATAGCCCTACACCATTTTCCACATCATTCCACTAATGCAGGTGCTCTGTTTGCTTTTTTGCTGAATTAATGATCTTAAAACCTATTTGGCTAAAGTCCAGTATGAAAAAAAAAACAGATACATCAGTAAAAAACAGACCTTTAAAAAAGTACAAAGTAGAAGGGACACCATCTGCATTCCTGATAGATACGGAATACAACAAGAAATGCAAGAGAGCGATCAAGGTGACTAAAATACAATACAAGAAATGCATTGCTACAGCAAATAAAACAAATCCCTAATTTGGAACATGCCTCAATATTTTAGTGCTGCCGTTTGCCAGGGCTGTTGCATACCAAGCTCATGTGAAACTGTGGGTACATATGTGCCGCTGCATCAGTCTGCGTGCCATTACTGGCGTCTCCTGCGCATGCGTAGGAGTGATGTCATCGCATGTGTGTATCAGTTTACCTGTGTGTACCTCCCTATAGTGGAAGGAGGCTGTAAAATGTTCTAGGCGTTCAATATTATTGACTATTCAGCCATAAAAATAGATTGGAGGTGTAGTGGGTTCTTTCCAAAGGGCCAAAATACAGGCCTAGGCTACAGGCCCGGGGCGGCATTCAGAAGATCTACCATGAGTGAAGAATTATAATGTGAACGAGGGACACTGTTGAGATGGAGCAAGTAGCTTATAGGATGGCTTCCCAGTTTCATCATAAGCTTGAATACCAACTGTTGTACTTGTTCCCAAAATGGACGGGTTTTCCAGCAGTTCAACAGATGTGCAGATAGGACCCCCTCTTCCCTGCCACATCACTAACATAGGCTAGATGTGTGCAGACAGATTTTAAGTAGTGCATTTAGGACCCTGTACCAACAACATAAAATATTGTAGCCCTGCTCCTGAAATTTGTTAGCAATAGAAAACTTGTTTGCAAACAATATACAGTAGTCCAATTGGACTTGAGCAGGGGGTAAAGTCAACTGCAGATTCTCTTCCTACTTGTGTATGTACTGTGGGATGAATCCTGAGGGGGCTATCAGTGATTTATACAGGTGAGAAAAGTGGTGAGGCAAAACAAGATATATCCATGTACAAGTTTTCAAATGGTGTAGGGTTACGCACCTTACCATATTTAGTAATGGTTCAGTTCAAAAAGTGGTGGATCTGGTATGCCGACTAATTATCAATAGGTTGATCCAGTAATTGTTGGATGTGTGTCAGGGAAAGACATCTGAAATATGACACAAAATGTAGATTAAGATAAAAGAAGGCAAGGGTTGAGCCCATATTAATTAATTGTGGAGTTTTTGTGGTAAATTATTAATTACTATTAATACTGAAAAATTAAGACATCTTTTGTTTAACCACTAGGCGCCTGCACTATAGCTGAATGATGGCTACAGCACAGACCTGAAATGCCGGTAGGCCATCATTAGACGTCTTCCTCGTTCCCCGCATGCTCGCGAGCGGACATCTGGGAAATTCTGTGCAGACCGTGTCCCTTGGATCGCTGTAAATGGCCAATCACAGTGGCGATTTACTATGCGATCGGCATGGACAATGAGAGATGATCTCAAATGTAAACATATGAGATCATCTCTCATTGCCAGCTCTCCCTCCTCACACAGATACGGCGTGTGAGGAGGGAGAGCGATCTGTGCTATGAGTTATTACAGTGAACCTAACTAAGGTATACAGTGCCCCATCGGTACCACAGTGCCTATTTGGTATCTGTGCCAACCTGTGCCAATCTGTGTCCACCTGTGCCATCAGTGATCAGTGTCCATATGTGCCTATCTTTACAATCAGTGCCCACATGTGCCACCTCATCACTGCACATATGTGCAATCAATCAGTGCATATCTGTGCCGCCTCATCAGTGCAAATCTGTTCCGCCTCACCAGTGCCCATTTGTGCAATCAGTGCCCATTTGTGCAGCTTCATCAGTGTCGGCTCATCAGTGCACATTTGTGCCGCCTGATCAGTGCACATCTCTTCCACCTCATCAGTGCCCCTCTGTGCCACCTCATCAGTGCCCATCAGTTTAGGCTTAGCTCACATCTGTGCCACCTCATCAGTGCAGCCTTATGAGCACACATCTGTGCAGGCTCATCAGTGCCCAGCAGTGCAGGCTTAACACACACCTGTGTAGTCACATCAAATTACAAGCCAGTCCTCAGTAGTGGAACACTGACATACTCAGAGGAGGAAGATATTCTGGCTACCAAACAAAGGCGTTCTGGTGAGGAGGCAGTGCCATCCACCACCACCACAGTACCTCAGCAAGAAAGGACAAGGACCCATGCCAGCCTTCCCTATCTCCTTCAGAACCACTTGTGGCTTCCTCCTAATTTGGGAGAAGCCAACATTCCCCTTTTCACTGCCCAGCCAGGAGTCCAGGTGGACACAGAGAATTGTTCCCCAGTTAATTGTTTTGATTTAATTTTTACAGAGGACATGCTATCAACAATTGTGGCCCAGTGCAACCTGTATGCACAACATCTTATTTTACATAGTTAGTCAGGTTGAAAAAAAGACATCCAGTTAAACCACAAAAAATAAACAAACAAAATAAAAAAACACAGTACAATCCCATACACCCAACTCCATACCCACAGTTGATCCAGAGAAAGGCAAAAAAACACCGGCAGAGCATGATCCAATTTGCTACAGCAGGGGAAAAAATTCCTTCCTGATCCCCCGAGAGGCAATCAGATTTACCCTGGATCAACTTGACCTACAAATCTTAGTACTTAGTTATATTATGTACATTTAGGAAAGTATCCAGACCTTTCTTAAAGCAATCTACTGAGCTGGCCAGAACCACCTCTGGAGGGTGTTCCTTGCATGTTGGATCTCTGTATGTGGTCAGGCTGTGTAGAAATCTTACACATGTGTTATCGCCATACTCAGGAGTGGCAGAATGTTTTTTGGGGTGTAATTTTTGATATGTAAATGCTATGTGTTGAATATATCTTATAAACGGACAACTTTGTGTAAAAAAAAATGCATTTTCATATTTTTTTCACATATTCCAAAAACTTCTGGAAAAAAATTAACCGTTCAAAAGACTCATTATGCCTCATAGATTATACGTTGCGGTGTTAGCTTTCCAAAATGGGGTAATTTTGTGGGTTTTTCCATGGTCCTGGTGCTCCAGGGCCTTCAAAATTGTAATAGGTGGTTGAGAAATGAGAGGTGTAATTTATGCTCCTAGAACACCTGAAGGTGCTATTTCAATGTTGGGCCTCTGTATGTGGCCAGGCAGTGCAAAAGTCCTACACATGTGGTATCGTAATACCCAGGAGGAGTAGCAGAATGTATTTTGGGGGTGTCATTTATGGTATGCACATGACATGTGAGAGAAATAAGCTATTACAATGACAATTTCATTAAAAAAAAATCTTAATTTTGCAAAGAATTGTGGGAAAAAATTACAACGTCAATTAATTCACCATGCCTCTTACTAAATACCTTGGAATGTCTACTTTCCAAAAAGGGGTTATTATTACTTTCCTGGCTTGTTAGGGCCTCAAGAATTGAGATAGGCCGCCAGTACATCAGATGTGATACATTTTTTATGATTTGCACCATAGATTGTAGACTCTAAAACTTTCACACAGACCAAATAATTTCCATACATTTTGGGTTATTTTTACCAAAGATATGTAGCAGTATAAATTGTGGCCAAAATGTATGAAGAAAAATTACTAATTTGCAAAACTTTATTACAGAAATTAATTTTTTTTATTTTTTTTTCAAAATTTTCAGTCTTTTTTTCATTTATGGCGCAAAAAAATAAAAACACAGAGGTGATCAAATACCACCAAAAGAAAGCTCTATTTGTATGAAAAAAAAGGACAAAAATCATTTGGGTATAGTGTTGCATGACTGAGTAATTGTCATTCAAATTGTGAGAGCACCGAAAGCTGAAAATTGGTCTGGGCAGGAGGGGGGTTTAATTGCCAAGTAAGCAAGTGGTTAAAAGGTAAAATATTCATAAACAACATTTTTTTATTACAGTATTCAAAGCTCAAACAGTTTTGTTGTTAAAACGTTTCTTCATGAAACCTACAAGGATTAGTAGTAATAGTAAATAGTGTCAATTACATTCCTCTCTAATTACAACAAAATGCAATACAATTTTAACAAAAATACAGTTACACCAGTTGTGCATATATTTGGCAAATTAAGCTGTCTGTTAAAGCGGAACTCCAGGCAACCCCCCTATAAACACATGAAATACTTGTAAGAGAACTGTTGTAAATGCTAAAGGATTCATATTTTTCCATCCACTATGAGATTTACATATTTGCACAGTTCTTACACACAGCATTTCCCTCTTTGGTAAGGCAGAATACCTTATTTTTATCTGTGGCAGTTCAGTAACACTTAGGCCTCGTACACACGATCGAATTTGTCCGCTGAAAACGGTCTGATGGACCGTTTCAGCAGACATCTCCGATCGTGTCTATGGGCTAGCGGACAGATTTGTCCACCCGACAGATTTCAAAGCATGCTTTGAAATCTATCCGGTGGGAATCTGTCCGCCCGACATGTCTGCTGGTTAGTACACTTACCAGCAGACATGTCGTCCCGCTCCGCCGCCGCCGAATGGATTCGGCGCATGCGCGGAAGTGTTTTACTTCCTGGTGCGGTGACGTGGCGGCGTCAACGTCACCGCCACGTCACCGCGCCGTCCGCCGGCGGGGAATTTGATCCGATGGTGTGTACACGCCATCGGACCAAACTCCAGATCGGACATATCCGATGGAAACGGTCCGCGGACCGTTTTCATCGGATATGTCCAATCGTGTGTACAAGGCCTTACAGATCTTGTCCCTCACCCAGCCTGTGACTGGTCAGTAAAATGAGATTCAGCAGTTTGATGATCTCATGCTCCCATCAATTGCTCTCTGCAGTGCAACATAACTTGTTAGCTCCTTAGGGTGGGGGTTGTGCAAAAAAGGCTGTAACTAAGTCAAATTCAGGCACCTACATTGCATTACATTTACAATGTATTGCTGAATACAAAAATGCATTTTTTATATCGTTTATATATGCCTGGAGTACAGATTTAATTACCATGATGTTCTAACTCAAAATAAAAATGTTCTATGCTGTGATTCCTTAGGATTGGTAATTATTGGATATGGGAAATCCTGGAGAGAGCAAAGAAGGTTTACATTGTCTACATTAAGAAACTTTGGAATGGGAAAAAAGTCTCTGGAGGAGAGAGTGGCAGAAGAAGCTCAGTGTTTATGCACTGCATTTAAATCCTACAATGGTGGGTATTAAATGATGGTCTGAATACCGTAAATAAACTGTATAGGGACAACGAAAATCTACTATTATTATTGTTATTATTATTAATATTATACAGGATTTTATATAGGGCCAACAGTTTGCACAGTGGTTTACAATATAAAGGGAGACAATACAGCAACAATACAATTCAATACAATTCCAGGTGTGTTAGGAGGGCCCTGCGAGCTTACAATCTAATAGAGAGAGGCTGATGAAACAAAATGTAGTAGGGAAGTGAACTGATGAGGGAAGTAGAAGATTCGGTTGTTGGCTAAAGGCAAAATAGGCCTCCCTGAAGAGATGAGTTTTCAGGGATCGCCTAAAAGTGGACAGAGTAGGAGATAACCAGACAGATTGGGGTAATGAGTTCCAGAGGATGGGAGAGGCTCTGGAAAAATGGAAATGAGCATGGGAGGAGAAGACAAGAGAGCTAGAGAGCAGGAGGTCTTGGGAGGAGTGGAGAGCACGGTTTGGGTGATATTTGGAGCTTTGGAGACTGGTAATATAGCTTAGGCCAGAGTTGTAAAAACTATTATCAATAGTAAACACTATTGATATTGTTTTGAATTTTATTAGTTGGGCACTAGGTAACCAGTGAAGGGTTTGTCAGAGAGGAGCGGAAGACACTAAACGGTTGGTAAGGTGGATAATTCTAGCAGCTGCATTCATAATAGACTGAAGAGGGGATAGCTTGCGGGGAGGTAGGCCAATGAGGAGGGAGTTACAATAGTCAAGGTGAGACATAACAAGGAAGTGAATTGGTTGTTTAGTGGTTTCAAAGGTGCACATTCTGGAGAGGTTAAAGGGGTTGTAAAGGTTTGTTTTTTCACCCTAATGCATCCTATGCATTAAGGTGAAATAGCACCTCGCTGTCATGGGCCCCCCAGCCCCCCTAAAATTGGCCTGGGCAGAAAGGGGTGAAAATCTCCTGTATTGAAGTGGTTAATGCATGCCAATATTCTGTTTACTTTGTTTACAGCTGCTTTGCATTGCATGCCATTTCTGAGTCTATCGTCTACTAGGACCCCCAGGCCCCTTTCCATCCTTGATTCCCCCAAAAGGTTCTCCCCCAGTGAGTAGTGTTCATATTTTTGCCACCCAGAGGCATTATTTTAAATTTTGCCACATTAAACCTAATTTTCCATCTTGCAAGGTTTGCACATCCTGCAGAGAATTTATTGCCCTGTAAAGCTTAGTATCGTCTACAAATACAGAGATTAAACTGTTTACCCCATCCTTCAGGTCATTTATGAACAAATTAAATAGGATTGTCCCAGAACAGAACCCTGGGTGACCCCACTACCCACCCCTGACGATTCAGAGTACTCCCTATGTATCACTACACTCTGAACCCACCCTTGTAGCCAGTTTTTAATCCATGTACTCACTTACCTTGTACAGTAAAAGTTTATGGGGAACTTTTGCAAAATCCTGATACAGCATGTCTACGGGCCTTCCTTTATCTAGATGGCAGCTCACCTCCTCATAGAAGGTTAATAAATTGGTTTGGCAAGAATGATTCTTCATGTATCCATGCTGATTACTGCTAATGATATCGTTTTTATTACTAAAATCTTGTATATAGTCACCTTATCATCCCCTCCAAGAGCTTGCATACTATTGATGTTAGGCTAACTGTAATTCCCAGGGATGAATTCTGGACTTTTTTCAAATATTGGTGCTACATTGGCTTTTCTCAATCAGCTGGTACTATTCTAGTCAGTAGACTGTCAGTAAAAATTAGGAACAATGGTCTGGCAATTACTTGACTGAGTTTCCTAAGGACCCTTAGGCAGCCAGGCAATGTTTAGCAGCTCTAATTGCAGGGACTTCGTTACACTTCAGCTGTCAACTGGTGAACCCCATTGAATATCCTCCACCAGTGTAAGATGGACTCTCATCTCTCTGCTTTGACCCAGATGGATCTCAAAGCATAATCTGTGTAATCAGAAATCAGCTGACAGCCTCCATAGGCAGACGAATGGATAGGATAAATTCCATAGATCCGAATTCAATGATTTCTCAACATTCATACCACCATGTAGGGAAGAAAGGAAAGAAATCTAGTGCTCTCTGTTGAAATAACTATTTATTTAAAACAATGGAGACTTCACTCACATGTAGAGACACTCTAAGAGCCGAGTGTCAGCATAGCGGCATGTAACAGCGTACCAAACGTACTCAGCGTGGGTCAAGGTGTGCTCCCTTAACCCACGCTGAGGAAGTCCCGCCCACGGCATGTAACGCGTACAGGGGAAGGAGCCACGCAGGACGTCACCCACGATCGTCGCAGATTGCAGTAGGATGGTTTGGTTAGCTGTTACATGCCGCTATGCTGACACTTGGCTCTTAGAGTGTCTGTCATGAGCAGTCCCAGCCACCAGGTGGCAGTAGCATTCGCGGCTGCGTAGCGGGCGCTCGCATTCGTGGCAGCGGCGCGGGCTCGCACATTCACGGTAATGGCGCGTGCGCATTCGGGGTAACGGCACGGGAGCGCGCATTCGCGGTAACGGCGCGGTTGCGCACGGTAGCGGCAGCAGCGCGCGGGCACGTGAGGACGCCATTCTGGCGCCAAACTTGGATTTAAAAGGGACCTGACCCCTGCACCTCTTGCTGTCCGGTCTACAGCGGTTCCTAAGTGTGCCTGTGCCCGTTCCTGTTTATTCCTGTTCCTGACAACCCGGCTTGCTCCTGATTCTGATTGTCTTCCGCCTGCCCTGACCCCGGCCTGCCTGACCTTCTGTACCTTCTGCTGCCCGCCTGTTGCCGACCCGGTCTGAACTTTGATTCTGCTTGTCTACCGCACCAGTACCCGACCTACCAGTCTGCCGCGGACCTTCCTGCTGGGACTTATCGCCGCTGTACTACAGAACACCTCCCCCATTCCTGTGGCTTCTCTGCTTCAAGTGCCTTTCCACCTGCAGCGACCAGTCTACACCTGTTCCTTCACGCAGCACCGGAGCCTCCAGAAGCCCCTCTAGCCCAGCACCTGCGCTGCAACCGGCGTTCGTGCGACTCTGCACTCCCGTACCCCCTGTTTGCTCTATCAGGGGTCTCGGGATCAGAGGAGCAAGGGCAGCCACTCCTAGCACGTCGGGCTCGACCACCAGGTACGTGACAGTGTCTCTACATGTGAGTGAAGTCTCTATTGTTTTAAATAAATAGTTATTTCAACAGAGAGCACTAGATTTATTTCCTTTCTTCCCTACATGGTGGTATGAATGTTGAGAAATCATTGAATCCGGATCTATGGTTTTTATCCTATTCATCCGTCTGCCTATAGAGGCTGTCAGCTGATTTCTGATTACACAGATTATGCTTTGAGATCCATCTGGGTCAAAGCAGAGAGGTGAGAGTCCATCTTACACTGGTGGAGGATATTCTTTGGTGTTCCTTTTCACTTTCCACTCTGGAAATCGTTTAACTACTTGAGATCCGCGCTATAGCTGAATGACGGCTTTAGCGCGGATCTAAATTACCAACAAGCCGTCAATTGACGGCTTGTCACTAGCAGCTTCCCTGCGCGCGCTGCGGGGAAACACTGTGTTGGCCGTGTCCCTTGGACACAGCCAATCACAGATCGCCGCGAACGGCCAATCAGAGTGGCCGTTTGCGATGCGATCTGTGGGCAAATGAGAGATGATCTCATATGTAAACATATGAGATCATCTCTCATTGCCGTTTTACACAGAGACAGCGTCCTGTCTCTGGAGAGGAGAAGACCGATCTGTGTCTCTTGTACATAGGGACACAGATTGGTCACCCCCCCAGTCACCCCCCATCCCCCACAGTTAGAACACTATGCAGGGAATACATTTAACCCCTTCCTCACCCCCTAGTGTTAACCCCTTCAATGCCAATCACATTTATACAGTAATTAGTGCATTTTTATAGCACTGATCGCAGTATAAATGTGAATGAAGCCAAAAATGTGTCAAAAGTGTCCGATGTGTCTGCCATAACGTCGCAGTCCCAATAAAAAAATCGCACATCGCCGCCGTTTCTAGTAAAAAAATAAATAAAAAATAATAATTCTGTCCCCTATTTTGTAGGCACTATACATTTTGCGCAAACCAGATGCTTATTGCGATAATTTTGTGGGGAAAAAAGGATGTAAATTTTGTTTGGGAGCCACGTCGCACGACCGCGCGATTGTCAGTTAAAGCGACGCAGTTCCGGAAGCTGAAATATCACCTGGGCAGGAGGGGGGTATAAGTGCCCAGTAAGCAAGTGGTTAAGGCTGTGGATTCATTGCTTTATGGACTTCCTTGCACATGGACACTATTTTCAAATAATTTATATTTTTATAAGTATATTTATTGTCACCATTATTATTATTATTATTATTATTATTATTTTTATATTGCGCCGCACTCTTTTTATTTCACTTACACTTGGGACTTTTTATGAATTGTTCTTAGTGCTGGCTTGCATTAATTGGTACTTTATTTATTTTTTCCAGCGCTGAATATATTCTCTTAATTTTGGTGAACCCCATTGACAGCTGAATGAGTCATCAGTTGTTATGGATACAGCGGCCCCGCTCCTTAACAATTGCAGATGAAAAAACCAAGCCAGAAAGTATCGGTTACAGGTATCTGAGTATTTGCACGAATACTAATACTCGTGCAAATGCTTAGTATCAGCACTGATACCGTCTGGTATTGGTATCGGTGCAACTCTAGTTAACAGTAGCAAAGACTGCAGAGAGGTCTAGTATGGAGTAGTGGTGACAGTTTCAGTGGAGTGTATTAAGAGAAAGCCAGACTGTAAGGTGTCAAGAAGGTTGTTATGAGTGAGGTAGGAGCCTATGTGGAGTTAGACTAAGCGTTCTAAAAGTATTGGTACAAATGGGAGAAAGGAGATGGGTCTTAAGTTGTTCAGACTGCTGGGGTCCGGTGAGGGCTTTTTAAGTATGGGGGTATTCAGTGCATGTATTAGAGGGGTGGGGAAGATGCCAGTAAAGTGGGAGAGATTGAAGATGTGAGTGGGGAGCATAGAATAGAAGAAGAGGGTGACTGTAGTATTTGTGAGGGAACAGGATCCAGGGGACAGGCGGTAAGATGGGCTTCTGAGAAAACTTTACCGACCTCTTTGGTAGCAGCAAAGGTCAAAAGAGGAAAGTGTTGAGTGATTTTTGTACAGGGTAGACATGTGCAATTTGTTTAGTTCCAAATTCGTTTTTTAAATGAATTTTGACAAAATTTGTTAATTTCCGAAATTCATGAAATATCGAATTTCTGAATTTTCGAATTCCAAAATGTTTGAATTTCAAAAATACTGTATTTCATGAGTTCGAAAATTCAAAATGTCGGAAATTGCAAATTCCGGTAATTCGAAAAGTCAGAATTTCCCAAATTTTAAATTTCGAAAATTCAAAAAGCGAAAATCCGGAAAAAATTTTTTTTTTACTTATCTTTTATTTTTGTTTTCAATAAAGAAAAAGGAAAACAAGTAGTATACAACATCTTATAGCTGATATACATACATATACAGATCAAATTACCAATTCCTCATATTTCATCATCTACCCAATGTTGGTCTATACACCCATCCTTCCCCTTTCCTCACTCTCTTAAATTACTCCCCCCTCCGCCCACCCCCCACCCAACAAGAAAAAGCATCTTGAAGTGTTAAGAGCCCGGGCGATTATTTGCTTATGCTGGTCTGGGCTGAAACTTCTCCCCAAGTCCCTCTCCCACTTACTAATGCTCGGCATCACATATTCTTCTGGGGGTGTGTTCAGAAACCCATACATTTTGGATAGCACTCCAGAGAGTGGCTCCACCCCGCTACAGCTTCTCTCCAGTGCCGTCAGTTGTCTTTGAAATTCTATTGCTTGGCCCAATGATCTCAGGAAGTGGCTAACCTGCAATGCTTGCCACATCCTAAGCTCAAATGGGCCACCCACCCTCATTAGCTCCCCTATGGAGGGCCATGAACCCAATAACACAAAATCTGAGGCCTGATTAAGGCCTTTCTCTCTAAACTTCCCGGCTGTGCCCCTCTCCATCCCAGGTGGGAAATTTGGATTTCCTATTATAGGTAATAGTGGTGATTTACCTGGAGAAAGTTTCTTGTTTCTGCATATTTTGGCTGAAATTCGTAGGGTAGTCCCTATTATAGGATGTCTCCTAAGGTCCCCCGGGAGTGCTTCATAGCACCACGGTGCTCTATTCAAAGGAACCGGGCTAACGTATTGCTCTATTTCAACCCAACGTTTACCCTCCCTATGCCTGCACCAGTCTACCAGCCTTGTTAAATGTGCTGCTCTATAGTATTTAACTATATTTGGGACTGCCATCCCCCCAGAAGCCTTTGGCATTCTCAGCAGATCTCTTTTAATTCTGGCTCGCTTCCCTGCCCATATAAACTTCATGAATAAGGCGTTTACCTGTCGAAGAAAAACTGCTGGGATGGAGATTGGCAAGGCCTGAAACAAATACAGCACCTTTGGTAGAATACACATTTTAACTATACTTCCCCTCCCAAACCACGAGTGCATCCCGAGTCCCCATTTGTCTAGGAGTGCTCTTATTTCATTATATAGTGGGGGGAAATTCAATCTATAAGTGCTTCTTATGTCCGATGCAATGTGTGTCCCCAGATATTTTAAGGCCTTTTCCCATTTAAACTTATAGTTATTTTTTAGTACCTCTCCCATTTGGCTTGGAACCTCGATGCTCATTGCTTCTGATTTGTTATTATTTATTTTCAGATTAGATAGTCTTCCATACATCTCAATTTCTCTTATTAGGTTAGGTAATGACACGTGGGGGTTAGTCACTGCAAAGAGCAGGTCGTCTGCGTATGCTGCCACTTTATGTGTCCGCTCTCCCATCTGTAGCCCCTGAATATCCGGGTTTTGCCGGATTTTATTTAATAGGGGTTCCAATGTGAGAGCGAACAACAGTGGCGACAGGGGACACCCCTGTCTTGTTCCGTTCGAAATCTTGAAGGGACGTGATATTACGCCGTTTACTCTTACTGAGGCCCGTGGGTTCGTGTAGACACTCATAATCCATCTGACCATCCGATTTCCCAAACCCACCTGTCTCAGCACTTCTTCCAAAAACCGCCAATTCACCCTATCAAAAGCCTTCTCGGCATCGGTATTCAGGAATACACAGGGAATCTTTTTTTCTCCAGCCCAGTGCACCAGGTTAAGAGTTTTAATCGTGTTGTCCCTGGCCTCGCGTCCAGGGACAAACCCTACCTGGTCTAGATCTACTAACTGTGTTATCCATGGTTGGAGTCTAGAGGCAATAATTTTTGAAAAGAGTTTTAAGTCCGCATTCAACAATGAAATTGGCCTGTAGCTGCCGCATTCCGCCGGATCCTTCCCGTCTTTAGGGATCACGGTAATGTGGGCTAAAAGTGCATCCGGAGGGAATGCCGCAGCACAGCCCAACTCATTGTAAAATTTTGACATCTGCCCTGTTAGAATCGTGGGAAATTCTTTATAGTAGCTTATTGGGAAACCGTCAGGCCCTGGGGCTTTCCCCGATTTTACTTTTTTAAGGGTTTCCTCAACCTCCATAGTGGTAATAGGGCTCTCTAGACACTCCCGAGCTGGGGATGGCAGTCTAAGCATTCCTGCGTCGGAGAGGTATTCTTTTATCCCCCCCTTTGTATTGTCTACTGGAGGTAGATTATATAGTGAGGAATAAAACTCCCTAAATCTCTGGGCTATTTCTCTTGGTTTTTTTACTAACTGTCCTCCTTTTTCTTTAATTTGCGGTACATAAATTGCCCTGTTCTTTTCCTTCAGTTTCCCTGCCAGTAATTTACTGCATTTATCCCCCAGCTCGTAATTCACCTTTTTACCTCTTTGTATAGTGGCTTTAGCTTTAAATCGCATAATCTCTGCAATCTGTCTTCTTAATTGACCTAATTCCCTTCCTACTGTAGGTAATTGTGTTTTTTTATGTTGGAGTTCCAGTCTCTGGATCTCCAGTAGTATTTCCCTGATCTGTTTCTCCCGTTTTTTTTTCAAGTATGATCCATGTTTTATCAGGATTCCCCTGATGACTGTCTTGTGGGCCTCCCACACCATTCCTGGGTTGCTCCCTGGCGTATCATTGACCTGAAAGTATGCCACAATCTCCTTTTCCACATCCTTTTTAACCTCTGGGTTATGTAGCAAACTTTCATTCAACCGCCAAAAATCCGAAAATTTTAAATTAAAAAATTAAAAATGGCAAAATTCTAAAATTTGAGAAATCGAAATTCAAAAGACAGGAAAATTTGAAGTTAGGAAATTCATAGGGTTTAGTGGTTAGGGTGTTAGGTTTAGAGGGTTACGGTTACAGGGTTAGGTTTAGGGGTTAGTTAGGGTTACAGTTACAGGGTAGGGGGTTAGGGTTAGAGTTGATGTTACCCATGACTCAAGAATTGGAAAAGGGACCTCCCCAGAGGTCAAAGGTCAGAAGGCAGGTTCTCAGAGGTCAGTGGTCACAAGGAATGGCTGACCCACCCCCCAAAGTGTACCACCTACCCCAACTAAGTCAGGAATGAATAAGTCAGAATACCGAAAATTCGAAAAAATTTAATTCTATATATTGGAAATTTGGAGATTAGGTATTGGAATTTCCTTTCAAATATATCTGTCAGTGAACGTAAAGAATACAAATTTATCCGAAGTTATGAATTATCCAAAATAACGAATGCCGGATCTAAACGAATGGAATGTAACAATCTAATAATAATAAATAATAATAAAAACGTTTTATTATTTATTATTAACCACTTAACCACTTAAGACCCGGACACATACGCTGCTAAATGACCCAAGGTGTTTTTACAATTCGGCGCTGCGTCGCTTTAACAGACAATTGCGCTGTCGTGCGACGTGGCTCCCAAACAAAATGTGCGTCCTTTTCTTCCCACAAATAGAGCTTTCTTTCGGTGGTATTTGATCGCCTCTGCAATTTTTATTTTTTGCGCTATAAACTAAAATAGAGCCACAATTTTGAAAAAAAACTCATTTTTTTTACTTTTTGTTATAAAAAAAATCAAATAAACTAAATTTTAGTAAAACATTTAGGCCAAAATTAATTCAGCCACATGTCTTTAGTAAAAAAAAAAATCGCAATAAAAAAAAATAGCTACCTAGCGGGAACAGCGACACTAATACAGCGATCAGAAAAATGATCGCTTAGTGACGCTGGCAATAGGGAGTGAAAGGGTTAACTAGGGCGGTGATCAGGGGGTTAAAACTATATTAGGGGGGTGGGGGGGCTATCCTGAACCTAACACTAACTGTTTTTTACACTGCCTGTCACACTGACACTAAATGCAGTGATTAGATCACTGCATTCAGTGACACTGTGACAGGGGGGTGGGGGGGCGATCACAAGGGGTTAATTTGCCTATGTGAGTGTGTGTCAGTGTTGTGTTGGTGCACACTTACTGTGGATGTCTTCTCTCATCAGCAGCGCTGGGAAACAGCGCTGCGATGAGAGATTACATCATTTCCTCCTTCCTGTGTAAACACAGGAGGAGGAACTGACACGATGGGAGCGCGCTCCCATTGGCTGGGAGCGATCGCGGGGGGGGCGGAAATCACGGACATCCGCCCGCTCGTCGGCGATCGCTCCCAGAGGCAGGGGGACCCCCGAACCGCACGAAGGCGGGGACGTAAATTTACGCCCTTGTGCCTGTACGAGCCATTCTGTGGCCGTATATGTGCGTGCGGGGGTCCTTAAGTGGTTAAGGACCGCCGCACGCCTATGTACGTCCACAACATGGCTCGTACAGGCACAAGGGCGTAAATTTATGTCCTCACCTTTGTGCAGTTCGGGGGTCCGATCGGGACCCCCTCCGTGGCGTGCGGTGGTCCCCCTGGCTCTGGGAGCGATCGCAGTGATGCAATCACTGCATTTAGTGTCAGTGTGACAGGCAGTGTGAAAGTTAGTTAGTGTTAGGTTCAGGATAGCCCCCGTACCCCCCCTAGTAAAGTTTTAACCCCCTGATCATTGCCCTAGTTAACCATTTCACTCCCTATTGCCAGCGTCACTAAGCGATCATTTTTCTGATCGCTGTATTAGTGTCGCTGTTCCCGCTAGGTAGCTATTTTTTTTTTTATTGCAATTTTTTTTTTTTTTACTAAAGACATGTGGCTGAATTAATTTTGGCCTAAATGTTTTACTAAAATGTAGTTTATTTGATTTTTTTTATAACAAAAAGTAAAAAATAGTGATTTTTTTTTTCAAAATTGTCGCTCTATTTTAGTTTATAGCGCAAAAAATTAAAAAAAATCGCAGAGGCGATCAAATACCACCAAAAGGAAGCTCTATTTGTGGGAAGAAAAGGACGCACATTTTGTTTGGGAGCCAGGTCGCACGACCGCACAATTGTCTGTTAAAGCGACGCAGTGCCGAATCGCAAAAAGGGGCCTGGTCATTTACCTGCATTTTGGTCCGGGTCTTAAGTGGTTAATTTGTTCCATTCCATTTGTTTAGATGTTCGATTCGTTATTTCAGATAATTCAGAAAAATGTGTATTTGTTACATTCACTAACAGCTAAATTTCATAGGGAAATTCCAATAACTGTAATTTAATTTTGACAAATTTTTCAAATTACCGAATTTCTGGATTCCGAATTTTCTAATAGAAGATAAGTCTAAGGCCGCGTACACATGATCGGTCAAAACCGATGAAAACAAACTGAAGGACTGTTTCATCGATCCAAACCGATCGTGTGTGGGCTACAACGGTCAGTTATCCTTTGGTCAAAAAAAAGAGAACTTGCTTTAAAATGTAACCAATGGACGCCTGACCGATAGGTCAAAACCCAAATATTAGTATGCAAAAGCATTGGTTAAAAGACCACGCATGCTCAGAATCAAGTCGACGCGTGCTTGGAAGCACTTTGTTTTTTTCAGCACGTCGTTGTGTTAAAACACGTAAACGTCACCGCGTTCTAACACGCGTTCTAACACCGCATTCTAACACGAACGCACATCAGACCATGAGTTAGCTTCATTAGTTGACCGATGAAAACGGTCCTTTGGACCGTTCTCATCGGGTGGACTGATCGTGTGTACGCGGCCTAAGAAGAGGGTGATCGTAGTATTCGTGAGGAAACAGGATCCAGGGGACAAGTGGTAAGGCGGGCTTCTGCGAAAACTTTAACAACCTCTTTGGTAGCAGCAAGGTCAAAAGAGGAAAGTGTTGAGAGTGATTTTGTATAGGGTAGACATGTGCAATTAGTTTAGTTCCGAATTTGTGTAACGAATTTGGACAAAAATTTGTTAATTCCGGGACTTACGAATTTTTCAATTTCCGAATTTCGAAAATTTGGAATTTCAGATTTCAGAAATTTGAAATTCTGGTAATTAAAAAATTCGAAGTTGGGAAATTTCGAAATGTTGGATATTTAATACTTTAAAAAGCAGAATTTCGAAAATTGGAATAACTGAAAATGGAATATCAGAAATTCGAAAATTGAACATTTTTAAATCCGAAAATTTGAGATTCAAAAATTCAAAATTGCTAAATTTGAAAATCAAAAATTCCAAATTCAGAAATTCGAAAATTTTAAAGTTTTTGAAATTTGAGAAATTGAAATTTGAAAATTTGAGATATTGAAATTTGAAAATTGTAAAATTCAAAGTTCGGAAATCTAAACAAATGGAACAAATAATAAATAATAAAAAGTTTTCATTATTATTAGATCATTACATCCATTCGTCTAGATTCAGCTTTTATTATTTTGGATAATTCGTAATTTCAGATGAATCTGTATTCGTTACATTCACTAACAGCCAAATTTGAAAGGAAATTCCAATAACTGTAATTTAATAGTTATTAGTCAGTTATTTAGAATTTTACTGATTTTCTCTCACTTTTTTTCAGATTTTCGAAGCTTTAAAATTCGAAAAAACTGAAATTTGGAAAATTGGATTTCCGAATTTTCTATTTTTTTAAATTTCTGAATTTTCAATTTTCCGAAATTTTCTAATTCAGATTTTTTGGAATTTCCAAATTTCCAAATTTTCAATTTCCGAAAAAAGCAAAAAAAATCTGAATTAAATGAAAAAAAGTTGGCAGTGCACATGTCTAGTACAGGGTATGTTAAGTGGGATAGATGTTTGTGTAGTGGAGATGCCCCCGCAAATTGCATGAATCTTGTATTTGAAGTGATTGGCAATCTCTTGAGCAGCGAGTGTGTTACTGGGTTGAGATGGTGGTGGAGAAAGTAGAAAGTTAAAAGTAGACGAGGACTAGAGGACAGAGTATAAATGAGCATGACGAAGTAGGCTTGATGTGATAAAGTTAATACTGTAAGCACATATAAAATAGTGCATATCTTATTTTTTATCATACCCAGTTTCCCTGGGATAATACACAATGAAGGGAATATATCAAAACTGGAGAAGCCAGAATCTGGTGCCATTGTGCATCATCATTTATCTTTAATTTTCAAAACTTAACTGAACAAGCTGAAGATAGAAGCCGATTGGTTGCCATGTGCAACTGTAAAGAATCTGGCTGTTCCAGTTTTGATAAATTCCCCCAAATATTCCTTTTTACTGTTCAGTGTGATTTTCCTCGACCGTCTGCTTGTGGAGCAGCAAGACCGGTGTTTTTTTTATCCAATGGTCATAAGTTTAAAATGTGAATTTTGAATTTCATATCCCCCGTGATCTGTGCATTTTGTGTGCCTAACCATATACTGTATTTTTCTTTGGACACTATACTGTATATATGAGGCACAAGTTTCCCGACTGCTGTACTCTTTGGTTGCTTTTTGAAATGCTCAGATTACTCTCCATATGGTGTGCTTCTGTGTGATCTTGAACCCAGTAGCTTTTCCAGTATGTCTATTCATAGTAAATCATAAATACTTATATTAACAATAACAAGGCGCTCCTAAGAAAACATTAAGATGTTGTTTGTGAGGTATGGTATATGCGAAGGGCTAAATACCAAATGGATTCAAGAGCCCAAGTATGCATAAAGGATAAGATGTCGAATAAAACGGTCATAGTTTATTCCAAAAAATGATTAAAGCTTAGCGTGGTGCTGTACAGTTTTTTCAAGTGGTTGGCCGGTCAGAGGCTTCAGGCATAGTAAGGTCCATGAGGTTTGTGTTAGAAAGCCGCCAGCAATGGAGAGTAAGCAGAGAGACTCACGCCATTGGAAATTATGTCACTGGAACCCAGAAGTCTGCAGTTGCGACCTCGGAAGACTTCCATGCACCAGAAGATTAAAGGGTTTGTAAAGGTTTGTCTTATTTTCTAAATTGGTGCCTTTAAGCTAGTGCATTGTTGGTTCACTTACCCTTTCCTTCCATTTCCCTTCTAAATGTTTTTTTTCCTTTGTCTAAATTTCTCACTTCCTGTTTCTCCTCACTAAGCTTTCCACCATCATCAGAGCGGTGGAAAGACATTTAGAACAGCTTACTGAACACCTTACTGAGGAGAAACAGGAAGTGAGAAATTCAGACAAAGAAAAAAAATGTTTAGAAGGGAAATGGAAGGAAAAAAGGCAAGTGAACCAACAATGCACTAGCTTAAAGGAACCTATTTAGAAAATAAAAAACAAACCATTACAACCCCTTTAAACCGGTTGCTAGGACAACATCCTGGAGAGGATTAGACTTCTGGTGATGTAATTTCCAGTTATGCGAGTTTCTCTGCTTCCTTGCCCTGACTGATTTTCTATCACGGACCTCACAGACCTTACCAATACCTGGGTCCCCCAGTACATCCTGTGTGCCTGTAGCCTGTGACTGGCCAACCATTGGTAAACATTGTATAGCACCACGTCAAGCTTTTATCATTTTTTTGGCATAAACTATGACTGTATTAGCAGGCATCTTGTCCTTTATGTACTTGGGCTCTTGGATCCATCTGGTATTTAGCCCTTTGTATATACCATACCTCACAGGTGGCATATTTTATGTTTTCCTGGGAGTGCCTTGTTAATGTTATGTATTTATAGTTTCTTTACCACTATCCCAGTGATCACTTTGAGGCTGCCCTTTTTACCACTATTTGACATTGCATTTCACTCCAGCTTTGTATACCTACACAGGTAGTGATGTAGCAGTCCAGCACCCTATATGCTTGTTCTATTCTTCAGAGTGTATCTTGTTTACCTTGTCAGTATGAAGTCTTTTGATCTGGCTTTGTTCCCTTGCTAACCTGGTTCCCAGTTCCTGGTTACTCTCTATCTACCCTGAATTTAGTGAACCATACCTTTGCAGGAGAGGACTGTGCTGGAGAACAAGAAAGCTGTCTTTCCGAGGCCAGAACAAATATAATACAGTATGTTGTGCTGCTGGCCATTGATGGAGAACCTCACCCCTCCGCCTCCAATCCTTTCCCCATTAATTTCTCAGTCAGAGTAAGATCTTCAGTTTAATGACAACTGCTGGGTGTTACATTGTATAATATAGTTCTCTACTGCCCGTTTAGGCCTGTGGTCCCAAGACCTGGCAGAGGAAAATCTTTCTTGGTGTGCTGTGATGGTATTTTATTTAGGAGAGTCCATATAATTTCAGAAATCATCTTGTTCAGCTCATCGGTTGAAATCTACCTTTGTGACATATACTGTATATAATATATAAGTCAACACCCACCTTTTAGCATCCATGGCCACCAATGTGGCATCACTTTACACCTTTCGTGGTGCACTTTATTTAGCTCAGATAAACCAGTCTTAGCCATGAGATGGATAGTTGGTTGTATTTACAACCAGATGCCAAAAGTAACTAGTCCTTTCCTGGACCTAATATGCTATTTTTTCTCCTGACCTCTAGTCTCTGATACTGACCATTAGTATTCCTTCTGACCATGACTCACAGTGCTCTTTTGGTACTTCCTGGCTTTGACTTTAGGTTTAGCTACAACCAAATCTTGTTTAATTCCTATGTTATAGCGTTTGCACATTTGATATTGACCTCACTGTCTCTGACATTCTTTACACCTGTCATATTTGAAATATTAGAATCTGTCATGTCTAAAATTTTCTTTCACTTTTTGAAGCCTCTGCATTTTCAAGTTCAACCTGTGCAAACCATCCTAATTGTGTCTGGGGACTGCCATAATAGAAAATCCCTTCCACGGAATATATTCTATGTCGACTGACTAGGAAGTGGGTGGATAATTTGCCTACTGCTCTGAATCTTGGACCCAGTGCACGCCATGTTGAATATGTACACATATGATATAGATAGATAGATAGATAGATAGATAGATAGATCATAGGTGTGCGTAGCCTGTTGCATTAGGGTGTGCACCCCAAAGCTCTAACACATATGCGATTGACATATTTACCGGCCTCTTCCCCACTCTCCATCCTGAAACAGTGGGAGGAAGGGGGAGCATATGAGGGACCCGGATATCATAAAGAAGAGGGGTGGCATATATTAGTACTGATACCCTATATTTTCCTCCTGTGGTATCTAAATTTTGACAATAGGAAGAGGAGGAGAAGCCTACTTTTAGCTGCTGCAGGAGGAAAAGACAGATCGTTATCACCATATTGTACCCGCACAACCTCTCCTGTCCAGGTTCTGAGGGTCAGCAAGTTAGGATTGCGGTTTACCTGTCATCTGCCCACCACTGACAGGTTGCCAACCCCAGGATTAGGGTGTGCCCAGGCACACCTGGCACACCCCGTGCGCACACCTATGAGATAGATAGATGATACTTTTCACTGCAGTATATTTTGATGCATATGACTTTATACTATATTTTTACTATAACATATTTGATGTTATTTGTTTCTTAGATCAGCTATTTGATCCTCATTATCTCATTGACAATGCAGTTAGCAATGTCATCTGTTCCATAACTTTTGGAGATCGATTTGAATATGATGATGCAAAATTTCAAAAACTTCTACATCTTCTGGATGCAGCCTTAGAGTCTGATTCTGGATTTCTGGCTCAGGTACTATATATTAATCAATCCTAATCGATTAACCGATCCTTCCTGACTGGCATAAAGACCCTGTTGAAGGGATGCCAGGGCTGGGCGAGAGGGGGTTAAGTAAGTCCCTAATACTGCTACCTTATATTTATTCTAATGATAGTTAAAGGCAGGAAAACACTCCCCCCCCCCCCCCCGGTTCGGTTTGCAGAACATGCGATCAGGGAAACAATTTGTCTGAACACACGAACACCGTTAAAGTCTATGGGACACGAACTTGAAAAATCAAAAGTCTAAAGGCTTATATGCAAGTTATTGCCATAAAAAGTGTATGGGGACCCAGGGGAACCATACTTGCCAACAGTCCCGATTTTCCCAGGACGCTCCCAATTATGGGACCCTCATCCCGATCGGAACACGTCCCAATTAAATTGCAAGGATTTTTCCTTTTTCCCAGGAAATCGGGAATGTTTTAGGCAAAGATGGTCAGTGGGCTACAAAAAAAAAAAGGGGCTGCCGCTGCAAGGACTATTTCCCCCTCTGTTCAGTGAAGAGGGGAGGGGCAGCCAATCGGCTTCTCTCTTCAGTGTACAAGTAAATAATTCTCTTGTACACTGAAGCCGATTGGTTGCATGGCTCGGAAGCCCCTCCTCTCCACTGAACACGAGAAAGCCAGGAACTGTAGCTGTTGCTGATGGGGACAGACGCATGTAAGGAGGGCTCAGCTGGCTGCTAGGGACACTGATTTAAGGAGGTCTCAGCTGGCTGCTGGGGACACTGATGTAAGGAGGGCCCCGCTAATGAGGAAACAGATGTAAGGAGGGGCAACTGCTGCCGGAGACACCAAATGTAAGGAGGGCTCGGCTGATGGGACACTGATGTAAGGAGGGGATTTACTAATGGGGACACTGTTTGGCAGGTGACACGCTCAGGGCTCCCACTGATTCTGCATTATGTAATGATTTAATTTTATATTACAATGTAATAATATAAATAATGCGCTTTAATAATCCTGACAACAACCAAGGTGTCGGGATGCTTGAAGTGCTAACACCAGGTGTTTGGAGTATCTTTATCTGCTGATTGTTAAACTTTCTGGAATACACATACAGTGGAACCCCGGATTGCGAGTAACGCGTTTAATGAGTGTTTCGCAATACGAGCAACATATTTTTGTAATTCTGAATCAGTTTGCGAGTGGTGTCTTGCAAAACGAGCGGGATTCAAGCCACAGCGGTGTGCAGTAATGCGTTTGGTCTGAGGTGGGGGGCACCGGAGCCGAATGGCGCAGAGCGGAGCCGATCGCCGCCGTTCCGAAATGATTGGAAAGACTCGGAAATACTCCATTCCCGAGCCATTCCGAGATTTGATGAGGTCAGCCGAGCTGTCCTCTGGCCTTTCCGTGTGTTTCCGAGGCTCTCTGGCGCTCCCACCTCTGGCCACATGCAGTGCATGGCATTGAAGTCAATGCGGAACAAATTATTTTCGTTTTCCATTGACATCAATGGGGAAACTTACTTTGATATGCGAGTACTTTGGATTACGAGCATTCTCCTGGAACAGTTTATACTCGTAATCCGAGGTTCCACTATATTCTATTGTGGAGTAGGATCCGGGCCTGCTGTCCCTCCATTTCTCTCTCTCCCTTTCTCCCTCAATCCCTCGTTCATCTCAGACTCTAACCACACACCCTTTGAGCCACGCCCAATAGTTCACTTAAACCACGCCCATTTTCACACTTCGCCGCCTTTTTCTTTTACTCCTATGCCATGCCTACAAATGTATTTTGCTTCCAAGTACACATCCTCTTCCCCCATTCCAAATTATTTTCCCCCAGCATGGATCACCCCCAATAATCCCTACTAGCACAAATCCCCCCCCAAAAAATCCCCTCCGAGCACAATTACACCCCACCCCCCACTCTCTACCATTTCACCTCTTCTAGCACAAAACTCTCAATCCCTCCTTCTAGCACAAATCCTCTTCCCCCATCCCCCCTTCCAACACAGATGCCCTAAATCACCAAATACCCCCTTCACACACCAACCCCCTTAATCTCCTCCAGTTGCCCTTCCACCTTACATGATACCACAGTGCCCAGTGCAGCCCTCCCTCCTGCCCACCCCTACACATATGTAAATTACATATCATTAAATAACAGTATTTACATACCCTAGCTGCAGATAACTCCCACTAAAGGAAAGCCCTCTCAGAAAGCTTGAAAATGTTGCGTCCATCACACAGCAGCGTGAACGGCCATCCACAACGATACCTATAAACACAGCAACGAAAAAAAAACACATTCCTATCTCTACCTTGCTATCTAATCTGTATAGTCTGTCAGCAGAGAGTTATGAGCCTGCATGACAGAGACAATCAAGCAAAGTCATTTTTTTCCCCAAGAGTCTCTGGTAGGAGGAGCCCTTACAAATTTAGCTAACAGCATTAGGCCTCACCCAAAGTTCTTCAGTTGGGAATGGAACATCCACGTGGAACAGGTAATGGTGTTAGGTCGGCCTAGTCTGTGAACAACAAAGAACACAGGCAGCAATCTTCCCAGCTGTCCATGTAATATTTTTTTTTGTCTAGCTGCAAGCTGAACACTCTACATCAGTTCTTTCCAGGTAATAGTGAGGATTTATAAAGGGATGATCGGCACTCAGAGTGACATCCAAAATGGTATTTCTTTAATAAATACATGTACAAAGCTGTAAAACAGCCTACGCGTTTCAGACATTAGTCATGGATATTGAGCATATGGCAATTTTTTTTAGGTTGCCATCAGCTCCTCTATCAGTGACAAAGTGGTTCTTAGCGGGGTGTGCTGCTTTACCAACCACCACCGTCACTCTGTAAATAGCTCTCCTTAGCCGCTATTTATGCTAAATGTCCTGGAACTGGGTCCATGCTTGTTCACAATGTGGTTCCGTTATGAGACATGCATATTATCCTCCCACTCTCTCTGGGAGTCCTCATTGATGTCCTTGACGTTGGGAGGGACACAGGGGTCAAGTCCTGGGAAAAAAAGTGTGGGAAGATCCACTCCCCCATCAAAAAATGATACGCTCGTATGCATTATTACTAAATCGCATGTTTTTTTTCGATCAACTGTACCTTAGTAATCCTTTGTTACTGGCCGCTTCCTGTATATGGATTCATCGGGTAGTGTGCGGGTATTCCGTCACTTCCTCTCTGCCACAATGTCTCCTGGGAGCTTTTGTCATTGTTCCTAGGAGCAAGCAAGATCTTTCTAAATCCCACGATAACTTGCGGCAGACCTCTGCAATGTCTCCTGGGAACAATGACAAAAGTTCCCAGGACACATTGCGGCATCGAGGAAATGACGGAATACCCGCACACTACCTGATGAATCCATATTCAGGAAGCAGCCAGTAACATAAAGGATTACTAAGGTTCGCCTGCCCCTGACAGTGACTCGAGCTGGGCATCGCCGCTTAGTAAAGGATTGCTCTAGTCCTGCAAAGGGAACTGAGTTCCTGCTGTGAAAAAAGTGCAGGAACTCCGTTCCCACTTGTTCCCGCAGAACTTGAGCCCTGGAAGGACATTAAGGTAGTCCAGACCCCACTCCAGAGCCGTTCTTCTCTGCACCACCCGCTGAAATCTGGAAAACCTTGGTAGTTCTCTTGGCTTTCCCATGCCACAGGACACAGGCTTTTGGCGATATCACAACCCACTACCTGTACTCAGCTGCTCTGGTCTGGGTGGTAGAGGGTCTGTTAAAGAATTTCTGCCTCACACTGATTGCGATCTGCACAAATTGTTTGGTCCCCTCAGATGGCCCTGGCTTCTTCTTCTCCACACACAGCACCTTCTTCTGTTCCAGAGTGGGTCCCCACTCCTCCTCCGAGCTGCTGTGAGATGACCAGTCTGAAAACTCATCATCCATGGGCCCAAAGTCTGCCTGCAGTCTTGACAAATCCCAATCTATGCACCCACCATGACCACTCCCCACTAGCTCACCTCAAGACACCTCTTCCAGCACTGTCTCCTTCCAAGTGGGGCTGGCAGGGTGTTATGGGTGTGGTCAGCATCTCGGGGACAGCATCTGGCTCCTGCTGGGCAGTAGTGGCAGGAACCAACTCCCCAATCTGACTTCAGCCCAATCTGACCAGCCTCAGGCTTGACCCCACCTTTAGCAGAGGTTTTAAGGCCCGCACCAGCCTTCAGAAACTTTCGCGGCTGTTCCATGCAGAGGCCTGACCACAGGTCCACACTGTAGTTGAGTGGCTCCTATTCACTTGGCCTCAGCTTGGTAAGCGGCTCATCACAGTACCCATGCTAAATCCAGGCACTGACCACCGCGGTTGGTCTTCTGCACCCAGGACATAGCAGACACAGCCTCTCTGCCCCCTTAATTATCCTGGGGGATCCCCCTCGTTGCACTAGCCTGACACCAGTGTCAGCTCCTGCAGATCAGGCAACCAGGTCAGCGCTGGGTACACATGTGCACCTTCCACCATCTTGCTCATCTCATGGCATGTTAGATCAACGTGTCCTTTGCGTCAAGCCAGTTTAGCCCCCCTATACTTTCAGTTAGGATGCTATTTAAATTTAGAGGGGGGTGAGAGAGTTACATTGTTCTCATCCATGTTTATTTGTGCAAATTGTTCAGGCTGGGCTTCCTGTGGTCCCATTCTGTGTTCCAGGGATACACTTCTATTCTTTGGTCGACAGGCGGCGCCAGAGGGTCCAGGCGGAAAGCGCCTTTCCCCAGCAGCCAATTAGAGGATATTCTCCCTCGCGGGGCATGCTGGGGAAGGGTATTTCTGGTGTCGACGCCATTGTTTCCGGGTCTTCTACCCGCAATGGGTCGCAGGTGCGGCACCCACCTTTAGGGTGTGCGCACATCATGGGCCCCACCACTATGGCCTACCTGGCCAGGGTGCACGTGCTACGCGGAGTTTCAGACTCTGAGCCCTCCTGGCTCAGGGCAACCAAAGTTGAAGAGGGGCCCCGGTGACTTACTGGGACCCCACACCTAGAGAGAGATCCCAAGCTGGATGCTGTTCGGTGGGGAGTCGGTCTAAGGTGAACCCAGAGGCAGGTGATCAAATAGGATTTAGACGGAACCATCGGGAATCTGGGTGAACGGACACTGAACTGTTGCGAGTTGCAAACTGTTAGTCGTGACCCCAACTATTTACTGAGAGGACTTTAATTCTTGTCCTTGAATATAGGACCTGTGGCAGAGGCCTTTACTAATCCACTAAAGCCAAGTCGGTGGCAGGGACTTGTTCCTTCTCAGAGCTCACAGTGACACTCCGGCTGCCAGGGAGGCCTGTTCGGGTGCACTGCACCCATCCCGGCTGGGGTGGCGACGAAAGCGAGTATAATCATTGGAAGCAGGACTGCTTCTCTTCTACTATTCATAGACTGAATCTGCAAAGTTCTTCTTTTCACCAACCTATCCTGTCTAGCTCAAGTTGACTGTTGGTCGTGTTGGACCAGGAAATAAAAGCATTGAAAACATCAACTAATTGCCTCGAAATTCCGTCACTGCTCTCATCACTGCTATCACCCCTAGATATATTACAGAGGTAACTTCAATTTCGCCGATCCCACATCAAACCAGTGGCTCCTGCGGGAGTGAGCGCTACACGATGGGGCTCGTCTGGGATTCGATGTAACCTATTGCAACGGAACTGTGAGTGCTTTATTGGTGAAGAGCAAGGAGTGTCGTCTATTGAAATGTGTGGGGCACAAGGAGTTAATCCCCAGAGGTTTAAGTTTGGAAGTATGTGCAGTGAAGTGCGTGCCTAAAGCGTGTCCAGACAAGTTCTTCAAGTGGGAGGAGTCACCCACCCCTGCGTGAGACGTGGGACAAAGTTTTGCGCCAAGCGAGCAAGGAAACATCCATCTTAGCACCAAATCAGCAAACCCACCATTTTTACCCGCGAAAGACAGACCACGTGAAAGATGTCTGCTCCATCTGGAAAATCTGCTGCCTATACCGGATTAAGATGCCCGATGACCACTCCGGGAGTCTTTGCTGTGTCTGCCGCAACCGGAGTACCCCTTACTGACACAGGCATCCAGATGCACACGGATGGACAGTTTGTGTTGTACTCGAGTGGCGGAACAGAAGCCCTTGGACTATCCTGCCTCGCTGTAAAGAGTTGACTGTCCGCCTCCCGCCTTTTGCCCGATGCCGGGCCTACCTCTTCACCGTCAAGCCGCCTGCTGAACCTCCTCGGGAGTATCAGGTGGATTGGTTCTCCGAGACTGTTACCGCGGAGGTGGAGGCCCCATGGCTGGAACCCTCCCCAAATGTGTAGATCGTAGAGCCGGAAGCCGTGGATGTTGAAGTCATCACCGTCTCGTCCACCAAGACTCGGCTGTCGGCTACCACGCCATCCCACTCACCGGAGGTAAGCCTGCTGGACGAGACGGAGACAAGTGTCTGCGTGGCCGGCGTGTCGAGCACGCAGGCCGAAACCACTAGCGAAGCCATTACAGAGACTGTTTCGGAGACTGCTCTAGTTAACGCAGTCTCCGTATGGCGTGCCGCTATCGGAGAGGGATCTCTTCGACAACCTAGTTGTAGCGGTTTGTGTGGGAAAGAAATGGACTTTCTAGGCACGATTTTGTAGAAAAATAGAAAAGTAATTTAAATTTTTGTAAAAATACATAAATAAATACAGTACATCAATGACCACACATATTGATGTGTCCTGTATGTTAAAAGACTATAGCATATACAGCAATATACATAATGATGTCAAGAAAAAAGCGAAACGTTAGATTTCTACTGTAATATACAATACAGAGCAGGTTTAGGGTTGATCCAACCCAAAGGAGACTGCTTGGTGTATCGCTGAGTAGTTTCTATTCAGATCTTGACATTCATAGGATTTCTCTTGGAGTTGCTCTACATGTTTCGTGGTTTGCCCACTTCATCGGGAGCATAGAGAAATAAACTGCACAAATAAAACGAAAAAATACAGTAAACAAACAATATCAACAAACATATAGCTAATCATTCGCCCATCGCTGGATGGGTCAAGGAATGTGCTGGTAAACTTACCAAAAACATTAATGGCATATAGAAAACAGGGGAGATTGGTTGCGATTGCCCAATAAGAGCCGAGAAAGACCGTTGGTGTCCCCAAAGAGGGAGCAACGTTGCTGTCTAGATGGTCAGGAATAGGCAGTGCGAGCACCCTGATGTCTCCGAGGTAAAGCCAGCCCCCGCCCGAAGGGGGTGCTATATCACCTATACAACAATTGGGAGATGGTTTGGTATAACTTCGAGTCATTTGACATATATTTAATGTGTACCTGTATGAGAGCACATATATATTTAATGGTACATTAGTCTAAATATATTTCGGCGTAATATTACAACCAAGAATAAGTTGGAATTTAAAGTGTTTTGGTGTTTAAACAATTAATGGTAACTCCAGTGCTTTGCACACTGTGCTACAAAGTTATTATTATACAAATATTGTGTTATTGTTTATATGGCAGGTTGCTATTTAGTCTTGGTGTTGTTAGCAGTCGTGCCACTAGAGGGCACTTGTTGAGCATTTTTGGCCTTTCCACAAATAGTTAATTGTAAACTTCCGATAATGTTTTTTGTAAAACTTTATTACCCAGCATGTTTTCTGATTTAATAGTGCAATGGGCCTGTATGAGGAACAAGCCAGTGGGTCCTTGCCTGGTTTAGGCAAGAGAATCACCTGGGCCTCTAACAAGGAGTCAGGAATACTTTTATGTTTTAAGCAATAATGAAACAAAGTCCTCCAGATGTAGCCTGTACCATTCTATACAGAAGCCGTCTGGGCCAGAGGATTTGTGAGGAGGAAAAGCTCTGATAGCCGATTCAATTTTTTTTTTGTTGTTATTTCAGCCTCCAAATTATGCCTATCTGACTCTGACAAGACCAGGATATTAAAGCCCTGTACACACGATCGGTTTGTCTGATGAAAACAGACCGATGGACCGTTTTCATCGGAACAAACCAATCGTGTGTGGATAAAAAAAGGGTCGGAGGGTTGGGACTTTAGATGAGATGCGTTTTTAGCAGTATGTGATTGCAAAGAGGAATCCAAACAGATATAGGTAAAAAGGGTGATTTATTTGAGAAGAGGGGGTAACACCCCACCACCTTCAACAAGTTCAGTGCAAAACAATCAATGACCCACAGTGACAAAAACAACACTAAGACAACATGTACAGCAATGGGAAATACCAGAATCATAAACAGGCCAGGCCAAGGTCATACACGGGGGATCAGGAAGTGGCTGCGGACAGGGAATGAACAGGAAGGGAAAGTCCAGGAGAGGGATCAGGTCAGGATGGGTCAGGATGGATCAAATCAGGTCAGAAGTCCAGGATGGAGACAACAGGTTCAGGGTCCAGATACCAGGCTCAGGGTCGGGTTAATAGACGGATACCAGGGCGCGTTCTTCTTGAACTTGCCGGGTATAAATAGAGGCGTGCTGATTGCATTCATGTCACACCTGAACGCAGGAAAAGCTGTGTGCTCCAACATACCAAGAACCCCCCGCTGGTGGAGGCCAGAACTGCAGCCAAAATAATAGGCAGATTTACCAGCAGGGGGGGACCATTTCTGACAGTACCCCCCCTCAAAGGAGCTGTTGCTGGGGAAGGCTCATGGTGTCCTCGAGCTGGGCTCTGAGTCATCGAGCGGGTCAGCAGACAAAGGCTCCGGGTCAACAAGCTGGGCAGAGGCTCCGGGTCATCGAGCTGAGCAGCAGGCTCCGGGTCATCGAGCTGGGCAGCAGGCCTCGGGTCATCGAGCTGGGCAGCAGGCACAGGAACGAGCGGCTGGCAGACTGGCACAGGAACGAGCGGCTGGCAGACTGGCACAGGAACGAGCGGCTGGCAGACTGGCACAGGAACAGCAGGCTGGCAGACTGGCACAGGAACGCAGGCTGGCAGACTGGCACAGGACAGCAGGCTGGCAGACTGGCACAGGACAGCAGGCTGGCAGACTGGCACAGGACAGCAGGCTGGCAGACTGGCACAGGAACAGCAGGCTGGGCAGCGGACTGGAAGTCATCAAGCCGGGCAGCGGACTGGAAGTCATCAACCTGGGCAGCAGACTGGAAGCCATCAACCTGGGCAGCAGACTGGAAGCCATCAACCTGGGCAGCAGACTGGAAGCCATCAACCTGGGCAGCAGACTGGAAGCCATCAACCTGGGCAGCGGACTGGAAGCCATCAACCTGGGCAGCGGACTGGAAGCCATCAACCTGGGCAGCGGACTGGAAGCCATCAACCTGGGCAGCGGACTGGAAGCCATCAACCTGGGCAGCGGACTGGAAGCCATCAACCTGGGCAGCGGACTGGAAGCCATCAACCTGGGCAGCGGACTGGAAGCCATCAACCTGGGCAGCGGACTGGAAGCCATCAACCTGGGCAGCGGACTGGAAGTCCTCAAGCTGGGCAGCGGACTGGAAGTCCTCAAGCTGGGCAGCGGACTGGAAGTCCTCAAGCTGGGCAGCGGACTGGAAGTCCTCAAGCTGGGCAGCGGACTGGAAGTCCTCAAGCTGGGCAGCGGACTGGAAGTCATCAAGCTGGGCAGCGGACTGGAAGTCATCAAGCTGGGCAGCGGACTGGAAGTCATCAAGCTGGGCAGCGGACTGGAAGTCATCAAGCTGGGCAGCGGACTGGAAGTCATCAAGCTGGGCAGCGGACTGGAAGTCATCAGGCTGGAAGTCATCGGACTGGCAAGCTGGCACAGGAACATCAGGTTAGCAGGCTGGCACAGGAACACCAGGGTGGCAGGCTGGCACAGGAACACCAGGGTGGCAGGCTGGCACAGGGTTTAAAGGTTGAGCAACTGGCACTGAAACGGGCAGAGCAGCTGGCACAGGCAGAGCGGCTGGCACCGGAGCAGGCTGGTCGGATGTCACAAGCTGGGCGGCTGGCACTGGAACAGATAGAGCAGCTGGCACAGGAACAAGCTGGGAGACTGGCACTGGAACAGGTGGCACTGGAACAGATGGCACTGGGACAGGTTGAGCAGAGGGCACTGGGACAGGCTGGGTAACTAGCACGATGGTATGGGTTGGGAAGTACTTCTGTTTCTTTTTAGATTTAGACACTGCAGGTTTGCTAACAGAAGTGATGCATGAAGAGGATGGAATTAAGTAGGAGGAAGGATTGGAACATGGCAGAGACACAGGGATGGTGACTGGAGGAGGTTTTTGTGGAGTTGTTACTGGTGAAAAGGAAGAAACAGGTGGATTAAAGGCGGGGTAGGTACAACAAGTAGAGACTGGGTAATAATACTTGGTAGGAAGCGGAATTAACTGGGCTATAGCTGAGGTTGTCATTGGCAATGGACGGCTAGATCTTTGGGAAGGTAAGTGGTTAATGGCAGGGCTGGGATGCAGTGGCTTGGCTGGGATCAGGAGATCTGACCATGCCTGCAGCACAGGTTGAACAAAGGCTGGTTCACACACACCTTGTTTAATCAGAGACTGCACTGAACTCCCCATCCTCCTCAGCCAGTAGGGAAAAGTAACAGATTTAATTGAAATCCATGCTTCAGAAAAACGCATAAACAGGGTGGTTCCTTAATGCAAGCACGTCTGGTCTAGGATGGCCCTGGTATACTGTCAGTGATTAGAAATAGACCAGTACTATGTGATTGCAAAGAGGAATCCAAACAGATATAGGTAAAAAGGGTGATTTATTTGAGAAGAGGGGGTAACACCCCACCACCTTCAACAAGTTCAGTGCAAAACAATCAATGACTCACAGTGACAAAAACAACACTAAGACAACATGTACAGCAATGGGAAATACCAGAATCATAAACAGGCCAGGCCAAGGTCATACACGGGGGACCAGGAAGTGGCTGCGGACAGGGAATGAACAGGAAGGGAAAGTCCAGGAGAGGGATCAGGTCAGGATGGGTCAGGATGGATCAGATCAGGTCAGAAGTCCAGGATGGAGACAACAGGTTCAGGGTCCAGATATCAGGCTCAGGGTCGGGTTAATAGACGGATACCAGGGCGCGTTCTGCTTGAACTTGCCAGGTATAAATAGAGGCGTGCTGATTGCATTCATGTCACACCTGAACGCAGGAAAAGCTGTGTGCTCCAACATACCAAGAACGGGGGGCTGGTGGAGACCAAAACTGCAGCCAAAATAATAGGCAGATTTACCAGCAGGGGGGACCATTCCTGACAGAGCGTCAACTATTTTCAGTTTCAGTTTTCTAGACAACTGCTTAGAAGAACCCATGGTGCTGATTGTTGGGGCAAGGTCAGATGCGTCTGGGCATTTAAAACCTTTGAGATTGACATCACCTGGTCTTCCCAGACGATGATTGAGATCAGCTTTGCAAAGAGGGCAGTGCATGCTATAAATTCTGCAGAGTGCCCAAACTTTTGCAGATGCAATTTTTTTATTTTCTGTCATTTTTAAAGTGTAAATGATGGAAATAAAAATCTAACTTTTGACATATTATAAGAATGTCTAATCTGTAATTTGATGCCTTTTGGAGATGTTTCCATCTTTCCTTGGCTTCGTTATGCACATTAATACAAATGTTTCCAGGGGTGCCCAAACTTTCGATCCCCACTGTATTTGCATATACCTGGGAAGCTGCAGGCCAACGACAAGGCACTCTGTAAGCTGCAGTCCTACCTATGAATTTTAAGGTCTCCTGAAAAGGAGCACAGGTGTGCTAATCAATAGATAGGGGGCAGGTAATAACCTAAACCAGCCCCTACCTAAAGTTGGTCTAGCAAAAGAGAGCACTGGAAAATCAAAAGAAATGTAGGAGTGGAACAAAAAAAACGTGCCTACCAAACCAAAATACCACCAAACTAAAAGCAGACCAACTCAAACTGGGTCCGCTAGTCAAAAAATGACAATGCATAATTAAACTGGTCGGTGGTAGATCTGTGGAGGCACTCTATTCCACTCCTAAAACGCATCTCCATCCCTGGATAGTGTTCAAAAATAGGGGGGGGGATTTATATTCCATATATATATATATATATATATATTTAATTGCATACTGCTAAAAACGCATCTCATCTAAAGTCCCAACCCTCCCCTCCTTTTTTTTATCTATTTACAGCAGTGTTTCTCAATTCCAGTCCTCACGCCCCCCCAACAGGTCAGGTTTTCAGGATTTCCATTATTTTGCACAGGTGATTTGATCAGTTTCACTGCCTTAGTAATTCCCACAGCCTTTTCATCTATAGGGAAATCCTGAAAACAAAGACCTGTTGGGGGGGCGTGAGGACTGGAATTGAGAAACACTGATTTACAGGGATGGAGGCCTGTGGTAGTTTCTATCATATGCCTCATCTAAAGTCCCAACCCTATCCCCCCCTTTTTTTGAACCAATCATGTGTGGGCCCCATAGGTTTGTTTTCCATCGGTGGAAAAAAATAGAACATGTCTTAAAATTTTCCTATGGATAAAAAACTGATAGAAAAAAAAATGATTGTCTGTGTGGAAGTCCATCGGTCAAAAATCCACGCATGCTCAGAATCAAGTTGATGCATGCTCGGAAGCATTGAACTTAATTTTTCTCAGCACGTTGTAGCGTTTTACATCACCGCGTTGGACACGGTCAGATTTTTGACCGATGGTGTGTAGGCAAGACTTATGAAAGTCAACTTCATCGGATTAGATTCCATCAGATATCCGATCATGTGTACAGGGCTTTAGGGACGCCAATAATACTTCTAAAGTTTGATCATCATAGACCAGAATAGGAGCATACAATGCCTTGTAATACTCCACAAACATGTTCATAACATCAATTGGGTCTGTGAGAATGTCCCCTCGATCATTTTTATTGCAAGGTATGTTTGTCTGTATTCTCTGTACTGCCATCAGTATCGCAAGCAATTTGCTACTTTTGTCCCCCTGTTCACAAATGGACTCAGCTCGTTTTGTCTTAGATGCATGTGTTAATTCAGTGAAGTGTGGTGCCAGCGTGCGTCGTCAGACTGATCATTTGTATGAGCAAGTTCACATGTCCTTTCCTTGTAATTCTTGTTCCTTTCTGTTATGCGTACTACGTGCCTGCTTAATGACCAAAATGTAGTGTCCTCGCATGCAAGCTTTGCGTATCCCATACCCTATCCCATACCGTAGGCAGATCAGCCGAACCGAGATTGTCCTTTTAGTAGCCAGTCCCAGTATAATGTGGCGCCACCTGGGAAGACACCTCTTCAACCTCCAACCAACCAGGGTTTAACCTCCACGCCCCCCCCACCCAAGTCCTGGTGAAATGCCAATATGCACAGATAGTGGCATATGGTCCGAGATGACTCCTGCTAAATACCTAGCCCCTCCCACTAATTGTAACATGGGTGCATTGGCAAACGCCAAATCAATCCTTGAGGAAGATCTATGAGTTTTTGATAGGTGCGAGAAGCTCCTGGTAGTGGGGTTTTTCCATTACCACAATTCCGTCAAGGAGGCCGTAGCCGCCCAGGCAGAAAGGTCGGTAGATGCCACTCTAATTACATTAGATGAATCCAAAGCGGTCGAGGATATGGAATTAAAATCCCCTGCTATGATAAGGAGGAGATGCATGTACATGATGAGATTTACCAAGCAGGTCATATAACACCTGCACCTGGAAAGGAGGAAGTATATAGATGTTCACCAGAACCATCTTGCATGTGCTAATATCAGCTATGACAATTAAGAAACAGCCACCAGGATCAGAGATGACATGATGTATGGTGCAGGATACCACCTTGCTAATAAGGATTGACACTCCCCTAGCATAGGTGGAGTAGGTGGCGTGCAGTGCCCTCTGTATCCAGGCTTTCTGCAAGGCCAGCACCCTGCTCCTATCCAAATGTGTCTCTTGCAAAAACACCACGTGTGACGTGCTTGCCTTTAAGTATTGGAACATCAGAGCTCGACAAAATTTGTCATTTAAGCCTCTGACGTTCCAAGAGCCCAAATTAACTGTTGATCCTACCATAATCACATTTCAACTTAATATACATTATACAATGTACCAGCATTATAATAAAAATTTAAGAATGGAGCCTATGCGCGCCATGAGTGCACCAGAGCACTAGTATGAAAAGCTGCACCTATCGGAAAAAAATATATATATATAAAAACTCAGTTAACTCCATGCTGCTGTCTAGCAAACCAAAACAAAAAGTACACGCAGCTTACACCCAAAACTTGTCCAAAAAAAAAAAAAACGTTCCCAAAATCTATCAGTCTGAAGACATAGTGTCCGTGCCATGCCTCTGTCTGTTCTCAGCATTGTCTACTTTATGGACTAGCGTGTTCACCAGGGACTGCAATTCAGTGATCTGCGAGGAGTGGGTGCCCCACTGATCCTTCACATTGCTTATCCGACCCTCAGCTTTGGAGAGTCTGTAACGGTCACCACCATTTACGACCTTCCATCCAACCACGACAAGCTTATCCGACATACTCCGACAATACTGCATACATGATCCATATCAATTCCCATAATCAAGACGAGACTACTGCTCTGTACTTGCTTCCAAAGATATGAACACTTTATTGGTTTCTTCTCAACTTTTTTATACAGTACAGGTAATCACAGGACAATGCAGTCCCCACCCCCCTATTCACACACTGGGGCTAATTCTCTAGCAGACATGTCGGCACCGATACTGACGAGATACATTCCTTGAGTTAATGACATCAAAACCAACTACTATCACACCTGAATAGAGGCTGCTACTTTGTAGTACAATACACAATAGTGTAAACACAGAGCTTCACACAATGAAAAGAGTCTTCCAAGAGCCGATGCAATTAACACCTTTTCAACAGAATATGTCTTTCACAGTGAATAGCCAACACCTCAAGACATTTCAATAGCCTTTATACAATGTCTTTCACAAGCCGGGTCACTTAGCGTTTTAAAAGCAGATGTCTAGTAGGAACACCTTAATATCTCAGTATCCTGCCATGTGAACTATTATTAATGTCCCATCTCATGTAATACATGAATTATGATCCTATTAGCCACCCTACACCCAAAAGGGCACAGGGTGGATTTCGACCCAAGAATTATTAGTGCCGCTGGCACAGGAGTATCTCATCCTTCCAACGTCTCTGGTTGTCACGGGTCAATCCGTTACAGAGTCTCCCTCTGATTTTATCTAAGTCATGGCGTATGAGGGTGCATTCAGATGCTAGCTGTTCCACCCTTACCATGAGCATGGATTTAAATCCCTCAATTGTTGCCAGGATGGGCTTTGTGATTGCCTCCGGAGTTGCCTCTAACAATGTAGGGCACAGGGGAGCCTCAATCTCCTCCGCTGGAGACGCCATGACCACAAGAGGACTCACTGGGCTCTGTTCCTTCCTCCCTCCACGCTGTGCTCCGGAAGCAGAGCCTAAGATGGTTCCCTGAGAGCATGCGGCCCACCTCTTACCCTGTCTCTGTGGCTTTGCGACGATGTGTGTCTTTGTCCGGCCTTTTGCGGACATACTTGCTGCTGCAGAGGGATCCAGGGTGGAAGGAGAAGTTGCTAGTGGTCCCCACAATGGAAAATTAGCGGTTTATCAGGACAAAATTGCAGGATTTGCACGGAGCTCTTCAAGCACACGTCCTCTCCGGCTCACATCCCGGCCAGCCCCCCTTAAATAACATCTTTAAAAAATGCATAAATACATTTTATGACTTACAAACATGCATGAATATATCGTGCATAATAACAGCTTGAGCGTAAATCCACAAATCAGTCATCAAGAGTTCATAAACAGTCCTTAGGTGGGTTAAATCAACCATCCTAATCATCCGATGAGAAACGATGATCAATCAGCAACTGATCCCAATATGTGACTCGTAAATTTTAAAAGAATAGACTACCATAGTGAAGCCCATCAACTATTGACATTTTTATTAAACGTTGTAAAAATGATGGCATGGCTTGTATTCAGCACAGATACAATATAACATGAATAGAACTTCCGGCCAGCTGTTGGCTCTTACACGACCGCTGGAAAGTGGCTAGGCTTGCATGATGTCATCACCTCCAGGCCATTTCCAATCAGGGGCAGATCCAGGGGGGCAATGGGGCAATTGCCACCCCGAGAAATTAGTCTGAGCGGCTCCACGGGCGAATGACAGCGTGAGCTGCCGGGGTGCCTCGGTATGTGGGCGGGCTGCGAGTGAGAGTCAGAGAGTAGGGGGTCAGCTGGTCAGCTCCACCGGTGAGAGGGCAGCTGGCCAGTCAACAAGCTGGCAGCCGCCCTGCATCATCTCTCACCGCCCTGCACCCGCCGTGCATCCCTGGACGGCTTCACTGTGCAGGCAGCAGAGAGATTACATCATCTGTCTGCTGCCTGACAAGCAAAACGCCACCTTAGCAACTGACAATCCGCAAGGTGTGGCAGGTGAGGTGACAATCTGCATCTGGTGGCAGGCAAGTGACATTCCGCAACTGGTGACAGGTGACAATCTACAACATGTGGCAGGTGATGTGGCAAGTGACAATTTGCAACATGTGGCAGGCGACATGGCAAGTGACAATCCTCCTCAGTAAAACAACAAAACAGTGTGTACTTGCTAAGATGTGAGGGCACTGCAGATAGCGGGAGTATTAAGTATGGAAACTTGGGCAAGTGCCCTCTCACCCAAACAGGCCTAGTCCTCCTGAGCCTCTCGTAAAGTTAAGAAGCTTTGCAGCACACTGCAACACCAGGCCTCCGATATCCTGTCTTCAGCAGCTCCGGTCAGCAATCGATCTACCCGTCCGATCTCCTGGAACGTGGGATGGACACACTTGGGCTTGTTCCTTGCCGATTGATATAGGCCCAGGCTTCAGGCCTAACAACTGGGCTGTGACGCTCTCCACAGCTACGCAGAGGAAGACATGTAGATCCCCAGAGAGCGAGTTCTATCCTGCCCTTCCTTTAAGTAACCTCCCCCATAAGTCTGTGCGGAGGTGTCATGTGCCCAGCAGAGGGCAAGACATTGTGGTAAGTGTAGAGTCTCTCTACCAATTGTCAATGGAGTCCGTGTCTCCTAATTCTTCCAATCCCACAATGCAGTGTTCCAACAGATATAAACCCAGGGCTTTTTTTCAGGGGGAACTTGGGGGAACTCAGTTCCACCACCTCTGGCTCAGACCCTTTGGTGCCCGCTCACCACAATCACTTGTAAACACAGTATTCTGGTTTATGTGTTTACAAGTTACAGCTCTTCACTCTGTGTGTAACCCCCCTGAACTCTGCATTCTGTAGGTAATGCAATCATAGTATTTAATGCCCCTTTAAGACCCTTCTACTGTTTGTAAAATACGAACGGGTCGTGGTTGAGTTCCTGCACCTATTTTCTGAGAAAAAAAGCTCTGTATAAACCTATTGTAACAGTACGGGCTACTGTGACTGTAAACTGGACACAGGGTTTGCACACTTTAGAGGTGCAAGACTACAGAGCGTAGATGTGGACTGGAGAAGATTGCTTTTGCAACATTCTCCAGGTTTTGGTACTTTGTCATGGGGCTCTGTAGTATGGAGATTCCATAGTGTCTTGGGTGGGACGGAATCTCCAGATCTTGTAGATGACCAGCAGGGTCTGTGCTCAGGTGAGCACAGCCCTTTATAATCAATGTGTAGGGAGATCTCATGGCTCCCAGTTGGAGACAGCTCCACACTAAGAGACAGGAGGTCTCTTGGAATCAGAGAGGCTGTAGGAGACAGCCAGAATATTGGTAAGCTGCAAGAAGCACAGCTATAGATGCTGAAGGGAAGCCATCTATCTTGAGGATTCCGCTGGTCTGGGTGACCAGGATTACCTGCAGAAGTACTGCTACAGAGAGCCAGGTGGGCTAGCATTTTCTGTTGTGTGTTTTTGGAGAAGAACCCCTTGCGTGGGAAACCTTGTTTGGACTTTTATTTTGCCGTTTTAATAAAAATGGGCTACCATGCCCTTAAACATAGTTCCTGGCTGGAGTGAATCACTGGAAAAACGCCCATACCACGAGAGCTAACAACCCCCAATATCACACTATGTACAGAATAACTTGAACGATGATGGGGATTCAGTTCTGCATCGCTATTAATAATAGTCCATGATGGCAGGTCCCCGCTACACACGCATACATTTGCTTTTTAAAGCGGAGCTCCACCCAAAAATTGAACTTTCGCTCATCCCACTCCTCACCCCCTTAAATGCCACATTTGGCATGCAATTTTTTTTGGGGGGGGGGGGAAGTGGGGGCTTCAGGAGGAGTGGGACTTCCTGTGCCACTTCCGCCGAGGGGCTGGTAAGGCGATTAAGCTTAATTGCCTTATTGCAGCCCCTCCCTGTAGGCGATGGCCTAGGACACTGACAGGTCCTAGGCGATCGCCTGTCCAATGGGACGGCGCAGCGCCGGGCTGCGCACATGCGCAGTGCCGCTCGCGCATGCGCAGTGGATGCCCGGCCCTGAAGCCGAAAGCTGTCACGGCCGGGTGCTCACAGTAGCAATGAGGATGCCGACCATAACATTTGGCTGGAACACCCCTTTAACCAATTTACATTCCATAGGAGAGTTTTCAGACAAACATATTTTTCATTGTTAAAACATGCTTGTGCGCAAATACCAAATTTAAAACAGTTTCTGATGCATTTCCCAAAGCAAAGTCTGCTTCTTCAGAGAAACATTAAAGAGGAAGTCCAGGCTCTAACTAACTAAGCCCAAGCCTTCCTTCAGAGGTGGCTCTAGGCTTTGTGTGGCCTTAGGCAAATCTGAGACATGAGGCCCCATTCACATCCATAATGGGAAGAGTCTGCAGGATTCCCGCTTACAGTGCAACGGAACTCTGGTATAAATGGGAATGCTGCAGGAGGTGGTCAGAGACTGCAGACACGATACAGGAGATGGTCAGAGACTGCAGACACGATACAGGAGATGGTCAGAGACTGCAGACACGATACAGGAGATGGTCAGAGACTGCAGACACGATACAGGAGATGGTCAGAGACTGCAGACACGATACAGGAGATGGTCAGACTGCAGACACGATACAAGAGATGGTCAGACTGCAGACACGATACAGGATGGATGGTCAGACTGCAGACACGATACAGGAGATGGTCAGAGACTGCAGACACGATACAGGAGATGGTCAGAGACTGCAGACACGATACAGGAGATGGTCAGAGACTGCAGACACGATACATGAGATGGTCAGACTGCAGACATGATACAGGAGATGGTCAGACTGCAGACACGATACAAGAGATGGTCAGAGACTGCAGACACGATACAAGAGATGGTCAGAGACTGCAGACACGATACAGGAGATGGTCAGAGACTGCAGACATGGTACAAGATGGTCAGAGACTGTGCTGACATACTACAGGAAATGATCAGAGACTGCAGACATAGTACAAGAGATGTTTAGAAGCTGCAAACGTGATATATAAGATGGTCAGAGACTCTGCAGACATGGTACAGGAGATGGTCAGAGTCAGAGACTGGAGACATGATACAGGAGATGGTCAGAGACTGCAAAAATTGATACAATAGATAGTCAGAGGCTGCAGACATGAAACAAGGGATCGGTGATCACAATTATTGGAGGGGTGCAAACAAACTGAAAAAAAAACATCAATTGCAGCCACCGTGTCCATCAAATGAAGCCACTGTTCCCTCAATAGCAGCCACTAGGAATGAGCTCCAGCGTGTTTGCACAGTCCATGTGCAGAGCCCGCCAGGAAGTCGGCACTGTGCTGCGCTTATCACAGGCAGGGAGACATTTCCCAATCTCTGCAGCCGAGCATTAGAAAATGTCTCCCTGCCTGCGATTAGCGCAGAAAAGTGCCGACTTCCGAACACGCCGGAGCTCATCCTTAGCAGTCACTGTGCCCATCAAATGCATCCACTGTGTCCATCAAATGCAACCGCTGTGCCCATCAAATGCAACCGCTGTGCCCATCAAATGCAACCGCTGTGCCCATCAAATGCAGCCCCTGTTCCATCAAGTGCAGCCACTGTGCCCCATTTAACTAGCACTTACCAAATCTTGGTGGCAGATTCAGGCAGCGGGTGATGGCGGCGAGCTGTGTCCTTTATGCTTCCACTGTGCGCCTCTCTTCTTTCCTCCTGCTAGGTTTTGCCTGTGCTTTCAGCCAATCAGGTGATGAGCATCAGACCCGCACTTCCTGATTGGCGGAGAGGCAGGTCAGTGTTAGAAAATAAATATTAATTTGCTTTCCTAACACACCTGGGTGGACTCTGCACGCAATGCTTTGCGCTCCGAGCCCACCCTATTTTGAAGCCTATTAGAGCCGATGTAATGTGGACAATCCACGCTACCCCCGAAGTGCCAAAGTGCAAAAAAATGCAATTGTGCAAAAAACCTTTAGTACTTTTTCTTAAAGAGAAATAGGTATCTGAATCTAAATAAAGTGAGTGACGGTGCTGCAACTACTATGTGGGTAGAATAATCAGCTAAAATAAATGTGTTAAAAATGGAGATAGATGCGCAACCAAATAATTATACAACCAAAGTGCAAATTAATAAATGCTTTGGGCCAGATTCACGTAAGGTTTACGCCGGCCTAGAGATACGCCGTCGTAAGTACAAATTTGCGCAGTCGTATTTTTACGCCGATTTGCGAAGCCAGATACGCCGTAAAACAAGGCTTCAGCCGCCCAACGTAACTTGCCTACGCCGGCGTAACTTGGGCGAATAGTTAAGCTGGACGCATTCGGCGTTCCCATGTTAAATATGCAAGTGAGTAAGATACGCCGATTCACGAACGTAGATGTGCCAGGCGGAAAAGATACGCGGTTTGCGTAAGGGTTATGTCCGGCATAAAGTTATTCCACCATATAGGTGGCGCAACCCATTCAAAGGTATGGACGTCGGGAAACAGCCGTCGTATGTTACGTTGTTTACGTAGTACTACGTGAACAGGGTTGTGCGTAGGATACGTTCACGTCATATGCAGTGTATTGATGTATCTTAGGCAGCTATTTTGATGTAACTGTGAGCATGCGCACTGGGTTGCGTCCAAGAGCAGACGCATGCGCAGTTCGTTTTTTGAAGCTCAGCCCATCATTTGCATGAGGTCACGCTTTATTTAAATGTTACAAGCCCACTTCCACCTACTTTGACTTACATCGGCTTACCCCGACAACTATACGCTACGCCGGCGCAACGTTGAGCGCATATTCTTTGTGAATAGCATGCTTGCCGCTCAACGTTGCGCCGGCGTAGCTTAAAGAAGATACGCTACGCCGGAACAAAGATGCGCCAATCTACGTGAATCCGGGCCATAGTTTGTACACAAAAAATTAAAAATATAATTTCAATAGAAAGAAAAAACAGTGTCCATTTCAAATCGGCTACAAGAGTTTTGATGTAATCAAAGGGGCAGAGAACCGGCAGATGAGAAATAGTAGGTATACAAAAGGGTCGCTTACTGGATCCTGTTGGATCTCTGTCACCGTCACGGCTGGCTATTTTTACTTGTTCGTTTGATTTTTTCTGTCAAAAGCTTTATGATGTCAGTTACCCAGCACTTGGAATAAAGGGTATTGGTTTTAAAGAACTTACTGCACCATGAAGCATTCTTTTCCTCTTTTAAAAATACTTCCCTATTATGCTCTATATAAGCGATCCCATCCATACTAAGACTCTGAGCCGCCGTACACACGGCCGAGGTTCTCGCTGAAAATCAGCGAGAACCTCGCTGGAATGAACATTCCAGCGAGGACCTCGGCCGTGTGTACGGTCCCGGCGAGCTTCCCGTCGGGAAGCCCGTCGAGCCGAAATAGAGAGCACGCTCTCTATTTCCTCGACGGCCCGCCTGGAAGAATGGCTGGTTGCCATTCCCGACGGGCGGGTCGCCGAATCCGACGGCCAGGAGAGAACCTCGACGGGCGGAACGATGTGTTCTGCCCGTCGAGGTTCTCTGCCGTGTGTACGGCACCTCAGGCGGCGTACACACGACCGAGGTTCTCGCTGGAAACCAGCGAGAACCTCGCTGGGAGCTGCATTCCAGCGAGGACCTCGGCCGTGTGTACGCTCTCGGCGAGCATCCCGTCGGGAATCCCGTCGAGCAGAAATAGAGAGAACACTCTCTATTTGCTCGACGGCCCGCCTGGATACATGGCTGGTTGCCATTCCCGACGGGCGGGTCGCCGATTTCGACGGCCGGCAGAGAACCTCGACGGGCGGAACGATGTGTTCTGCCCGTCGAGGTTCTCTGCCGTGTGTACACGGCCTGAAGGAGATCGGTTGTAGTCCCCAGACAGCTAGTGGAGGAGAGGATCTGGGGGAATGTGTGATCAGCTATTGCTGTTACCTGAGTGATCCCACATGTGCTGAGCTCATTTGATCTCTGTGACAGAGATCCAACAGATCCAGTAAGCCGCCCTTTTGTATACCTACTATTTCAGTGTGGAAGCATAGGATGAAGATTTGCATCTCTGCATTTTTGATTACAGAACAACTCTTGTAGCTGATTTGAAATGGACACTGTTTTTGCTTTAAATTGAATTTGAAACTATATTTTTATACCTATTTTGGTAGTTTTTTTTTGTGTACACACATAGGGCCAGATTCTCAAAGGAATTACGCCGGTGTATGTACACATACACCGGCGTAATTCAAATTTCCCTCCGGCATATCATTGTTTTCTATTCTGAAAACATGATACGCCGGTTTTAAGCTTGGATCCGACTTGTGTAAGTCATTTACACCGTCGAATCCTAAATGCAATACTACGACGGCCGCTAGGTGGCGTTTACGTCGATTTCACCGCCAAATATGTAAATGAGCCGATAAGCCGATTCTCGAACGTTTTTGCAACGCGGCGACGTAGTTTACGTAGGTTGCTTACGCGTAAGGTTACCCCTGCTATATGAGGGGTAGGTTTCCGAAGTTCCGTCGTTGCCATGTTAAGTATGGCGTCGGGTCAGCGTCGTCTTTTTCCGTCGTTTTACTAAGTCGGTCGCGAATAGGGAATTGCGTAAGTGACGATCACGTCGTTTTGACGTCCGGTTCAACTACGCTTTCCGACGTGAGCTGGAGCATGCGCACTGGGATTTTTTCCCATGCGCAGTTCGTTTGACGCGGGGCGCGCTTAATTTAAATACAGCACGCCCCCTCCCTCACTATTTGAATTATGCGGCCTTACGACGCCGCATTTACGCTACGCCACCGAAAATTACGGAGCAAGTGCTTTGAGAATACGGCACTTGCTCCAGTAATTGGCATAGGCGTAGCGTAAATGCGGTACGATACGCCGCCAGTTACGCAATTTTTTAAGAATCTGGCCCATAGCATTTATTACTTTGCAGTTTGGTTGCATAATTATTTGGTTGCACATCTATCTCCATTTTTAACACATTTATTAGAGCCTATGACTCTAATCAGGTGTTTCAAAAAAACACCCCCGCCGCTGTAATTCAGGCACCCGGCATCCTAAAAGGGGGTGGCAAAGGCAGCGGCCATGGATAGAGTCATGCTATGCATGACTCTATCCGTTATACATGTATGAGGGTGGCGTGATGGAGAGAACGGTGCCCGTGCACCCAGGTTCACACTAGTGTGATCGCAGACGTTGCATGGGACTCGCACCCGCAGTGGCAACAACATGCAATGTCTGTAAGATGCGAGTTCAGCTATACAGTTGTATGGCTGAACTCGCATTAGATTCGCAAGAAAAAAAAGCGCAGGGACTTTTTCCCCTTCGCACTGGAATCAGTTTTAATGGATGTTCTCATCTATGCAATCCGGTTCTTTTGCGAGTTCACAGTTCGCACTGCAATCTGTGAACTGATCTGTGGGTGTCGTTACCAATGTATTGATACCCGCAGCGGTTCGCAGAAGACAGTGTGAACTGCCAGCGGAAGAAATGCGATGCAGGAACCAGTGCTGTAATCGCACTGGTTCCTGCATCACATCAGTGTGAATCGGTTGACTCTTGTGTAGGTTGCATCAAAAAGAGTTCACTGCCAGTGGTGGTCTTTACACTGGGTACTTTAAGGAAGTCTGGGACTCCCTCCTGCCATTCACTTAGGACAAGAGTATGTAAGTTGTTTCTATCCACCTTTAGCTGTACTACCCAGAACTCCAAACCTTTGGACAAGCTTTCTAAGGCTAGGCGTGCTTCATCTTTGCTCCAGGCTTCTCCTCTCACTTCAACCACTAAGCCTTTCTTCACAGTTATAACCTCTTCTGTGCACCACTGAGTCACAGCGGCGGCATCCATAGTGGATCTTGGTAGGATTCAGTTCTGGGGGATAACAGATGACTTTGAGAAGTAGAAATCCCGGACGAGCCCCCACGTGTAGCGCTGGTTGTTGTTTGGGTTCTACTTCCCTTTGTCTTTTCTCACCCTCTTGGATGATCTGTCTAATAAACTGCCCGAACAAGGGGGAGGGGCTATGACGTGGCGTGGCGGGGAACACACATACAGCTATTCAAAATGAAAGCTGTATGTTCCCTGCGCTGATCTTCTAGGCGACGGCGAGGGGGGGCTGCTCTGCTCCTCTCTCCGCCCCCTCCCCACCCGCTCTCTAAAAAAAAAAAAGTATCGAATCTGGCATCGGGAGCATTTGCGCGAGTACAAGTATTCGCGCAAATGCTCAGTATCGGTCCCGATACCGATACTCGTATCGGTATCGGGACAACCCTATTTGTAATCCACAAGCAATGAAACATAAGGGACAGTTAATCCAACAAAGTATGGTCAACTTGCTAGCCAGCGTCAGTCACTTCTGTATTACCACTATTAAACAGTGAAAAGGGTATAAGTTCAGGCCGAAGGCCAAACAGGGGCAGGAGGCCTGTGAGATGGCACTAAAGTGTCTGTCTCAAGAGAGAACTAAGAGCTCAGCATGTGCCCTCTCACCCGACGTCAGTGAATCCCTGCTCCACAGCACAAAGATCCCGGACGAGGGTGTTCCACTGTTTCAGTTGTCAGCTGGGCTTCCTCTCCGATCTCCGGATATGCAGGCTGGATACAGGAGTCTTGCTTCCTTCAGGATGGCTGGTCTCTCAGGTAATTTGGGCCCAGGCTTCTGGGCATAGCAACACGGCTGTCTCTGTCAGCAGCTCCTCAGAGGAGAAGAAGGCTGGTCCCGAGAGAGCGAAAAGGCACCACTACTTCTCCTTAAGTAAAATTCTCCCCCCAATCAGTGTGAAGACATCACATGATCCCATCAGGGCAAAGCATTGCGGGAAATGTAGTCCGTTTCTCCTAAGAGTCAATGGAGTCCATATCTCCTGCTACTTGTAGTCCCGCAATGCATAACTTCACAATAATATCTAACATATGTTCAAGCATGTGTAAAGTCCTAGCGGGATGACCTGTCATTCAACTCAGACAGATGGACCCGCTACACCCCCCCACCTGAAATCTTTGGTCCCCAAAGAGGGTAAAAGTATGTATGCTGGTATATGCTTTCAAAATACAAGCAGAGAAAAAGAGTAGTTAGGACAAACAAGGTAGCAAATTTTGAGCATCATTTCTCACATTGCTCAAAGCCAAACAACTCATAGATTGACACAAAGCAGGTAGGGGAACATCCCACCAATCATTGGAGGATCACATAAAACATTTAATCTTTTTGAGGTGAGAACGGCCTCTTCAGAACATTTACCCAATTGGCTATAAGTCAATCGCTTTGGAGGGTGAATAACCCTCCTCTCCTTTGGCTCCTCAGGCAGTGAAGAAGCAGGGGGAGTAGGGTTGGATTCATCATCCTGGAAGGCAGCATCATCTTCTGCTTCCGACACTGTAGATTCGACATCTCTTGAGTCAATTAAGTCTATATTTAGTGGGCTTGAGGTCTCCACGAAATCCTCTGCAGAATACAAATCAATGTTCTTGGCCAGTTCTCCAGTAAGTGCATTCTAAGGTATAAATTCAAGGGCCTCTGGCCTAAGTACCCCACTATTCGTCGCTTCAGGTGAGGGCTGGAACAAAGTACTGGGCTCTGGTTGCTGAGAAGACCATAACCACTCTTCAGATCCATAACACTGAACCACTTAGCTCCCGACAAACTCTGCAACACATCTTCAATCTGAGGAGTGGTGTATTGGTCAGGAATAGTCTGCTTGTTGAGGGTTCTGTAATCGATGCACAGCCTCAAGGAACCATTTTTCTTTCTCACCACTACTATGGGCGAAGCATAGGGGCTCCTGGATTCTCGGATAGTTCCGTCCCTTTTCAATTCTGCGAGCTGTTCCCTGAGGTCTTCTAAGTCTGTCAAAGGAACTCTTCGGACCCGTTCCCTGAAGGGCTTGTCTTCTTTCAGTCGGATTCGGTGGGTGGCGCTCTTTGCACATCCAACATTAAACTCAGTCTTTGAAAATATCTTCTGCCACCTATTAAGCTGAGCTTCCATCCTTTCCTTCCATCCTGGTGGAAGTTCAACACCATCAGACTGCGGACTCTCCTTTGAGTCTTCCTTCTTCTTACCTTCCCCCAGATGAGAAGGACTAACAGGAGTGGCTTGATGTACCCGACACAGTAGCACTCTGGCTGGCACTTCCACAGGGTTGGCAGTGGGGTCCCGGATGTTGACAGATACCCATCCACGGTCTCTCTCCAGCACCTTCAACGGGATCACCCCGGGTATCACCTCTAATCCCTGTGAGGACTCACCGTGGTCGGGCTCAAGGACAACGTACGGGCCTGGCTGAGACCATGTGTTTCACTGAACCCCTGAGGCAGGTAACCTGCTCAGGCTGTAGAGTCTTCCTGGTTCTTCCTATACGCCAGACCCTTCCTACTCCTTCTTCAGGTGTTTTAACCTCCATCACCAACTGGTGGTATACCCGTCTCAACATTGGATGGATCCTTTGGATTGAAGCCCCTGTTATTTCAGTTAAGAGGGCCCGGAGTCTCCGGACCAAGGCCGTGTTCGTCCCTATGATAAGGGAGCTCTTGTGGGCCCCTGGAGGCCGGGGGTAGACTTCTGCCAGTGTGTCGAAGGTTTCAGCTACTCCAGCTGTTGAGGGGTCAAAGGTCAGGCGTATTGGTAGATATCCATTGTAGGGGAAACTCTGGGTTCCAATACCCCATATTTCTAACTCTTCCAGCTTCTGCAGAGGCAAGTAAGTAAGGTACTTATCATAGAAGTCCCTGTAAAAAAGAGTTGCTTGTGCTCCGGTATCCAGGAGGGCTTTGGTGTAAATCCTTTCCACTTGAATAGGCACCAACAGGGAAGGGCCCACTAATTTTTCGGGAAACTTCTGGGGCATAACCTTTCCGCTGTCCTTTGTAATTCGTACCTTCACTTTTCTCTTGCGAGAGCCCCTTTGGGCCCTTACCCAGTCGCGGGGCTGGGAGTCGGAAAGTGGTTTGGGGGGAAACTCGCTCCCCTGTCTCTGCCCCCTCATTTCTTATTTTACGTTGGCGCTATCTATGATAGGTGGGCACCGGTCGGCTCCTTCACCCGGGCCCTCTGAAGTTTTCCGCCGGCCTGTAAGCTGGCTGGTAGGCATTGACCGGGCTGGGGCAAACTTCTCTGGTGTGCCAGACCCCTCCACAGTTAAAGCAGGAGAAGAACCTTCTTGGGAGACCTGACTGGTCGTGAGATCCATAAGCAGGCTTTTCGGTCCTATTTCTCCTGGGCTTGTAGGGGTAGAACCCTGCTTGGCCGGATAGAACAGTCACTAGTTCTGTCAGTTGAGACACCCGTGACTCCAATAGCTCGATTTTGGGGTCATTATCCTCAGTGGCCACAACACGCACCCGGGCGGGAGTTTCTGTGGTTTGGTATTTAGTCTTTTGATCCAGAAGGTCCTCTTCCTGTCGAATGATCCGGATCAGCTCAGGATACTTCAACACTCCGCCACCTTTTATGGTTCATAACTGGAAAACAATGGGGTCCATGGGTTGAACCCCCCTTATCACTTGTTGGAAGCATGTCTCATCCACATCCTTTGCCTCTGTCCCTTTTTTTAATAACATCTGCTGCAGGATCTTATCCAGGCGCCCGACAAATTCGGATAGTTTTTCTCCCTTCTTTTGAAAGCAATGTTCCAATTGGCAGCGGAGCTCACTGATGTCTTCTATCCTTCCGAACACATTCTGTAAGACTTCTAGGTAGTCTTGGGAGGTACAATTCCCTAAGCTTGAGATGTTCTTCTCAGGGATTCCCCACTCTTCCAGACCTTGGGTGGCCTGATCCATCCATTCTTTGAAACCATCCTCTGAAGATCGCACAGGGTGTCTTCCTGAGAAGGCCCAGAGTTTTCTATACCCGGTAACCAAACAGTCAGTGGAATCCTTTTTGCACTGAGCTACAATTTCCTCCAAGACAGCACACAATTCCGGATTGAGGTCTTTAAATGGTGTCTTGGACGATGCCTTTGTGGGTTTTCTGGAGTCCCCACCGTGTGCAGGGGTCCCAGAACAAGTAGATGGGGTTGCTCTGGAAGAGGAAGAATCGGTTGACTCTTGTGTAGGTTGCATCAAAAAGAGTTCACTGCCAGTGGTGGTCTTTATACTGGGTACTTTAAGGAAGTCTGGGACTCCCTCCCGCCATTCACTTAGGACAAGAGTATGTAAGTTGTTTCTATCCACCTTTAGCTGAATTACCCAGAACTCCAAACCTTTGGACAAGCTTTCTAAGGCTAGGCGTGCTTCATCTTTGCTCCAGGCTTCTCCTCTCACTTCAACCACTAAGCCTTTCTTCACAGTTATACCCTCGTCTGTGCACCACTTAGTCACAGCGGCGGCATCCATAGTGGATCTTGGTAGGATTCAGTTCTGGGGGATAACAGATGACTTTGAGAAGTAAAAATCCTGGATGAACCCCCACAGAAGGAGCCGCTGGTTGTTGTTGGGTTCTACTTTGTCTTTTCTCACCCCTCTTAACCACTTTAGCCCCGGACCATATTGCTGTCCAATGACCAGAGCACTTTTTGTGATTCGGCACTGCGTCGCTTTAACTGACAATTGGGCGGTCGTGCGACGTGGCTGCCAAACATAATTGGCGTCCTTTTTTCCCACAAATAGAGCTTTCTTTTTGTGGTATTTAATCATCTCTGCGGTTTTTATTTTTTGCGCTATAAACAAAATCAGAGCCACAATTTGGAAAAAAATGCAATATTTTTTACTTTTTGCTATAATAAATATCCCCCAAAAATATATAAAAAAACATATTTTTTCCTCAATTTAGGCTGATACGTATTCTTCTACATATTTTTCGTTAAAAAAAATCGCAATAAGCGTTTATTGATTGGTTTGCGCAAAAGTTATAGCGTTTACAAAATAGGGGGTCGTTTTATGGCATTTTTATTTATATTTTTTTTTACTAGTAATGGCAGCGATCAGCATTTTTTTTTCAGTACTGCGACATTATGGCGGGCACTCCGGACACTTTTGACACATTTTTGGGGCCCACCGGGCACACGCGCGGGACTCGGGGGCGAGCGGGGACGCGCACATGCCCCCTAGTGGCCGCTTTAGAGCGGACGTATAGCTACGGGCTCTCGCCTAGCAGTGCCACCGTCCCGCAGTAATATGGCGGCGGGCGGTCGGCAAGTAGTTAACTTGCTCGAACCCTCCCTTGACACATCAGAAGTCTGGTAGGTGTATTGTGACCCCTGCTGGGCTGAGGCACAATGACAGGCATACAACATTCAATGACAATATAATGATAGTATTACCTGAATAATGGATGGCCCCTCCAGACTAGAAGAATGCGCTACACACAATAATATATTTAAATCAAAAGAGTGAGTTTACTTAATGGGTACTCAAAGGAATGCACATCAGTTTAAATCATCAAATGAACAGTTATTATGCAGCAACTCAATATGATTTTTAGCGATGAGCTTCGCGTTCGATGCAAACACATGTTCGCATTGAACATTGCACGTTCGATCGTTCGTCGAAAACGAACAAAACAGGTCGTTCGCGCCAAAATCGAATGATGCGCAACGGCCCATAATTCACTGCGGCGTTGCGCGCTGATGATTGGCCAAGCATGCACCATGACCCTGCATGCTTGGCCAATCACAGCGCCCAAAAAACGAAGAGACCTAATTGGCCAAAGCCTGGGTGCTTTGGCCAATTAGTGCTCAGAGCTTTAGCACACGCCCCACACTATAAAAGGCCGCCTCCCGGGCGGCCTTGTGTAGTGTGTTCCGGCTTGCCTTACAGACAAGTTAGACAGACAGTGAGTTAGAGAGAGATAGATAGAAACACATGGCCCGATTCAGATACCTTTTGCGTATCTGTCCGGCGGCGTAGCGTATGGTGTTTATACTATGCCGCCGCAAGTATTATGGGCAAGTGCCTTATTCGGAAAGCACTTGCTCCATACTATGCGGCGGCGTAGTGTAAACTGCACGGCGTAAGGCCGCGCAATTCAAATGAATGGAGTGGGGGCGTGATTCATGTAAATGAATCATGACCCCACGTCATACACGTTTTTTTTGGACGGCGCACGAATGATTTACGCAAACGACGTAGCCGACGGCAAATTCGACGCGGTCCCGACGTCCATACTTAACATTGGCTGCGCCTGCTATAGCAGGGGTAACCTTACGCCATCTAACGCTTACGTAAACGACGTAAAAAACGACACGCCGTCGCAAGTCTGCTCGTGAATCGCTGTATCTTTCTCATTTGCGTAGGCAAATGAGAAATTGACGTAAACGCCACCTAGTGGCCAGCGTAATAATGCAACTAAGATACGACGGTTAAGCGAATTACGCGGCTCGTATCTTAGAAGAAAGCCAGCGTATCTTCTTTTCAGAATAGCAAAAAAAGAAACGCCGGCTATTCTTAGTATTTACGCAGCGTATCTATAGATACGCTGCGTAAATAGCTTTCTGAATATGGCCCACAGTGTCTAGACCAGGGATCCTCAAATTATGGCCCTCCAGCTGTTGCGGAACTACACATCCCATGAGGCATTGTAAAACTCTGACATTCACAGACGTGACTAGGCATGATGGGAATTGTAGTTCTTAAACATCTGGAGGGCCATAGTTTGAAGACCCATGGTCTAGACAGACAGACAGACAAACGTTTGCTGTGTTTTTTGCCCATAAAGACAGGCCATCATACTGCACGTTTGCGGTGTGTTTGTCCATAAACACAGTAGATCATACTGCACGTTGCACGTTTCACGTTTGCGGTGTTTTTGCCCATAAACACAGTAGATCATACTGCACATTGCACGTTGCTGTGTTTTTTTGCCCATAAACACAGTAGATCATACGGCACGTTGCATGTTGCTGTGTTTTTTTGCCCATAAACACAGTAGATCATACTGCACGTTGCACGTTGCTGTGTTTTTTTGCCCATAAACACAGTTGATCATACTGCATGTTGCACGTTTGCTGTGTTTTTTGCCCATAAAGACAGGCCATCATACTGCACGTTTGCGGTGTGTTTGTCCATAAACACAGTAGATCATACTGCACGTTGCACGTTTCACGTTTGCGGTGTTTTTGCCCATAAACACAGTAGATCATACTGCACATTGCACGTTGCTGTGTTTTTTTGCCCATAAACACAGTAGATCATACGGCACGTTGCATGTTGCTGTGTTTTTTTGCCCATAAACACAGTAGATCATACTGCACGTTGCACGTTGCTGTGTTTTTTTGCCCATAAACACAGTTGATCATACTGCATGTTGCACGTTTGCTGTGTTTTTTGCCCATAAAGACAGGCCATCATACTGCACGTTTGCGGTGTGTTTGTCCATAAACACAGTAGATCATACTGCACGTTGCACGTTTGCGGTGTTTTTGCCCATAAACACAGTAGACCATACTGCACGTTGCTGTGTTTTTTTGCCCATAAACACAGTAGATCATACTGCACGTTGCACGTTGCACGTTGCTGTGTTTTTTTGCCCATAAACACAGGCGATCATACTGCATGTTGCACGTTTGCTGTGTTTTTTGCCCATAAAGACAGGCGATCATACTGCACGTTTCACGTTTGCGGTGTGTTTGGCCATAAACACAGTAGATCATACTGCACGTTGCTGTGCTTTTTGCCCATAAAGACAGGCGATCATACTGCACGTTGCACGTTTGCGGTGTTTTTGCTCAGTCGATCTTACTATAAGTTTGCTGTGTTTTTGCCCATAAACGCAGTTGATCTTACTATACGTTTGCTGTTTATTTTTAATTTTGTCCTGTGCAGGCTATTAAAATGTCTGGAAGGACAACAAAGAAAGACAGAGCATCACAAGGGCAAGCAGGCTCTGCATCTAGAGGCAACGCTGGTGGTGGATGCGGTGCATCCTCTTCAGCACGTGGCCGCTCGTCCTTATTTTCGGGAGCTGGCCGTGTTGAGCCTCAACATGCAGACCAAATAGTAGATTGGATGACTAAGCCGTCCTCATCTTCCTCATCCTCTCTCACACAGACTGATCGTAGTTTGTCTGGCAAAGCAGCTGCCAAGGCTTCCTCTTCCCTCTGTACCATGGCATCACACAATCCTTCCCTAGTCCCACCGTGTCTCCTGAGGAGTCCCCCGAACTGTTTTAACACAGTGTTGGGTACATGCTGCTGAATGAAGATGTGCAGCGTTTTGAAGGCTCCGATGATGGAACACAGATAGAGGAAGGCATTGATGTGAGTCCAGGGAGAGGGGGTGGCCGAGAGGGACAGCAATCTGGCAGTGATGTTCCCCCACCTGGAGCATACTGCCAGGTTGTTGACAGTGATGAGGAGGGAGTGGATGATGTGGTCACTGACTCTACCTGGGTTCCTGATAGGAGAGAGGAGGAGGACGAGGCACAGACACATCTCCAAAGAGGCAGGATGCCCTCCAGGGGTCAGCTTAAGGGCACACCAACTGCATTACAGCGCATATCTACGGCGCTTGTGCATGGCGCTGCTGTGTCTGACCGGTACAGCAAAAGTTCTTTGGGGTGGGCCTTTTTTGAAACATGTCCACAAGATCGTACCTTTGCTATTTGCAACATATGTCGCAAGCGTATCTTGTGTGGCCAAAACATCAACCTCCTGGGTACCACATGCTTGTCCAGACATATGTCGACCTGCCATGCAGCTCGTTGGCAAGTGTAACGGTCACCACCGCTTACGACCTTCCATCCAACCACGACAAGCTTATCTGACACACTCCGACAATATTGCATACACGATCCATATCCTTTCCCAGAATAAGACGAGACAGAGCTCTGTTCTTGCTTCCAAAGATATGACAATTTATTGGTATTTTTCTCAGCTTCTTATACAGTCTCAAGCATAATGCAGTTTATCACAGGACAATGCAATCTCCACCCCCCTATTCACTCACTGAGGATAATTCTTTAATTGGTAGCTAGACATGACGGCACTGTATCATCAATAGGGTTAAATTTACCTTGAATAGTAACACAGACATCTAGTTGAATAAGTTCTCTAGACAGCTTTATCACACAATGGCAGGCCTCGTACACACGATCAAATCTGTCTGCTGGAAACGGTCTGCTAGACCGTCCCAGCAGACAGATTCGATCGTGTGTACGGGCGAGCCGACGGATTTGGCCACCCGACAGATTTCAAAGCATGCTTTGAAATCTATCGGGTGGGAATCCGGTCGCCCGACATGTCTGCTAATTAGTACACTTACCAGCAGACATGTCGTCTCGCACCGGCGCCGGAAGTGTTTTACTTCCTGGTGCGGTCACGTGGCGGCGTCAACGTCACCGCCACGTCACCGACACGTCAGCGCGCCGTCTGCTGGTGGGGATTTTGGTTTGCAGGTGTGTACATGCGAGCAAACCAAAATCCTAGCAGACAGATTTGTTCAAATCGGTCGGTCCGACCGATTTGAACAAATAGATTGCCTCGTGTGTACGAGGCCGCAGAGTCTTGTGAGAGTGGGTGCAATCCAAACCTTCAACGGAATGTCTTTACAGTGAATAGCCAACACCTTAAGATATTTCAATAGCATATTATACAAAGGTATGACTCACTCTGGTCTTGTAGACCTGAATTAACACCTTTCAAAAGCATGTGTGCCCAGATTGCATAGCTAACAGCTTTTGATATTTGAAGACATCCTGCAAACATGAATTATTATTAATGTCCCTTATTAATGTCTTCTGTAATATATGAATTATGATTCTTTGTCACCCTATGGCCCTAGTGGACATAAGGTGACCCTAGACATAGGAATATCTCAGTCTGTCACGGGCCATTCCGTTACAGCAAGCACACCAGAAAGACCCACACCAAAGACAAAAGCGTACCCCCCCTTGCCCTTCTGGGACCTCCAACCCCACTAGACCCCCAGTCCTCTCTGAAGCCTGCAGTGAAGGTGTAGAAATAGGTGTGTCACAAGCTAGTAGTAGTAATAGTACATGTGGGCAATCTACCAGCTGCTGCAGTGCCGAAAGAAGTACAATCCCAGCCATCCACATGCCCAGCAGCTGAATGCTAGCTTAGCAAAGTTGCTAGCACTTCAACTGCTACCTTTTCAGTTGGTAGATTCTGCCCCCTTCCGTGAGTTTGTGCAATGTGCAGTACCTCAGTGGCAAGTACCAAAACGCCCGTTTTTCTCACGGAAGGCTAATCCGGCTCTCTACCGGCATGTGGAAGGCAATGTCCATGCCTCGCTGGACAGGGCGGTCAGTGGTAAGGTGCATCTTACCGCTGACTCATGGTCCAGCAGGCATGGACAGGGACGTTACCTGTCTTTTACGGCGCATTGGGTGACTCTGCTGGCAGCTGGGAAGGACGCAGGGCAAGGTCCAGTAGTTTTGGAGGTTGTTCCGCCACTACGCCTCCAAAGCACTACTACTGTTTGTGACACACCTCTCTCCTCCACCCCTCCTCTTCTTCTTCCTCTGTGGCCTCTTCCTGTGGTGATGTTTTCTCAGAACCAGCCGTGCTCCGTAGGCGTACGAGGGGCTACGCAGTAATGCAGGCCAAGAGATGCCATGCGGTGCTAGAGCTGGTGTGCTTGGGAGACAGGAGCCACACTGGGGCAGAGGTTTTGTCAGCTCTGCAGGGTCAGGCTCAGAGGTGGTTGACGCCACGCCAGCTGAAGCCTGGAATGGTGGTCAGCAATAATGGCACCAACCTCCTCTCTGCCCTGCGACAGGGAAAACTCACCCACGTGCCCTGTTTAGCACATGTCCTGAATTTGGTGATGCAGCGGTTCTTGGGCAGGTACCCGGGCTTACAGGATGTCCTGAACAGGCCAGGAAAGTCTGTGTGCATTTCCAGAGGTCATATAATGCCACTGCTCGGCTGACTGACCTCCAAAAGGAAAACAACCTGCCCAAGAACCGCCTAATCTGTGACATGCCCACCAGATGGAACTCTACGTTGGCCATGCTGCAGCGGCTGCACACGCAGCAGCGGGCCATCAATGATTACCTGTGCCAATATGGCAGCAGAACTGGGTCAGTGGAGCTAGTTTTTTTTCCCCACGCCAGTGGGCCTTGATCAGGGATGCATGCACTGTCCTGTCACCACGAGGATGGTGAGCAGTGACAGTGCATGCATCAGTAAACTGTCCCTCTTATTCACATGTTGGAGCACACGCTACGTGGAATAATGGACAGGGCCCTTGAGGCAGAACAGAGGGAGGAAGAGGAGGACTTCCTTACCTCTCAAGGCCCCCTTTACCCAGACAGTGGGCCTGCTTGCCCACCTAGCACACAGGAAGAGGAAGAGGAGGAAGGAGGATGATTGTATCAGCAGCATGGAGGTGGAGCCTAGCACTCAGCAGCAGCAGCAGTCTTCAAGGGATCATTTACAGTCCCAAGGAACACGTGGACTTTTACGTGGCTGGAATGAGGTGCTTCTGGATCCTGTTATCCTGAGTGACCCAGAGGACTGTGCCCCGAATGCCTCGGCAAACCTACGCTGCATGGCCTCCCTGATCTTGCAAAGCCTGCGTAAGAAACCTTGTGTACGTGCTATCAAGGAGAGGGATCATTACTGGCTGGCAACTCTCCTTGATCCACGTTACAAGAGTAAGTTTGCGGACCTTATGTTGCCATCGCAGAGGGAGCTTACTGGGTCTTGAGGATGGATCACTGGCCAGAGCTTGCACAGTACGCAATTGAGCTACTGGCTTGCCCTGCATCCAGTGTTCTTTCAGAACGCACATTCAGTGCTGCTGGAGGCTTTATTATCGATCACAGGGTGCGCCTCTCCACCGACTGTTGATCGACTGACCTTCATCAAAATGAATCAGGCTTGGATCAACACCAGCTACCAAGCACCTGATGCTGATGTTACTGAATAATATTTTTTTGTTGAAATATCGGATCCCTTTTAGACTGCATATGCTGATGCTGAGTGACTGTCCTCTTATGCTGCTGATGAAATATCCTTCTCCTCCTCAATTTTCTTGCTGATAGCTAGTAAGAAATGTTGTGTTTCTGGGCTCCGCCACCAGTGCCTAAGGCACAATTTTTCTGCCCCTGTTTAACAGGAGCGCCTAATAACAATTTTTGATGCAATACTTTGCACGTGGCTCCTTGTTGTGCTCCAATTACAGTATGTTTGAGGGGTGCCCTTTTTTCTAAAATTTTTCTTTCACAAAACAATAATGGCCCCCCACCACCGCTAAAATATTCGACATATTGTTGCCACACAGCACGTGCGCAAGCAGTATTAATTACTTTTTTTTTTATAGTCCTCTCATGTTGTGCAGGGACATTTCTAAACACGTACCACTACGTGCCCGTACCCTTTTTGCGAATCGGCACTGCGTCGCTTTAACTGACAATTGCGCGGTCGTGCGATGTGGCTTCCAAACAAAATTTGCGTCCTTTTCTTCCCACAAATAGAGCTTTCTTTTGGTGGTATTTGATCGCCTCTACGATTTTTATTTTTTACACTATATACAAAAATAGAGCGAAATTTTTGAAAAAAAAATCAATATTTTTTACTTTTTGTTATAGGAAAAATCAAATAAACTAAATTTTAGTCAAACATTTAGGCCAAAATGTATTTAGCCATATGTCTTTAGTAAAAAAAAAAATCGCAATAAAAAAAATTAGCTACCTAGCGGGAACAGCGACACTAATACAGCGATCAGAAAAATGATCGCTTAGTGATGCTGGCAATAGGGAGTGAAAGGGTTAACTAGGGCGGTGATCAAGGGGTTAAAACTTTATTGGGGGGGGGTACGGGGCTACCCTGAACCTAACACTAACTGACTGTCACACTGACACTAAATATAGTAATCGTACATGTATGCACGGATCGCTCGTACAGCCGCGGGGACCGCCGCATGTACCGGTGGGGGTCCCGATCGGACCCCCGACCCACCCCAAGGCACCAACGTATATATACATTGATGTGCCTGTCGGTGCCATTCTGCTGACATAAATGTACATGCGGCGGTCCTTAAGGGGTTAAAGGATTTTTTTTCCACTTTAAGCATCATTAAAATGGCTGCTCCGGAAAAAACGGTCGTTTTAAAAAATAAAAATTCCATTGATACATGTTCCCTGGGGCAGGACCCGGGTTCTGAACAACGTTTTCCAACATTAAATTGAATAATGGTCTTTAAAATGATAGTTTTTAAATTCGAACGTTCAGGTCCCATAGACTTCAATGGGGTTCTAAATGTTTGCGCGAACCCGCGGTCTGTTCGAACGTTCTGGTGCGAACCGAACCCGGGGGTGTTCGGCTCATCCCTAATGATTTTGCAAGGGCCCTTGCAGAAATCCACCAAAGGCATTTATGAATAAACAAACTTATACTAAGGAATGGTACCATTCGGCTAAATTAGTGAATAGTCTGTGCTCGCGAGCTCCCTCGGGCGATCCTGCAAACAGCTAAAGTCCACGTTGCGGCCGATGGTGCACGTTATATTTGTAATCCACAAGCAATGAAAGATAAGGGACAGTTAATCCAACAAAGTATGGTCAACCTCCAACGTTGGTCAGTCACTTCTGTAAAACCACTAGTAAACAGTGAAAAGGGTTTAAGTTCAGGCTGAAGGCCAAACAGGGGCGGGAGGCCTGTGAGATGGCACTAAAGTGTCTGTCTAAAGGGAGAACTAAGATCTCAGCATGTGCCCTCTCACCCGACAGGCCGATCCGCCTGAATTCCTCTCAGAAAGCGTGTCAGTGAATCAGTGCTCCACAGCACAAAGATCCCGGACGAGGTTGTTCCACTGTTTTAGTTGTCAGCTGAGCTTCCTCTCCGATCTTCGGATACGCAGGCTGGATACAGGAGTCTTGCTTTCTTCCGGATGGCTGGTCTCTCAGGGAATTTGGGCCCAGGCTTCTGGGCCTAGCAACACAGCTGTCTCTGTCAGCAGCTCCGCAGAGGAGAAGAAGGCTGGTCCCGAGAGAGCGAAAAGGCGCCACTCCTTCTCCTTAAGTAAACTTCTCCCCCCAATCCGTGTAAAGACATCACATGATCCCATCAGGGCAAAGCATTGCGGGAAATGTAGTCTGTTTCTCCTAAGAGTCAATGGAGTCCATATCTCCTGCTACTTGTAGTCCCGCAATGCATAACTTCACAATAATATCTAACATATGTTCAAGCATGTTTAAAGTCCTAGCGGGATGACCTGTCATTCAACTCAGACAGGTGAACCCTGCTACACTAGGCTAATGGATGGGCTGCCACTGCAAGAGATGGTCAGCGACTGCAGACATGAATGGGCTGAAATTGCACTGCACTTGGGTCACATGTGAATTGCACAGTGCGTTTGTCTGTGATTCGTGGTATGAACTCGCTCTGTGTCTTTGCCTAGAGCCACCCCCTTTGTGAATGGGATGGGATTGAGGGGGGGAATAGAGCTGAAATGAGATCAGGGGAATGGATGTAACCAGAATTGAATCGGGAATGGATAGAGCTGGGATGGGATTGGTGTGATAGATGGAGCCGGGATGGGAATGGGGGATGGATGGAGCTGGGATTGGATCGGAAGGATGGATGGACCCGGGATGGGATCAGGGAATGAATGGAGCTGGGATAGGATTGGGGTGGAGTGGATGAGCCAGAATGGGATCGGGGGAAATGATGGAGCTGGAATTGAATCGGGGAGATGGCTGAAGCCGGGATGGAGGTAGGATGGGTTGGGGGGTGGATGGATTTGGTATGGGATGGTGCTGGGATTGGATCGGGGGGATGGATTGACCCGGGATAGTATTGGAGGGGTTGGGGTGGATGGACCCAAGATGGGATTGAGGTGGGGTGGATGGAGCCAAGATGGGATCAGGGAATGGATGGAGCTGAAATTGGATCGAGGGTGGCTGGTGCCGGGATTGGATCGGGGGATGGATGGGATTAAAGTGGGACAGGGGGTGGATGGAGCTGGGATGGGATGGGGAGTGAACGGAGCCGTGATGGCATGGGGGGATAGATGGAGCTGGGATTTGATCGGGGGATGGGTGGAGCCAGGATGGAATTAGGGTGGGATGAGGGGTGGATGGAGCTGGGATGGTTGGGGGGGTTGGATGGAGTTGGGATGGGATAGGGGGTGGATGGATATCCTCTCCTCCAGATCACTACAAGTGAACTCTTTGCTTGTCCTCCCTCTCCCAGCTGCACTGGGGGCCACTGATTGCTGCAAAGCTGGAAAAATATTTCTAATACAGAATTGCAGCAGAGTACAGTGTATAATATATAGTTATGGGATGTGTCTACAGTTCAGTAATGGTTACATGAAGTAAGTAAAGGCAATATGATTATCTCCAGTTGTGGCTGGAGGGGAGAGAACAGACACGCTTTACATTTATAAGGGGCTGTAACCTATCATACTGTGTGTTATGTATAGCTTGCTGGCTGCAAAATGAGGGTTGTGATTTATGTTGAAGTGGGCTTGTTTACATTTACATGTACAGGCCTAGTGTACCTCCCACATTAATTATAATTTTCAAAGCATGATGGGAAATGTAGTCTGATTACAGTGTAAAGAGGGGGGGGGGGGTATGATGCAATCCCTGTTATGCTGACGCCTTAAAAGTTCCCTTTACTAAGGGGCCAAGCCCAACCCCTGAAAACCCCCTGAAAAACAACACCACACCATAATCCCCCTCCACCCAAGCTGGGTAGTTAGTATCGTTTGGGAAAGGGAGAAAGCAAAAAGAACATTAGAGTTTTGTCATGTTCAGCTTAAATAGAAGCCCCTTTAAAAGGTTAAGATTAGATCCCTGTCTCCTTGAGAGACCCTATTTTTATGTATGCTCTCACAATACAACACCCAACTGCCCCTAAGATGGTACTGGCACTCTACAAATAGGGTTTAAGTGTTCCCTCTCCATCAGCCATTAGTAGCAGCAGTGCTAGCATCCGGTAGCATAGTGTGTACAGGAAGGAGAGGGAAGATGTTCCTTTATGTTGCCTTTATCAACATAACCTTCATGGTGCAAGACGTTATCACGCCACATAGAGTAATACCTTCATGCTTTGGTTAGTGGGTCTAACTCTAACCTCAAAAGTGGAATGCAATGCATACAGTACCTTCTTCCCTACAGGAGTTGATGTTACCTCTGACCAATTAGGCCAGAAATAGGAGAGCTGCCATTACCAATTTTCTAAGCTCCTTGAGTGTTATATTTGTTCTTTACTCTGAACTTGGTGAATCACTAACCTGAAAGAAGTCAGCTTGCTGGATAATTACAATAAACAAGAGACTAATTTCCAAATGCTCCAAAAAAAAAGACCCCAAATGCTATGATTGCTTCAATGAGTCAAATATTAAGCAAGAACAGGTTTGTAGAATAATTTTCTTTTATTATAAATTATAAAGCAGAAAAAATAATTTTATTTTATTTTTTAGGTTATAAATGAAATTCCTTGGCTGTTGAACCTTCCATGGCTTGCTGACTATGTTGTTAAACCAGATCACGATGCAATGGAATTCTTAAAGGAAATCATTTCAGAACACAAGAAAAGCTATAACCCCAATTATATTCGCGATTTTATTGATGCTTATTTACTAGAGATGGAAAAGGTAAAATAACTAGTACAACATAAGGAACAAAAAGTGTACATGCACAGTGCAGATTAACCAGGAGAAGTGGATGCTGCAAGTATTACCATACATAATCCGGTAGGAGGGAAGGGAAGACACAGATGGATTTCCTCATTGCTAACCATATTAGAGCCTTTACAGTGGGGAACATTCTAATAATTCTTTATATTTTTGGACTACCAGGCATTTTCTTTTCTCTTCTCATTTTATCACATTGTACTAAGGACATATTATAATCACATGATACAATTTTTCACAGGGTGCCATAGTGATCCTCCAGACATAGGGTACATTGATGATCAGTGGTAAAATGCAGTGGCATTGCTTACCTGTGAGAAACCGAAGGTTCCATCATCTGCTGCACCAGTGCCACTAGCCCTGCTCAGTGCCAAAAATACTTCCAGTGGGAGATCAACCCGATCCGCTTCCATTCTCAGTGCCACGTCTATACCCAGGCAGAGTGCATTCCATGTGTGTGTTATAACTGACTGCTCCCTCCTAATTTGAACTGCATAACACCACTCCATCCCATCATTTCCATAGGGGATGTTCTCTCGTGGGAGAGGGGAGGGGGTAGAGTTATGCCGCGTACACACGGTCTGAATTTCCGACAAGAAATGTTCGATTTGTTCTCTTGTTTAAAAAAAAAAAAAATGTATGATGTGAGCTTTTGGTCAGAAATTCTGACCGTGTCTAGGTCCCATTGGACATTTTCTGTCGGAATTTCTGACAGCAAATATTTGAGAGCTGGTTCTCAAATTTTTTCCGACGGCAAGAGTTCTTGTCGGAAATTCCGATCGTCTGAATGCAATTCCGGCGCATGCTCGGAATCATTGAACTTCATTTTTCTCAGCTCGTCGTAGTGTTGTAGATGACCGCGTTCTTGATGGTCGGAATTTCCGACAACATTTGTGTGATTGTGTGTATGCAACACAAGTTTGAGCCAACATTCCGTCTGAAATAAATCCACGGTTTTGTTGTCAGAATTTCTGATTGTGTGTACGCGGCAAATTTTGGGTTATTGGGGAAACCAGGAGACGCCTTTTTCCCATATTAGTACGATCGCATTTTCCGATGAAAAAAAGTCAGATGGACTTGTTTCATTGGAAATTCTGATCGTGTGTGGGCCCCATCTGACTCTTTTCCATCGGAATAAAAAAATAGAACATGTTTTAGATTCTGCCGATGGAAAAAAATCCGATGGGAAATACGTGGAATTCTGTCAGGCCGCGTACACACGGCAGAGAACCTCGACGGGCAGAACACATCGTTCCGCCCGTCGAGGTTCCCTGCCGGCCGTCGAAATCGGCGACCCGCCCATCGGGAATGGCAACCAGCCATTCTTAGAGGCGGGCCGTCGGGGAAATAAAAAGCGTGCTCTCTATTTCCGCTTGACGGGCTTCCCGATGGGAAGCTCGCCGAGACCGTACACACGGCCGAGGTCCTCGCTGGAATGTGCATTCCAGCGAGGTTCTCGCTGGTTTTCAGCGAGAACCTCGGCCGTGTGTACGCGGCCTCAGAGAAAAATCCACGCATGCTCAGAATAAAGTCGAAGTATGCTCAGAAGCATTGAACTTATTTTTTCTAGGCTCGTCGTAGTGTTTCATTACTGCTTTTTGTACGGTCGGAATTTAGTCTGACAGTGTGCATGCAAGACAGCTTGAACGGAATTCCGATGAAAAAATCCATTGGATTTTTTAAACCATCGGATACTCTGATCCTGTGTACGTGGCATTCATTACTTTTTTTTTAAAGTGTATTTTTGTGCGTGAACTCGAGAGAGAGGAGCCAGACTGCAGGAGTTGGGAGTAGGCAGACCCTCCCCCCAGAGGCAATCTGCCATCCTTCTCCCCTGGGTGGCAATGGCGGGTGTGAGGGGGGCCTCCCACTCACCCCGCCCTACCTGCTCCACTTGGACCCCAACGGGGCAGAGGGACTCCCCCTATGAGGGAGTGAGGAGGTGTAGCCCACCCAGCCAGCCCCGTAGGTCCTTCGCCTCTCTTTTTTTAGGAGACCGTATGGCCAAAGTGCGTGCGTGTTAAACCAATTTCGTGTGTGTGTGGTGGTGGTTTTTGTGGGGGGGTGGGTGTACTAAGCACAGGCGTACCTTGCATAGCACACCCACCGGGAGTCGGGCTGAGACCACCAAACTCAATGCACATGTAGCCGAGGCCGGGATCCGAACCCTTGCTGCAGAGGTGAATGGCTTATCAGCGCAGTGCCAATCGCATTGAGCCACCACAGCTCCCACATGGCATTCATTACAATAGAGAATTTTCCTTCCTAGGTGTAGATTTCCTCTTACTTTCATGTTGTCTCCCTTAGTTTGTAATTAGGAGTTGTTTGTAAGTCAGATGTTTGTAAGTAGGGGACCGCATGTACCTTCTATTGCTCTTCTCTCTTGTTTAATTTCTCGAATGCAAGCTTTTTTCTGCTGTTTTCTGACCTCCTGTTCTAAGGTTGTTACAATTGTCCTTCATGTCCCTATGCTTGCCTCCGAAATGGACAACACATCTACCTGCAGACAAATTAAGCTTTACGGGAAATGTAGTACACAGAGCGGAGCATGTGACCAGAAAAAATGGCACTTTCGGAATTAACTAATTTGTCAAAATGTGTTGAACTAATTCAGAACTAAACGAATTGCACATGTCTAACAATTTACAATGAGTCTAAACATAATATAAAACAAGAGGATGCTGTGTACAATTCCAAACAAGCTCATGTTTTTATCTCTAATATTCTCTTATTTTAGGAAAAGGAGAGTGATTCTAGTTTTACTGAAAATAATCTCTTGTATTCAACATATGATTTATTTGCTGCCGGGACAGGGACTACAAGTACCACCTTGAGATGGGCACTATTATACATGCTACTGTACCCCAACATCCAAGGTAAGTAACAATGCTTAGCAATACAGCAACAACAAGGGGTCAAACACCATGTTTCATACAGAGTGATAATGACAAGCAAATTATACCAATCATGGCTTTGTTTTTTTGGTTAATAAAATGGTAGTTGTCCTTCATACGTGAATTCATATAACACGTGTGTCAGGAGTACTCACCAAGGCCGAGATGCTGAGAGCGGCTCCCCTTGGCAGCTGAGCGCACTCCACCCCTGGAAGTGATACAGTAGGTGAAGGACAAGGAGAGGCACAGGTGTCGCCAGCAGGTTTAGGTGACTTGAGTGGTGACCGCTGGAAGGAAACTGGAGCACTGTGTCATGATCAGCTGGGTACCAATCCGGTGTGAGAGGCCAGGTTGGGACTCAAACATCAGAAGGCAAGCAAGGTAGTCCTTTAAGCAGGCCGAGGGTCAAACACAGAAAGCAGGCAGAGTAGAGAAGTCCCTAGGCAAGTCGGGGGTCAAACACAGGAAGCAGGCAGAGTACAGAAGTCCTTAGGCAAGCCGGGGTCAAACACAGGAAGCAAGCAGAGTAGAGAAGTCCTTAGGCAAGCCGGGGGTCAAACACAGGAAGCAGGCAGAGTAGGTCAAGAACAATCCGGGTCACAACAGGTAATCACAAGATAGCAGGGTACTGAAGCAGGAACACAGGAAGCTGAAAGACAAACCAGCATTTCCTCTGAGCACTTGCTCAGCTTTTATAGACAGCCAGGAAGTCATGTGATTTCTCTGACAGCTTCTCACTGTCAACTTTGCTGCCCTCTAGTGTTCAAAGTATAATATGTTTCTTTATCATATGCTTCTCTGACAGTGTCCCCCGTGATGGGCGACCTCTGGATGCCCAAACTGGTCATTTACTCTAGGTGTTCCAAATGAAAAGCTTGGATAAAGCAAGGGGCATGTATGTTCCTTAAGGGTTCCCAAGAGTTATCTTCTAGGGGATACCCCTTCCATTTTATAAGGTACTGGACTTGTCTACCCCTTTTTCTGCAGTCCATTATAGCCTCAACCTCAAACTCGTTCTTGCCCTCGATTACGACTGGAGGAGGGGGCAACTCTTCTCTTCCTAGAAAAGGACTGGGGACCACTGGCTTCAGCAAGGATGCATGAAAAACAGGGTGTATCTTGTAAGCTAGGTAGGGCTAACTAGAAGGCCACGGGATTCACTGCTCTTCTAACCTTGAAAGGGTCGATGAATTTCGGGCCCAATTTCCGTGATGGACATGGTAGCCTAAGGTTTATGGCTGATAGCCAAACTTCATCTCCAACATTGAAGACAGGATTTCTACTTCTCCCTCTGTCATAGTACTTTTTGTAACTGTCCTGGGCCTTCTGCATAGCTTCCTGTATCAATTGAAAATTAGTCTGGATAAAGTTTATTCGGTCTTGTGCTGCTGGGACTGAGACTTCAGGATTAGAGTCAGGCAAAAAAGAAGGGTGAAACCCATAATTGGGCCATAATTAGGAGTTTGATTCATGGCAGTATGTATGGAGTTATTGTAGGCAAAGTCTGCACATGAAAGAAGAGAGGACTAGTTGTCCTGGGAACAAGAACAAAAACAGTGGAAGTACTGTTTTAAGGTTTGGTTTGTCCTCTCTGTTTGGCCATTACTTTGAGGATGGTATGCAGAGGAAATGAACACTTTGACTTCCAGGGATTTGCCGAAATCCTTTCAGAATTTGGAGGCAAATTGAACTCCCCTGTCTAATACGATATTGTTAGGCACCCCGTGAAGCCTCACCACTTCTTTTAAGAATATGTTTTCTGTATCCAGGGCAGAGGGGGTGCCAACCATGGGCGAAAAGCAGTCTACTACCACAAAAATAGTATTAAACCTTTCTGAGGGGGGTAAATCAATGATAATGTCTATAGAGACTTCCTTCCAAGGTTGTTGTGGGACGGGTAAAGGTTTTAGCAGACCCCAAGATCTGAAGTTGGATCCCTTGTTGCGTTTGAAGGAGATGCAAGAATATACATCATTTTTACAGTTCCGTCTCCAACCAGGCCACCAAAAGGAACGCTGTACCAGCTCGGTAGTCTTTTGTACTCCAAAATGTCCTGCCAGCTTGTGATCATGAAATGTCTTTAAGACCAAGAGTCTTACTTGTTGTGGGACAAATATTTTGTCCTGAGCCCATAGTAGGCCATTCTGTTCCTCCAGGGAAGGTACCTCAGGTTCCGAACACTGACTGGAAGCCTGCTTGATGGCAGTCTTTCTGTCGGACTGGGTGAGAAGAAGAACATTTTGAGGAGACAGGATGGTACTGGGTTCTGTAATCTGAGGAGTCTCTGGAAACATTCGGGAGAGTTCATCCTCTTTCCCGTTCTTGGAGCCAGGACGGTACGAGATGTGGAAGTTGAACCTGGAGAACAATAATGCCCACTGAGCTTGTCTGGGTTTAAGGCGTTTTTCGCTGTTCCAAGGTACTCCAGGTTCTTATGATCTGTGAAAATCATAATAGGATGGAACGCACCCTCCAACAGATATCACCATTCCTCCAGAGCGGACTTAATAGCTAGCAATTCCCGGTCACCTACATCGTAGTTCTTTTCAGGAGGGCTTAATTTCCGGGATGCAAAGGCCACGCGATGAAGAAGGGCCTTGTGACCTTGTCTTTGGGACACATAGGGTATGGCTGGGTAAGAATGCCGCAGAATTAAAGCTGCTGTGAATAGATCTTTCAGTTTATTGAAAGCCTCTTGAGCTTCCTGGATCCACTGGAATCGGTTCTGGCAACGGGTAAGCTGAGTAATGGGTGAAATAATTTATGAAAACCTCTTTATAAACCTGTAATAAAAATTGGCGAAGCCTACGAATCGCTGGACTCCTTTTTTATCCATGGGGGCTGGCCATTCTTGGATCGCTTTAACTTTTTGAGGGTCTTTTGCGACCCCTTCTGTGGAGATAACAAACCCGAGGAACTGCATAGTAGTTTTTTTCAAACTTACATTTCTCTAAATTTAAGATAGAGTCTGTGTTTTCCAAGAATGTAGTGGAGAAAATAAGGATGTTGTCCAGGTAAACGATTATGAAGTTGTCAAGGTTTTCTCGGAAGATATCGTTCACTAGGTGTTGAAAATCCACAGAAAAGTTTATTTGGCTTTACTGTAGATTTTCATCTGAAGGGAGATCAGTTGGCCAGATCTCCCTGAAAATATGAACAGAAAAAAGGATTTTCGTCATTTTGTACTTTCCTAAATATATTGCGGGATTTGCGGCACTTTCAACACACGGCTCATCCATATTAACTATTGTTAAGCCCCATACACTTGGTCAGACTGTTTTAACAACACACATAAAAACAATCGTTTTGCGATCATTCTCAGAAAATTCGTTTGTTTTAAAAAACTAGATTCAGAAAACCATTTTTGGGTTCAAAAGTCTGGCCAACTGATCTCCCTTCGGATGAAAATCCACAGAAAAGTTTATTTGGCTTTACTGTACTAGTGTACTCACTACTCAGCACAAAAGAGAAGCTGCTTTCAGTCACTGAGGCTGGCCATACATGTTCAATTTTATTGTACAATTTTCTTTTAGATTTACCAAAAACCATATAATATGAGGTCAAACTAAACAACACTTTCAATTGTATGCAATCAGGCAGGCCCTTGCACTACATAGTTGAAGGTAAATCTAAAGAAAATTGTACAGAAAATTGCAAAGAAAATGTTATCATGTATGGCCAGCCTAAGGCCGCGTACACATGGCAGAGAACCTCGACGGGCAGAACACATCGTTCCGCCCGTCAAGGTTCTCTGCCGGCTGTCAGAATCTGTGACCCGCCCATCGGGAATGGCAACCAGCCATTCATCCCGACGGGCCGTCGAGCAAATAGAGAACCTGTTCTCTATTTGCTCGACAGGTTTCCCGACGGGCGGGGGTCGCAGAGAGCGTACACTAACTCTCTGGCCATTCAAAAAAACGATAAACAAAAGATTTGCATTTGAATCCTTTTTCTTTTATTTTCGTATGTTGATATGACACCTATAACAAAAGATTTGCCTTCAGTATTTTGAATACACAATACGAACAGAAAAAGCAATTCATTCAATATACATAATGAAATTCTTTTGTTATAGATGTCATTGAACAATAAACATACAACTGAAAACGAACACAAAACGGATTCAAACAAAATACACAATGCAAATCTTTTGATACAGATTTCATTTTCGTTATTTTGATGTTTTCGTTTTGTCGTTTTTTCCCGTCGGATCGTTCGTTCGTATTTGCGGTCGTTTGTTATGCGGCTCATTCGTTATCCCTTTGTTTTCGTATTTTGAAGCTTTACCGTTTTCGTATATACACATTATCCCGCGGGTACGAAAATGAAAATTTTCGTACGAAACTATCATTCGTTCGAACGGGAATGCACATATCTAATTTTCATCAAACTTGTAGTTTACTGCACTTGTGCTGTATAGTTTGCACTTAAAAGTACCAGGTGTTTACTGCAATTGTGCTATATAGTTTGCACTTAAACATACCAGGGGTCGGATTCAGATATATCGGCGCACATTTATGCCGGCGTAGCGTATCTTTTTTACACTAGGCCGGCACAGGGCGGAGAGGCAAGCATGGTATTCAGAAAGCTAATGCTCCCAACGATGCGCCGGCGTAACGTAAATTCGTAGGCGTAAGCCGGCGTACTTCAAAGTAGGAAGGAAGTGGGCGTGATCTATGTTAATGAAGCGTGACCCCATGCAAATGAAGGGCCGAACGAACGGCGCATGCGCCGTGACGTGAATGTATGTCCCACGCCCCTCTGCGCATGCTCACAAGTACGCCCAGCATAACCCCTAAGATACGCCGGCCCTCTGCCTACGCCAAGTGCATAAATACGCCCAGACATGCGCCTGTCGAGCGCAAAAGTACACCAGCAGCTTTTGGTGTTTTGGTGTAGCTACTTTTGCTTTCTGATTTCTGAGCCATGTCTGCTCCAGTGACTGAGCCTAAGGAGAGGAGGAAAAAAAAACTTTTCACCAGAGGAGAAGCAAATTATTATCGATGCCATCTCAAGGCACAACAAGTGCCTCAATGGTGCTGAGAGTGGCTCGCCAGCAAGGTCCGGAGGGAGGAGATCTTGCGGAGATAACAACGAAGGTCAATGCCCTTGGCTATGAGGTTCGGTCCTCAGAGGACATTGCAAAAAAAATAAACGACCTGCGTCGTCTGGTGAAAGACAAGATGGGCAAGATGAGGAGGCATGCCAGGGGCACTGGAGGTGGACCAGCCAGGAAGATCAGCCTCACTCCTGATAAGGAGGTCATTGCCCAGTGCCTGGAGAGGGAGCAGGTGGAGGTCCTGGAGGGCTATGACGTGGATCAGGCCTTGAAGACAGGTAAGTGTGTTTTATCTCCTATCCGGTGTGTAGCATGTAAGGGGGTGGAAGGGAATATGTGACAAGTGTGTGGGTCCACCAACATGTGAATGTTTTGTTTCATCCACAGATGTGCTTGAGGGAGCTTGGCCGTCGTCGGCTGCTGGGCAACCCACGTCACCCCCAGAGGAGTGTGCCCACACCTCACCTCTAGAGGGAGTAGAGGAGGAGCACGGTACTCTGGAGGAAGGTGTCTATCTTGTGGAGGAGATCCACATCCCAGGACCCTCCCAAACCTCCCTCAAGGGCCTCCTTCATAAGGGATAGCCCCTCAAGGGCCCCCTCCCCCATCAGGGGAAGCCCCCTCATCCTCCACCTCCATCAGCGAACTCCCCTCAAGGGCCTCCCCATACAGATGGCCCCAAGCCTCTCCTGCCCCCAGGAAGGCTACGAGGAAGACCAGGGGTGATCCAGATGCCTTAGAGGATAATCTGGCGAGGGACCAGGCCTGGCAGACCCGCCATATGGCTTCTATAGCAGGTGACATGTGCCGTGTGGCAGAGAGCCTGGCCTCCTCGGCCCAGACCAAGGCTGCCTGCACACTGGCTGCCCAGCAGGCCCTGACACAGCAGGCTTTTCAGACTACCTCCATCACTGACACCCTGCAGGATGTCAGTGTGAACAGCACAGCGATAGTGACCTGCCTGGGGGAGCTGCAGGCCACAACATCAGGCCTTGTGGCATTGGAGGGCAGGCAGGCAGGCAGCCAGGGAGAGACCGGGGGATGATCCTCCTCCAGATGCCCCACCCCCCCACCTGAGGCTACCCCCAGGCAACTGAGGACCAGGAGCCTTGGCACCAGGCGTAGCCCACGACAGGGCAGATGAGTGACTTTTTTGGTTTGTTTTTTTTTTTGCTCATGTGAAGAGTTTTTTTGTTTCTTTGTATACTCAGGTTATGAGTTTATAATTTTATTTTTGATACTCAGGTTATGAGTTTCTTTTTTTTTGTAGTGTATGCACACAATCAGTAGTGCTGCTACAGTGTGACTGGTGTGTGAATGTGGGGGTGACATACCTGCCAGCATGGTGTGTCACCCTGGGTCATCGGGGAGAAGTTATCCCCACGGCCGTGTGAATGTGGTATGAATGGACAGCGACACCATTGCTGCTCCCAAGTCCTATATGGTGGACTTGGGCTAATCAAATGTGAGGTGGATGTGGTGTGCATGCGTGCATTGTCCGTTTGCCATGATGAATGTGTGTGTTTTTTTTTCTTAACCACATCAGACTCGACCGGAAAGTGGAACAGCAAGACATGCTCACGTAAATTCCGCCCTTCGCGTTTCTTCTGTGGTCTTGCATCACGTGTGGTTTTTCTTATACTTCTTTATTTGGTTATTTGTGTATTTATTTTAAATTTTTTATTTATTTTTTATAATTTTTCTTTATTAATCATTTATTTTTATTTTTTTGCAATATATTAACAACAAAATAGAACGGAGCGCTCCGGAGTAATATATTTTTTTTTTATTTGCTTCCCCCCCTTTCCCCTTCCCACCCCTCCTCCCCCACTGGTCCCTATCCCCCCCTCCCCTTCGGTTCTGTCCCTCATCTTTTGGGTTTTGTTACTCTATTGTTACCAAGATCTTACCTATCTATTTCTGTCATTGCCTGTGTAAATTTTTCTGTTGTTTTAAATACTTTCCATTGTTCTCAAGCTGTCCTGCTTCTAGTCTCTTCTCCCAGGTCAACTCTTCTCAGATATTCAATTTCTGATGGTAGTCAACTCGGTGTATCCATTCTTTTATGCTTGGCCTCTGTAGATGTAAGCAATTTTTGGGAATTAGGCCCTTTGCTGCATTTAGCAACACCGGAACAAGTGTCGATCCATACCATTTTTATGGCTTTTCTGTTCGATGGAACAGACAGGTCAAAGGGTTTTGTAGAATCCTGTTATTTCCTCTGTATAATCTAAGACTTCTTTCCAGTACTCCTGTATTCTCGGGCAGTCCCACCAAACGTGCATTGTGGTGCCTACTTGATTACATTCCCTCCAACATAGCACCGAGTTGTTTGGGTGTATTTTATTAATTTTGTCCGGTGTCAGGTGCCAGCGCATCATGCATTTATAATTTGATTCAATTGTATTGATATCTGTTGCATAGTTAAACACTGAACCTATCATGTGTGAATCCTCTATCCTTTCACCAATATCTTGTCCCCACTTTTCTATGCATTTCAATGTTCCCTTCGTCTCTAGATCTGTCAATATCCCATATAATGCCGCTATTCCATGTTGAAGTGGTTTTCCCGTGGAGCATAGTTTTTCTATTGAATTCAGTGCTTTATCATCTCTTATCGGCGATGGTAATGTGCTCACAAAGTGTTTTATTTGGAAATATTCGCAATCGCTAAAGTGTTGAACCCCTTCCTGTGTTTGAAGGTAATTTTTAGACCTTATTTTCCCTGATGTGACTATTTCCCCTAATTTTTTAGTACCTAAATTCTAACCCATTCGTGTCCTATTCCCGGGTGGAAAAAAATTGGCGCCAGCTAGTGGGACACACAAAAATGGGCACAGATGGAAGGTATAATAAGTTCGACACAATTAAACACGAATGTTTGGATTCCTCCTAAATTCAGAAAAATAGGCACAGATACACATAGTATAATGAAGAATGTATTCAAAATATGGGACACATTATATAAACAGGAAAAATGGGAGTACAACTCCCCATTAATGAATGTGTGTGTTTAATGTGCAAAGATACATTCCACGAGGCAACTCCTGACTGCTGTTCTTTCAGCAGACGGGGTCTCCTCAGGCAGGGGGGGACTGTGTGGTTGGGGGGTCAGGTCATCACATATGTCAATCTGCAGGCCCTTTCTCATGGCGTAGTTGTGCAGCACACAACATGCACCGATGATCTGACACACAAAGTTTGGGGATAACAACAGGGTCCCCCGGACTTATCCAGGCATCGGAAACGGGACTTCAGGATCCCAAATGTGTGCTCCACCACTGCACGGGTATGTATGTGTGGCGCATTGTATCTTCTCTCTCCTCTGGTTTGGGGATTCCGGTATGGAGTCATGGAGATGGGGCCCAAGGGCATATGCCGAGTCACCTGCCATGCCTGACTCCCATTTCACCCACCAACCAGCCAGCTGTTCCCGTACACGTTCTGTTCGAATTCTGTTGGGATGTTGCTTTGACTGTGTAGCGCCCCCTTGTGTTTAGCTTGGGTATTACGCTTTAAAAAGAATAGTTGATTGGAAGAGTTACTTTGCTTTCAATCGCAATTGTTGAGTTACTGGCCTGTCTTATTCTGGGAAGGTCCACTGGCTCGGACTGCACTCTGGGGATGCAAGTTCATCCTTGGCCGGCAGTGGGAGCTAGAGGGATTCCCCGCAGATTGAGTCTTCCCCAGCAGCCAATGGGAGAGTTTTCCTCTCGCTGGGCATGATGGGGAGGGGTATATCTGGAAGAGAGGTCAGGTGTTCGGGGTTATTTTGGTGTTCACTGTGGGGGGTCCCAGGGTCGGGGTGCGGCATCCACCTTTAGGGTGTGCACGCCCAGGGACCCCGTCGGTGTGGCCCATCCAGCCAATATCCTGGCTTTGCTGAGTCTCGGTTGGAGACGTATCTGAGGGGGACCCCAGCAGATGGCTGGGTTCCTGAATGTCGCCGGGAAGATCTGGCACTAGAGCCATAGACAGGTACTTTTCACTATCGCATGGTGCCGGACGCAAGGGAAATAGCTGGGAGGATTTGCTCTGTTCGGGTGCTGGCAAATTATTCAGATTACATTGGCCTGTGGCTGAGGCCTAGAGCCGGGTCAGAGCGAGAAAGACCCGTTCCTCCTAGCCTGCGTTGTGATGGTGACGCGTGTGAATTGGCGCTGTCTTCTACTGAGTTGCGCTGTGTGCTTATCCAGGCCTGACATCAAGAATCTCTACCTCTTACTCATCAACCTGTCCTTCTTCATCGAGTTGATGTTTGGCTATGTTGGCCTGGAATTAAAGCATAAGAAAACCTTTATTGGCTGTCTGGACATTCAAGTTATTGCAAAGTGTTCTGGTGCATCCCTAGACTAAGCAAGGGTACCTTGCCGGTCCCATCATCAATCCAGCGGCTTCTTCGGGGGTGAACGCTACAACGGTATATGTAGCTGTCGTGGCTGGCCCCTGGGTGTTTGGCACGGACGTGCCATATGAGGCATTGGGCATCGTCTATCACCTGTATGTTGATGGAATGCCAATGCTTACGATTACGGTATATATGCTTACGATTACGGTATGTAGTGCCACATGTGTGCAATCAATGGCCCAGATGGTGCGTGGGAATCTGGCAATTCTGTAGAAATCCTGCATTGCTCTCTGCCGCAGATGCTCATGGGTGGGTCTGATGATGTGGTGGGACATGCGTATGATGATTGCGGGGACAACCTGGTGCACACATCTGACATACTGGATTGTGACATCCCAGCCACGACCCCACTTGTACGCTTAAAAGATCCAATGGCAAGGAAATGGAGTGTTGCCAGTACCTTGAACAGTGGCTGCACTGCATGTACGCGATCTGTCTGGCTGGTGATGTCATCATGCAGGGCTGTGGCTATTTCCAGGATGACATCATGGCTGAATCTGAAGATGCGATACACCTCCGAATCACCCATGCCAAAAACGTTGATGCGCGTTCGGTATATCCTCTCCCGTGACCTTCTACGTGCCCGTAGACACAGTAGTGCTATGACCACGGCTTCCCCTGGCATGTTGGCATATAGATGTGTTGTCCTGCAAGTGTGGTTGCTCAGCTCATCAGTTATGGTGCTGCTGTAGCTGCTCTCCAGCTGACCTGTGCAAGTCTGGTGGAAAGTTACTCCTGCTTTATGAGAGGTAACTTTAGGGCGGACGTACAGCTTACGGGCACCTCGCGTGGCCTGCGCTGGCCAAACGTACGTTTCTGAATCGCTGTATCTCCCTCATTTGCATATTTGAATAGGAAATCAATGGGTGCGCCAGATGCGCCCGGCGTATATATGCGCCCACGATACGCCGGCGTAGGAAAGTTACGTCGGTCGGAAGAAGCCTATTTTCAGGCGTATCTAGTTTTCTGGGTACGGAGCATAGATATGACGGCGCATATTGACACTTACGCGGCGTATCTCGAGATACGTCGGTGTAAGTTCTTTCTGAATCTGGCCTCAGGTGTTTACTGCACTTGGGCCATATAGTTTGCTCCTAAACGTACTTGGTGTTTACTGCAATTGGGCCGTATAGTTTGCACTTAAACTTACTTGTAGTTGACTGCACTTGTGCTGTATAGTTTGCACTTAAACGTACCAGGTGTTTACTGCACTTGTGCTGTATAGTTTGCACTTACTGTAAACGTACCAGGTGTTTACTGCACTTGTGCTGTATAGTTTGCACTTAAACCTACTTGTAGTTTACTGCACTTGTGCTGTACAGTTTACACTTAAACGTACCAGGTGTTTACTGCACTTGTGCTGTATAGTTTGCACTTAAACGTACTTGGTGTTACTGCACTTGGGCTGTATAGTTTGCACCTAAACGTTCTTGGTGTTTACTGCACTTGGTCCGTATAGTTTGCACCTAAACATACTTGGTGTTTACTGCACTGCACTAAAGTTTGCACTTAAACCTACTTGTAGTTGACTGCACTTGTGCTGTATAGTTTGCACTTAAACGTACCAGGTGTTTACTGGACTTGTACTGTATAGTTTGCACCTAAACGTACTTGGTGTTTACTGCACTTGGGCCGTATAGTTTGCACCTGAACGTCCTTGGTGTTTACTGCACTTGGGCCGTATAGTTTGCACTTAAACCTACTTGTAGTTGACTGCACTTGTGCTGTATAGTTTGCACTTAAACGTACCAGGTGTTTACTGCACTTGTGCTGTATAGTTTGCACTTAAATGTACCAGGTGTTTACTGCACTTGGGCCGTATAGTTTGCACCTAAACGTACTTGGTGTTACTGCATTTGGGCCGTATAGTTTGCAACTAAACGTCCTTGGTGTTTACTGCACTTGGTCCATATAGTTTGCACCTAAATGTCCTTGGTGTTTACTGCACTTGTGCTGTATAGTTTGCACTTAAACGTACCAGGTGTTTACTGCACGTGTGCTGTATAGTTTGCACTTAAACCTACTTATAGTTTACTGCACTTGTGCTGTATAGTTTACACTTAAACGTACCAGGTGTTTACTGCACTTGTGCTGTATAGTTTGCACTTAAACCTACTTGTACTTTACTGCACTTGTGCTGTATAGTTTGCACTTAAACCTACTTGTAGTTTACTGCACTTGTGCTGTATAGTTTACACTTAAACGTACCAGGTGTTTACTGCACTTGTGCTGTATAGTTTGCACTTAAACCTACTTGTACTTTACTGCACTTGTGCTGTATAGTTTGCACTTAAATGTACCAGGTGTTTACTGCACTTGTGCTGTATAGTTTGCACTTAAACGTACCAGGTGTTTACAGCACTTGTGTTGTATAGTTTGCACTTAAACCTACCTGTAGTTTATTGCACTTGTGCTGTATAGTTTGCACTTAAACGTACCAGGTGTTTACTGCACTTGTGCTGTATAGTTTGCACTTAAAACGTACCAGGTGTTTACTGCACTTGGGCCGTATAGTTTGCACCTAAACATACTTGGTGTTACTGCACTTGGGCCATATAGTTTGCAACTAAACGTCCTTGGTGTTTACTGCACTTGGTCCGTATAGTTTGCACCTAAACGTCCTTGGTGTTTACTGCACTTGGGCCATATAGTTTGCACTTAAACCTACTTGTAGTTGACTGCAGTTGTGCTGTATAGTTTGCACTTAGACGTACCAGGTGTTTACTGCACTTGTGCTGTATAGTTTGCACTTAAACATACCAGGTGTTTACTGCACTTGTGCTGTATAGTTTGCACCTAAACGTTACTGCACTTGGGCCGTATAATTTGCAACTAAACGTCCTTGGTGTTTACTGCACTTGGTCCGTTTAGTTTGCACCTAAACGTACTTGGTGTTTACGGCACTTGGGCCGTATAGTTTGCACCTAAACGTCCTTGGTGTTTACTGCATTTGGGCCGTATAGTTTGCACTTAAACCTACTTGTAGTTGACTGCACTTGTGCTGTATAGTTTGCACTTAAACGTACCAGGTGTTTACTGCACTTGTTCTGTATAGTTTGCACTTAAACCTACTTGTAGTTTACTGCACTTGTTCTGTATAGTTTGCACTTAAACCTACTTGTAGTTTACTGCACTTGTGCTGTATAGTTTGCACCTAAACGTCCTCGGTGTTTACTGCACTTGGTCTGTATAGTTTGCACCTAAATGTACTTGGTGTTTACTGCACTTGGGCCGTATAGTTTGCACCTAAACGTCCTTGGTGTTTACTGCACTTGGGCCGTATAGTTTGCACTTAAACCTACTTGTAGTTGACTGCACTTGTGCTGTATAGTTTGCACTTAAACGTACCAGGTGTTTACTGCACTTGTGCTGTATAGTTTGCACGTATACATACCAGGGGCCAGATTCTCAGCTGAGATACGACGGTGTATCTCAGACACACCGTCGTATCGCAGTTTTTTTCAATGGGTATCTATGCGAGTGATTCTTAGAAAAAAAATATAGTTTGCACGTAAACGTACCAGGTGTTTACTGCACTTGTGCTGTATAGATTGCACTTAAACATACCAGGTGGTTTACTGCACTTGTAGGCATGTGCAAAAGTGAAAAATTTGTTTCGTTTCGTTTCGTTTCAATTCGTCATTTAATACATTTCGTTAAGTTAGGTTTGTTACATGTGTTGAATTCGTTTTCGGAATTCGTTCGTTTTCGACCGAATTTCGAAAAATCCGGTCGAAATCGAAAATATTTCGACCGTTTTTCGAATTCGTTCGTTTTCGACCGAATTTCGAAAAAAAACGGTCGAAATCGAAAATATTTCAACCAGATTAGAAAACAAATAGTCTCTTTTCGAATAGAATTTTTTTCGAATTAAATCCGAAAATATTTTTATTTTTTTTCGAATTCCGATCGAATTTAGTCCGCGGGTATTCGATTCGGAAATTTTTTTTTTTCCGATTTCGACCATTTTTTTTTTCGAAATTCGGTCGAAAACGAACGAATTCCGAAAACGGTCGAAATTTTTCGCTAATATAGCAATTCGGGAATTCGTATGCATCCGAATGTCCGAATAATGGAAAATTCGTCCGAATTTCGATTCGGAACGAAACGAAATGCACATGCCTATGCACTTGTGCTGTATAGTTTGCACCTAATTGTACTTGGTGTTACTGCACGTGTCCTCTGCAGGTTGCACCTAAATCTACGAGGTGTGTGTACTGATTTCGTCCTCTTCAGACCAATATAATGTCAGGAAGGACAACAAAGAGAGGCAGAGAGTCACGAGGGCAAGCAGGCTCTGCATCTAGAGGCAACAGTGCTGGTGGAGGACACGGTGCATCCTCTTCAGCACGTGGCCGTTGCACACGCTCGTCCTTCTTTTCGGGAGCTGGCCGTGTTGAGCCTCAACATGCAGACAAATTGGAAGAGTAAATGACCAAGCCATCCTCATCCTCCTCATCCTCTCTTACCCAGGCTGAGCTTACTTTGTCTGGCAAAGCAGCTGCCAAGGCGTCCTCTTCCCTCTGCACAATGGCATCACACAATCCTTCCCTAGTCCCACCATGTCCTCCTGAGGAGTCCCCCGAACTGTTTCAACACAGTGTTGGGTACATGCTGCATGAAGATGTGCAGCGTTTTGAAGGCTCTGATGATGGCACACAGATAGAGGAAGGCAGTAATGTGAGCCCAGAGAGAGGGGGTGCCCGAGAGGGACAGCAATCTGGCAGTCATGTTTCCCCAGCTGGAGCATACTGCCAGGTTTTCAACAGTGATGAGGAGGGAGGGGATGATGAGGTCATTGACTCTACGCGGGTGCCTGATAGGAGAGAGGAGGAAGAGGAGGAGGAGGAAGAGGAGGAGGAAGAGGCACAGGCACATCTCCAAAGAGGCAGGATGCCCTCCAGGGGCCAACTTAAGGGCAGCACACCAACTGCATTACATCGCAGAGCTACGCCTGTGCAGGGCGCTGCTGTGTCTCAACGTTACTGCAAAAGTTCTTTGGTATGGGCCTTTTTTGAGACATGGGCATCAGATCGCATCGTTGTTATTTGCAACATATGTCTCAAGCGTATCTCGCATGGCCAAAACATCACCCGCTTGGGCACCACATGCTTGACCAGACATATGTCGACCTGCCATGCAGTTCGTTGGCAAGCATACCTGAAAGACCCACACCAAAGAACAAAGCGGACCTCCCCTTGCCCCTCATCAGCTGGGATCTCCAACCCCACTAGACCCTCAGTCCTCTCTGAAGCCTGCACTGATAGGACTGAAGGTGTAAAATTAGGTGTGTCAAACCTAGTAGTACATGCGGGCAATCTGCTGATGGTACCAGACAAATTTCCCTGCCCCAGCTGCTGCAGCGCCAAAAGAAGTACACTCCCAGCCATCCACATGCCCAGCGGTTGAATGCTAGCTTAGCGAAATTGCTAGCACTTCAACTGCTGCCTTTTTAATTGGTAGACTGCCCCCTTCCGTGAGTTTGTGGAATGTGCGGTACCTCAGTGGCAAGTACCCTAAATTCGGTGGTGCAGCGGTTCTTGGGCAGGTACCCGGGCTTACAGGATGTCCTGAAGCAGGCCAGGAAAGTCTGTGTGCATTTCCGAAGGTCATATAATGCCAGTGCTTGGCTGACAGACCTCCAAAGGGAATACAACCTGCCCAAGAACCGCCTAATCTGTGACATGCCCACCAGATGGAACTCTACATTGGCCATGCTGCAGCGGCTGCACACGTAGCAGAAGGCCATTAATGAGTACCTGTGCCAATATGGCAGCAGGACAGGATCAGGGGAGCTTGTTTTTTTTTCCACGCCAGTGGGCCTTGATTAGGGATGCATGCACTGTCCTGTCACCATTTGAGGAGGCCACGAGGATGGTGAGCAGTGACAGTGCATGCATCAGTGAGACTGTCCCTCTTATTCACAGGTTGAAGCACACGCTACGTGGAATAATGGACAGGGCCCTTGAGGAAGAACAGTGGGAGGAAGAGGAGGACTTTCTTACCTCTCAAGGCCCCCTTTATCCAGACAGTGGTCCTGCTTGCCCGTCTAGCACACAGGAAGAGGAGGAGGAGGATGATTGTATCAGCAGCATGGAGGTGGAGCCTAGCACTCAGCATCAGCAGCAGCAGTCTTCAAGGGATCACTTACAGTCCCAAGGAACCCATGGACGTTTATGTAGCTGGGATGAGGTGGCTGCAGATCCTGTTGTCCTCAGTGACCCAGAGGACTGTGCCCCTAATGCCTCAGCAAACCTACGCTGCATGGCCTCCCTGATCCTGCAAAGCCTGCATAAGGATCCTTGTGTTTGTGGTATCAAGGAGAGGGGTCATTACTGGCTGGCAACTCTTCTTGATCCACGTTATAAGAGTAAGGTTGAGGACCTTATCTTGCCGTCGCAGAGGGAGCAGAAGATGAAAAATCTTCGGGAGGCCTTGCAGAAGGGTCTGTGCAATGTGTTCCCAGAACCTGGGGGATTACCAAATCCTGGTCCTAGACAATGTGTTGCTGAGGCGTCGATGAGTCACAGAAGGAGTGGTGGAAAAGGTGGCCGTCTGACCGATGCATTCAGACAATTTTTTAGTCCGTAGCCCCAAGGTATGACCGGTTCCAGCAACCATCGCCAGCGCCTGGTTTACATGGTGCGGGAATACCTAGGAGCAAGATCAGACTTAGACACCTTCCCCACCGAAATCCTCTGGCTTACTGGGTCTTGAGAATGCATCACTGGCCAGAGCTTGCAAAGTACGCAATTGAGCTACTGGCTTGCCCTGCATCCAGCGTTCTTTCAGAACACACATTCAGTGCTGCTAGAGGCTTTGTGACCGATCACAGGGTGCACCTCTCCACCGACTCCGTTAATCGACTGACCTTCATCAAAATGAATCAGGCTTGGATCAACACCAGCTACCAAGCACCTGATGCTGATGTAACAGAATATTTTTTTTTGATATGTCAGATCCCTTTGAGACTGCCTACGCCCGCAGCTGGACCTCCACCAACGCATAACATAGCAGGAACAATTATGACAAGAACCCGAAACAAAAATTGTGCCACTTGTGGACAGGTGTAGTGTAGTGAGACAGTCATGAGAACCCGCCAGTGTCACTGGCGACCCCAGTGTAGGATGTACAAAGGAGCATGCCTGAGGCCATTCAGTCCTTTTGAAGGGGCCTAACGATGGCACACGAAAGCCTTGGGGAAAGGAGGGATTGTCGAATAGGGGGGTTAGCGGTGAGGGGTCGGAGGACAAGAGGGAACATAACCCCCTGTTGTACCATAATCTGAGAGAGGCTAACGTAAGCGGAGAGGGAGGGGGCATGCGCGCTAGATCAGTCCTATATCCCCATAAAAGTGCTCAGAGGTCCACAGGAGCCAAGTCCTGCTCTACGGCAACGGAGGCCTTTAAAAAGTGACGTGGGAACCATTCCAAGACACGCGCAATGTGTGAGGCCTTGTAGTAGGTCTCGAAGTCAGGGATACCAGCTCCACCCCGCAGCTTTGGGCGGGTGAGCACATTGTACTTCACCCTGGATAACCCCCACCTTCATGGGAATCTGATGGCAAGAGAGCGTAGGGAGTTGAAGAAGGATTTAGGGATTAAGATGGGGACCGTTTGAAGGAGGTACAGGAGCTTTGGTAGAGTGTCCATCTTCAGGGTGTTGATCCGCCCGAACCACTGTAGAGAAGACCCCCCCAATCCTCCAAGTCCTTTCGTAAGCGTGAGAGCAGAGGAACATAGTTTGAAGAAAAGAGGTTGGAGAGATTAGAAGGAATAATGACACCAAGGTATGAGATTCCCCTCGTCTGCCATTTGAAAGAGAAATTGGCTTTGAGCATGGTCATCGTAGCGGCGGGGAGGGAGACCTTGAGAGCCTCAGTCTTGGACAGATTGAGTTTGAAGTTGCTAAATGAACCAAAGCGACGGAATTTCGCAAAAAGAGATGGCAGGGAGGTATGGGGGTCCTGTACGTATACCAAAAGGTCGTCGGCATATAGGGATAGTTTGTAAAGGGAGGAAGGTGTTTGAATACCGTGTATGGAGGTGTTTTGTCTAATGGCGCAAGCTAAGTGTTCTATCACAATGACAAATAAGAGTGGGGACAGGGGGCAGCCCTGCCGAGTCCCGTTGGAGATGTCAAAGGACGCAGAAGCAGAACCGTTTACTAAAACCGAGGCTGAAGGCTGTGAGTAAAGGGACATCACCTTGGAAATAAAGGGCGTTCCCAGGCCCAATTGTTCCAAGGAGAGTCGAAGAAATCCCCAGTTTTCCCGATCGAATGCCTTTTCGGCATCGAAAGAGAGGAGACAAGCCCTCAGCCCTTTACGTTGGATGTAAGAAATTAAATGGATCATTTTGGTAGTATTGTCTCTCGCCTCGCGGCTCGGGACAAATCCCACCTGGTCATTGTGGATTACGCCCGGGAGTAGAGGAGACAAACGATTGGCCAAAACCTTTGCAAACAGCTTTAGATCCACGTTGAGCAGGGATATAGGCAGATAGCTGCTGCATTGGGAGGGGTCCTTGCCTGGCTTGGGTAATACAGAGATATTAGCAGACAACAGCGCCTTGGGCGGTGTGAGGGAGTCGTCCATGGTATTAAAGGCCTTAGCCATCAACGGGGATAGAAGTGGGGCAAAGGTCTTGTAAAAACGAGGGGTGTATCCATCTGGGCCGGGACATTTGCCCACCTGTAAGCTTCTGATGGCGCCGAGAAACTCGAACGTATCGAAAGGTTCATCTAGTGCAGCTACATCTGACCCATTAATGGGGGGTAATGCCGTCTCAGCAATATAATCCCGCATGTCATCACCCGAAGACGTAGAACACCTGGACGGGTCCGCGGACTGCAAGTTATAGAGTCTCGAATAGTACTCCCGGAAGGCCGAGGATATACCGTCCGTGTTGTATGATCTAGTTTGATCAGGGTGCGAAATAAAGGGAATGGAGCAGCGTGGCGTTCTAGGGTGTAAGACCCGTGCCAAGTGCTTACCGCATTTATTGGCTAGTGAGTAATGGAAGTTGCGCGCCCTATCCCGGGCTATCAAGGAATGGGAGTCAAGAAGTTTAAGGAGATCCCTACGAGCATTCGATAAGCGGACAAAAACGGCAGGGTCTAAATTACGTTTGTGTAAAGGTTCGAGCTCCGCTATGGTGGAGAGGAGACGGCGAATGTCACTCGATCGCATCTTCTTGAGGCGGGAGCCATGTTGGATGAGCACGCCTCTGACCACACATTTCAAGGCTTCCCACTGGATGAGAGGGGGGGTAGTGTCCGAGGAATGATCTGAAACGAAATGACAGACAGCGGCAGAAACGTCAGCTACACATACGGGGTCACGGAGTAAATTGTCATTAAGCCTCCAGTGTGCACCTCTACTTGATGTGGGGGGACGTGCAAGAGTCAAGTAGACCGGAGCATGGTCCGACCAGAGCAACTGACCTAAGGATGCTTGTATGGGGGTATCTAACAATGACTGAGATATCAGGAAGTGGTCCAGTCTGCTATACGAGTTGTGTGCTGCAGAGTAGTGACTGTAATCCCTGTCTGTGGGGTGTTGGACACGCCAAACATCCACTAGGTGGGAGGAATGTAGGAGAGCCTTGATGCGTGTCAGTGTAGAGTGTGGGATGGAGGACTTACCCGAGGATGTATCTGCAGACGGAGACATAACGACATTGAGATCTCCACCAACGATGTAACAGGGGCCTCCGAAAGAGGACAGTGTGGTAAGGATCGATGAGAGGAACCGAGTCTGACCCACATTTGGAACGTATATATTGGCCACTGTGAAAAGAAAGTTGTTTAGTTTCAGTTTAAGAAAAATGAAACGCCCATTAGTATCAACAAGGGTGTCTAGGACCTTAGGCTTAAAAAAATTAATGGAAGGCTATGGATACACCTTTAGACTTAGCTTGGGGATTAATACTATGGAACCAGTGTGAATAGTATCTATTACGAAGAACCGGTACGGAGTCAGTACGAAAATGTGTTTCCTGGAGCAGCAAAATGTCATAAAGTTTTTTGTGAAAATGGTAGAGGACCTGACTCCGTTTCTCAGGTGTGTTGAATCCCCTACAATTGAAAGACGCTAACGCTATCGGGCAAACAGAAGCCATGATATTTGTAGGAGTGAGTGGTGGGGATGAAGGGCAGAAGCATGGGCATAAGCAATACCATACAGCAGCAACTCTCGGAAATAGAAGCAGCGCCAGATAAGACCTAGAGAAAGGAGGGAGAGAGGGAAAAAGATAGAGGGGGTGAGAGATGGGGATAGGTAGAGGGGAGAGTAAGAACGGGTGGTAATAGAGAACAAAAAGACACAAATGAAAAAAAAAGACATGGATTGAGCATGGAGCCCGTACGCATCACCCTTGTCACCAAGTAGAGGTAGCAGGAGACAATCAGGGAGAGGTGGTGGGGAGGGAGACCATGATAGCCAGGTGAGCAATGACAAAAAAAAAGAGCAAAAACAAAAAAGGCCACTAGGTGGCTCAAAAAGACTACACATAAAAAGAAAAAAAAACTTACAGCATGGCTAGTAGCCATAGTCCAGACGGCGTCCATATTGACACCGTAAAAAAAGAAAAACCCCTCAAAAAGGGGGGGCGCGGCAGGATCCGCTCCAGGTAGAGTGGTCCCCCCGACCCCAGCTCCACGGAAAAACAGGTATGGAGCAAAACCAATATATGGCACGAAAAATAGTGGTGCAAAGAAAAAAATAACAAATTGGTTAGGCACACGAGATAGGAAACCATACAATCTAGCAGGCACATACAACAGTGAAGTGCAAATACAATGAGAAAAAACACAGTGGAGGCAAGGCAACATAGTATGAACATAGTATCTGAAGATATAGAATAGAAGATACTTACGAACAATCCGCGGATGTCTCCCGGTCAGAAACATGTAGCTCGCACCTCCTGGAAAGAGAATTAAGGCAATGATAACAACAACAACATTAAAGAAGACCAAGGCTTAGGGGGAATAAACCCCACAAGCGAGACAGTGTCCGGGAAGAGCATCAGGTCTAGCCCCCAAAAATAACAAATAATTCAACTGAGGTGGCTCCAACCCGGAGCCATGTCCGGGGGGAAACCCCTGGGATGGCAGGGCAAGTGGCATGACTAGTCCAACCAGAGTATATTCAATCTTCCGGGTCCCGGCGAGGCAGAGGTTTGGGGTTGCGTTTGCGGCCCTGTGTCTGCCACAGAGAGGCAAAGGGCAAGCCTGGAGTGATCGGCGTGAATGGCCAATCCGGGAGGGATACTTGTGGAAGACCTAGTGTGCTGAGGAAATTAGGTAGGTCTCCAAGCGTGCGGAAGATGGCTGTCTTGCCCTCGTGGTACACTCGCAGGTGAAACGGGAATCTCCATTGGTATTTTATCTGCTTGGATATCAACAGTTGAGTAAGCAGCTTCAGTGCTTTCTTCATCGTCAACGTTTGATGTGACAGGTGTGGAAGCTGGCAGCTCTCATGATGGCTTCCTTGACCTTATAGAAGTGGACCCGGCACAGGGTGTGACGGACAAAGGAGGGGTCCTGGATCCGTGGGCTGGAGGTTCTGTGGACCCGGTCCAGCTCAATTGGGTCGTCCTTAGAATTGTGCAGCAATTGGTTAAAAATGGCGGTCACAGCTTTTGGTAGGGCTTTGGCGTCTACTGTTTCGGGAATTCCGTGAATGCGAATATTGTTGCGGCGGTTACGGTTTTCGATATCGTCCTGTTGGTACGCCAATTGCTGCAGCATGACGGTATTGGTGTTCAGGATTTTGTCATGCGTCTGCACCATACTACTGAGACTGTCTGTGGTGGCATCCAGGTCCTCAAAACGAACGCTCACATCCTTCTTGAAGTCAGAGATTTCTTTCTTGCAGGCCTTTTCAATCCTGTGGACACAGTGTTCAAAGTCAGCCTTCATGGGGAGAGATCTGATATAGCTGTGTAGGGAGCGTATCTGTGCCTCCAGGTCCCAACCCTCTCCTGAGGCCAGAGAGGCATTAGAGCGGCTTCTGGTGAGCACAAAGTCAGAGTCCCCAGGGAGGGGGAGATGATTGTGCGTGCTCGCCAGAGAGTGTAGGGATGATTCAGAGCGGGCCGGAGACGGAGGTGCCTGCGCCATCTTAGCTTCAGAACGGCGCTGTGATGTGGCTCGGGATCGGGCAAAGTAGTCTTCCAGATCACCTCCTCTATGATCCCCACCGAATCCCTTATGTGTCCGTTGCTTGTCTTTCCCCATGTGCCGGGTTTGGGCTGTTGTCCAATAATGATATGTTCCGTGGAGCTGGGGGTTCAGGGGGTCAGGGTAGAGTCCATCTCACTGCTCCATGTGAGAAATCATGTCCCGCTACCTGCTCCTATGCTGAAGGATGGGGGGAGGGTGTAAAATAGCCAGAGAGCTAGTTTTTGGGGGGGGTACAAGGTGGAGAAGGGGAGAGGGGCAAAGTCTGCGGGGAACTAGCTGAGTGAGGCAAGGTGACAGTTACTCACTGTTCAGAAGCAGGGGCCCCAGAGACGCTGCTGTGGGTGCTGTGGAGAGCAGTGCCGGTCACAGGGATCCCCAGCCACTTGCGAGGAGAAGGTTAGGCAGCAGAGTGGGAGGATGAACAGGATGCCAGAGATCCCAGGCGCAGCAGACTAGGCGCCGTCTTCCGGGACTAGGCCGGAGCCGCGGTCTGTCCTAAAGGTGCCGCCGGCCGTCAGGAGGTCTCTTGCGGGTCCCGACCGCGGCAAACCACGATAGTTTCCTCCGGAGGCGCTGCGGGCGGTGGACGGAAGGAGACAGCTGCCCGCCCCGCAGACAAGAGTATCCAGATGCAGGAGACGCCGGAGGTCTCGTAGGCCCCAAGATGGCGGCGGACCTTGACAACGTGGAGCCGGCTGGGGACTCAGGGAAGGAGGGATCCGACCGGACACCGCGAAACAGGCCGGGATCCGAGCACAGGATGTCCAAGTGCAGGTGCAGTTGGTTCAGGAGCCCACTGGAGCAGATCTTGCAGGGGATGGCAATAGATCGTGCCGGGCCTGATGGAGCTCTGCAAGAGCACGTCTTCCCCGGAGCACTTCCGGACACACCCCTTCTGCCCTGTTTAACCAGTTGCCGACCAGCCCACCGTCATTCTACGGCGGCAGGTCGGCACTGCTGGACGAGAGCACGTAGCTCTACGTCCTCTCTTTTTCGGCCACTAGGGGGCGTGCACGCCCCCGAGCCCCTCGCGCGTTCACCGGCAGGTACGATCGCCGCCAGGCATCCGCTCGTTACACATAAACACATAGCTCTCGTTCCTGTCAGCGGGGGAAACGCTGATTTTCTGTTTATACAATGTATGAACAGAAGATCAGTGATTTCCCCTAGTGAGGCCACCCCCCATAAAGTTAGAACACACCCAGAAACACACTTAACCCCTTCCCTGCCCCCTAGTGTTAACCCCTTTACTGCCAATGGCATTTTTATAGTAATCCAATGTATTTTTATAGCATTGATCGCTATAAAAATGACAATGGTCCCAAAAATTTGTCAAAATTGTCCTATGTGTCCGCCATAATGTCTCGGTACTGTAAAAAAACCCTGATCGCCGCCATTACTAGTAAAAAAAAAAATATTAATAAAAATGCCATAAAACTACCCCCTTTTTTGTAAACGCTATAAATTTTGCGCACACCAATCAATAAACGCTAATTGCGATTTTTTTTTTACGAAAAATATGTAGAAGAATACATACCGGCCTAAATTGAGGAAAAAATAAATGTTTTTTTATATATTTTTTGGGGATATTTATTACAGCAAATTGTAAAAAATATTGCATTTTTTTCAAAATAGTCACTCTATTTTTGTTTATAGCGCAAAAAATAGAAATCGCAGAGATGATCAAATACCACCAAAAGAAAGCTCTATTTGTGGGAAAAAAAGGATGCCAATTTTGTTTGGAAGCCACATCGCACGACCGCGCAATTGTCAGTTAAAGTGACGCAGTGCCGAATCACAAAAAGTGCTCTGGTCTTTGACCAGCAATATGATTCGGGGGTTAAGTGGTTAACAGGGGTGTATAATAATAATTTTAGATGCAATATTTTGCAGCAGGGGCTATTACTGCGCTCCAACTAGAGTATCTGTGAGGGGTTGCAGTGTTGTGCCCCCGCCAACAGTGTTACACGACAAAAGGTGTCATTTTTATTTTTTCAAAAAATATCCTAATAGAAATTCTTTATTTTATTTATTTATTTATTTTATTGTCAAGCAATATACTTTTGCTTTGAAATATTTGTCTGCATCAATTTTTTTAGAGATATCTTTTTTTTTCTTATATATCTTTTTTTTGGGGTTTATTTTTTTGACAAAAACAAAATTAAAAAAATATCTAGTTAAAACGCATGAACAATGACCAACTTTTTTTAGCAGTTGTCGTTGTTCATGTGTTTTTGCCAGAAAAATAGAGATTACAGTTTGAAAAAAATTACAAAAAAAACATACAGAGAAAAAAAAAGATTAATATTTTTTTGTTTTTTTTAAACCCTCCCCAGAACATGCATTCTTTAGTGTTCGCTCCACCGCTTGTGTTTTCTTTTTTATCTGCCGTACGCAGATATTTATGTCCTCAATTTAAGACCTGCAGGACAACACCTCCCCTCCCCAATTAACACCCCAACACCTCCCCAATTAAAACCTGGGCGCTGTAGGTGTCCAGTCCGTCTCCAACAGCATGAATACCTAATGAAATTTGGAAACAAACCATATATTACAATTAAGCAGGCCTACATCTATTACCTGAAGCTGTGCTGTATGACACTGACCTGATGTGGTGGCATTTTCCACGTCCTGCACATCCGGCGGGGGTGGGGCTTGGCTCTGTGTGGGGTTTGTCTGCTCCACTCCTACAGCTTGATTGCGCCCTATGAGATTGTAAAAAAGGGATACATGAATCAAAAAGATTACAGGTCTGAAAGAGGAATATCAATCATTCTTTTTGTAACGTGTGCTACAATTGTCTGTTTTTACAATCCTTCTAAGCTTAACACAGGATTGTATCCATTACCAAAGCTGCAACATTTCTCTATCTTTGGCCAAGTTTTCTACATGGAAAAACACCAAGTATCCGCTGGATCACCTCTGTGTGACACCCTTACTAGGTTGTCCTTGTGGCCAACACTCAGTGCCGATCCTGACCTCCCTGGGGCCCTAAACAAAATGACATGGCACATTAAAAATGAGAAGCGGGGGGCGTGTCACATTAACCACTTAAGACCCGGACCAAAATGCAGGTAAATGACTAGGCCCCTTTTTGCGATTCGGCACTGCGTCGCTTTAACTGACAATTGCGCGGTCGTGCGACGTGGTTCCCAAACAAAATTTTTGTCCTTTTCTTCCCACAAATAGAGCTTTCTTTTGGTGGTATTTGATCGCCTCTGTGACTTTTATTTTTTGCGCTATATACAAAAATAGAGCGACATTTTTGAAAAAAATCTATATTTTTTACTTTTTGTTATAAGAAAAATCAAATAAACTAAATTTTAGTCAAACATTTAGGCCAAAATTTAGCTACCTAGCGGGAACAGCGACACTAATACAGCGATCAGAAAAATGATCGCTTAGTGACGCTGGCAATAGGGAGTGAAAGGGTTAACTAGGGCGTTGATCAAGGGGTTAAAACCTACCCTGAACCTAACACTGACTGCCTGTCACACCTACACTCAGGGGCGGACTGACCATTGAGGAACTCGGGCACTGCCCGAGGGCCCCATGCCACTAGGGGGCCCCATCAGGGTTGCCAGGCTCATTAAAACAAGGGACAGTATGTAAAAATATGTGTTTTTTTTACATCTGTCCCTGATATGTCCAAAACCTACATACTTTTAATGTGAAAATCTCGAGATTTTAGCTGCCCCGCCTCTGTACTGCCACCTGGCTTGGTGGCCATCAGTAAGCCCGGGGGCCCCATAATCTTCTATTGCCCGGGGGCCCCATGAGTTGTCAGTCCGCCCCTGCCTACACTATCTGCAGTGATCATACATATAATCACTGCATTCAGTGACACTGTGACAGGGGGAAGGAGGTGGGGGAGGGGTCAGATCGCAAGGAGTTAATGTGCCTGTGTGTCCTGGTGTCAGTGTAGTGTTGTGTACACTTACTGTTAGATGTGATCTCTCCTCAGCGGTGGTTGAAAAAAACGCAGAGGAAGAGATCACATCACTTCCTCCTTCCTGTGTTTACACAGGAGGAGGAAGTGACAGGGCGGGGGGGTGCGCGCATTGGCTGGGAGCAATCGTGAGGGGGCGGACAAAAATTAATAGCCACCCCCTTATCCCGGATCGCTCCCACGCCAAACTGGACCGTCGCATGTACCGGGGGGTCCCGATCGGACCCCCGACCCGCGTCAAGGCAGGGACGTACAGGTAAGCCAATGTGCCAATGTGCGGTGGTCCGCAAGCGGTTAAAGAAAGTTGCGAAGTGGGGGGAGGGGGTGTTCTGCTGTCGGAAATGACATCTTACATTAAATTGAGAAGCAGGGGGTGCTGACTTACCACTTCTCCCATGCAGCCAGCAAGTTGAGAAGCGGGTGAGGGGGCGAAAATGGCTTCTTATCAGACAGGGTCTCTAGTAATTTGGGGGGCCCTTGGCAGCTTTGCGTGGCCCTAAGCAGCTTGCATAGTGAGCCTAAAGGGCGGATCAGCCATGCCAACACTTGTGCTACTGAGTCCATATGTGTAACCAACTGCTGAGCATACTCTCCTTTTACTGTCTATTGACTTAAGTTGGATTATTTAAATCTAGTTAATAACACATCTACAATACATTAACTAAAAAATTGGTCTCACATAAAAAGATCAGAAATAGAATGAACGACCAATTATTATGCCCACAAACATGAACCTTGAGACATGTATTCTTGAACTGTATATATACAACCTGAAAGAAAAAGCACATGCCGCGAAAAAATTTAAAACAAATAATCAGAGTACACATGAAAATCACTTACTTCTTCTGATGGCTTTTCTAATCCTCTCCATCTGCTCCGGCTCTCGTATTTTTAGGTCAGACCACCTTTTACGCAACTGTTCCCTTGACCTCTGCAACCCGAATTTCTGATGGAGAGTCCTCACATCGTCTTGCATTGACCGACCAAAAAGGGGCGTGGCAATTACAAGAACGATTGTCATGGGCGGGGAAACGTGCAGAGCTTCTCGCATGCGCAGTGTATAAAGGGATATTGCGTGAGTGAGAACGTCGTTCACAGTCTGTAGAAAAAGTCGGAAGAAACAATCATGCAGTACGACGATACGCACCTCGATTTTGGACTTTATGATCAGTGGATGAGTTTGTGGGTTAGATATGGGGAGAAAGCTTAGTAGTTAAAGGCTTGACTGACATTAGCTTTTTTTGCTTAATTTTGACTTGCAGAAATAATGAAGGCCTTCAGAGAACAGGATTTCTTCACAGAATTTGTTCAAAGGGGGGCCCCGGATGGCAACCTCCCTTTTTTCTAGAATTTTTCTTTCCCAAAAAAATAATTTATTCAGCCAAGATCTGGCATTGTTAAAAATAATCGACATATTGTTGCCACACAGCACGTGCACTTTGGGGGGCCAAGCCTGTATGGACAGGCTCACGGGCCACCACTGGAACATCAATGGCCTCATCAGGCACAAGTGTCATGTAGTTTGTTGAGGGTCTCTTTAGGAAATTGTGCAATATGCAGCAGCATAGTATGACATGGTTCAGATTCTACTTAACAAACCTTCAGTCCTTGTCTTGTTTGCACCGCCTCTATACTGCTGTATACTGCTGTTCAAAGTATATAGGGCCAAAGGGTCTTGTAATGACCTGGGGGGAGTGGTGGCAGGGAAACCCATGCTACTTTTTTCAGTGATTTTTATCCATATTGCAGGGCCAGAGACCAAACATTACATTAAAGCCGCAAGCAGTCTTAAATTATTTTTTTATTATAGTAATCTCATTTTGTGCAGGGACAGTTCTAAACACGTGCCACTACTATAGACACCCAGAAGGTACGATATTTAAAGGATTTTTTCGGGTTTTTTTTTCACTTTAAGCATCATTAAAATTGCTGCTACAGAAAAAACTACAGTTTTTAAACTTTTTTTCCCATTGATACATGTTCCCTGGGGCAAGACCCGGGTTCTCAAAGATGTTTTCCAACAATAACTTGAATATTGGGCTTTAAAATTAGCACTTTTGAATTCAAACGTTCGAGTCCCATAGACTTCAATGGGGTTCTAAATGTTCGCGCGAACGTTCGCTCCGTTCCGAACTTGGGGGTGTTCGGCTCATCCCTACTCAGCTTTTATAGACAGGCAGGAAGTCATATGATTTCTCTGACAGCTTTGATATGATGTCAACTTTGCTGCCATCTAGTGTTCAAAGTATACTATGGGCCAGATTCAGGTACAGCGCCGGAAAAACACCTTACCTAAACGTCGTAGATTACTGCGTCGGGCAAACGTACGTTCGTGAATTGGCGTATCTTGCTCATTTGCATATTTATAATGGGAACGCCGAATGCATCCAGCGTAAATATGCACCCAAGGCTTGGGATACTTACGTCGGTCGTATCTTGGCAAAATTAAGGCGCATCTGGCTCACATTTGGACTTACGATAGCATATCAGTAGATACGTCGGCGTAAATCTTTGTGAATCTGGGCCAATGTTTCTTTATCATATGCTTCTCTAACAACATGGAAATCTAATGTTTTGGAACAATAAAATCTCTGTGAAATTATCCAGACTGCTCAGTTCTTCTTGCAGTCTATTTTTTTACACAGCTTCTACATCCAATTTTTAGTTTATATATCCACCATTATTGCCAAAACAGTAATGTTTATACAGTATCATGTAAAGCCATCTTATCTCTGCTCGAACAGTGAAAACACGAACACTCAGACAATGATACTAAAGCCCGAACAGGATCATACTCGCTACATACAGGCAGAGATGGTCTCTCAATTACAACCAAATTAACTACATTATGTAGGAGATTCTAACAGATTCTAACATACACGGTTAGAATCTCAGCTGGTTCAGTAGGAATGGGCAGGCTGAATGTACCAAATCGATCTATCAAGTTCAGTACAACCAGCTTGCCAGGTTTTACAGGTGATTATCGCTAGCAGCTACTATAGCCGCTAGCAAAAGTCACGGTATTCTCCCAGTGGGGACGGCTTTCCCCACCCTCCCGACGGGAGAAGACCATGGACCAGCAGGAGGGCTTCCTACATCAACGCTGTCTGTGTTGATGGGGGAATTAAGCAAATTTCTTTCCTGCAACCTGTGGAGGCAAGAAAGAAATTTGCTCTGTGTATAGCCGGCCTAAGGGGTTCTGGAGTTTATTTGCTAAAGCAAACAGACCGTTAGCTTAGTGAATTTGGTGAGTGAATTTGGTGACAATTTACTTTGCAAACAATACCAAATCACTTCCAGGCAGGGCCGCCATCAGGAATTATGGGGCCCCTTACACAGCTTCAGGCATGGGCCCCCTGGAGAACCGGGGGGGGCTGCTGCGAATTGAGAAGGGGGGGGGCATTACAAAAAAAGAAGAAATAAAGAAAAATATATATAAAAAAAGGGGGTAGCCATCCGCAGCCCTGGGGACCTCTGGGCCCTTTAATAACCACTTAAGACCCGGACCAATATGCAGGCTAAAGACCAGAGGTGTTTTTACAATTTGGCACTACGCTGCTTTAACTGGTAATTGCGCAGTCATGCAATGTTGTACCAAAACAAAATTTGCGTCCTTTTTTCCCCACAAAAAGAGCTTTCTTTTGATGGTATTTGATTGCCTTTGCGATTTTTATTTTTTGCGATATAAACGGAAAAAGACCGAAGATTTTTCTTATAACAAAAAGTAAAAAATATCGAATAAACTAAATTTTAGTCAAACATTTAGACCAAAATGTATTCTGCCACATGTCTTTAGTAAAAAAAAATCGCAATAAGCGTATATTTATTGTTTTTTGCAAAAGTTACAGGGCCAGATTCACAGAGCGATTACGCCTGCGTAAGAGGAGATGCGCGGCGTAAGTCTAAATGTGCGCGTGCGTTTCGATGCACGGCATTCCCAGAACGAGTTACGCAAGAAATCTACTTTTTTTGTCCAGTGCAATGTCGTTAGACAGGCTCATCCGTCCGCGCAAAACTGCGCTAGACACATCATTGATTTGCTAGTCAAATATGCTAATGAGGGACTTACGGGGATCCACAAAAGAACGTTGGGGCAGCGCAGGCTACGCGGTGTGCGCAACAGCAAAATGTCCTGTCTAAAATTAGACCATATAAAGCTGGTCTAAAAAGAGAAAAATCGTCTACATGTCGGATAAAGCAACACTGTTAGTGAGGAGCTGAGCAGTCACACGTGTTGCACAACAATCTGTATGCCAACATGCCAGGGGCATCGTCGCGCATAGCTATACTACTGACTTTAGATGAGCAAAGAAGGATGAGGGCACGGAGGATGGCACGGGAGAGGATAAACCGCACACGCATAGACCTGTTTGGCATGAGTGATCGTGAGGTGTATCGCATCCTCAGATTCACCCCTCATGCCATCCTGGAATTAACCACAACCCTGCAGGAGGACATCACCAGCCCAACACACCGCTCACATGCAGTGCAGCCACTGGTCAAGGTCATGGCAACACTCCATTTCCTTGCCAGTGGCTCTTTTCAGCATACAAGTGGAGTGGTGGCTGGCATGTCACAATCCTCCGTGAGCAGATGTGTGCACCAGGTTGTCCCTGCAATCCTCAGACGCATGTCCCACCACATCATCAAACCAACCACTAAGGACCTGCGGCTGAAGGCAATGACAGATTTCTACAGAATTGCCAGATTCCCACGCACCGTGGGGGCCATTGATTGCACACATGTGGCACTCCAGCCCCCCCAGGAGACAGAGCACATGTACCGCTATCGGAAGCATTGGCATTCCATCAACGTACAGGTGATAGTCGATGCCCAAGGCCTCATATGGCATGTCCGTGCCAAACACCCAGGGTCCAGCCATGACAGCTACATATACAATCAGAGCCCCATCCGAATGGAATTCGATCAGAACATGTATGGGGACACCTGGCTGGTTGGTGAGTGACATGGGTGGCAGGCATGACTGTACCCCCCCATGATGCACACATCACAAGGGGCACATGCATGACTAACATCCTCCTGTCTTTTCCCTTCCAGGTGACTCTGCATATCCACTGGGACCCCATCTCATGACTCCTATCCGGAACCCCCAAACCCCAGGAGAAGAAAGATACAATCAAGCCCACGCCCAAACACGTGCAGTGGTGGAGCGCACCTTTGGCCTCCTGAAGTCACGTTTCCGATGCCTGGATAAGTCTGGGGGTACCCGGTTGTATTCCCCAAACTTTGTGTGCCATATCATCGGTGCCTATTGCCTGCTGCACAACTTCGCAGTGAGAAAGGGCCTGCAGATTGACCTACGTGATGACCTGACCCCTGAACCAGACAATCCCCCCCTAACCGAGGTTACCCCGTCTTCTGAGGGAGGAGCAGCCAGGAACCAGCTCACATTCGGCATCTTTGCACATTAAACACACACATTAATCATGGCACAATGAGAATGCATGCATGCACACCACTGTGGTCCCTAGCACACACACCCCACATCCTCATCAAATTGGCTCCAATTATGTCACTGTACATTCATACACCATTCACACGGACCTGGGGATCACTCCTCCCTGGTCCTGGGGAACCCTTCTCCACCAAAATTGAGGGTGACACCCCTTTTCCGGCAGGAATGTCACCCCCACATTCAAACAGCATTCACAACCCAAAAAAAAAAATACCAAAAAAAAAAATTACCAGCAAAATCAAAACATTTCCAGGAAAAAAAAAAGGCCCCAAAAAAAAGGGGAAAAACAAATTAGTGCCCTTGACGTGAGCCACGCCTGGGGCGCCCCCAGCCACGGCCCCGGCTCCTCTGGGGAGACTCATGGGGGAGGGGGTAAACTGGGGAAGGAGGAGCAGCCCCTGGTCTCTGCCCACCTGGCGGCCTGCCCTCCAAGGCCACGGCTATTCTGTCCAGGGCAGCACCTAGTGTTGCCGTGTTGGCCTGGATAGCCTGGGTAAGGGCCCTCACATCCTGCCCAACGCCTGCTGATGTAGTCTGCAGGTCGTTAAGGCAGTTTCTGAAAGCCCGGGAGTGGCAGTCCAGGTTCCCAAATGTATCCTTGATGGAGGACAGGCTCTCCTCCATCCGCACCAATGTCTGGCTGACCTGTCCCAGATGGCGGGTCTGGAGGAACTGGTCCCTTCTCAGAGTGGCGGGCAGGAGATGGGCCACCACCCTGGTCTTCTGGGTCGCCTTCCTGCCTCCAGCTGATGCTTGTGGCCGGGGAGAAGGGGAGGTCCTTGGGAGGGGAGCCATGTTGGGGGAGGAGGGGGGCTCCCCCTTAGGGAGGGCTGGCTGCTGCCAGCCAGAGGGGAAGAGTCATCCAAAAACAATAGTCCAGTGCCTGACATGGACTCCTCCTCCTCCTCAAACTCCTCCTCCTCAACCTCCTCCTCCTCCTCTTCAACCTCCTCCGCGGACTCCGGCCTTGTCGGGGGGGCCTCATTAGGCTGCTGTCCTGGGGATGGTGCAGTCAGGCCAGATGACCCAGCACCCTCCTGCACATCTGTGGATGACACAAAACATTCACAGGTTGGAGGATCCACACACTTGCCACATATTCCCTTTCACCCCCTCCCCCACACATGCTACTCACCTGATAGAGAAAAAAAACCTTACCTGGCATCACGCCTTCATGACTTGAGTCATAGCCGGGCAGGCCCTCCACTTCTTCCCGATGAAAGGTCTGGGCCACCGCACGCTCCTCCGCTGTCAGCCTAACACGGCATGGTGGGCCCCCTCCTGTGGCCCTGGCATGGGCAAGCATTTTGGCCAGCTTCTTTTTGACCAGACGCTGGAGGTCATTTATCTTTTTATCAATCCCAGACCGGTTCCGTGTCTCCCCCTCCCCCGCTGAATTCACCTGGTCAGTGATCATGTCCAAAATCTCTCTCCTCCTGGCCGGGGTGGTGTTGGCACTGTCCGGGCCGAGGAGGAAACGCCCATAGTTGGAAATGGCCCGGGCAAGAATTTGTTTCTCCCTCAAAGTAAAATTTAATTTCCTCTTCCTCTCTGTCATACTCTGACCAAAAATCACTCCCAGTCAACAAAAATCACTCACAAAAACAAGCACGACCAATCAAGCAAGAAAACAAACAAACAGAAAACTATCAAACAAAAAGTCTCACAAACACTCAGCAAAAAGCAGTCACAAAAACAAACAGGAACAATCAAGCAAGAAAAAAAACAAACAGAAAACTATCAAACAAAAAGTCTCACAAACACTTAGCAAAAATCACTTTCAAATATCTTCTAACAAACACTAGATCACACAGTACACAAATCTGACAAATACAAATCACAACGCAACTAACAACGGAACAAAAGCACCTTGCTGTATGGGAAGGGAAACAAAGGGATGTACTTTTGCAATGGAAGTGCGTTTGTGTTTGTCTATTTATGCTGTCTGCGTAGTTCATGATTTTGCCCTAGTCCATTTCCAATTTCACTGATTGCGCCGTTCCCGAGTTGTGAGCATGCGCACAGAGGTGCTGACATGGTCTGCTTCAAGCGCGCATGCGCGAGCCGGTCGGCCCTTCATTTGCATGGGGTCACGGCTCATTTCAATGTAACACGCCCACGTCCTTCCCAATTTGTATTACTCCGCCTTACGCCTCTGAAATAACGTTACGCATGCGCAATTTTCTGCGTAAAAGCGACGAGAATAGGGTGATTGCGCGGCTACATTGCGCAAGTCTAACATAAAGGCGGTGCGCTACACCGGTCCAATAATGCGCAGATGTACCTGAATCTGGCCCATAGCGTCTACAAATTAGGGTACATTTTCTGGAATTTACACAGCTTTTATTTTATGACTGCCTATCTCATTTCTTGAGGTGCTAAAATCACAGGGCAGTACAAACCCCCCCAAATGACCCCATTTTGGAAAGTAGACACCCCAAGGAAACTGCTGAGAGGCATGTTGAGTCCATTGAATATTTTTTTTTTTGTCCCCAGTGACTGAATAATGACAAAAAAAATAAAAAATTTACAAAAAGTTGTCACTAAATTATATATTGCTCACACATGCAATGGTTATATGTGGAATTGTACCCCAAAATACATTCTGCTGCTTCTCCTGAGTACGGGGATACCACATGTTAGGGACTTTTTGGGAGCCTAGCCGCGTATAGGGCCCCAAAAACCAAGCACTGCCTTCAGCATTTCTAAGGGCGCAAATTTTTGATTTCACTCCCCACTACCTATCACAGTTTCGAAGGCCATAAAATGCCAAAATAGAACAAAATCCCTCCAAATGACCCCATTTTGGAAAGAAGACACCCCAAGCTATTTGCTGAGAGGCGTGTCGAGTCCATGGAATATTTTATATTTTGACACAAGTTGTGGGAATATGACAAACTGATTTTTTTTTGCACAAAGTTGTCACTAAATGATATATTTCTCACACATGCCATGGTTATATGTGGAATTGCACCCCAAAATACATTCTGCTGCTTCTCCTGAGTATGGGGATACCACATGTGTGGGACTTTTTGGGAGCCTAGCCGCGTACGGGGCCCCGCAAACCAAGCACCGCCTTCAGGCTTTCTAAGGGCATACATTTTTGATTTCACTCCTCACTACCTATCACAGTTTTGAAGGCCATAAAATGCCAAGATGGCACACAACCCCCCCAAATGACCCCATTTTGGAAAGAAGACACCCCAGGCTATTTGCTGAGAGGCATTTTGAGTCCATGGAATTTTTTTTTTTTTTGCCCCAAGTGATTAAATAATGACCAAAAAAAATAAAACAAAAAAAATTTACAAAACATTGTCACTAAATGATATATTTCTCATGGGGTCATTTGGGGGGGGGGGGGTTTTGTGCTATTTTGGCGTTTTATGGCATTCGAAACTGTGATAGGTTGTGAGGAGTGAAATCAAAAAGTTGCGCCCTTAGAAATGCTGAAGGCGGTGCTTGGATTTTGGGTTCCCTTACGCGGCTAGGCTCCCAAAAAGTCCCAAACATGTGGTATCCCCGTACTCAGGAGAAGCAGCAGAATGTATTTTAGAGTGCAACTCCACATATAACCATGGCATGTGTGAGCAATATATCATTTAGTGACAACTTTTAAAAAATAAATATTTTTTGTCATTATTCAATCATTTTGGACAAAAAAAAAAACCAATGGACTCAACATGCCTCTCAGCAGTTTCCTTGGGGTGTCTACTTTCCAAAATGGGGTCATTTGTTTGTTTTGTGTGCTATTTTGGCATTTTATGGCCTTCGAAACTGTGATAGGTAGTGAGGAGTGAAATCAAAAATGTACACCTTTAGAAAGCCTGAAGTTGGTGATTGGTTTTTGGGGTCCCGTACGCGGCTAGGCTCTCAAAAAGTCCAACACATGTGGTATCCCCTTACTCAGGAGAAGCAGCCAAATATATTTTGGGGTGCAATTCCACATATAGCCGTGGCATATGTGAGAAATATATAATTTAGTGACAATGTTTTGTACATTTTTTTTTGGTCATTATTCAATCACTTGGGGCAAAAAAAAAAAAATATTCCATGGACTCAACATGCCTCTCAGCAAATAGTTTGGGGTGTCTACTTTCCAAAATGGGGTCATTTGGGGGGGTTTTGTGCTATTTTGGCATTTTATGGCCTTCAAAACTGTGATAGGTTGTGAGGAGTGAAATCAAAAAGTTGCGCCCTTAGAAATGCTGAAGGCGGTGCTTGGATTTTGGGTTCCCGTACGCGGCTAGGCTCCCAAAAAGTCCCAAACATGTGGTATCCCTGTACTCAGGAGAAGCAGTAGAATGTATTTTAGAGTGCAACTCCACATATAACCATGGCATGTGTGAGCAATATATCATTTAGTGACAACTTTAAAAAAAAAATGTTTTTGTCATTATTCAATCATTTTGGACAAAAAACAAAACAAAAAACAATGGACTTAACATGCCTCTCAGCAGTTTCCTTGGGGTATCTACTTTCCAAAATGGGGTCATTTGTTTTTTGTGTGTGCTATTTTGGCATTTTATGGCCTTAGAAACTGTGATAGGTAGTGAGGAGTGAAATCAAAAATTTACACCTTTAGAAAGCCTGAAGACGGTGATTGGTTTTTGGGGTCCCGTACGCGGCTAGGCTCCCAAAAAGTCTCACACATGTGGTATCCCCGTTCTCAGGAGAAGCAGCAGAATGTATTTTGGGGTGTAATTCCACATATAGATTGATCGGTGGGTATGCCCACCATTAGAATACCTCCCTTCATCCACCCACTTCTACATACATGCACCATTTATATATGCCAAAGCATGGGGGCATCCTCCCGCAAAAAAGTTATGCCGCGTACACACGGTCAGACTTTTCTATGCCGCGTACACACGGTCGGACTTTTCTATGCTGCGTACACACGGTCGGACTTTTCTATGCCGTGTACACATGGTCAGACTTTTCTATGCCATGTACACATGGTCAGACATTTCCACGGGAAAGCCTCCGTAGGAATGTCAACCGTATGTATGCGGCATTAGGAGCAAAATCGCTCCTCCGCCCCTAATGCCCCCATAGGCGAATTCTGCAGGAAGGGCACTATGGGCACGACGGGCCTGTCTTTGTCTTCTTCTTGGTGGCAGCGGGACACTACTTGTGCTTGCCACCTCGCCAGCTTGAACTGCACTTATGGGACTCGCCACGTCACCACGTGATACTGCAGTGCTGGATGAACGACTAGGGTGTACTAAGCCGCTGGTGCTTGCCAATCCACCAGAAGGAATAGCGGCGCTAGTACTGGCTCTCTGCTCCATACAAGGGTCCTGCGGTTCTTGCTCCTCAACAACATCAGAATGGGGTCGGGTACGCCTGGCCTTAGCAGGGACCACCACTCCGTCGTCAGAGCTATCTGACATGGAGCCGCTGTCGTAAACAGGATCGTATTCTGAGCCCGAATCTGACAGATGCCTGACCTCCTCATCACTATCTGACATGCTCAGGATCCTAACAGCCTCTTCACCAGTGTACATTCGCTTTGCCATTTTGGGCTCTAAATTTAGTCGTAGACTGGTGATGATTCACAGGTAAAAAAGCACCTGGCTATAAAAAGGCAAATGTAGAAAACGCTTCCAAAAAAAACTGTTAGCGATCGCAGGGATCAGGCCTGTCTCTGCGAACGCTGCAGTTGTGTGTGATGTGTTTTTGAAGTGACAGTGATCGATCGATATTGCACTTGGGTGGGCTGGGCTGGGCGGAGGAGCAAAACGCAGGTGCTAGCGGGTATCTGGGCTGATTCCGCTAACAATGCGTTTTTGGGTACCCTAAACTGCTGGGTACACTAGTATAGATCTGATCAGATCAGGTATCGATCTGTTCAGATACTATACCACTAAGGGGGGTGTATGCTTTGTGCAAGGGTGTAAGCGGTACTGGCACTAACTGGCTGACGCTAAAATTGAATTGATATCACCCGCCGGGCGATCAGGGGGTTAAACCTTTACTGGGTTATATACGGCGGGTGCCCTGATGCTATAAACAGCAAACTAACTAACCAGCGTCAACCGTAACACTTATACGGTGATCACTGGTGAAAGGGTTAACTAGGGGGCAATCAGGGGGTTAAAACCTTTATTAGGTAGTATATGGGGGTACCTGACGCTTTCTTAAAAGCTAAATAACTAACTGGCTAACCTGCGTCACCAGTGACACTTATATGGTGATCACTGGTGAAAGGGTTAACTCTAGGGGCAATCAGGGGTTAAAAACGTTATTTATGGGGGTACCTAACGCTATAGAACCTGGCGGCGAACCTCAAAAAAACGAACTGCCTAGCGGCAACAGTGACACTAATACAGCGATCAGAAAATCGATCGCCTAGTGACACTGGTAATAGGGGTGAAAGGGTTAACTAGGGCGGTGATCAAGGGGTTAAACCTTTATTAGGGGGGGTAGGGGGCTACCCTGGACCTAAAGGGGGCTAAGACTAACTGCCCTCAGGCCGTGTACACGGCAGAGATCCTCGACGGGCAGAACACATCGTTCCGCCCGTCGAGGTTCTCTGCCGGCCGTCGAAATCGGCGACCCGCCCGTCGGGAATGGCAACCAGCCATTCATCCAGGCGGGCCGTCGAGCAAATAGAGAGCGTGCTCTCTATTTCTGCTCGACGGGCTTCCCGTCGGGAAGCTTGCCGAGAGCGTACACACGGCCGAGGTCCTCACTGGAATGCAGCTTTCAGCGAGAACCTCGGTCGTGTGTACGCCGCCTAACACTTTTTTCTGTCACACTGACACTAAATGCAGTAATCAGAAAATATTGATCACTGCATTCAGTGACACACTGTGACAGGGGACTGGGGGGGGGGGGGGGTGATCGGCGGTGACTGGGGGGGGTTAAGTGTGACTATGTGTACCTGTGTCAGTGTACTGTTAGGTGCAACTTACTGTGTGATGTCTTCTCTCCTCAGCGTCGGACGAAAAGACCGACACAAGGAGGAACACATCACTATCCTCTTCCTGTGTTTACACTTAGCACAGGAAGAGGCGGGGGGGCGTGCGCATTGGCTGGGAGCGATCGCGAGGGGGTGGCTGAAAACGAATAGCCGCTCCCTCATCCCGGATCGCTTCCGGAGGCTACGGAACCGCCACATGTACCGGGGGGGGGGGGGTCCGAACGCGTCTAGGCAGGGACGTACAGGTAAGCCATTCTGTACGTTTTAGTGCCATTCTGCCGACGTAAATGTACATGCGGCGGTCCGCAAGAGGATAAGAAAAAAGAGAGAAAAATATATATATATTTTTAAAAGGGTGGTTAATATCTGGGGCCCTGGGGACCTCTGGCCCTTTAAAAAATAAAATTAAAATATATTAAAAAATATTTTTTTTATCAAAAATAAATTTAAAAAAGAGGGGCTTGCTATCTGGGGCCCTGGGGGCCTCCGGGCCCTTGGGGACCTCCGGACCTCTAAAAAATATTAAAAGAAAAAAAATTAGCCCTTTAATAAAAAATAAAAGAAAAATATATTAAAAAATATATATTTTTATAAAAAATAAATAGAAAAAGAGGGGGTTGCCATATGGGGCTCTGGGGGCCTCCGGGCCTTTAAAAAAATTGTCCCTTTAATAAAAAATAAAAGAAAAATATATATTTTTATAAAAAATAAATAAAAAAAGAGGGGGTTGCCATCAGGGGCTCTGGGGGCCTCTGGCCCCTGGGGACCTCCGGACCCCTAAAAAAGAATAAAATAAAAAAAATTGGCCCTTTAATAAAAAAGAAAATAAAAATATATTAAAAAAAATATATTTTTAAAAAATAAAAAAAAGAGGGGGTTGCCATCTGGGGCCCTGGGGACCCCCGGGCCCCTTACACGTGTAATGCCTGTACCCCCCTGATGGCGGCTCTGCTTCCAGGAGAAATAAAAAAAAAATATTTTTGCACATGATTGTATGGTTGATGTCAGTAGAGTTTCACCTCATTCACTAAGCTTTGGTGAAAATTCCCTTGCAAAATGAACAGCCTATTTGCCTTTAGTAAATCAACCCCACTGGATGAGTATTTTCATGATTATCTTTGTCCACTCCTCTGCAACACATTTATAAAAACCTGGTGAATGCTATGCTTTATAAAAATATTTGTTTATTCATTGTGTATCTCACAAAATAGATAGTATGCAACTATATACAGTAAACATGGACTTCGGTAAAAAAACATGTGCCCAGATACACAAAGCACTAACGCCGGCCTATAGCACGTTACGCCGACGTAAGTGGCAATGTGCGATGGCGTATGTGTTCGGCAGACCTACGAACCAACCTGCGCCTAATAACAGACTACACTATGCCATGTGCACGCCAGCGTAGGGTGCTGCTCCCATTGATTGGCCAGGTAAACATGCAAATGAGGGAAATACGTAGATTCACGAACGTGTGTGCGCCCGGCGCATGCTACGCGAGATGCACGTAAGTTGTACATCCGGCGTAAAGTTATTACCCATAAATGAGGTGCAACACGGCAACAGACATGCACAGGTCAGCTGCTGAGCAGCTGCAACAGAACCGTTACGGACAAGCAGAGCAACACACTTCCGTATGCCAACATGCCAGGGGCAGCCATGGTCATAGCACTACTGCGTCAACAGGCACGGAGGGGGGCACAGGAGAGGATATAATGAAAGCGTATTAACGTCTTCGGCATGGGGGAATCGGAGGTGTACCACATCTTCAGATTCAGCCCTGATGCCATCCTGGAATTAGCCACAGCCCTGCATGATGAAATCACCAGCCAGACGGGATGCTCACATGCAGCGCAGCCACTGGTCAAGGTACTGGCAACACTCCATTTCCTCACCAGTGGATCTTTCCAACGTACAAGTGGAGTCGTGTCTGGGATGTCACAATCCACCATGAGCAAATGCGTGCACCAGGTCGTCCCCGCAATCCTCACACGCATGTCCCACCACATCATCAAACCGACCCATGAGTGTGACAAGACCCTTGCTCGCTCGTTTCTGCTCTCCCGACACTCCTCTGCTACTATTGGATCTGATTGCCGATCGCAACGTCTGATGGTTCGGTCATCCAAGGCTCCGGGATCCGAACTACAGCTTTGTGCCGTTCGGAATCCATATGAACAAAACACCAGGCAGGCTGTATGTAAGTTCAAACAGGAAGACCTTTAATGGAAGCACACAACACACTTTTATGCAGGATTTGGAACATCCCGCCCCCAACAACCGCTTTTCTATTGGTCAGTTGTAAAGTATAGGCAGTCCTCCTTCAGGTCCTCTTCCATGCAAATGAGGACTTCAAAATGACTCAGCAGAGATTGGTCCAATAGCTTGAATAGCATGACTGCTATGTGTAATGAGACAAAAGCCCCAGGGGGTAATCAATGTACACAATAGCCAGACACAGAACAATGGAGCCGTCTGGAGAGGGAGTTAGCCTTGAGACAGGGCAGAGACCCCCCACTGTGTAACAGATTTCAAGTAGAAACACTTTACCATTCCAAGGTCCATGACATTACTTCCCCTGGGAAACAGTCCAACAGCCACAGTGGGACCCCAAATGGGTCAACTCAAGGATGTTCAAAAAGTAGTCGTAAGGTCCCAGGTCTGTCTGCTGGGATAACCCATCCGCATTCCTGTTTTGAGGCCCTGGCCCATAATCAGAAGGCAAGAGGCTCGCATTCAGTCCTCTCCAAAAGCCTCTGTCCCGGCTAGGTCTGTCACACATCTCCCCCTTTGGCAGGAAACTAACACAGGAGACCCCAATGCCGGTACCCACACGGTACCCCAAATAACTTGTCCCAAACAGAGCATTACTCACCGAGCCAACCTCCGCCTTTCTCAGAGAATATGCCTGCCGCTGGGGAGAGGCCCGGACTGGCCCTTTCTCCCTGGAGTCCTTTCAGCCGCTGGAGAGAAGACGGGGTGACTGGACTCAGTTCATCATGCTGTTGGGGATCTGGGCCAACTGCCCCCCATCCCTGTGGTATACAAGTGGAGACTGAAGTCCCATCCACTTGTGGTAGGTGACCCCCCTGGTGCTTAGAAAGCAAGGCTGACATCCTCCCGTCTCAGTGCCGCACCATTTTCTGGGGTTGTGTCTTTGAAGACCGAAGTTCCATACACTACCACAGGAACCCCCTCTTCTGTTAGTTGAGAGCAGAGGCCCAGGGCCCTCTGCTCTGTTGCCAGCTCTTCTGCTGTGTTGCTGTGAGTGGAGACCACAGTCCCATCCACCGATATTCGCTCAAGCTGTAGTTGTGTGCAGCAGCCAGTAGCATCCTGCCCTGCTGCCAGTGATTCAGCTGGGAGTAAAAGCTTTACCACCTCAGCTTGTTGCTGGGGAGAGGGGCCAACTGCCCCCGGCTCCCTGGAAATCCACAATTGGTTTTGGTGCTTGGCAGAGATTGCTAGCACTCTGCCCTGTTGCCAGCACTTCTGCTGGGGATGCATAATCCATAACATCCTCTGAACAGTCCATACATTCTGTGAATCTGCGGCTGGGGAGTTATCGCCACCTCACCCTGAGCCTCCGGAACTGCCACAGGGGTGGGGCAGAGGTCTTGAACCCTCTGTCCGGTGACCAGCGCTTTAGCTGGGGAAGTTCCTTGTTACTCCACAGATACTGCCCTTGGTGCTGGCCAGAGCACAGTGAAGTTTGGCCCTGGTCACAGCTCTTCTGCTGGAGGCTCATCAGGTTGTTGTTCCTCTGCAGAAAAGTCTATTAAATACCCTGTCTCTGCAACTGGTGTCGGGGGATAGAGGTTCACCATCTCCTGTCCATGGAACCCAAAAGATGCTATAGGTACTGAGCAGAGGTTAGCAGAGCTCGGCCCTGCGGTCAGCACTTCAGCTTTCAGATTCATCAGCCAGGATTTCAGCATTATTGGCTGATATTTCCTCATAGTCCCAGGCAAAGGGAGCCCCAACCTGCTGCTGAGAAAAGTCTAGCAGCTGTTTGTAGGCGATTTCCAGCTCCCATTCCTGAACAGCCAGGAACTCCAAATCTTCCTGTAACCAGTGCACTTCCAAGACATTCAGTCTTCGCTCTCTGTGCTCCATTGTTTCCTCCAAACGCCACTCCTGTTCATTCCCAAAGTCGTGATCACTGGACATCCTCCAATACAACAATCCCAGGCCATCATAGTCAAAGCCTTCCGTGGGGCTGTCATCCGTTGACCACAGGCACTCTTGGGCTACATGCCACCGGAGGGCTCTCTAGCTCTCGTCCAACAGCATCTCTCCCGGATCAGCCTGCTTAACTCTGTTGTCCACTCCTGCTTTGGTTGTTCTCCCAATAACAGCATTCGTACTTCATACTGTGACCAGTACCTTACATGGATGGAGGGGAGAACTTTTCCCTGGTGTCGCTGCTCATGGGCTAGCGCTTCCTTCCAGAGTTCGCAGCGGATCGAATCAGACCATCCAAGCAGGACCTCCTTTGATACTGGTCCTCTGTGCTGTATCTGCTTCTCTCGCAACCTCCTTCTGAATTCCTCTTCCATGGCGACTGGTATCTGTACCTCGCCTCTCCTTTCATTTGGTGCTGCTTCTTTAGGCATTGTCACCGATTGCCGTATTTCTGCCATTCGCTGCTCATGTTGCCGCTCTCGTTCTCTCTGTTGTCGCTCATCCTGCAGCTAGATGCCTTTAATTGCATTCTGTATAGCGGTCTCTGATGGGTTAGCACCATATAATGCCAACCGCTCTCGAACTCATTGCTGAAACAAGTCTTCAACTGACCGGGGTCCTGCATCACCATTAGTGATGAGCGGAATACGCCATATTCGATTTCGCGATTTTTCGCGAATATTTCGAATATTCGTGAATATTCGTTAATATCAAATATTCGTGATATTTTATAAAAAAAAAAATTGCGAAATTTCGCTGTTTTTTTTTGGATAAAATATCACGAATATTCGATATTTACTAATATTCGCTATATTTTATTTAAAAAAAATAGCGAAATTTCGCATATGCGAAAGCGAAAATTATTGCGAAATTTCGCTATTTTTTTTGGGGATAAAATATCATGAATATTCGATATTTACGAATATTCGCTATATTTTATAAAAAAAAAATGCGAAATTTCGCTAATGCGAAATTTCGCTAGTGCGAATGCGAAATTGATTGCGAAATTGATTGCGAAATTTGAAAAAATACGAATATTCGCCGAGATATTCGAGTTATTCGCGAATACCCGAATATGCAATATTCGTAGCGAATATTCGCAATGCGAATATTCGTGAGCAACACTAATCACCATCCCTCTAATTCATCTCGGCTAGCTCACTGATCAGGGTGGCCTTGTTCTTTGTCCCACCGGTCCCTCCACGGCTCTCAAGTAAGTTTTTCGTATTGGTCAATTGTAAAGTAAAGGTAGTCCCCCTTTAGGTCCTCTTCCATTCAAATGAGGACTTCAAAATGACTCAGCAGAGATTGGTCCAATAGCTTGAATAGCATGACTGCTATGTGTAATGAGACAGAAGCCCCAGGGGTAATCAATGTACACAATAGCCAGACACAGAACAATGGAGCCGTCTGGAGAGGGAGTTAGTCTTGAGACAGGGCAGAGACCCCCCACTGTGTAACAGATTTCAAGTAGAAACACTTTAGCATTCTACAGCATTGCCGGATTCCCACGCACTGTCAGGGCCATTTATTGCACACATGTGGCACTACGGCCCCCCCCGTGCCACAGAGCACATATTATAACGCAATCGTAAGCAGTGGCATTCCATCAACGTACAGGTGATAGCTGATGCCCAATGCCTCATATGGCATGTCCGTGCCAAACACCCCGGGGCCAGCCACGACAGCTACATATACCGTCAAAGCACCATCCCAACAGAATTTGAACAGAACGTGTTCTGCTTGGTGAGTGACATGGGTGTCAGGCATGACTGGCCGCCCCCATGATGCAGACATCATAAGGGGCACATGAACGGCTAACATCCTCCTGTCTTTACCCTTACAGGTGACTCAGCATATGCACTTGGGCCCCATCTCCTGACTCCATACCGGAATCCCCAAACCAGAGGCGAGAGAAGATACAGTGCTGCACACATACGCACCTGTGCAGTGGTGGAGCGCACATTTGGCATCCTGAAGTCCCGCTTCCGATGCCTGGATAAGTCCGGGGGGGGCCTGTTGTATTTCCCAAACTTTGTGTGCCAGATCATCGGTGCATGTTGCGTGCTGCACAACTATGCCATGGGAAAGGGCCTGGAGATTAACATATGTGATGACCTGACCCCAGCACCACACAGTCCCCCCCTGCCCGAGTCTACCCCGTCTGCTGAAGGAACAGCAGTCAGGAGTTGCCTCGTGGAACGCATCTTTGCATGTCGAATTGCAGCAACACACACATTCATCATGGCCCCAATGATGTTGCTGTACATTCATACCACATCCACACGGTCGTGGGGATGACCTCTCCCCGACCATCCAAGGTGACCGCTGCCAGTTGACACGCAGTGCTGGGAAAAATGGCCTTGTGCCTGTCTGGACACATTGGCCACACACACATACTCGCACACCAGTCACACCGTAGCACTGTCATCACCGGGCAAACCCTGCCCCTGCAAACCGGTGTCCAGTCACCGTAAAGACTTCTGCATTCCTGACCGTGTGCAGTCCAATGTTGCTGTGACATCAGTGAGGGTAACACACATGTCCCACGGTCTGGGTCCGTGAAAAGAAAAAAAATATTGGACCATGCCATTGTCCACCATTGGAAACCCTTACAGGTGCACGGCACATGCCTCTGTGCACGTCGCCCAAAATAAAACATGTTCAGACCCTGAGCTGCACTCGTGGTGCCATTGTCCTCGGGACAGTCACTTGCCCTCCCGTGGTCCATGCCTCGTGCCCAGGGATCTGCTCCGCAGGTGTCGTGGCGATGACTCGGGTGGGGCATCCCGTGGCGGTTCATCCCCTGGGCTGTTGCTCTTGGATATGGATCTAAATGTTGCCTGCATCCCCTCCAAGGCAATGGCAATGCGGGTCAGCACACCATATGTTTCCGCCTGCATCTGCCTCTGACTGGCGTTGTGTTGGCGCTGCAGCCGCCTGCTCTGGCGTCCCTCAAACTGGATGGTGGCAGTGTTGGCCTGCACGATTCCGCCCAGGCTCCTAACCTCGGTCATGATCCCTGCTGCTATTGCTTGCAGTTGCTCAATGGACGTGGTGTTGCGTTGCTGGGTCACCTGCATGTCTATGGCTGATCCATGGTCCTCGGATGTTGGTGGACCCCCTGCTATCATGTGCTGATACATGGCATCCAGGCTCTGTGACTGGTCACACAGGCATGTGGCCATGGCTGCACAGTTAGCATTGACCTCCTGCATGCAGTCACAGATGGCCTTTGTGTGTTCAGCCTGCTATTTGAGGCACTGCTGCATTGTGGCTGCGGTGCCCTGCACAACCAGTGTGTGCCTTCTCCGAGGACCCGACGAAGGAGACTATGCTGTCACACGGTGGAGGTCGATGGCAATGTCTGCCATGTACTGTGTCTGGCGGGCGTGTTCCCTCTCCAGCCCTTCTTGGACTGATCCGGTTCCAGACCTGTTCTTGCTCAGGGCCTTCCTGGGAGTTGCAGTCGGTTGTGTCCCTCTGGCCGGTGTGTTCCTTGAAGGTGTCCCTCTTGCCGGGGTGGCCCTCGGGGGGTTCCCCTGATGGGCGTCAATGTCGTTATGAGGTCTGCGACTTCCACCGTCTCAGAGGGTCCGGCGCAGAGGGTCACCTCCTCATCGAGGTACAGGAAGTCCTCCTATTGGATGTCCACAGGCTCCTCCACGACGATGGACATGTTGTTGCTTGCCTAACGTGGGTCGTCCAGAGGCAGCTTTTCCAGCTTTTCCCTGACACGCCGACGCATGTCATTAATTTTCTTCTGCATCCCCTTCCATGTTCGAGTTTCGTGTCCGAGGGTGTTCAGCTCCAGGGTCACCTTCTGCAGGATTTCAAGTTTCCTGGCCTTGCTTGTCCTCCCGCTCTGTGCTCCGTGGAGGTACGTATCATACTTCCCAATGGCGGTGGTCAGGATCTCCCTCTCATCCACGGAGTGCGCTTCTCCTTCTCACTGTCACTGTTTGACATCGTCTGCACTAGGGAACACAAGCTGGCGTACTGTGCGTTGGACGTGCGTCTCGCTGGGCGTACTTTATGTTCACAGCGTACACGGTGATCCGGCGTAGCTTAGGCACTTGTGCCGGCGTGGTTGTGTGCAGGCGCAGGGGGTGCTGTGCATGCGTCCACATCACGGCGCATGCGCAGTTCGTGATACGCCGGATGTAAAGCAGGGTTAAGAACAGGGAGGAATGCTCAAACCAAGGGGAAGCTGATTTGTTTTTGAAGCTGACAACTAGTACCAGTATAAACAAAAGTATTAAAGCCCAACTCCAGGAAAATGAAAAAATCCACCCATGCAGTCCCACAATGCAAGGGTGAATTGCTCATTATGCCTAGGGGTTTACCTTGCACCCCTGTTGAGGCCAGTGTTCTATTAGAATACTGCTACCTATCAGAAAATGTAACAGAAGTGACGTTCTTAGCAAAAAATGCTTACTGCGCATACGCCATGTGTTCCAACATGGCCGCTTTGTGCTCCAATAGGTTTCCTTATCTGACAGAACACGAAGGCAGCAGCGGACATCTTGTTATACCCAGGCAAGTCTTCACTTTTACACTTATTTTAGCCGTAAACTCACCTTATATACTGAAATATAGTAGTTTTAAATCTGTGACACTGTTTTGATGTTGCATTTAAAAAGCAGCAACAAGCCTGCAGTTTGAAGGTGGTGACGGCCATCTTGGTACACACCACACTGCTCAGCACCATACTGAAAGTCATTTGGCGCCGAGGGACATTTTTCAACATCCACTCTTGGTCGTGGTGAAATAGTCTATGTCAGTATATAATATGAGCTTACTGCTAAAATAAGTGTGAAATTCAAGACTTGCCTGGGTGTAACAAGGTGCCGCTGCTGCCTTTGTGTTCTGTCAGATTAGGAAACCTATTGAAACGCATAGCAGCCATGTTGGAATGCATAGTGCATGCACAATAAGCAATTTTGTTTGCAACGTCACTTCAGTTGCATTATCTGATGGGTAGCAGTATTCTAAAAGGACACTGGCTCCAGCCCCCTCCCCCTCTGCCCAGATCTCTGGTCTGTGGGCACAGCCTTGGCATCATCACGTACGATACAGGACCTTTTCACACTGTGTTATATATTAGGAGGCTGAACTGCAGATTACAGAGACAGCTGCAGGGGATTGGTTGAGGCCCTGGAGGGAGCCTGCTATGAAGAGGAATGAGAGAAATATTTACACTCAAAGCCCCTGTTCCTAGACAAAACACACGTTTACCCCTTGCAGTGGGGGTGGGGTCGCCCATTGCAAGGGTGGATATTTACGTTTATCTGGAGTTGATACAATGACATGGCTAGACAAAAGTCTGCTGTGTAATCCTAGGTGAACCTAAAATTCTTCTCAGTAAAGATATAATGGGGAGGCTATAATCAATAATAAATGCTATGTACTCCATAAGTGAGGCTGGCAAAGTATTTATATAGTGATGTCCATTTTGTTTTAGAAAAAGTCCATGAAGAAATTGATCAAGTAATTGGAAGGGATAGAAAACCAACAATGGCGGATATCATGGAAATGCCATATACCAATGCTGTGATCCATGAAATACAGCGCTTTAGTGATATTGTTCCTTTAGCCTTTCCTCACATGACCTACAGAGACATGGAAATCCATGGATGTTTCATTCCAAAGGTAATCTTAAATTGTATATTATAAATGCTTTACAACTTACATTTTTTTATATAGCATGTCCTACAGGTATGTAACTAGGACTGTGAAGGAACCAATGCACACTTGAGCAGCCCAAGGTAAAAAATAATGCGTCTTGTGTAGCATGTCATGGTGAATAGTGGGTGTGACCAATTCAAACTAACAGTGGGAGGAGCTGACAGAGGTATAGAAAAATACATTCAAATTAAAATTCTTAGGAAAGGAATGTTCATAAATGTTTCCATTCATTAGTGGGATGCAGGCCAACAATGCACACATATGTCACCATCATAATACTCACATAATACTCCTAATTACTCCTACAACTGACAGTCTCACTTCATCTAACTTTTTCTTTGTCTAACTTTATCTGAGACTACTTTAAAGTGGAGCTTCACCCAAAAGGGAAAGCTCCACTTGTTTGAGCGGGTACCTTGAGCGGGTACCTTGTTTTGACAGTTCCTGCTCCCACTTCCGGGTGATCTCGCCACGGCAAACTTAAAAAATCGGTTTGGGTGAAGACGCCGCTGGATTCGTGGACAGATAAGTATCCTAATATTAAGAGTCAGCAGGTACAGTATTTGTAGCTGCTGACTTTTATTTATTTTTTTATCTAAAGGAACCTGTAGCCCCGCTTTAACCACTTCAGCGCCGGAAGGATTTACCCCCTTAATGACCAAGCCATTTTTTGTGATACGACACTGTGTTGATTTAACTGACAATTGCGTGGTTGTGTGACGTTGTACCCAAACAAAATTGATGGCCTTTTTTTTCCCCACAAATAGAGCTTTCTTTTGGTGGTATTTGATCACCTCTGTAGTTTTTATTTTTTGTGCTATAAACAAAAACAGACTGATAATTTTGAAAAAAAATAAACTTTTTGCTATAATAAATATCCCCAAAAAATGTAAAAAAAAAAGATTTCTTCATCAGTTTGGGCCAATATGTATTCTGCTACATACTGTATTTGTAGTATAAAGAAAAAAATCGCAATAAGCGTATATTAATTGGTTTGTGTAAAATGTATATTGTGTACAAAATAGGGGATAGATTTATGGCATTTTAATTATCATTTTTTTAACTAGTAATGGCGATGATCAGTGATTTTTGGCAGGACTTTAACATTGCAGTGGACAGATCTGACTTTTTTGTGACCATTGACATTTATACAGTGATCAGTGCTATAAAAATGCACTGATTACTGTATAAATGACACTGGCAGGGGACACTAGGGGCCTATAAAGGGGTTAAGTGTGTCCTAGGGAGGTGGGGCGAGTGTACTGACTGGGAGTACAGAGAGATCGCTGTTCCTTATCACTACGAACAGACATTCTCACTGTACACCCCTGTCAGACCAGGGATCTGCTTTGTTTACACAGGCAGATCCCGTTCGGCCTCTCTGTGGAGCAATTGCGGGTGGCTGGCGGGCATGCGCAGCAGCTCCGGCGCCCTGCGCAACCCCACTGTAACGAATACAAAAAGTGCTGTACCGGTAAGCAGTAGAGCCGCAATAGAGCCACCCTGCCACAATATTACTGGAGCGGCTGGTTGGCATGTGGTAAAGAAGAACATCTTTTTTAACAGCAGCTGTTCAAACAATAAACACCTTGGTCAGGAGTGGTAGAGGTGGGGAGTGAGGGAAGTTGAGGGGGGGGGGGGGTGGAGGGGAAAGTGAGAGGAAAGAGAGAGAGATGTGGGAGAAAAAGGAGCGCAAGGGAGGGATGTTGAGGGGGGAGTGAATTTCTCAGAGTACAGAATGTTCAACTACCTACTAATTATGGACTTGCCCAAGGCTCAGTTCCTCTCGGACGTAAGCAGGCCGTAAATGATTTGAATTTTGACCCGTTCAGCAGTGACGAGCCAAGCTTTGATCGATCAACTTGGGTACAACAGCATCTTGGATTTTACATGAAATTATTGCTAGCGGCTAGCAGTAATCACTGTGTTCTCCCAGTGGATGGCTCCCCCTGCATGGAAAACACAATGGCTCCACAGGAGGGTTTCCTCCATTAACACTGACTGTGGTTGCAGGAAAGAAAATCACTCCATCTATGGCCAGCTTTAGTCACAAAGCTTAAATTCACCCATGATCAGGCAACATAAACGCAGCTAGCATCTCAGCTTAGTCAACTGCAGGGATTATTTTCTGCTAGAATTGCATTGTCACTGACACTGTCTGTTAAAATTGTACTGTTCAATAACGCCACATACCGTACAACTTACCCTCTTTCCCCCTGCTTAATGGTATTTTTTTAATGTCATTTTGCATTCATGCGTGTCTCCAAGGGCAGTGCCCGGCACCCCGTGTACTTTGTGAATCCCTTGCCTGTTAGAATTGAATATGGGCAGAATTATTTTTCCAGATTCGCCCCAAGTTTACAATTTTCAGACTTGATGAGTACCACAAATGGTCAAAAACTGAACCCATTCATATTCACTAACCTCTAACTGCAGACTTTTGTTAGTGTAGCACTACCCCTGTAGGAGCTGCTGGTTTAATTTTGGGTTTGCACGTTACCTTTGTAGCTTTGTTGTCAGGGTGGGAAAGTCCATAATAAATGCAATGTCCAGACAGATGTAAAACCTCCAACAGTTAGGCTTTATTTCTTTTTACTTGGTAACTTGAAATAGAGGAAGCAGGAAGGAAAAGAGCATGGGAAGGATCAGGCACACGGTACAGAATAAATCAGTCTCCACTCTCAGCTATTAAGTGGATATTGCTCACCCAGATAGTCCCCCTCGCATGTCCAGACGGTCTCTGCCACAGACCTCTTGGAATGAACTTGGTCTCTGCCACAGACGTTTGAATGTATTTGGTCCCTGCCACAGACCTTTGAATGTATTTGGATGCATCCAGGAATCCTCTGCCACAGGATTTCAAAGTCCCAAGCCTCCAGCCAAGCAGGAAGAGAGCCTTCAAGCCGGAACCAACAGACTGCAGGGCTTTCAATAATTGATCGGGTCACCAGGCCTCATCCGAGACACTAGCACTTTGCCGGTCTCCTCCAGGGCAGGTCCTCCCCAGGTTTCCTTCATCAAGATAGCCTCTTCCCATGTGGGCAGACAGCTGGGGATCCTCCTTTAGGATTGTAGGCCCCAGCCAGCTTAGCTGGACCTGCTCTATAGTAGAAGCACTCCGGGCCAACGTGGCCCCAAAGTCGGGGTCACACACGCGCACCCCTCACGCCAGGAGGGCCACGAGGCGAGGAAGAACCCAGAACAATGGCACCTGTCTCTTAAGTAACCCTCCCCAGCATGCACAGTGGGGTCACCACTCCACTGCCGAGAAGGGACACCCAACACACCATGGTACACCTGTGTTCCAACATAAGGCCAGGGTGGCAATACCACCTGCAGACAACAAGGGAAACTACCAAGTAGTTCCACAGCCAGAACAGAGGCGAATTTGGGTTAATCAAACAGGTCTGGGCCCAAATACTGGCCCAGACTTCCGCTAAATTTAAAATAGCGTCCCCTAGAATTGGGGTGGGCGCTACATTAATATATACACCTGTAGCAGGTTAGGTGAAATAATTATTCCAAATCTGCTTGTTGTTTTGTTTTTTAAGGGAACTACTATCTTCACCAACTTATCCTCTGTGCTGAAAGATAAGCAGGTCTGGGAAAAGCCATACCAGTTTTCTCCAAAGCATTTCCTTGATGAAAATGGCAAGTTTGTAAAGCGAGAGGCCTTCATTCCATTTTCAGCAGGTACTGTATACATTAAACAGGGCTAATTGTTTTACTTTATGCTGGGATTACAAAGATATGATTTGTGAGAATTATTGGGGGACCAGTAAACGTATGTGCACTTCCACAAGTCATGAATGAATCATACTATAATTAACCAGTTAGAATTTTTTTTAGCTCCCAAATTCTCTAAAGATAATGGCTTATTTCATATCATGTTATCTGCAATGTTAATGCATTTGAATCTCAATATTTAATTAAAAAACGTATGCACATCAAAAGCGCAATGGCAGGGGAAATCTGCTTAGATCCAGGGGTACTACACACTAACAAGTGTTAGAAGCAGCCTATTGTGCTATGTACATAGTGATCCACTACTGTATTTTAACCCTGCCTAATAAAGCAGGTGTTTAAAATGCATTCTAATGAAAGAAAATAATCTAGCAAAATAGGCAGCATCTTCCTAATGCCACTTTTTTTGCAGAAATGTTTTATAAAATTGTCTGTACCACTACCACATCGATCATGTGAGCTTTTATATTATGTAAAAAGTAAAAAAAGATATAACCAGCAATACTATCCCTGTTGTAATTTTATTTATTTTTTGCAGGTCGACGGGCTTGTCTGGGAGAACAGCTAGCCAGAATGGAACTTTTCCTTTTCTTTACAACTCTCCTACAGCAATTTACTTTTGAGATACCAAATAATCTGCCTCGTCCAAGAGATGATCCTATCTATGCATTTATACAGTTTCCACACCCTTACACGATCTGTGCTTTATCAAGAGTATAAAACTCTGTAATATACAGTAAAACAGGTTACAATAATTGTACCTTAGCTCTTAACTCCTGCTCAACAAGCAATCATATTCAAAAAACATTTCATTATTTTGTGGGGGTAAGGTTTATTTTTACTGGTGACTCATTAAAACTCAAGTTACACTTGTGATAGGCTGTGTTTTTAGCTAAACCATTTGTTTTACTGGCCTGGGCACATTTTCCACATTGTTTGTACAACAGCATCAGGCAGCCAATTCATTTAAAAGGGTTGCCCTACGCTCAATGAATGTGTTAAAGAAGCTCTTGCACCTTTTTCAGGTGCAGAGCTCGACACATTTTTTACTGCATGTTTCTGCGTATGCAGAACATGCAGATGTGAATGCCGCCTAAAGGTTATATGGGATGTTTGGAGAGATCTTTCTATTGGTGATAGACACTGACGGTAGGAAGAATTAATTGCAGGTTAGTGTAATAGATTTTTTGTACTCACTGTAAATTCCTTTTCCCAAAGTAGATGCTTTGATGATAATAAGCAACCTAGATAATAAGCAACCTGTTTTAAAACAAACAGACAAGAAGGCGCATGCACCTAGTGCATTACCAAAAACATGTATTAGCGATATAAAAAAACTAATACAAATGGATACTCAAAAAGTAGCAATGAAACACAAGATACCATACAGCGCAGATGCACATACTCCAATTAGACCATGTAGGGGTATCAAGCAGATGCGTTTTGGGGGCATACCCCCTTCCTCAGAGCAAGGTTACCCTAGCTCTTGGGTAGCCTATTTCTAAGTAAGGGGGTACTCCCCTGAAACACATCAGCTTGACACCCCTAGCAGTTTTTTTTAATATAGATTATGAATGTTTTTGATAATGCAGTAGGTGCGTGTGCCTTCTTTGTTGTCTATTTGTTTTGTAGCATTCACATTGGATTACCCCGTCTGAGTAGGGTTGCATCCACCAAGCATTTGGATTTGCTGTTGTTCACTTCATCCAACTACAAAGGACCTCATAGTGCTGGAAGTGACTGTTTGTTAGGGTTATACTTTCACCCACAGGAGAAACGGAACACTAGGCACATAGAAAACTGCCTTGAGACTATAACACTTCCCATTTCAAATCTTCTTAGTTATAGTAAGCAATCCAAAGAGAAAGCACAGACATATGAGAGCTGTGTCCATCGATTACAAAAATTATATTTTCTCTATCATTCATTGGGGAACACAGCCTTGATGAAAAGACCATACAAAAGGAATCCAAACTGAGGGGTGGGCAATGGCACATCTAAAAATGCAGGTGGACCAGCCCAACAAAATAACTCAAAACAAAAAGGAATCAGGAGCATTTTTAGAACTTAGAGAATGTATAAACAGAAGAACAATCTCAGTCTTAGGCCGCGTACACACGATGAGACATGTCCGCTCAAACATGTCCGACGGACCATTTGCAGCGGACATATCTCATCGGATTTTGGTCCGATTGCGTGTACACATAATCGGACGAAAATCCCCTCGGGCTGAAAAAGCGGTGACGTAACGTTGGCGCCGCCACGTCACCACTCCAGGAAGTAAAATACTTCCACGCATGCGTCTAATCCATTCGACGCATGTGCGGACAGTTCTGTCCACTGGTTAGTGTACTAACCAGCAGACATATCCGACGGACATGTCTCCGGCGGACAAATTTCAAAGCATGCTTTGAAATTTGTCCGATGGGAAAACATGTCCGCTAGCCCGTACACACGATCGGAGATGTCTGCTGAAACGGTCTGTCGGACCAGTTTCAGCAGATAAATTGATCGTGTGTACGCGGCCTCACAGATAGACTTTAGGATTTTCCATGATGAAAAAGGGAAAAGTCCTGGAAGTCACACATCTCTGCAAAACCCTGTAAGAAGGTGTATGACAGCCTCAGCCTGGGCTCCAACCAGGCCATGCCCCCAATGCGTTTCACTCCACCCACGAAAATTAGTCATGGGAATCCCCATGACTAAACTCTGTGGACGGAGTAAAACGCATTGCAATCATGGCCTGGGCTGAGGCTGTCATACATTCTCTTACAGGGTTTTGCAAAGATGTGCGACTTCCAGGACTTTTCCCTTTCCCATTAGATGTCTAGAGCTGGGAGGAGCTCTGTTCTTCTCTGCATCCCAAGCGGTTGCTACATAAGAGGACCCTGTGGAACCTTAAGTGGCATCTGTAAATTTAGTTAAACTCTCCATGATGTTATACTGGAAAAAGCAAAAAAATATTAAAATCCAAAATCGAAGGCTACACTCGCATCTAATGGTGTTACATACTGTAGTTAGTCAGTTTGAAAAAAGACACACGTCCATCTAGTTCAACCAATAAAGGAGTTGCAGTATGGGTCTATATTCATATATAACTTTAGTTATTGATTTACAAGAAACTTAGTAATAGTTTTATAAGTAATCACTTCTATCTATAATACAACATGCTTAGTGCATGAGACATATGCTTCATTATGCTATGGGAAGTTGGGAACCTTTTGACCTTTTTTCTTTTCATCAGTTGTAGCCATTGTTTTCCCTGCCATATAAATATGACTGGGAGGCCTGGGCCAGTTGGAGTTTGATTCAGGACTAAAGAAGAGAAAGTCTGAATCAAGTTGAGTGTCACCTCCAAGTATCTCATTTCTAATGAGATTGTGACTCACCTGGATTGAATATGCTGTATTTATCTGTATTTTATAATCTATAATGCATCTTTAATCAAAGCTAAGTAAACCTTTTTTATTGCTGAGTGGTGTTTAAAATCATTGTACTCGCTTTCACAAATCTGAAGGGTAAATATATGAATGAACCTGTCAATAAATTATTAAATATAACACAGAATGTAACATCTTTTTACAGGGGTAAAAAAAAAAAAAAAAATCTATACCCAAAGTTAATCCAGAAGAAGGCAACCCCTCCCCAGAAAAGTATGATCCAATTTGCTCCATCAGGGGAAAAAAATTCTTCCTGATCCCCCAAAAGGCAATTGGATATTCTCTGTATTAACTCTACCTATACAGTGCCATGAAAAAGTATTCATACCCCTCAAAATATTTCCCCTTTTTGTCATGTTACAACCAAAAACGTAAATGTATTTAATTGTGATTTTATGTGATAGACCAACACAAAGTGGCACATAATTGTGAAGTGAAGGAAATGCTAAATGTTTTTCATTTTTATTTTTTTACAAATAAATATCTGAAATTAGGTCCATTTAAACCAATTGAATTCAGAAGTCACCTAATTAGTAAATAGAGATCACCTGTGTGTAACTTAAAGGGTTTGTAAAGGTGAAAAATATTTTTCCTAAATAGCTTCCTTTACCTCATTCTTCGATTTTGCTTTTAAATGTCCTTATTTCTTCTAAGAAATCCTCACTTCCTGTTCTTCTGTCTGTAACTCCACACAGTAATGCAAGGCTTTCTCCGTGGTGTAGAGTATCATGCTCACCCCTAGATATGTGCATTCCCGTTCGTACGAATGTTATTTTCGTACGAAAATGTTCATTTTCGTACCCGCGGGATAATGTGTACATACAAAAACGGTAAAGCACCAAAATACGAAAACGACGGGCTAACGGATGAGCCGCATAACGAACGACCACAAATACGAACGAACGATCCGACGGGAAAAAACGACAAAACAAAAATGGCAAAATAACGAAAATGAAATCTGTATCAAGAGGTTTGCATTGTGTATTTTGTTTGAATCCGTTTTGTGTTCGTTTTCAGTTGTATGTTCATTGTTCAATGACATCTATAACAAAAGAATTTCATTATGTATATTGAATGAATTCCTTTTTCTGTTTTCTGTGTATTCAAAATACTGAAGGCAAATTTTTTGTTATAGGTGTCATATCAACATACGAAAATAACAAAAGAAACGTGTTCAAATGCAAATCTTTTGTTTATGTTTTTTTTAATGGCCAGAGAGTTAGGCTGGCCATACATGATACAATTTTCTGTGCAATTTTCTTTAGATTTACCTTCAACTATGTAGTAACATGCATACAATTGAAAGTGTTGTTTAGTTTGACCTCATATATGGTTTTTGGTAAATCTAAAAGAAAATTGTACAAGAAAATTGAACATGTATGGCCAGCCTCAGTGACTGAAAGCAGCTCCTCTTTTGTGCAGAATAGTGAGTACACTTGTACAGTAAAGCCTAATAAACTTTTCTGTGGATTTTCATCTGAAGGGAGATCAGTTGGCCAGACTTCTGAACCCAAAAATGGTTTTCTGATGCAGTTTAAAAACGAACACATTTTCTGAGAATGATCGGAAAACGATCGTTTTTATGTTTGTTGTTAAAATAGTCTGACCAAGTGTATGGGGCTTAACAATAGTATTATAAAGTGCTATCAATTCAAACCAGTGAAAAAATGCTATAAACTCAGATGAAAAAATTCCCTCAATAAATACAAGTGTTCAATGTTATACAATGTATACAAAATATATAAAAAATTCAAAACGTCGCTGGAAAATGTGCCCAAAAAATATTTATCAATTGAAATAAATAAGATTAAAAAAACACCTCAAATTACTATTTTCCTCAAACCTTCTTGATGACGCAAGGTTGATTGCGAAACGCGCAGAGGCTTCTGGGTAGCACGTTGGGCGGAAGTACGTCACATGTCTTCCCCTGCCGCTGAACTGCAAGGAAACGGGGGTGTGGAGCGCACGCCAACTGAGGAGGATTCACACACTGGCGTGCGGCTTCGGCTCTCGGTACTGCTATTAGGACTGGGTGCCGGTCTGGAGGCACTACAATCTGTGAGTGAGCCTTTGTCTTTTATAATTTTTTAATAAATCGGTTTTGGCATTACTGTGGCTTTTATGATGAATCCCTTGTTTTTGAGATACTAAGGCACTATCAGGAACCTTGTGAACACAAGGGAGAAGGAGGATTGCGCTAGTGGCTGTGAGGAAAATAGTAATTTGAGGCGTTTTTTAAATCTGGGTCTGGTGAGTGTCCATTCTAGCAGTTGGTGACGGTGGCACGATTTAAGTGGTGAAAGAATAACTGCACGTTTGTTCATTCATTCACAACAAGGAGCACTAAGAGTATTGGATTCTCTCATCCTTATTTAACACCTTCAATACAGTGCACTTAAACCCCCTTCTTACCCAGACCGCTTTTCAGCTTTCGGTGCTCTCACACTTTGAATGACAATTACACAGTCATGCAACACTGTACCCAAAAAAAAATTTCGTCCCTTTTTTCACACAAATAGAGCTTTCTTTTGGTGGTATTTAATCACTCGTGGGTTTTTTATTTTTTGCGCTATAAATAAAAAAAGACGGAAAATTTTGTGAAAAAATTTCCTTTTTCTTTGTTTCTGTCATAAAATTTAGCAAATTAGTAATTTTTCTTCATAAACGGGTGACAGGGCAGGTCACTGGTGGGTGACGGGTGACAGGGTAGGTCACAGATGGGTGATGGTGACAGGGCACGGTCACTGGTGGGTGACGGTTGCACCGCCGATGGCAGTCTATTTATGTGCAGGTGCACTTTATGGGTGACTGGTGACAATTGGGGGGGGGGGCAAAGGGACAGATGTGGTGTTTGTGCAGACACTACAGTAACACAGAACTGTAACTCACTGCTTCTAGCTCTTTTCTCCTCACACTGGAAACGATGTGTGAGGGGAGAAGAGCTGGTAACAGTTAGTTACAGCTCTTTGTTTACACTTAGTGATCAGGCTGTGAATGGAACACAACTGATCATGTGGTACACAGCTGATCACGTGGTACACAGCCCTGACCAATGGCTGTGTACCATTGTCGGTGACGATCAGTGTTCCCGGGAACACGCTGCCACCGACGGGCACGTGCATTATGGGGGTGTTTCTAATGCGTGATCAGCCGTGACTTCATCACGGCCGATCACGTGGTTAACAGCGCATCCGCGCGGCTGTTCACCCCTGTCGGTAACGAGTGGTGTCTCCGTGACACGCCACTACCGACAGTACAGGGATGCGCGATCGTGTGCATTCCCTATTTAAGTGACTGGACGTCATATGACGTGCAGTCAGGAGATTGGAGTCCTCTGCTCGCCGTCATTTGACGGTGGGCGGTGGACAAGTGGTTAAATTAGAATTTATTTGGTTCCCTTTATTTATTTCAATAAAAAAAAATATTTGTGGCTCAATTTCCAGAGCCATTTAGAATTTTTAATATATGTTGTATACATTGGAGAACATTGAACACTTGTATTTATTGAGGGGGTTTTTTCATCTGAGTTTATAGCATTTTTTCACTGGTTGGAAGTGATAGCACATTAATATTATTATTATTATAAATTCCTTTTACTAGGATTGGCGCAGTAACATGTTTTTTGCTTATATTTTTTACACTTGTTAAGTGTACACAGTCTTGCACCAGTGACACTTTATATATTTGCATATTTTCTCTTATCGTCTATGAACGGACAAAGATCCTTAAATCTTGACAAGTGGGACGTCCCCAAGCAGCGTCAAAAACGAGGGGTGGTAACAGTATCAGTAAAACCAATTAACTTCAACCCAAAACAAGCAGAGCTCCTTAACGGAGGAGCTGCAACTTTAAACAACCGCCTGCAAAACCTTGTGGCTGAAGCAAGCATCAGAAGATGCACTCACATCAATCTTGTAAAATTTGGAAAAAATTTGAACAGACGACCAAGTCGCCACCTTGCAAACCTGTGAGACAGACACTTGATGTCAGAAAACCCAGGAATCACCAATTGCCCTGGTCGAAAGTACGGTAATCGGAAAGGGGATGCCCGCCCCCTAAGAGCATAGGCCTGTATCCACCAAGAAATGGTGGCTGACGAGACTGCTAGGCCCTATTGTGGACCAGACACCAACACAAAAAGTGAGTTGGATCTCCGAAACAGAGCCGTAGTAGACAGGTACACCCGCAAATCACGTACCACATCTAAAGTATGAAGCGCAACTGCCTTAGGATGCGCCGGCCGAGGACATATAAGGATGGAAGTACAATGTCCTCATTCAGGTGAAAGGGCAAAACCACCTTCAGAAGAAAGGAAGGTCGCGGGCGCACCACCGCCTCATCCTTATGGAGGATCAAATATGGCGACTTGCAAGACAAGGCCGCCAGCTCAGAAACCCTTCTGACAGAAGTAGTGGCCACCAAAAAGGCAACCTTCTGACATAGTGTCAAGAGAGGAATCTCTCTGATGTTTTTCAAAGGGAGGTTCCTGAAGAACCGAGAGCACCAGAGTCAATACCCATGGGGGAAGAGGTGGTTCAAGAGCAGGAAGTGTATGACGATCCCCCTGCACAAAGGTATCCACCAGAGAATGGGCCACCAAAGGCTGCTGAAAGAACACAGCCAAGGCTGAAATATGCCCCTTAATGGTGCTTAAGGCAAGTTCTGATCCACTCCGCGTTTTACAGCGTTGTAAAAACAGTAGGACCCTGGACACTGGGTTCGTCCGTGGACGCCACCCCACCTCTTCGCACAAAGAGATGTAGGCCTTCCAGGTGCGATAGTAGATCTTCCTGGAAGAAGACTTTCGTGCCCTCAACATGAGATGACCGAGTCGGAAAGATCTTGGTTCCTTAGTACCTGGCTTTCAATCGTCACACTGTTAAAGCCAATGACTGTAAAGCAGAATAAAGTGTGGAACCCTGAGACAGAAGGTCCTCCCGCATTGGCAGTCGCCAGGGTGCATCCGCCACCAGGCGCACGGGATTGGCGTACCAAGGACACCAAGGCCAATCTGGAGCAATTAGAATCATCAGGATCCCCTCGGCCTCCACTCTGCGGAGCAGCCGAGGAAGCAACTTCAATAGGGAAAATGCATAAATTAGCCGATACTGACCCCACGGGGCCACCAACGCTTCTGACGTGTCTGTCCAGGAATATCTGGACCTGACCACAAACCTCGACACCTTGCGGTTGAGACGAGAGGCCAGGAGATCCACGTCTGGTGTGCCACACCTCCTGCAAAGGAGTTCAAACACCTCCGGATGCAATGACCATTCCCCCTGGTCCAGCATCTGACAACTCAGGAAGTCTGCCTGCCAGTTTTCTACACCCGGAATGTAGACGGCCGACAGAGCTGGCACGTTTCCTTCTGCCCACCTTAGGATGTGAGCGACCTCTGATGCTGCAGCCGAGGTCTGTGTTCTCCCTAATGGTTGTTATAAGCCACCGCCGTGGCATTGTCCAACTGAATCCTGAATGAGCGACCTGCAACCTCCTTGATCACGAGGAGAGGCATAGTCTGATCACCCGAAGTTCCAGGACATTGATCGGCAGACAGGATTCTTCTAGAGTCCATCGACTCTGGGCCGACTGGACCCCCCAGACACCTCCCCAACTCGTGAGGCTGGTGTCCATCATAATCACGTCCACGGGAAGGGAAGGAACAACTTCCCACACCGAAGAGTCTGGGATCTCAGCCACCAGAGAGAGACTCTGACTAGGTGGCCTACCTGAGTCTGATGATCCAGAGACAATGGAGATTTGTTCAATTTGAACAGGGTCTCCCTCTGCAATACCCGCGTGTAGAACTGGCAAATGGTACCGCCTCGAAGGAGGCTACCATCAGGCCCAGGACTCGCATTCAAAAACAGAGGGATGCAACAACTTCACTGCAGACAGAAGAGTCTACAATTTTTCCAGGGGAAGAAAGACTTTCGCTTCCGAGGAGTCCAGAATCAACCCTAGGTACTCCAAACACTGAGTCGGTACCAGGACCGAATTCTGAATGTTTAACACCCACCCAAATTCCTGGAGGGTCTGGCTGGCTATAGACACATCCTCCTCTAATTCTGAGCCAGAAGCTGCTCTCAGAAAAAGAACGTCTAAGTAGCCCATGATGGCAATGCCTTGCTATCACAGCAAAGCTAGAATCGGTGCGAGCACCTTGGTGAAAACTCTTGGTGCTGACGCTAGGCCAAAGGGAAGGGCCACAAACCGATAGTGGTCCTCCCTAATCGCAAAAAACCTCTGGTGACTTGCGCAAATAGGGACATGCAAGTAAGCGTCCTTGATGTCCAAGGACGCCACAATGTCCTTCGGATGAAGCGCAGCTACCACCGAGCGAATGGATTCCATGTGTAACTTCCTCACTCTCACAAAGGCATTTAGGGCTTTTAGGTCCAAGATTGGACGAACCCCGTCCTTCTTCGGGACCACAAACAGATTCAAATAAAATCCCTGAAACCTCTCGTCCTGCGGAATGGGTAAAATTACCCCTCAACTTAGCAAGTCATGCACTGTCCCTAGCAGGGCAGACCGACGAGCCGGAAAGGAGAGGGAGACTTGAGGGAAAGAATCTGTTCGGTGGATAGGAAAGAAACTTTATTGTACCCCAAAGAAGACCACCACTGGTCGGAGAGCAGGGAGGTCTAATGAGCTGTGAACCTGCAAAGCTGTCCCCCCACCCACGAGTCGGGCAGGGCAAGGCTTCATGCATTGGTGGGTTTGGATGGCGGTTTGTTCGGCTTATGCACCCAGGGATGTTTCAGTCCCCCAGCTGAGCCCTAATCAGACTGGGAGTGTTTACCCGTGGGCCCTGACTGACGAAAATACCACTCCTGAGTGGGGAACGAAAGACCTGGCTTACAGCGTGGCTCCTTTCCCTTGGTGGAATCTTACCCCCAGTGACATCCTAGATAATGTCATCCAGCGAAGTACCAAAAAGCCTCCCACCCTTGAAAGCTAAATCAGCCAGAGTTTTTTTGGATGCTTGGTTAGCAGACCAGCATTTTAGCCAAACAGGTGGTGCAAAACCACCACCGAAACAGAGGCTCTGGACACCAAGAGCCAGCATCTAGTGCAGCATCACAGACATATACAAGGCCCTGTACCAACTGGTCAGCCGGTCGCATAAATTCAGGAGGGAGCTGGTGCTCCTCCACAGTCTAGTGCAAAACATTTGCCCATACAGTGAGGTGTCTGAGACACCAAGGTTGCAGCCATATTAGGCCACAATGCAGACCCCAGCATGATAAACATGGAGCGGGTCAACACCTCGGACCACCTATCAGTATGGCCCTTGAAGGCAGGGGCCCCTTCTATAGTGAGAGTGGTCATCCTTTTTAACTGGGCAACCGGGGGCCACTACCGGAGGAGAAGCCCATTTTTTCAAGAGGCTCTCCTCAAAGGGGTAACGAACCGCCAGGCACTGAGGAACTACAAAGGTCTTCTGCAGCTTATCCCATTCCTTATCAATGAACATGTAAAAAAAGGACATATAAGGAAAAATCTTCACAGAGCGGTCTGATTTGTTTGACCCAAAAAAAGACAGAACCCCAGAGGATACCTTAGCTGCACTATCCAGCTTAATGGAGTCCCTTACAGCATTAACAAATGCACTGACAAGTGCCCTGTTACTGACCCAAGTGAAGAGTCCTCTTCACAAGCAAGGTCTTGGTCCACTTATAGCAACAACACAGAACCAGGGACCTGACAGTCAGGTCCTGGTCTGAGTCCGAGCAGTCCCCAGGGGATGGTGGGGGAAGGGGCACTTTTCACCCCCCCTTACGCCCACACGCCGCTCCAACAAAGCGTCCATGGGAACCACAGGTGCAGGAGCACCAGCTGCCACCTCAGGCATGTTTGGGGAAAAAGAACCAGACACTGACACCAGACACGCTCTCAGGGACCCATTCAAGACCTGAATAAAGCCCACCCTCCTTGCTGCGCTGACCGGGGGGTCACCCAGGGGACTCGCCAACCCCAGGAGGAGACAGTGTGCGTATGTAAGGAAAAAAGCTGTGAGGTAAATCGTGAGGAGAAATGGCGGCAAAACACTGCAACGTGGATGAGAAGGCTTGCTATTCCTTTCTGAGTCAAACACACCCCCACAGCAATACACAGTCCCAGACAGCCTACAGTTCCCTGGTGGGAAAAAGAGGCCCCCCACAGGTCCACCCTGGTAGCAGCAGCAGAGCAGCAGATGGAAATATGACAGAGAGCAGGGAAGGGAGGATAGGAGGACCCCAGGAATGCTCAGCCATACCAACCGGCCGAGGTGGGAAGGACTGTACTTAACCGTTCAAGCGAGGACCCACTGATGCATTCCTGATAGGCATACAACCGCATTGGAGTAGCTGTCGGCCCTGTCCACTGTGAGTGAGACAACACCACAGCCCAGTCATATGTGGACCCTAGAGCAAAAGCTCACCAGCCACCCCAGAAGTCATGGGGTATGTCGTGGCAGACCCAGCCTCTTTGCAAAGGTGTGCTCACCCTGAGGACTGAGGAGACTACAAGGATCTATACATCCAGCCTGTCTCTCAGCCGACAGTTGATAGTAGATTCTCAAAGAATAAAATAAAATAAAAAGAACATTTTCTCAGGGCGCTGGGCCCAAAGGGAGACTGACGTCCTTTTCCTTTGCTAGGCTGAAAAAAAACTGAGGCTGCATACTGCAGGGAGGAGGGTTATGTCTGGAGGGACCGCCTTCTGGGCAGGGCTGTTCAACTCTGTTAAAGTAACATGTATTTAATTATCTAACATGTTTCTGCCTAGTCCTCTCCTGTGAACAGGAACATAACCCACTTGTCAAGATTTAAGGACCTGTGTCCGTCCATGGATGATAAGAGAATATTTTTTTACCTTTACAACCCTTTTAATCTCAGTATAAATACAGCTGTTCAGTGAAGCTGAAGGTTTGTTAGAGAACTCTAGTGAACAAACAGCATCATTAAGGCCAGGGAACACATCAGACAGGTCAGGGATAAAGTTGTGGAGAAGTTTAAAGCAGGGTTAGGTTATAAAAAATATCCCAAGCATTGAACATCTCCCAGAGCACTGTTTAACCACTTAAGACCCGGACCAAAATGCAGGTAAATGACCTTGCCCCTTTTTGCGATTCGGCACTGCGTCACTTTAACTGACAATTGCGTGGTCGTGCGACGTGGCTCCCAAACAAAATTTGCGTCCTTTTCTTCCCACAAATAGAGCTTTCTTTGGGTGGTATTTGATCAACTCTGCGATTTTTATTTTTTGCGCTATATACAAAAATAGAGCGACATTTTTGAAAAAAAATCAAAATTTTTTACTTTTTGTTATAAGAAAAATCAAATAAACTAAATTTTAGTCAATCATTTAGGCCAAAATTTATTTAGCCATATGTCTTTAGTAAAAAAAAAAATCGCAATAAAAAAAAATTAGCTACCTAGTGAGAACAGCGACACTAATACAGCGATCAGAAAAATGATCGCTTAGTGACGCTGGCAATAGGGAGTGAAAGGGTTAACTTGGGTGGTGATCAAGGGGTTAAAACTTTATTAGGGGGGGGGGGTACGGGGGCTACCCTGAACTTAACACTAACTGCCTGTCACACTGACACTAAATACAGTAATCATACATGTATGATTACTGCATTCATTGACACTGTGACAGGGGGGAGGGGGGGCGATCGCAAGGGGTTAATGTGACTATGTGTAGTGTGTGTAGTGTTAGTGCAGACTTACTGTGCGATGTGATCTCTCTTCAGCGGTGGTTGAAAAAAACTGCTGAAGGAGAGATCACATCGCTTCCTCCTTCCTGTGTTTACACAGGAGGAGGAAGTGACAGGGTGGGGGGTGCGTGGATTGGCTGAGAGCGATCCGGAGGGGGCGGACAAAAACGAATAGCCGCCCCCTCATCCCGGATCGCTCTGCCAGCTACAGGGATCGCTGTATGTACGGGGGGGTCCGATCGGACCCCCGAACCCCCTCAAGGCACCAACGTATATATACGTTGATGTGCCTGTCTGTGCCATTCTGCCGACGTAAATGTACATGCGGCGGTCCTTAACCAGTTAATCAATCATTCAAAAATAGAAAGAGTATGGCAAAACTGTTGTGGGGATGCTTTTTTTCAGCAGAGACAGGGAAGCTGGTCAGAGTTGATGGGAAGATGGATAATGCCAAGTACAGGGCAATCTTATAAGAAAACCTGTTAAAGTCTGCCGGCCCGGGCTTCTCGGCTCTTCATTGGATAGATTGATAGCAGCGCAGCCATTGGCTCCTGCTGCTGTCAGTCAAATCCAATGACCCGGGCACCATGGAGTGGGGCCAAGTCTGGCATGCATGTCTATGGGCGCAAATGCTGGACTCGGGAACACGCCCGCAAGGTATCCCCCTTGGGAAAGCACTTCCCAGAGAGGGTTATCTTACGTGGGGAGGAGCCAAGACAGCCACCGAGGGACCCCAGAAGATGGTGTTCGTGGGCCACACTGTGCAAAACAAGCTGCACAGTGGAGGTAAGTATGACATGAATGAATGAAAAACGTATATAGCGCTGCACATGCAAACTAAAATACAGTGATGTGGTGATCTGAGGTGTGAAGATGGAAGAATTGTGATGATCTGAGGTGTGGAGGTTCAAATCCACTTTTGTAAAATAGATAAATAAATGCAGATCTTTTTGCAGGTCAAAAAATTTGCATTATTGTTTTTACTAGGAGCTTGTAAAGCATTGTCAGTGTATCTGTCGCTCGTACAGACAGGCAGTTACACAGTTATGCCCCGTACACACGATCACTTTTTGTGATGAAAAAAAATGACATTTTTTAAAATGTCATTTAAAATGATGGTGTGTGGGCAAAATGTCATTTTATGTCTTCTAAAAAATGACCAAAAAAAATTCGAACATGCTCGAATTTTTTATGTCATTTTTCAAAATGTCATTTTTTGTGTCATAAAAAATGATGGTGTGTGGGCAAAACTACGTAAAAAATGACGTTTTAAACCCGCACATGCCCAGAAGCAAGTTAGGAGACGGGAGGTAAAACTACCATTCATAATGGAGTAAGCACATTCATCGCGCTGTAACAGACAAAAAAGCTGGAATCGTCTTTTACTAACAAGTAACCAGCTAAAAGCAGCCTCAAGGCAAATAGAACTTCCCCTTTAGAGTGCCATCACTTTGTTCATCATTTTCCAAAAATGATGGTGTGTACGCAACGTCATTTTTGAAAATGAAGTTTGAAAAATGTCGTTTTTTTTCATGAAGAAAAATGAAATTTTTTTTTCATCACAAAAAGTGATCGTGTGTACAGGGCATTAGCCTCTCTGTATACTGCTCTAGCCTATGGACCACAGCTGGCATGAGGAAGTGAGCCGAATCCATCCTATAGTTGTCTTTGGGCCAGGTCCAGGGACACAGGTGCAGGCATGTAGACCATGGCTGAAGTATAGGTGAAGAGGCACCGCAAAAAATCTCAGTGGGTGGAGGAGTGAATGGGGAGGGGGGGCGGCAAAATGAGGCTTCGCCTAGGGTGTCAAAAATCCTTGCACCAGCCCTGTCAGCGCCCATCAAAGCAGCCTACTAGCGCCCATCAATGAATGTTTGCTTGCTTCTATTCATTCTGGAGTTGGGACAAAGACACTGTCCTCTGACTCCACTGCGCCTCTGACACTATGGGCCAGATTCAGGTAGATGGGCGAATCTTTAATCTGGAGTAACGCTTCTCATTTACGTTACTCTGGCGAAATTTTAGGAGCAAGTGCTGTTATTCATGAAGCACTTGCTCCTAAAGTTGCGGCAGCGTATTGAAAATGAGCCGGCGGAATTCAAATTGGGCGGGTACGGGGCGTGTATTATTTAAACTAAGCGCGATCCCGCGGCGAACGTACTGCGCATGCGTCGACTGTCAATGCATCCCAGTGCGCATGCTCCAAATTCTGTCAGTGAACGTCAATGACGTCAAATCCCCATTCATGGACGTTTTACGCAAGCGACGCAAATTTTTATTTTTCGACGCGATGACGACGGCTATATTTAACATAGGATACTCCACTAGGGGGCTGCTTTATCTTTACGCCGCGTATCGCTTACGGAAACGTCGGAAAGTCACTGCGTCGCGCCTGAATACGATCGTGAATTGCCGATTCCCGCTGATTAACATATTTTTTCGGCGTAAATCAGCGGGAACGCCCCCAGCGCCATTTTTAAATTAAAGTTGCGATGCGATGGCGAAATTCAATTACGCCGCTCGCATCGGAACTCCAACCTGGCGTTTCTTGTTTTCTGGTTACAGAAAACAAAAACGCCGGCTTAAAGTGACAGTTAGGCTGGAGTATCACTGATACTCCAGCCTAACTCTACCTGAATCTGGCCCTATGTGTGAATGGAGTAGCAGCTGCCTGCTGATGCTGAGACTTAAGCCTCGTACACACAATCTTATTTTCCAATGGGAATTGTGTGATGACAGGCTGTTGGCAGAAAATCCGACTGTTTGTTTTCTCCATCGATTAATTGTTGTCTGATTTTCCGCGGACAAATGTTGGATGGCAGGCTTTAAAATTTTCTGTGGACAATGGTCTGTTGTCAGATTTTACGAGCATGCATACACAAATCTGTCGGACAAAATTCCAAAGTACAAACATGCATGTTCGGAAGCAATGCTCACCAAACACAAAAGTCTGATGCCCCGTACACACGATCACTTTTTGTGATGAAAAAAAATGTAATTTTTCTTCATGAAAAAAAATGACATTTTTCAAACTTCATTTTCAAAAATGACGTTGCGTACACACCATTATTTTTGGAAAATGATGAACAAAGTGATGGCACTCTAAAGGGGAAGTTCTATTTGCCTTGAGGCTGCTTTTAGCTGGTTACTTGTTAGTAAAAGACGATTCCAGCTTTTTTGTCTGTTACAGCGTGATGAATGTGCTTACTCCATTATGAATGGTAGTTTTACCTCCCGTCTCCTAACTTGCTTCTGGGCATGTGCGGGTTTAAAACGTCATTTTTTACATAGTTTTGCCCACACACGATCATTTTTTATGACACAAAAAATGACATTTTGAAAAATGACATAAATAATTCAAGCATGTTCGAATTTTTTTTTGGTCATTTTTCAGAAGACATAAAATGACATTTTGCCCACACACAATCATTTTAAATGACATTTTTAAAAATGTCATTTTTTTTCATCACAAAAAGTGATGGTGTGTACGCGGCATTTGGCTTTGTCTGATCATGTGTAAAAGGCTTTAGTTACTTGCTGCAGAAAGAAAGGAGTACGAACACCAGTGGTGAGCGACCTATGCAGCAGTGTGCCCTAGGCGGCTGCCTAGTTTGCCTAGTGGTAGCAGCGGCCCTGGTTGGTCCCCTAAACCAAAAATATTGTTGGAAACTGCTGATCCAGGACTGATTAATTTTTATAAATGTGAGCCTATTAACGGAGTCTGTGGACAGGCGCACTCTTTGATTCATTACAAACCCTCCAGCAGCACTGAATGCAGAAAGCACGCTGGATGAAGGACAGGCCAGTAGCTCGATTGCATATTAAGCAAGTTCTGGTCAGTATTCCATCCTCAAGTTCCAGTAACCCAGTGAATGCTCTGCTGGAAAGGTCTCCAAGTCTGCTCTTGCCCCAAGATATTTCTGCACCATATAATGCAGACACTGGCGATGGTTGCTCAGACCTTGGCGCTGAAGACAAAAAACAAAAAAATTGTTCAAAAGCATCAGTCAGCCTTCCACCTTCTCCACTGTTTTTCCTCTGACTGAACGAAGCTGCAGAAACACATTGTCCAGCACTAGGAAATGGTAACCCCCCAGGGTCTGAAAAGGCGTTACACAAACTTTTCTTCAAGGCCTCCAGAAGATGTTTTATCCTCTGCTCCCTCTGTGAGGACAGGATGAGTTCTGCAACTTTACCCTTGTAACATGGATTAAGAAGGGTTGCCAGCCCTTGAAGACTGCTGCGTGTTATCCTCTACATCCATGCTTACACAATCCTCCTCTTCTTTCTGTGTTTGGCAGCCCCACAGAAATGCTATCTGTATAATGGGGGCCTTGAGAGCAAAGGAAGTCCTGCTCTTCCTCCCGCTGTTCTGCCCTGTCCATGATTCCACAAAGCATGTGCTCCAGCAGGAATACAGTGACAGCGTCACTGATACATGAATTGTCGCTGCTCACCCTCTATACGGCCTCCTCAAATGGTAACAGGACATTGCAGATTAAAGTGACAGTGGATGCACACTGGTGTGGCAAAAAGAAGCCAAGCTCCCCGACCCTGTCCTGGTGCCATACTCGCACAGGTACTCTGATGTGTGTGTAGCCGCGGCAGCATTGCCAATGTTGAGTTCCACCTGGGGGGCATGTAACAAATGAGGCGGTTGGTGGGTAGGTTGTATTCAGCTATGCATGTCCGCTAGCTGAGCACTGGTATTGTATGACCGGCGGAAATGACCACAGACTTTTCTGGTCTGATCTTGTAAATATGGATACCTGGTCATCTTGTAAGCCTGGATACTAGGGGTGTTGAAATTAATCGTAGCATCGATGCATCGAGTTTCGACTACCCACGATGCGGTTTCGATGCTACGACTTGCAATAATCGATTTTATGATGACGTCACCTGCGCGCCGCTATATGCACTTTTCTGAAAGCCGAATGCCGAAGGAAGCCATGGGCGTTAGCCGCGCCTCTTTCCCCGCCCTGCTAATGCAGCTGAAGAAGCTGTGGGCTTTAGCGTGCCTCTTTTCCCGCCCCCCTGCTGATGCAGCTGAAGACGCCGTGCCTCCTTTCCCGCCCCCCGCTGACGGCATTCCCTGCCGCCCGTCACCATGTGGGAGAAACATGGAGCAAGTGTCCTCGGTCCCGGCTCCCCAGAGCCTTCCTCCTCACGCTGTGCATACTGCACAGGCTGCTGTGGAAGACCCGAGACGGCCCAGGACTGCAGGCAGCAGAGATTTGATCGTCATCATCATCAGGTACTTGGGGGATGCACAGTAGCAGCAATTTATGGGCACACTGGCAGCAATTGGTAGCACACTGGCGGCAATTGGTGGCACACTGGCGGCAAATGATGGCACAGTGGCGGCAAATGATGGCACACCGACGGCAATTTATGGGCACAGTGGCAGCAATTTATGGCACACTGACGGCAATTTATGGGCACAGTGGCGGCAATTGATGGCACACTGACAGCAATTGGTGGCACATTGACAGCAATTGGTGGCACACTGATGGGCAATAATTTGGGCACACTGGCAGCAATTGGTGGCACACTGGCAGCAATTGATGGCATTGGCACACTGGTTTATGTATGTCTTATTGTCTTAGTGATTGATTAACATCATTGATTTGAAATTGAAACCCTTTTTTTTGTATGATTTTTGCTTTTGCTCATCACTGCCACACACATGCAGCCATGCATTACACGTGTGTGGCAGTAATGAGCAAAACTAAAAATCATACAAAAAAAAAAAGGTATCGAAGTTTATGGGGACAATGTCCGCAGTCTCTGATCCTCTCTAATATCATATCCGCAGTCTCTGATCCTCTCTAGTATCATTGTCCGCAGTCTCTGATGATCCTCTCTAGTATCATTGTCCGCAGTCTCTGATGATCCTCTCTAGTATCATTGTCCACAGTCTCTGATCCTCTCTAGTATCATTGTCCGCAGACTCTGTCCATCTCTTGTATCATTGTCCGCAGTCTCTGTCCATCTCTTGTAGTATTTTGGGGTCAGTCTGGAGCTCCTCTTTAAGATGTCTGCTGTGTTTACAGTTTGCTACATGCAGAGAGTTTTTTTTAAGAACAGATGAAAACCGCACGCAGTAATCTTAAAGCATAGTGGAATCAAATCGAATCGAATCGTGGACTTGATAATCGTAATCGCATCGAATCGTGAGACCGGTGAAGATGCGCAGCCCTACTGGATACCTGGTGAAGAAACGCTGCACCACCAAATTCAGGACATGTGCCCAACATGGAACATGGGTCAAGTGTCCCTGTCGGAGGGCGGACAGCAGGTTGGCACCATTGACGCATACATCCATTCCAGGCTGAAGCTACCATGGTGTCAACCACCTCGGAGCTTTCCCCTGCAGATCTGACAGAATCCCTGCCCCAGTGTGGCTCCTGTCCCCTAGGCAGACTAACTGAAGCACCGCATGACATCTTTTAGCCTGACTGCTTGCATAGCCCCTTGAGCACTTATGGAGCACTGCGGGCTCAGAGGACAATTCGGCAGAAGAGTCCATAGAGTAAGAAGAAAAGGAGGTGGTGGAGCAAAGAGCTGTGGCAGAATCACCACCAGCTTTTTGGAGGCGTGGTGGCAGAACAAGCGCCAACACTGAACCCTGTCGTGCATCCTTACCAGCTGCCAGAAGAGTTACCCAGTGCGCCCTGAAGGAAAGGTAATGTCCCTGCCCGTGCCTGCTGTACCATGAGGCCAAAACATTGCCTTCCACGTGATGGTAGTGAACCGGCATGGCCTTATGTGAAATGAAATGCAGTTTTGGAACCTGTTACTATGGGTGGTACAGCACATTCCACAAGTTCACAAAAGGGGGCAGAGTCTACTAGCTGAAAAGGCAGCAGTTGCAGTGCTAGTAATTTGACCAAGCTAGCATTTAGATGCTGAGCATGTGGATGGCGGAGACTGAATTTCTTTTTACGGTTCAGCAACTGGGTAATCAAAATATGCCTGCTGAAATCAACTGGTGGTGTACTGCTAGCAGGTTGGCTGCAAGTACATGTGGCACCTATTGCTATACCTTCATTCCTCTCAGTGCAGGTTTTTGAGAGGACTGGAGGTATAGTAGGGTTTGAGATCCCAAATGAGGAGTAAGGAGAAGTCTGCCTTTTTCTATGATGTGGGTGTTTCAGATGCTGTTGACAACATATCCACTACACAAACTCTTCTGCATGTTATGGCTCAATAACACAGACAGCATCAGGAAAAAAAAGGACAAGTGTGCCCCATGGCCACCTGCAGACGACCACGTCTGTTCACTGTAGACAAAGGGGCAGCTTGCCCTCTTTTAGTTTCCTATGAGAATCTGCCTCTCCTTGGTGGCCTTCCAGACCTAATGTGTTTTTTTTTTCTTAACACCGTACTACACTGTGTTAAATACTGTACACCGCCTGCACTGTATTATATACTGTGTACACAAACTGAAGTTTATTAGAAACTGAACACACTGCTCTGCACTGTATTATATACTGTGTAGAACACTTGAAGTGTATTAGAAACTTTACACCAGGGATCCTCAAACTATGGCCCTTCAGCTGTCGCAGAACTACACATCCCATGAGGCATTGTAAAACTGACATTCACAGACATGACTAAGCTTGGGAATTGTAGTTGTATTTGTAGTTGTATTGTAGTTCCTGAACAACTGGAGGGCCGTAGTTTGAAGATCCCTGCTATACACCGACTGCACTGTATTATATACTGTGTACACTGCTTGAAGTGTATTAAAAACTATATACACCATTATATACTGTATACACCGCCTGAAGTGTATTAAAAACTGTACACACTGTATTATATACTGTGTACACCACCTGCACTGTATTAGAAACTGTATACCGGCTTTACTATAGCGCCAATATATGATCCTGCAGTCCTGGGTAATAGTGCCCAATTAAGGATAATTAGCATGTCAACTCTCAGAAACTGGGCGTATATGCAAATAGCAAATCGAGCCAAAGGCCGGCGAACATGCCTGTCAGAATAGTGGAAGTCAACGGGGCTCGAACCTGCAAAATCCAAAGTCCTCACTGAAGTCTTGTATGCAAGCTCTTTGCCATAAAGTGTATAGGGACCCGGGTACTGCCACAGGGAACATGTATCAATCGATTTTTTTTATTTTTTTTTTTTATTACCTTTTTGGAGCAGTGATTTTAATAATGCTTGAAGTGAAACAAGAAAAAATCCTTTAAATATTGTGCATGGGTGGGGGGGTCAAATTAGCCTGCCTGTTAAAGCGGAGCTCCACCCTGATATATATATATTTTTTTAAAAATCTGAAAAAAATAAATAAAAATTAAATGGAAAAAAAAAAAATACTCACCCTAAATGGGCTGTTGCTATGCGGAAGTCCCGAATCTGCCCTCACGATCCGCGGTGCTGTTTTCTTCCTCCTCCTCTTCTGGGTGTCTTCTTGTGAATGGGCCGCGCTGCATTCTGGGAACTGTGTGTATCCCAGAAAGCAGCCGGACCATTCACAAAGCGCCGCGTCGCTCGCACATGTGCAGTAGGAAACGGGCAGGATCGAGGATCGGCATCGGCGGGGGCCGTCAGCGTGGGCGCCTAGGACAGGTAAGTGTCCTTATTCAAAGTCAGCAGCTACACTGTTAGTAGCTGCCGACTTTGAAAAAAATAAAAAAATAAAATAAAAATAAAATATGTGGGTGGGTGGAGCTCCGCTTTAAGTAGCGCATCTTTCCCATGTTTATTACAGTACCGCAGCAAAATTAAATTTTCAAAGGAAAAATGTCATTTAAAATTGCTTGTGGCTGTAATGTATCATTTAAAAACAAAATAAAAAGGGCCTGGTATGGACGAGGGAAGTTTTTTTTTTTAATTCTGTCATAGGGCTTCCCTTAACCACTTCAATACAATATGTTATATATTTTACACTGCAATATTACCAGTCACTTACCGGTAGCTGGATTTCTACAAAGTCTAACAGGACGGCACCCTGAGAGAAGACTGGTCCACCTGACAGGAAACACAATCAAAAATTAGGTTTAAAAGGCCCCAACCCGCCCGTGTGCCTCAGTTTGAGATAAGTAACTGCTATTTAGAACACGGCATAGGAAACTAAGAAAAAAAGGAATCCAGATAGAAGTAAAAGGGAGGGAAGTAGGCCTGCCGTCCTGTAAGACTTCATAGAAATCCAGCTACCGGTAAGTAACTGGTAATTTCTCCCTTGTCTTCCAGGACGGCACCCTGAGAGAGAAGCAAGTAAACTTCAGGCCTACCTTAGGGCAGGACCACCATCTGTAGGACCTTCCTACCAAACATCAGGTCTTGCGGAGACAGCAGTTCGACTCTAATGTCTGAAGAATGTATTCTGGCTTGACCAGGTCGCCGCTCTACATATCTGTTCTATGGAAGCTCCTGCCCTTTCTGCCCAGGAGGCTGCCAGTGATCGAGTGGAATAAGCTTTGATAATGGGAACTGACCTACCTGCCTGAGTGTAGGATAAAGGGATTTTTAAATACAGCTTACCTGTAAAATCCTTTTCTTGGAGTACATCACGGGACACAGAGCGGCATATTCATTACTATATGGGTTATATGGAGTACCTTCAGGTGTGGACACTGGCAATCTCAAACAGGAAGTCCCCTCCCTATATAACCCCCTCCCCTAGAGGGAGTCCCTCAGTTTTGTAGCAAGCAGTATGCCTCCCAAAAATGTTCCCCAAAAGAGGGGTGGGAGCTCTGTGTCCCGTGATGTACTCCAAGAAAAGGATTTTACAGGTAAGCTGTATTTAAAAATCCCTTTTTCTTTCTCGTACATCACGGGACACAGAGCGGCATATTCATTACTATATGGGATGTCCGAAAGCAATGCTTTAATGAGGGGAGGGAGACATCTTCTCAAAAGGGATTTAATTTAGAGGTATACTCAAATAATGATAATAAATCCAACTTAGTCAAGAAATAATTTTTTTTTTTTTTTTTTACAACCAAGGGTGCTCCCGATCCCGAGGATCTTAAACCGCAGCCTGTAGTACTGCCTGCCCAAAGGCTGAATCCGCATTCCTTCTCACGTCTAGTTGATAAAACCTTGTAAACGTGTGGACTGATGACCACGTCGCCGCCTTGCATATCTGAGCCATAGAGATCTGATGGTGTGCTGCCCAGGAGGCGCCCATGGCCCTGGTAGAATGGGCTTTTACCGACAAAGGAGGAGGCAACCTCTTCAAACCGTAGGCCTGAATGATTAATTGTCTAATCCATCTCGAGATGGTGGATTTTGCAGCTGCTTGCCCCTTCTTGGGGCCATCTGGTAAAACGAACAACACCTCTGTTTTCCGGATCTTTTCTGTAGCTTTAAGATAGGCCTTCATGGCCCGGACAATATCTAAGGTATGCAGCAACCCCTCCTTTCTAGATGTGGGTTTCGGAAAGAAGGATGGAAGTACCAAATCCTGGTTCAAGTGAAACTTGGATATAACCTTTGGTAGAAAGGAAGGATGAGGCCGGAGAACTGCCCTGTCCTTATGTAGAATGAGATATGGTTCCTTACACGATAAGGCTGCCAACTCTGACACTTTCCTGGCCGAAACTATGGCGACCAAGAATACCAACTTTCTTGTCAGCAAAACTAAAGGAATCTCAGCCAACGGCTCAAAGGGTTGTTTCTGTAGAGTGGACAGGACAAGATTTAAGTCCCATGGACAAATTGGTGACTTGACAGGAGGATTAATACGCAAGACCCCCTGTATGAAGGTCTTTACCAGCGAGTGGGTGGCCAGCGGCCTCTGAAACCACACTGACAGAGCTGAAATCTGTCCCTTGATTGTGCTTAATGCCAGGCCTTTATCCACTCCTAGCTGGAGAAAACTTAACACCCTATCAATGGTATATTTGCGGGAATTCCATCTTTTGGATTTACACCAGCCTACGTAGTTCCTCCACACCCTGTAATAAATCACCCTGGAGGCCGGCTTTCTAGCCCTAATCAGGGTAGGAATTACCTGCCTAGACAGACCTCTACCCCTGAGAATCAGGGATTCAGCCTCCAGGCCGTCAAATTTAGACGCTGTAATGTAGGGTGGAGGATCGGGCCTTGTGAGAGTAGGTCTGGTCGTAGAGGAAGAGTCCAAGGGTCTCCCACTGCCATCTTCAGGACTAGTGAGTACCATGTCCTCCGGGGCCAAGCTGGAGCTACTAGAATGACTGGCTTGTGCTCCACTCTGATCCTGCGCAACAGGCGAGGAAGTAACTGTAGCGGAGGGAATGCATATAGAAGTTTGAATTGATGCCAAGGGCAAACCAACGCATCGGTTCCGCAGGCCATAGGGTCCCTCGCTCGAGACACGAACCTGTCTAGTTTCTTGTTGAACCTGGATGCCATTATATCTATGTCTGGCATTCCCCACTTCTGGCAGATTGTCTGAAAGACCTGGGGATGCAGAGACCACTCCCCCGGCGACAGGATCTGGCGACTTAAGAAGTCTGCCTGCAGGTTGTCCACTCCGGGAATGAATATCGCCGAAATGCAGGGTACATAAACCTCTGCCCACTGAAAAATCAAGCTCACCTCCCTCTGAGCGGCCTGACTCCTGGTTCCCCCTTGGTGGTTTATGTATGCCACCGCTGTGGCATTGTCTGACTGGATTCTCACCGGGGACCCCTGTAATCTGGAAGTCCATGCCAGGAGGGCTAGGCGAGCAGCTCTGATCTCCAAGACATTGATGGGTAGCTGCCTCTCTGCTTCCGCCCAAGTTCCCTGGCGAGAGAACCCCTCCAAGACCGCCCCCCAGCCTGCCAGGCTGGCGTCTGTAGTAACTACCTTCCAGACAACGGGGCTGAAGGACCTTCCCTTTTAACCACCAGGCCAGGCTTTGTCGGACCTTTGACGATAGCGTCAAAGGGGACTCCAAGGCATGTGCTCTCTTGCCCCAGGCTGCTAGAATGGCTGCCTGTAGGACGCGAGTGTGGATCTGAGCGTATGGTACTGCCTCGAACGTGGCCACTAGCTTGCCTAGTAATCGCATACACAGGCGAATAGTTGGTTTTTTTCTTGCTTAGAACCAACTGAACCAACCCCTTGATAGCCTCGACTTTTACAAGGGGCAGGAACACCCTTTGCTGTTCTGTGTCTAACCTCATGCCGAGGTATTCCAACTGCTTTGTAGGATGGAACGCTGACTTTTCCCGGTTTAGGACCCAGCCGAACCTTTCGAGGTACTGAACCGTGAGGTTTACTGCCTGTTGCAGACACGGCCGTGAGTGATCTATGATTAAAAGGTCATCCAAGTATGCTAGGACTGTGACCCCTTGGATCCTTAGATTGGCCAGAACTGGGGCTAGGATCTTCGTGAATACCCGGGGGGCCGTGGCTAGCCCGAAGGGGAGCGCCCTGAATTGGAAGTGTCGCTGCCCCACTGCGAAGCGTAAAAATCTTTGATGCGGCTGAAAGATTGGTACATGAAGGTAAGCATCCTTTATGTCTATGGAAGCCAGAAAATCGTCCCTCTGGAGCGTGGCGTGACAAAGAGATTGGAATAGAAACCTAGCCCCTGCTCTTGGGCTGGCACCTCTATTATCACGCCCTGGCAAAGCAGGTGATCCAAAGCTGCCAGCATCGAGGCCTTCTTTGCTGGATCCTTTGGTAGCCTTGACTCTTGAAAATGAGGCGGAGGAAACTTTAGAAACTCCAGTCTGTAGCCTGTGGTTACAGACGCCCGGACCCATTTGTCGGGGATCTTGGCTTCCCAAACTTCTGAGAAGAAACAAAGCCTTCCCCCCACCTGCGAGAGTGGGGGCGCCCCTTCATAAGGCAGACTTAGGGGCTGGTTTTGTCGGCTTGCGATACCATGGTCTCTTACCCCCAGGGGCCTGTCCCTGCGATCTACTGTTAAAGTTGGATCGCGCAGGCGGCCGTCGATACTGCCTGGAATTTGAGGGCCCTGAGACAGGAAAGAGCTGCCTTTTAAATGTAGGACCCCGGAATGTCTTTTTGACTGGTAAAAGGGTACTTTTGCCACTTGAAATAGTCTGAATGTATTTATCCAGATCCTCTCCGAAGAGTCGTCCTCCATGGAAGGGAAACCCTGCCAGAAGCTTTTTGCATGGGGGCTCCGCCGCCCAGTTCTTCAACCATAAGAGCCTTCTCATGTGCACCAAAAATAGTGATAAACGAGAGGCCTGCTGGATGGAATCCTTTATAGCATCTACCGCAAAACACAGAGCTCTGGGAATGTCAGAAAACTCTTCTGCCTGTTGGGTAGGCATGTCTTTTAGCATTTCTTTTGTCTGGTCCTTTAACGCCTGACAAACTCCAATTGCAGCCACAGCTGGCTGTACCACTGCTCCTGCCGTAGCAAAGGATGCTTTTAAAAGTGTCTCTAACCGTTTATCAACCGGATCTTTAAACATTTGTATGTTTTCCACCGGGCAAGTTAGTGATTTATTCACACATGAGATGGCTGCATCCACCACTGGGAGCTTCCACCTCTTCGAGAATTTTTCCTCCATAGGGTAAATGACCGCAAATCTCTTCGGCGGCAGAAAAATCCTGTCCGGTCGTACCCAATCCTGAAAGATCAATTTCTCCAAGAGAGGATGGACCGGAAAAACCGCGAAGGAGCTTTCAAAGAGCCCAGAGAGGATACCGCAGGAACCTGAGGCTCTGGCAATGGTAAATTAAATGCCGAGCGGACCATGTCCGTCAAAGACTGCACCCACAGTCTCTCTGTCTGGGAGTCTGAAAATGGTTCCTCAGAGGTAGATCCCTCAATCCCTGCACCCTCTTGGTTCAGGTCTAGTTGATCCTCCTGCGATTCCAATTCCTTCGGAGAGAGAATTTCAGCATCTGAGGATACACCTTTTGGCGATGGGAATCTAGCCCGTTTCTTGCCAGGAATAGATCTAGCGATCAACGCTGCTAATCTTTTTTCTAGCCCCCCTAGGGATACGGCTAGCATCTCCTCTGTGATAAACACAGGGCTGGGCTGATCTGGGCCAGCCTCAGCACCAGACCCCCCCAATGGCTCATCCAAGGCGACCTTCATGGGAATAAGCTGCGGGGAAAGTATCGGCATATCATCAGAATCAGAGGGGGAACCCCTTTGTTTTTTGGTCTTTTTTGTACCCTTTGACCCCGAACTTTTGGAAGCCATAATACAAAATCGAGGGACTCCGCCTACAACAGCAGACTGTAGTGGCCAGGAGTACAAAACTAGGGTTTAGGGGACAATAGATCACTAATGCCCAAAAACTGATGGGGCCCCGTATGTTTTTTTTTTCTTTTTTTTAAATATATAAGTTTTTTTTTTCTTTTTTTTTTTAAAACATACAGCGTCCCCAAACTTAGTTTGCCAGCCTCCAACCTGTTGCAAAAGGGGATTTTTTGGCTTAACAGAAAAGCATTGGAACCAAGTCCAGCATGTACTACCCCTCTTCCGCCACCGGGAGTCACTGTTCTGCCGCTCTGCGTCCTCTCCCTTTCAGATCAGCCTCAGACTGAGCACTGACTATAGCCTGCTGATTTATAACAGCACACAAGGCGCGCCCCTGATGACGCTGCAGGCACGCACCCCCCCCGCCCTCCCCTCCGAACGGCGCGAAAAACGTCTATAAGACGTGCGCGCGCGCGTATGCCGGAGAAGGAAGCACATGGAGGAGCCGGGCTGCTGGAGACCCAGGACTGCAGTACCAGGCGGCAGAATCAAACCCCCGGCCAGGTAGGACTCTCCAAAAGGCCCCATAGGGGTCCTTACTAGCCCTGGGAAGAAAGCAGCAGGTAGCTAGCAAACACAATTGTTTCTTAGACAGGGGAACCTATTGATGGGGGAATGAGATCATCCTGTCTTCTCAGACATAGTGAGCAAGGTTGCCAATGCAGAGCATACTTAGGCTACCCCCCTTTTAGGTCACCCCGGAGAGCCTGCTGTCGAACCAAGTCCCGCAGGCTCCCCTCTTACCTGCTCCATGCTGCAGGATGTTTGTCTAGCAAAACGATCCAATCTTCTCCCATCTCCGTGGGTAGCGTAATAGACCTTCAGGCCCTGGGGTCCTATGAAGGTACCCACTGTCCTGGACCTATATAGCACCCTGGCAAACAGGAACTTGTGGTCTTTACGAACTCCAAGTCCTGGGCCCAGGGTCCAGCCCTCCAAAGAGGAGCATTATAGGCAAAACCCCACGGTTTGGGGCCCGGGTACTGTCCACTTTGGCACTGAGGCTCCTTGGACAGATCCGGTTAGCCCGCCCTTAATCCCAAGGATGTGGAGCAAAGCTATTCCGTGACCAATACCTAAGACACTGGCGAAAAAACTGAGGGACTCCCTCTAGGGGAGGGGGTTATATAGGGAGGGGACTTCCTGTTTGAGATTGCCAGTGTCCACACCTGAAGGTACTCCATATAACCCATATAGTAATGAATATGCCGCTCTGTGTCCCGTGATGTACGAGAAAGAAAAGGAAATAGCCTGTCTAATCCATCTGGATATTGAAGCTTTTGTTGCCTGCTGACCCTTTCTCTGACCCGAGAATTGAACTAAAAGATGAGGGGAATTTCTGAACTCACTTACCCTCTCTAAATAAATTAAAAGGCAGCGTATTACATCCATGCAATAAAAAGTGTCTTCTTTTGCATTGTTGGGGTTTGCGCAAAAGGAAGGAAGTATCACCTCCTAAGATCTATGGAACTTAGTTGCCACTTTGGGTAGATACAGAGGATCCTGACTCAGTACCACCCTGTCTTCAAACACTCGAAGAAAGGGTTCCTTAATAGAAAATGCATGTATGTCTCCAACTCTTTTGGCAGACGTGATAGCTAATAGAAAAGCAAACTCAAATGTAAGTAACGTAATAGAAATGCTGTCTATAGGCTCGAATGGAGCTTTAGTCAGCTGATCCAAGACTAGGAAGAGGTCCCAGGGGGGAACCCTGGAAATTTGTATAGGGGAAAGTCTGTCCCTAGCTGTTAGAAACCTCTTGATAAGAGGGTCCCCTGAAAGACTCTTGTCCAAAAAAAAAGGACGGGGCTGCCACCTGGACTCTTAAGGTCCTAGTGGCTAAGCCTTGGTCCACCCCATCCTGTAGGGGTTTTGGGACAAGAGATCTGTTTTGTGGCGCACCAGTGCGAAAAGACTGTCCAGACTCTCGCTTAGATGTGTCTGGTGACCTTCTTGCGGCTAATCAGCAAGGTGTCTATAACTCTGTCCGAACAGCCCCTCCGCTGCAGGTTCCACCTCTCAAGAGCCATGCCGTCAGGCTGAAGAACTCTGGATCTGGATGAGAGATCGGCCCCTGCCGCAGAAGATCTGCCCGGAGGGAAAGGGGAAGAGGGGGAGCTAGAGACCAGTGCTTTAGGATGGGAAACCAGGATCTCCTGGGCCACCAGGGGGCGATTAAAATTAGGTTGGTATCCGAGGTGCTCAACTTTTGCAGGCTCAGAAAGTCGGCCTCCAAATTGATGGTCCCTCTTATGTGGACGGCCAGAAGAGGGGGTACCCTCTGCTCCACCCAGCTCAATATCCCAGGGAGAGGACTAGGAGAGAGTGAGACCTGGTGCCTCCTTTCCGGTTGAGAAAGGCAACCGTAGTCGCATTGTCAGAGAACTAGGACATCTCTGCCCAGAATTCTCTCTTCGAATACCCTCAGTGCTTCCCCAACCGCCAATAATTCCCGGTAGTTGGAAGAAGCCCGTCTTTGCTGGTAATTCCAAGACCCCTGGGCTCGTAGTTCATCCGTATGGGCTCCCCACCCCCAGGCACTGGCGTCCGTGGTGACTTTGATAGGGTTGGTCTGACTCCACAGGCGCCCATCAGGAGGTTTTGGGGGCGAAGCCACCAATCTAAGGTGTCCTTGACTGGGATGCTGACCCAGGTATCCAGAGTGTCCTCCCTTCCATCCCAAGGGGAGAAAACTCTGTAGGGGTCTTGAGTGAAGTTGGGCCCAAGGGACTGCCGGGATGCATGAAGTCATCCGACCCAACAACTTCATAATCTCTCTGAAGGAGGGATTTACCGCATCCACTAGGGACCTGACCGCTGTCACAAGCCTCTGGATCTTGTCCTGGGGAAGGACAAGCTTCTTTTCTAGGGAGTCTATGAGAAACCCCAGATACACCTTCCTCTGTTCTGGAAGGAGGGAGGATTTCTGTTTGTTGATTACCCAGCCAAGGGATTCCAGAGTGGTCATGACAGCGCCAGGTCCGAGAGGAGCTGGTCCTGATTCGGGTTGAAGAGCAACAGGTCGTCTAAATAAGGAACGAAGGAGATCCCCTTTAAATGCAGATAGGCCATTACCTCCGCCAGGACCTTTGTAAAATACCCTCGGACTGGAGGCCAGTCCGAAGGGAAGGGCAGCAAACTGCCAGTGCTGAATTCCCTGGGTGAGGGCAAGGGCGAATCTTAAAAGCCTCTGGTGATCTGAAAAAATTCGGACGTGAAGGTAGGCGTCCCTTAGATCTATCGTCACCATAAAGACGCCTTCTAGCAAGAGACTCCTGAGGCTGTAAATACTCTCCATCCGATTTTTTTTATAGAGGAGATGGGAGTTCAGGGGTCTTAGGTTGATGATCAATCTGAACCTGCCGTCTGGTTTGGGAGCAACAAAAATGTGGGAGTATACTCCCTGACCCTGTTGATCTGGCGGGACCAGGACCATGACCCCTTGTTGCGCCAGATTCGCAACGTTCTGGGAGAGGCCTGCGGCCTTGAGGGGGTCCTTGGGTAAGTAAGGAGAAAAGTCGGGGGATAAAGCTGGCGGAATTCTAATCGATAGCCCTCCCTGATTATCTGGAGTACATGGGGACTCTGGAAGTCCAAGTGTCAGTGTTCCTTGCGATGCAGGCTGAGGCCAACGCAGGACCTAAGGCGGCTGCGTTGGCTTCCCAGGCTCTTCGGAGGGAAGTATCAGTAAGTCTATCCATGGCGTCCCTCAAACTGCATGCATCCTCGAAGGAGAGGTCGGACTGCCTAGAGACTTGAGCCAAAGAGGCATCAAGCCTAGGAACCTTAAAAAAGGTGTCCTCCACTTCATCCTTGAAGGGACAGCTGCGTTTCCAGGTTTTAAATATAGGAAGTTTCTTTTCAGGCTCCGCCCACTCCCTGAGGATAATATCTGAGGAACCGATGGACGGGGATAGTCTTGGATTGGGGTTTGATTAATGTGCTTTCCAGATCTGGCATCCTCTTCCGCCTGGCTGTCCCCAAGCTCTCACTCTGAAGGGTAAGCTCAGAATCCTCGGAGTCCGAGGGAGAAGCTTTCCTGGCTTGTTGGCGGAATTCAAACAGCCGTGAAGAAGAGGAGCTTTCTTGGGATGAAGGACCCAGCTTAGGAGGATCAAAATTTCTATTTCTCAAGGTGGACTGAAAATCCTTGAGGGTAGAAAGCATTTGAGAGAAATTCCTTCATGATCTGCGAAGTCTCTTTCCCAGTTAATTTACAACTAGAGCAGAACGGTTTGCTATGCTCAGCTGGTAATTTATCACTGCAGTTGCCACACTTCCTAACTCGCTTAGGGGGCTTAGCAGCTCTGCTGGTCTCTCCCTGGGCAGTAGGGTCCTCACCTAAAGCATGCACATACAAAAGAAAAAAAAGACATATGCCCATTAGCACTCTAATCTCCAGGAGAGTGAGGGGGGGGGGGGGCTGAGGAAGGACCCGGTCCAGCAACCCCCCCTAGAGACCGAAAGGACTCACCCCTGGCGGTCTCCTCTGCAGCCATGCCTGGAAATGGATGGTCCTCTTCCATCGCAGCGCTCCTGGAGAATCCTGGGGCACCACTGTGAGGCCGTCAAGCCCTGCTCTCTCCCTGGCTGCTTTTTGCTGCTCTGCGCCCCACCGCCGAATGTAGCGTCCGTTCCAGTGGGGGCCGACATCTTGCCGCGCGGGGAGCGGGATGACGTCACGACGCCGTGCGCGTCATCACTAGGCGCCCAGCTGGTCGTGTCGCCGCTTGAAGCGGCGCCAAATACTACCTGCCATGCGGTCCAGCAACCCCTGGAAGGAGCCAGCAGGATGGGGGAAGCCTCAGCCCAACCTCCAAGGTAGGGAACAAGGCAGGGGGGGGGGGAGAGAGGAAAGTGGCCTCTTCGGAGTACTAGGGAAGCCCTGCTAACCTAGGAGGCTCCGGCGTCCAGAAGAAGGGGGGACTCCCCCGGTCAGGCAGAAACTTCACCGGACCCAGTACCTGCGGTCCAGACTCCGGGGGGGACCACCAGCCCCAGGCCTTAGGTCACAAGAAAGAATAACAAACGTTTCGCTGTAGGGGAAACACAATCACGAATGAGGCACACGGGAGGGGTGGGGCCTTTTAAACCTAATTTTTGATTGTGTTTCCTGTCAGGTGGACCAGTCTTCTCTCAGGGTGCCGCCCTGGAAGACGAGGGAGAAAAATACCCTGCACTGCATTATATATACTACACTGACTGCACTATATACTCTTAATACTTAATACTCTTAATAATTGGGCAGACCAATTTGATGCAGTGTGCGGCATATGGTCTGAGCACTGACAGGCTGAACCCCCACCCCATCAACCTCTGCAGAAATGCTGGCAGCACTCATATGTCTATTTCCCAAAGACAACCTCTGGATATGACGCTGAGCATCAGACACATATATATAATTTATATTTTCATATATACAGAGAGACACACACACTCTAAAGGAAAGGGAGGGGTGGTGCTGCAACCTAGAAAGCCGCTGTCAGATGGAAGCAGACAAGAGGATGCCAGACCATCTGCCGCAACACTGCTTAAGCCTAAATCCATACAGATTGATCAACACCACCAGAAAGATGCAGTTAAAATCTTCCTTTTCTACAAACAACCACATTTACCATTCCTGTGGATGGTTTATTAAAAGAAAGATTTTAACTGCAGCTTTCTGGTGTTGCTGATCAATTTGTATGGATTTAATCTTCAACATACACTATATTACCAAAAGTATTGGGACGCATGCCTTTATGCATGAACTTTAATGGCATCCCAGTTTTAGTCCGTAGGGTTTAATATTGAGTTGGCCCACCTTTAGCAGCTATAACAGCTTCAACTCTTCTGGGAAGGCTGTCCACAAGATTTAGGAGTGTGTCTACGAGAATGTTTGACCATTCTTTCAAAAGCGGATTTGTGAGGTTAAGCACTGATGTGAATGAGAAGGACTGGCTCGTAGTCTCCACTCTCATTCATCCCAAAGGTGTTCTATTGGGTTATGATCAGGACTCTGTGCAGGACAGTCAAGTTCCTCCACCCCAAACTTGCTCATCCATGTCTTTATGGACCTTGCTTTGTTCACTGGTGTGCAGTCCTGTTGGAACAGGAAGGGGCCTTCCCCAAACGGTTCCCACAAAGTTGGGAGCATGAAAGCGACCAAAATGTCTTGGTATGGTGACCCCTTAAGACTTCCCTTCACTAGAACTAAGACCAACCCCTGAAAAACAACCGCACACCATAATTCCACCTCCGTCAAACGACCAGTGCACAAAGCAAGGTCCATATCAACATGGATAAGTGAGTTTGGGGTGGAGGAACATGACTGCCCTGCACAGAGTCCTGACCTCAACCTGATGAACCTTTGAAATGAATTAGAGCGGAGACTGCAAACCAGGCCTTCACATCCACACCAGTGCCTGACCAAAGCTTCTGGGAGGAATGGTCAAACATTCCCATAGACACACTCCTAAACCTTGTGGACAGCCTTCCCAGAAGAGTTGAAGTTGTTATAGCTGCAAGGGGTGGACCAACTCAATATTAAATCCCAAGGACCAAGACTGGGATGCCGCTGTGTGCATGTAAAGGCGGGCGTCCCAATACTTTTTGTAATTTAGTGTACACACACACACAAACATTCACACAGTGCCCAAGATCATTTAGCCTGTTTAAGGGTGCAAATAACAAATTTTAACATATTTCTGACAGAGCTTTATTTTACAGATTAAAACGGGTACAAAACGTTTTCAATCCACCCCATTGGTTATGTAAAAAAAAAAAAACACTTTCCTTCTATTCTGTTTTGCTGTGCTATGACTAAACAAAATACATTTTTTCGAAACAACGTAACCTGTAATTTACAGTCTTATTTAAAATACTAATATTACGCTTCCTACAAAATACTTGGAGGTACACAAAAATAAGTGTATATACATTTGTTTTATATAGAATATATTTATATATGTATACTAGATCAGTGTAGCGGTTCAGATTCAGCCCTTGAAAAAATAATCCATATTTACTGCAAATAGATGTTGCTAAAGGTAGTTACTCACTAGTCAATGAAAGTGGTGTTTGCAACAGGTAACAAACTTGCAATGTAGACAACCACAAAAAGAAAATCTATGTCAATAACATTTCCATCCAATCCAACTTTTATTAAAAAGGTATTAAAGAGGTTGTAGATTTGGAACCAAGGTAACTTTAGCTATGTACACACAGACACACACACACACACACACCTGGGTTAGAAGAAAGCTATAATACTTTCTAAAAAACTTAAAATCTGTGCATATAGATCTTTTTGCCGACATAAACCAGCAGGACAAGTCCATAGCACACACTGCGCTCTCACATTACATCTTTCCTTCCATTCTCTTTGATGGAGAATATTTTTTTACACCTTTCTCAAAAGTAGTCTGAAATGCTATATACATACTTTAGAATGAAATCACTCCACACACTACATCCTGGGCAAAGAAAAAAAAAATTAAATAAACACATTTTCTCTGGTCTTACAAAACACTGGAGGCAGGTAGAGTTTTTAAGGTTTCAAATCACAATATGGTATAGATGACTAGCCTCTCTGCAAATAACTGATTTCTACCAGTTAGTAATGTCCTAGGAATGCCAACAGCGTGACCACTGTTATAAAGAGCTGAAAACAGAGATCTAAATTAAGAAAACAGAAGTCCACATGTCATCGGGCTCAGGACTATGTCCCACTAGTTTGTCTTCTTGTCATCTGTAGGTGCATATGGAGGGGGTCGTTCCTAAAGGAAAAAACAAAAACAAAACATTATTGACAAGTTCTAGGCAATCTGTAGGTGTAGTTTCCATCAGACTGAACAGTTTTCTAAATATAAAAACTAACAATTGTGTAGCAGTTTTCTGAGCCAAAGGAAAAAAAATGTACATTTGTATTTCAAAAAGGGCATGGGTGTTAAATGAAGGCATGTGGTCTATAAATCACAAAATATTAAGTGAAGCAGATCTATACAAAAACATTCTCACATAGAATTTCTTGTTATAACTTATAATTTCCTTGAGCCCTGGTTCACACTGGTGCAATTTGACATATCAAATCTGCAGCGTTTGCCGGCAATGACACCGTCCTAATCGGTGCGACACGCATCTGCCGCACTGCACCGGTTTAAAAAAGTACCACTTTTTCAGATTTCGGCACGTGATTTACATCTGTGCAAAAATCTGCACAGATATCTCTGTAATCACAGCAGGACTGCCAGTGGGAGTGAAATCTGGGCTGTGGGAATGAAACCGTGCAAGTTCAGCTAAACTCACACGGCTTCATTCCCACAGCCCAGTGTGAACCTGGGCTGAACGGACAACAAACATAAAACAAATGGTATAAAAATAAAAATAAATGTATATTGGAGCCAACAGTTGGGTAACATATGAAGATTTCAAAAAGGTGCCAAACATTTACCATTGCAGTCAATAAGTAACCAAACCAAAAGGCATCAAAATTACAGATTAGACATTCTTACATGTCAAAAAAAGTTAGACTTTATTTCCATCATTTACACTTTCAAAATTACAGAAAACAAAAAAATGCATCTGCAAAAGTTTGGGCACCCTGCAGAATCGATAGCATGCACTGCCCCCTTTGCAAAGCTGAGACCTGCCAGTGTCATGGAGTGGTCTCAATCATCGTCTGGGAAGACCAGGTGATGTCAATCTCAAAGGTTCTAAGCAGTTGTCTAGAAAACTGAAACTGAAAATAGCTGACGCTTACAAAGCTGGAGAAGGCTATAAGAAGATAGCAAAGCGTTTTCAGATGTCAATATCCTCTGTTCGGAATGTAATTAAGAAATGACAGTCATCAGGAACAGTGGAAGTTAAAGCAAGATCTGGAAGACCAAGAAAAATATCAGACAGAACAGCTCGCAGGATTGTGAGAAAAGCAATTCAAAACTCACGTTTGACTGCAGGATCCCTCCAGAAAGATCTGGCAGACACTGGAGTTGTGGTACACTATTCCACTATAAAGTGATACTTGTACAAATATGGTCTTCTTGGAAGAGTCATGAGAAGAAACCTCTTCTACGTCCTCACCACAAACATCAGCGTTTGAACTTTGCAAATGAACATATAGACAAGCCTGATGCATTTTGGAAACAAGTTCTGTGGACCGATGAGGTTAAAATATAACTTTTTGTCCGGAATGAGCAAAAAGGTACGTTTGGAGAAGGGCGGGCACAAAAGAACCTCTGTTTGTAGCTGCTGGCTTTTAATATTTTGTTTTAAATGGGCCATCCGCTTTAAAAGAGCAGTGCGTGACAGACAGCCCAGAAATTTCAAAGAACTGTAAGGAAGACTTTTGTAAGGAAGAATGGGCAAAGATACCTTAAACAAAAATTGAGACTCTTGGCTGGCTATAAAAAGCGTTTACAAAGCTGTGATACTTGCCAAAGGGGGCAGTACAAGATATTAACTCTGCACGGTGCCCAAACTTTTGCAGACGGCATTTTTTTGTTTTCTGTAATTTTGAAAGTGTAAAATGATGGAAATAAATAATCTAAATAAAATAATAATAAAATCTAACTTTTTTTGACATATTATAAGAATGCCTAATCTGTAATTTGATGCCTTTTGGAGATTTTTCCATCTTTCCTTGGCTTCGTTATGCACATTAATACAAATTTTTACCTGGGGTGCCCAAACTTTCGATCCCCACTGTATATTAACACCAATTAAAGGTCTTGTTACAGAGTCCATCAATAAATGTACTATTATTGAATCACATGTTTTGCAGAACAGGTCCACTTCATCACAAGAGAGAGGTTGCAAGTTTGTTATATTTGTCATATTGTTATATCCCACATTACAAAACCAATCTGCTCTTAGGATAGGGGTCTGCAGAGAGCATTAATGATCGACTGGATGGGACCAATTTGGAATACTAGCCCGTTCTTAAAACTATAGCAATCCTGGCAATATTGCGGGAATCCATGTGAATCCTGCGATGTGGCAGATCATTCGAAGAACCGTCTCTTACATAAGAGGACTCTCTTACGAGCCTTTGTTTGTATGCAAGAAATGGTTCTTCGTTAAGAAAAGTGAAACCAGTCTTTGAAATACTGTACTTCTCATGCAATCCCTTCATAGCCACCTACTACAGAAACCATTATCTTTGAAAAGTAGACAAGGCATCCATAAAACATTTAGGTATTGGAAAAGTGCTCCTTTATTGAGTGCAATTCTTGCTTACCATAGGCATGTAGACATCATGAGGATTTGCTGGGTTGTAATAGGCGCTGGAAGCAGCTTCTGCTGCCTTGCCATTTCCTTGGGGAAAAGAAAAGCAATAATATAGGTTCTAGTGGTTTTAATTTTTGCAACCTACAAATTCAATCAATTCTTGTTATTTAGCATTTACAATGTGACAATACTTTTCATGGTGTTAGACAATTCCAACTTAACATCACAGGAAAATTCAGGATTACCAATACCAATAATTAGGTTTCCAAGACTCCTGTTAAACCACTAAAAAATTCTGCATATGGAAGCTATACCAAAAAATGCATACGAAGGCTATGCCTTAGGGGCACGTCTTTGGTATAGCCTTCATATGCAGAATTTTAAGTGTGTATTTTTTCAGTTTAAGACACACACATACATATATACATAATATATACATATATATACACATACACACACACATATTATATATATATATATATATATACACACACACACACACATTATATATTATATATACACACACACACACACACACACACACACACACACACACACACATATATATATCACACACACACACACACACACGTTTTTGGGCGGGTATTTTTGGCTGCACATATGTGTACACACACGTATATGTATGGAATCCATGAGGTTTTAAAATGATTAGGCTCATGATTTTATCAGTTACAATTAAAAATTTCCCTTATATTATGTTTTTGGTGTGGATGGCATGGTCTCAATTTCAATATTACTTCTTGCTGTTAAAGCGGAGTTCCACCGAAAAGTGGAAGTTCCATTTTTCGGTGGAATACCCCTAGTGTCACATTTGGCACATTTCAGGGGGAAGGAGATACCTGTCTATTACAGATATTTTGCTCCCACTTCCGAGCATCGATAGCCGAGCCACCTGTGGCTATCTACGCCATCTCCGGCGCCTTCTCCGTCCCCCCAGCAGGGGTCAGTGGGGTCGTGCATGCGCAGTAGGGAACCAGGCTGTGAAGTCGCAAGGTTTCACTTCCTGATTTCCTTACCGAAGATGGGGGTGCCTCCACCTGAGAGCCGAAGGACAGATCGGCTTCAGGTGCCGACATCACGGGCGCCATGGAGAGGCAAGTGTCCTTATTTTAAAAGTCAGCAGCTGCAGTATTTGGAGCCGACGACTTTAAATAATAATAATGTGGAACTCCACTTTGATGTCTGAGTTTTCGGTAGCCTCTAATGGGTAATACTTGACCCCCCCTTTTTTCCCCCCTTACTTCTTTGTTTCTGCTCACCTTCTTGTTCTCAATACCCTTTCGTATTAGTTTTTTGTGTTGGTTGCATTTCCTACCTAATACAATGATACTGAAAACACTTCCTGAAATGCCTTAGGCTGGGTTCACACTTCCGACAACGCTCCTACATTGGGAGCTCATGTAGCATGACGTGTGAAAAATCAATGTTTCCCTATTAGAGCGGTCTTTACTGGTCCTACACAAGTCGGTCCGACTTTAAAACTACTCCCTGTACTACTTTGGTCCTACATTGATCCTACTTCAGCCCATTGAATATCATTGAAGTAGGACCAAAGTAGGAGCCTTGTCCTAACCATCCGACTTTTGCCATCTGACATGCGATTACAGCACCAGTAAAAAAGGAATTTATCTCACTCTGGGATTGTTTTGATTGGTCAAAGAACAAGTCAGTCTATCACAAAGTAGGACCAAAGTAGTATCCTGTTCATGAAGTAGGATGGATGTAGGACCAATGTAGGACAAATGTTGCAGCGCAAAGTAGGATGAAAGTCGTGTAGTGTAGTGTGAACCCAGCCTGAGAAGGTATTTACCGAGTCCTCTGTATACTATGTACACGGTTTTTAATGGTTAATTTCCTGTACTTGACTGGCATTACATATTTTACTGGATTTATATGATAGTCTTCACAGCTATGTCATTAAGGTGAAGGTTATATCTCTACCTATGGTTACATTTATACTCTGAATGTTGTGCCTATGTGCCCAATTTGATTTGATATATTATCAGAACTAGAGACATTTATGTTTTTTCTACCTTATCTGTACGATTTGAAAATTCTTAATAAAAAAAATGGATTCAACATATTTTATTTTGTTGTAGCCCTAATGACGGGAGAGTTCCTTTGACCCCCCCCCCCCCCAAAAACACTTTGGCTGTCTTTTAGCACAATATTAATACATACATTTGGGCTTTTATATTTTGGTCGGGCGCTCCTTCCATATATGCACATTTTTTGTTTTGAAATTTAAAACACACCTTTCAGAAGAAAGAAGTCTGAGAAAGGAATAGTAATCTTCCTAAGCAGACATACAGTATATGGGGGTCAAATAATGAAGCCTTGAGGCTCTCCTATTCTACCAGTTGCCTGAAATCTCTAAGAAAAAACTTTTATTGTTAAGTGATGTTTCTGGTAAAGATTTAAATGGAGCTTTAGTTAAGGAGGAGCTCCACCCAAAAGGGGAGGCTCTGCTTGTTGGCCCCTCCCCCCAACAACACAATTGGCACTTTTTGGGTGAACTTGTCATTTAAGGCCTCTTTGTCCCAGGGTGGAAACAGGGTTGTAGATTATAAGCGCACAGCTCTAACCAACTTTTTGGATTTAAAGAACTGAAGTTCTGCTTTTCCTAATATTTTTGTAGTTAGTCTGTAGTAGTAGATAATAATGGGGTTCTTCCTTTCCATTTCAAGATCTCCTACATTAAGGCCAGTGAACAGTATGAGTACCAGAGGCATTGGGAACGGCATTGTTAAACTGGGACTCAAGTAGGGAGTCTACTTGCCAGTTAATTTACTAAAGCAGGGGGAATAGTGCCCCATTGTTGTTTTATGCCCAGAAAAGGAGGCTTATCATCCAACTACAGGATAGGATGCACTGCATCAGATTATAGAATTTGCTAAATCACAGACTCTTCAGGAATAGATATAGAAAAAATATAGAAAAAATAGAAAAAATAAATTTGTGGCGCACAATCAGTTTGAGCAAGCAACCTAGTCTAAAAATAAAAGTTGAAATAAACATCAATCAGTATAAGTCCATATGGTAACAAAATACTCCGGACAGTCCAGTTTCAGCAGTTAGATAGATGTGGGAACTTAGCGGCAGCACCTGAAGCAGAAGCAAGCCTCTAGAAGAGCCAAAAAAATACAAGAGAGAGATGCGCCAAACTAAGTGCAGTATGTCGTTTTTAATCAGTAGTAAATTGGTACAATAAAGTAACTACTCACAAACATGGAGTAATATAGGCATTGGTGTGGCTATGAGGCCGGGGTCATCATAAGAGGTTCCTCCGGAAAAGGTTTCTTCGTCCCAGGCTTGTGAGCCGCAAGTGTGGTATAGTGGACACAGGAAACCAGGAAGAGTCGTCTGATGTGGCGTGCGTTCCACCGTGGAGCGCGGCGTATCGTCGTCGCCCCGGAAGTGACGCGAGGGACCCGGCCAGCCAATCGGATTACGCGTTTCACAGCGTCAGCTGTTTCGTCAGATCCATGGCGTCTGTATGGAACGGACGTGAGGTATACGAGCAGGATAAACGTGATTGGTTGGAAATGGCACACTTACTGCAGTACTGGTTTCATGTCCTTATTGTTCGTTTTTGCTTTGAAGTTGCTGTAATCCTGCTCTGTTCTCCACACTTGTTCTCCTGCTTGTTTGTTTCCTTATAACCACAGTGCTGTGGCTGGTCACAGTAGGTGGACAGTGTGAAGCGACTGAAAATGGAACGATCCGAGGCGCATGCGTGGCGGCTTCCAAGATGGCCGCGTAAGCCGGGAGCTCCGCACTGCCTCAGCCATACGGCCACCCTAGCAACGGATTCACGGCAGCGGGACACCGTGAGGGGAATTCGTTCAGCGAACACCCCGACTTCAGCCACATGTACAGCAGTGCGGTCCGGAGGGGCCCAATACCGCAATTCTCCACCGAGAACAGCCAGGCCGAATCCAAGATGGCGGCCGCGCCTCAGATACAGAACTTACGCGCTGGGGGACACACTGATGGAAGGCAAGTTATTATTCCAGCAACAATAACCTTCCCCTCTCAGGCTAACCCCAGTACTCCCTGTCTCCTATCCCATTCTCCAGCTTCCACAGAATATCTTTTAGAGAGTCCATTGTCTCATTATTCTTTATCACCGCTGGGAACAACACCTGTTTACACAGACGCCATTATCACCTCAGGACACCCAGAACTTACAGTTCCTCAAAATGCTGGAGAACTTTATCTAAAATTCTCAGAATTACTTGAAAACAGGACTTGCTCAAAACGCAAATAGAATCACAAATGATATCCGCTGTGACTTCCAGAATCTGGTCTCCAGAATGGAAGTGATTGAAAACAAGCTGGACATTACTGTCTCCAGGGCCAACCAAAAATACTGATCACATCCAAGTTCTACAAGAACAACTAGAGGGGGCCCTTAATAGGATCAATGACCTCGAAAATCGCTCAAGGAGGGACAATTTCAGGGTCAGGGGTCTCCCTGAGGCCGCGTACACACGATCAAATTTGTCCGCTGAAAACGGTCCGATGGACCGTTTCAGCAGACAAATCCGATCGTGTGTACGGGCTAGCGGACAGGTTTGTCCATCGGACAAATTTCAAAGCATGCTTTAAAATTTGTCCGCTACAAACCAGTCCGTCGGATATGTCCGCTGGTTAGTACGGAAACCAGCGGACATATCTTCCCGCACATGCGTCGTATCCTGTGAATGGATCCGACGCATGCGCGCGGAAGTGTTTACTTCCTGGTGCGGTGACGTAGCGGCGTCAACGTCACCGCCGCGTCACCACGCTGTCTGCCGGCGGGGATTTTGATCCGATGGTGTGTACACGCCATCGGACCGAAATCCGATGAGACATGTCCGCTCTAAACTGTCCGTCGGACAAGTTTGAGGGGACATATCTCATCGTGTGTACGAGGCCTGAGACCATCACAAACATTCTTAGGACAGTCCAGGAACTCATTAAAAGCCAGATTCCCTCAATTGCCTCACATAAACTAGAGCTGGATAGGGCACACAGATCCTTAGGTCCCCTCAGGAAAGATGGATCTCACAGGGATATAGTGGTAAAACCACACTATTATACAGTAAAGGAAGAGATCATGAAACTCTCACGCCAACAATCACGCATTTCTTCCAGGGGTATGACATCCAAATATTCCCAGATATCTCCCCCATGACTATTCAAAAAGAAGAGCCCTTAAGCCATTGCTAACGGTACTGGCTCAGAAGGATATCAAATATTGGTGGGCATTCTCCTTTGCTTTAAAGTTTACACACAAAGAGAAAACGTATTCTTCACTACGCTCTCTGAGGGAGAAAAAAAAATAAATAGGATTTTTGTACTCACCGTAAAATCCATTTCTCCGAGTTAATGGACGGACACATCAGCCTTTGACCTTAGGGTTATATCCCCTTCCTTCCAGGAGAGTTAGGCAGAAAAAAAGCACTTTAAGTGTTAACAACACTTTCCTCAGTACAGCTCCTCCCAGGGGGCGTGGTCCCCCGGGTAAAACCCCACTCTGCCTCAGCAGCTCCAGTTTGTAACAAGCAGTACAAAGGAGGGGTGGGAGCTGTGTCCGTCCATGAACTCAGAAATGGATTTTACGGTGAGTACAAAAATCCTATTTTCTCTTCCGTTCATGGACGGACACAGCAGCCTTTGACCTTAGGGATGTCCCCAAGCAGTGTCAAAAATTCGAGGGGTGGGAAAACAACACAGCAAACCAAGCTACACCCCAAACAAAACCGGAGTTACTCAATGGAGGAACTCCAACCTTAAACTGCTGCCTGCAACACCTTGCGGCCGAAGGAGGCATCAGAAGATGCACTCACATCCACCTTGTAAAATTTTGAAAAAGTGTGGACCAACGACCAGGCCGCTGCCTTACACACCTGTAACACAGAGGCTTGATGCCAGAAAGCCCAAGAGGCACTGCTCGCCCTGGTCGAATGCGCCTTAACCCGAAAGGGAGGTGCCCGCCCCTTCAGGGCATAGGCCTGAAACACAACCTGTCGGATCCACCGAGAAATGGTGGCCGACGATACTGCCAGACCTTTCTTAGGACCAGCCACCGACACGAACAGTGAGTCCAACTTCCGGAATGGAGCCGTAGCCAATAAGTACACTCGTAGGGTCCTAAACACATCCAGGGAATGTAAAGTGGTCTCCTTCGGGTTTTTCAGCCGAGGACATAAGGATAGAAGAACAATGTCCTCATTAAAGTGGATGTAAACCCAACATTTTTTTCTCTTTTTTGATGTCACAATGTAGAGTATACGATTTCCTATCATCTGTGCCCAGTCTTGCCACACAGAGTTAATCCAGCGCTGAGTAATCCTCTTTTAAAGTTCAGTGCAAATTAACAGAATTCCAGATAAAAACCTGCCAAATTATAAAGTCCGTTTCTCTGTTATTGCTTTCAGTAACAGGTTATTTACATATCTAGCTTGGACATGTTTATCATAACAAGAGGTGATCCAAAGTTCATTGTATATTACTAGGATGTGTTATGATGTTATATCACCTCATGTTAGGATAAACAAAACATACCATATGATAAACATGTCCTAGCTAGATATGTAAATAACCTCTAACTCAAAGCAAGAAGAGAGAAAACTGACTTTTTTTATTTTGGCAGGGTTTTATCTGGAAGGCTGTTCATTTTCACTGAACATAAAAGAAAATTTCTCAGATCTGGATTAACTCTGTGTGGCAAGACTGGGCACAAATGATAGGAAATCTTATACTCTACATTGTCACATCAAAAAATAAATAAAAAAAAAAAAACATTTTTGGGTTTACATCCACTTTAATGTGAAAAACCGAAACCACCTTCGGGAAAAAAGATGGCTGAGGTCGCAGCACCACCTTATCCTTATGGAGATGACTAAGTAGGGAGCCTTGCAGGACAAGGCCACCAGTTCAGACACCCATCTGATCGATGTAATTGCTACCAGATAAAACACCTTTTGTGACAGTCAATAAAAGGGATCTTTCGAATGTCCTCAAAAGGAGCATCCTGAAGCACCGAAAATGACTAAATTCAAGTCCCATTGGGAAGCGGATGGCGCACCAAGGAGTGCGCCGCCAAGGTTCGCTAAAAGTGAACAGCCAGACCCAAAATCCGACTCTTAACTGTACTCAAGGCGAGAGCCTGATGCACTCCCCACTGTAAAAAACAGCAGAATCCGGGACATCACGTATGTACGGGGGTGCCACTTCATCTCTTCACACAGAGATGTAGGCCTTCCACATACGATGGTAAATCCTTTGCGAAATAGACTTCCGTGCTCGTGGCATGGTAGAGACCACCTAGCCTGAAAAGAGCCAGGTACTGAAGGACCGGGGCCTAACAGCCACGCTGTTAAAGCCAGCGACTAAAGCAGGGTGGAAGATCGGACCCTGCGACAGAAGATCTTCTCTCAGGGATAGACGCCAGGGGACGTCTGCCACCAGACGCACCATGTCCGCGTACAAGGAGCGGCGCGGCCAGTCTGGAGCGATCAGGATTGTTGGAATCCCCTCGACTTCCACTCTGCGCAGCAGGTGAGGAAGAAGCTTCAGAGGAGGGAAGGCGTAAATTAGGCGATAGTGATCCCAAGATGCCACCAACGCGTCTGACGCGTCCACCCACGGGTCCTTTGACCTGGCCATGAATCGTGGCACCTTCCGATTGAGACGGGGCGCTAGAAGGTCCACGTCCGGAGTGCCCCATTTTTGGCACACTCTGAAACACCTCTGGGTGAAGTGACCACTCTCCCTGGTCCAGTGTTTGGCGACTTAGGTAGTCGGCTTGCCAATTCTGAACACCCGGAATGTACAAGGCCAATAGAGCCTGAACGGACCTTTCGGCCCACCGAAGAATGTGCACGACTTCCATCGCTGCAGCTGAGCTCCGCGTGCCTCCCTGATGATTGACGTACGCCGCGGCCGTGGCGTTGTCGGACTGGATCCTGACCGGTCGGCCCTGCAGCTCCAGGGACCACCTGGCAAGGCACAGCTTGATTGCTCGAAGCTCCAGTACATTGATTGGGAGGCGGGACTCCTCCAAGTCCAGCGCCCCTGGGCTGACTGGGTGCCCCAAACGCCCCCCCCCCCAGCCGGTGAGGCTGGCATCTGTCGTGACCACTGTCCATTGGCACGGCAGAAACGATTTTCCGGTACGAAGCACCGGAGACGTCAGCCACACCACCAGAGAGGACTTGACCAGTTGACTCAACTGAATCTGGTAATCCAGAGAAGATGGGAGCTTGTCCCAACATTTTCTTTTTGTAGTTCCCTGGTGTGGAATTGGGCATAAGGAACCGCCTCGAAAGAGGCCACCATTAGATCCAGTAAGTATGCGTCCATGATATCCAAGGACGCCATGAAGTCCCCCTGATGGAGTGCCGCTATTACTGAGCGAATCAACTCCATCATGAACTTTTGCACCTTGACAAAACAATTGAGGGCTTTGAGGTCCAGGATTGGCCGAACCCCTTCCTTCTTGGGGACTACGGACAGATTGGAGTAAAACCCCTGAAACCGTTCTAACGAGGGGACTGGTACAATCACTCCCCTGTCCAGTAAATCCTGGACAGCCCCTGACAGAGCCTGCTGGCGAACCGGAGGTTGGAAGGAAAAAATCAGTTTGGTGGACAAGAGAGAAGCTATCTTGTACCCCGAGGAAACTACTTCGCAAACCCAACGGTTGGAGAGAAGAGACCGCCACCGAGCCGCGAATTCGCGAAGCCGGCCTCCCACCCGAGACACGGGCGGGGGCAGACCTTCATGCAGAAGCAGGCTTGTCCGCAGGCTTGCAGTATCAGGGGCGCTTCTGCCCCGCAGCGGGCGCCTTAGCACCTTGCAAACTCAAACTTTTTCCCGCCGCACTGGGCGCACAAAAAAAAAAAAACGCTTGGGGGTAGTAAAGGAGGGCCCTTGCTTACGGCGAGGCTCCTTGCCCTTCCCAGACTGTGGGAGCAGTGTGCTCTTACCACCAGTGGCATCCTTTATGATGTCATCCAGGGACTCCCCAAAAAGCCATTCACCTTTGAAGGGTAAATCCACCAAGGCCTTCTTTGAGGATTGGTCTGCAGACCAGCATTTCAGCCACACAAGGCGGCGTAGTACCACCGCATAGGTGGAGGCCCTGGAAAGCAAGGAAAGCGTATCCAGGGCTGATTCACAGACAAATTTTAGACCCTGAACCAATTGTTTAGCCAGGTCCTTACAGGTCACTGAAGCATCCTGTGCCTCTAGCTCCTGCAGCAACAATTTTGCCTGTCACCAGAGTCCCGGCCAAAACCGGTCTCACAGCCGAACCCACTACTGTGAACATGGAGCGGGCCACAGCCTCCACTCTCCTATCAGCGGGGTCCGTAAAAGCAGGAGCCCCTTCCACAGGCAATGTGGTGGCCTTGCTCAGTCTGGACACGGGAGGGACCACTGATGGAGAGGAGACCCATTTTTTCAAAAAGTCCTCCTCAAAAGGGATAACGGACCGCAAAGTTCTTTGGAACAGCAAGAAAACTTTTTGTGGCGTATCCTATTCCTTGTATAACAATTTTTCCAAATATGGAATACAGGGAAACACTTTTGTGGTGCCTGGCGGTTTGCGGAACCCAAAAAGGGTTTCTGAGTATCCCGCACCGCAGAGAGAAGAGCTCCAACAAATCATTTACTGACCCTGAAGCAGAGTCATCCTCACAGTCTGTGTGGGTTAAGCTTGCATTGTCTGACATGACAGAACCAGAGCCAGAGGCAAATGCAGGACATGATTCTGTGTCAGAGACATCCCCAGAAGCAGGTTCAGGGAGGGGTCACTTTGTACTCCCCTTCTGGCTACTAGCTGCTTCAAACCTGGCGAGAAACGCCTCAAGGACAGCCGACATTGCCTCAACAGATGCGGCAGGGGCAGGGGGATTAAAGAATAATTCAGGCATTGTTGGGGCAGAAGCACCAGGTAAAGGCTCCATGTTGCCCCACAGCTGTGTACTGCAAGACAGAACAACCCACCGGTCACCTCCTGGCTGCACAAATATAAAGCAGAGGCCCCCCAGGGACTCACCACCCCACCCGGTTGCAGAGTGAGCTGAAAACCTGAGATGTGCTCTGAAGTGCTGGCTGCGTCTGTCACCTCAGGGATGATTTGTGGTGTTTTGCACTGCAAATACAGTCACAAGAGGCCAAGACAATTCTAAGATGGCCGCCGTCTGGGGTAAAAAGCACCAGCGGCTACAGGAAAATGGTCGCCGAGCTATGTAAACCACAACCACGGCAAAATGGCGGCCGTTGCGCAGTTTAAAACCCCCTGTGAAACACCGAAAACAGAACAGCACACAGTAGCACCCCCCATAAGTAAAAACACAGCCCCCCACAACACACGGTCCCCGGTGGCAATAAAAAGATCCCAGGAGGCCCCCCCTTACAGCCACTACCCAGTATGGGGAAGGAGGGAGAGGAAAGAGAGGAAAGCAGGGCGGACCCTCAATCGACCTCCCTAGGGAAAAACACCAGCCAAACCACCTTGCCAGAGCAAGGGTCCACTACTTACCCGTCCTGCGACTACCGGCTGGAGGTATCCCAGACAGAACCAACGTCCGCTAAACGGCATGGCTGTCGGCCAGACCCACTGTGACCAGGCCATAGAGACCAGTCATATGTGTGTGCTGGAACATGTAGTTCTCCGCCCGCCCCTGGAGCAATGGGGCCTGTCGTGGACGACCCAGAGCTGAGCTGAGGGCTGTCACATGCTCGATGGCCGAACATGGGGGGACTACAATAGTCCAGACCCAGTCTGTCTCCCAGTCGGCTGTTGATAGAAGAATCGCAGAATTCAAAAATGCAGGAACAATACAATAAAAATAAAAAAATATCGCAAAAAAAAAAAAAAAATCCAGAGTACAGGGACTCCAGAAGGCCATGTCCTCTCCTAACATTAGGCAGAAAGAAACTGGAGCTGCTGAGGCAGAGTGGGGGTCATACCCGGGGGATCACGCCCCCTAGAAGGAGCTGTACTGAGGAAAGTGTTAACACTTAAAGTGCTTATTTCTGCCTAACTCTCCTGGAAGGAAGCAGCTTTAACCCTAAGGTCAAAGGCTGCCGTGTCCGTCCACGAACGGAAGAGAAAGCTGAGATATTATGGGCTGCACACAAGGCTTCAATCCGGGGAAAGCCAATTCAGGTAGCCTCTAAATTAAAGAAAGAAAAAGCCACGGAAGTAAAGAAGCTTGAAAAATAATTTACAGTTTTTTGTAAGGAGCATAAAAAAGACCAGACGAAGGTCCATGTCTCTCAGCTGGATGCTGCCCGATTAGCATTGAACTTAGCGCTCACAGTTAAGGTTGGAGAGATCTATGGGCTGGAGTGGTGCAAGGTTCTACCTTCACAAGGATAAAATGAACACCATGTTGGTCACTAAGCTCTCGCCGAGATTCCGCACATTTGCTCTCCCTAAAATTAGAACTCAGGACGGAACCACAACCCTTAATCCTAAATGCATTTTACAAGCATTCCAAACCTTCTATTCAACTTTATACCAATCGACTAGTACGGCTGAGGCAGCTGATATTAATTTCTTTATAGACCAGTTACCGATCCCGAGTCTCTGTGGGAGCCATATCGATCTTATGGAGGCTCCAATCTCCACAAGGGAAATCACGGAGGTGATCAAAAACTTAAAGAGTAGTTCAGCGCCAGGGCCGGATGGTTTAGCGGCGCCATACTACAAAACCTTTGCAAATAACCTTATCTCTCGAAATGTTTTAATTCCAAAAGGAAGGGGGAAGCTATGCATCCTCATCTAAATGAGGCGTTTATTTCTGTTATACCCAAACCAGATAAAAATCCTGAACTCGTAGAAAAACTACAGACCCATATCTCTAATTAACAATGATTTAAAAATACTCTAGCTAACACAGTAAGTTCTTTTATTAACCAATATATCCATAAAGACCAAGTTGGTTTCATTCCAGGGAGACAGGGTCCAGACCAGGTTAGGCAAGCAGTTGACATTATCTCAATCCTTCAATCAGGGTGGGCGGAGGTTCTTCATAGGAGGGGCTTCTACTATCGTTGGACCTGCAGAAGGCCTTCAACTCTCTTCCTTGGCCATATCTATTTGCGATTCTGAAGCCTTGGGGGTTCGGAGAGAATTTTCTGGGGCTATTGCAATCCTTATACTCAGAACCTGTTGCGCGGGTCAAACTGCAGGGTCATTATTCTGATCCTATTAAGATTGCCAGAGGCACTAGACAGGGTTGTCCCCTAGCCTCATTGATTTTCGCCATAGTGATTGAGACGCTAGCTATTGCTATCAGAACAGATTAGGATATAAAAAGGGGTGAACTGCAGACAACAAATTCACAAACGCGCACTATTTGCTGACGACCTCCTTCTTTTCATTACCTCACTCCCTAAAGTCTGTAGGCTGCTCACATCCTTTGGTAACATATCGGGGCTGCAGGTTAATATGAGCAAATCCCAAGCATTAAATATCTCCATGAAACCTGCAGTAGTTTACCAACTCAGACCTTGCTATGATTTTAAATGGGTAGACTCCTCCACCAGATATCTGGGAATAAATCTAACTCCCAAATTTGAACACCTTTACCAGGCAAATTTTCCCCCTATGTTTCGTAAACTCGAAACTGACCTCCAGACGTGGGCACAACATAAAATATCTTGGTTGGGCAAATGTTGATAGCAATTAAAAGAGATCAACTCAGGTCGTTCCAGGGCAAAATACTTACAATTCATATGGGAAGGTAAAGGATACAGACTAGCACAAAATGTTTTATACAGCCCCAAGACACGAGGGAGGTTAGGTCTCCCACACCTGTTTAGGTACTATCAAGCAGCTAGGCTTGTGCAATTATCAATTGTCTATTCCAAATATGAGAAACCTGATTAGATCGATATAGAAAGTTTGGCTGACCTTCTGCTGGACAGACTATTATGGTTTCCCCGAAAATCCAAACCCGCAATAATGTCATCTTCACTGTCACAGTCTTTCAGACTTTGGGATGATCTAAAATTGCTTCCTTCTTTAATTTATGAACCCTTAGCACAATCCTGGTTCGGTCCGGATATAGACATTAAAGCATTTCAGTGGTGGTTGGACAAAGGAATCTATAGAATTGGGCACTTCCTCTTAGCCCCTAGTCTGCTCACATTGAAGCATTGTGTGGAGAAGCTGGTATTACCAGACTCTGAGAAGATCCGGCATTCTCAAATTTTTTATTTTATATCATCAATTTGGAAGAACAAATCTTGCCCCCCAGCCTTCACTCGCTATGAGCGTTGGTGTGATCAAAAGAGCAAAAGGGAGGCATTTCTATAATATATACGTTACTATCAGAATCCACTTCCAAATTCTCTTACATGGAGGCATGGGAGAGAGATCTACAGGAGACCTGGGACCTGGAGGAGTGGCATAAGTTAGGAACAAGAGCTTTTAAAGGAATGGTTAACATCTCTCTGATAGAAGCTAATGTGAAAGTCTTAATGAGATGGTAGCTGGTCCCCAGTAGGTTGGCGGCAATGTTTCCAACTGCTTCAATGCTTTGTTTCCGTGAATGTCAGGCCCAGGGCTCCATGCTTCATATTTGGTGGGAGTGCCCAAGAATAAGAGAATTTTGGAACAAAATGTTCAATCTCATCAGAAGGGTATCGGGTGTTGCTGTTAAAAAATCCCCCCAAATAGCGCTGCTTGGGGCTCACATTCCTCAAGCCCCTAAGCATACCCAGAAACTGATAACCTTCATTCTGTTGGGAGCAAGAATTACTTTGGCCGGCGCTTGGAAACAACCACTAGTCTTTTTCGGCAGCCAAGAGAAAAATATCTTGGATCATGAATCAAGAGAAAATGGTCAGTTCACTCCTAAACACCACTAAAATATTTGAAGCAATTTGGGAGCCTTGGGCTAGATATGTAGGAATATCCCTTACCCCAGGAGTCTTAGCGACCTCTACAAGAGTTTGAAGTCTGCAGCTGGCAATGGTCTACCCTATCTTTTCTATCCTCTTTTCCTTGTATCTTTTTATTTGCTATAAGATTATAAAATGTAGAAATTATATATATGAACTACACCATAAAATTAAACAAGTGACCTGTAATATATAAAAGCAGCGCTTTAATAGTGAAATGTGATTTCCACTTAACTAAATAATGTGACTAAATGTGACACATAACATATATCATGTAACATAAATCACCTATTACAGTGAAAAATGAACAAAACAGAAATGTTTAGCAAAAGAGCGAAAAAAAGTTCAAATCCTGTGATAGTCGGTGAAAAGGTAAAAATGAGTTCATAGATAATTAATGTCAATCTTCTCAATCTTCCACCACACCGCCTGTGCTCAGTGAATCCTTCACCCTTCCAAAATGTGCACTCACCACAATTAAATGCCCAACACTCTCGTGTCAAGCACAAAGGCATAAATCCAAATCTCTCCAAGACAGTTGATATCAGTATCCAATTCAGTGGTAAGTTCCAACGTGTTCACATAAATAAAGAAAAAATAGTACCATAGTGTAATATTGTAAAACCAGTTTTAATCACACCACTAAAAATCTTAAATGCACTCACAAACGTGATCTTTCACCAAACTTTGAATAACCAATGACAGCATGAGTTTCCAAGTTTCCAAACAACAAGCCAGTGGTCACGGCGGACCCTCGATCGTTCCCAGTGTACTCGCAGTCCTTTGGACCTTACTCGATGGAAAGATGGTATTGAGGTTAGCTCGTTGCAGCTAGATGTGTGTCGCACGTCCGTACAGTTCACACAGGATCAATGGTTAGTGACCACTAACTATTGATCCTGTGTGAACTGTACGGACGTGCGACACACATCTAGCTGCATTTCACATTTCATCCTGTGTGAACTGTACGGACGTGCGACACACATCTAGCTGCATTTCACATTTAAGCGCTGCTTTTATATATTACAGGTCACTTGTTTAATTTGATGGTGTAGTACATATATATATATATATATATATATATATATAATTTCTATACTCCAGGTTATACCAAGCCTCTAGAGTTTGAGAATTTTTCTTCACTATAGGACTCTCTCGCGGCTCTGGAGGCTTCAGTTGTTTCGGAGCAGCGAGATCAGTCCGGCCTTAAATGTTGCTCTGTTTGAATTTAACGTTTTAAGTCAGCCCTGGACACAGTGTGTACCCATTAGGGGTGTCAGGACTGTCTTTGGATCCAAGTGCACTTATAAGGTTTTTCTGACTCTAAGATCGTTACTATACTATTAGGTAGTGTAACTTATTTCATACTAAGTGACGATTGTTGTTCTATCTCTAATATTTCCTATGTATTGTGTGTTTTTTACTTTGCCCCAGGTTGTTCTAGTGGCATTACCTTGTACTGTACTGCTCAATAAAATTATTTTGAAAAAAAAAAAAAATGGAACGATCCACAAAGCATTTCAAAAGCAAGTGCAGCAGCTGGAAGGTATTTCTTCAAGACTGAATGGTGGGAGAAAGATGGCAGAATGCACCTGTGCAACACTCAATGGAAGGTCTGCTTTAAGAACGGTAAAGGACTCCAAAAGCTCTTCTGTAGGTGTACCTCCTATGATATGATCATCTAGATGCCCAAGCCATATAACTAAACATCTCGTAACTCATGGCCCCAAGATGTGGTAAAACAAAGCTGCTGATGCATCCCAGTTACGTTTTATTGGAGATTCAATCTTTTTATATTCCGATAATCTGTTTAATCAAAAGGGAGAGCTGGGTTCCTTGTCAGTTTCATTATAGCCTCATCTACCCTAGGCCATTTAATGAATATACCAGTATCTTTATTATAAAAACAGGTGTCTTCGTTTATTTCATCTAAGAATGAATAGTTTCTGATGTGCATCTGACTACTGTGATTCAATAAGATCTTGTATGACAAAATTTACTGGAGTAGCATGTAAAAGTTCAAGTTGCAGTTTAGAGTACATTTCATCCTAAATAGTTTTAGGCAGTCTAATGGTGGATAGAATTAAAGTACCTCTGATGACTTTAATAGGTATTTAATATTAGGTCAATGATGTCAACAGCATCCTCGCTCTTATGTGTACATGTACCTGTGGAGTGGAGAGTACACCTTCCCAAGCTTATTCCTAATGCACATTATTTCAGGTAGCACCCACATTTCTATCATGACAGCTTCTTTAAAGTGGTTGTTAACCCTTTACAGACACTTTTCACTACAGCCTATAATAAGGCTTACCTGCTGCCACCCTGGATATCTCCTAAACCTGTATGGTTTAGAAAATATATCCCCTGTATCAGCATTTGCCTACGTCATTGGCACATGAGCACTGAAGCAATGGCAGGTACCTGCCATTGCTTCAGTTAGCGTGCCATTACCGGGGGCTTTCGCGTGCATGCGTGGGAGTGATGCCATCGCGGCTCTGGCCAATCACAGCCCCGGAGCCCGCGATAGAAAAAAAAAAAAAAAAAAAAGGAAAGAATCAGACGAAAATACTTCATCCTCTGCCCACTACGCTGCCCCTCCCCCCCCCCCTCAATAACACCACAGCAGTAATCCTCTATGGCTGAAGGCATAGCATGAGCTGCTTAAGCTGTGTTAGGCACTGGTCACACTAAGCCCGCCCTTTTGACCCCTCCATACATAGAAGTTGCACTATAGCAGCAAACAAAAAAAAAGGAGCTCTATGATGAATTAAGGGTCCACTTTTCAGTAGTTTTTGTGATTGGTGGAGGGAGCATTGCTTGTACTCTTGACAGATACCCATGACCGGTCCAGAGGCTCCAATTTATCCCCCCCTCCCCTTCCCTACGCAGCAGCAGAAGAAGTTTATCACTATGGGGGGCAGCGGGGTGGATGAGTAGACAAGGACGGAAGATTTCAACCAAAGCTGGCCATAGATGGATTGAAATTTTCTGCTGACCTGGCTGAATTTCAATCCATGTGTGTCTGTGCCTGTTTGACAAAAGTTGAGCTTGTTGAAAAAAAAAAAAAACATCTACATCAGTTGGCTGCAGCCACTGGTCAGTGTAATCTGACAGCAGAATCCTCTACTGTCAGAATACAATGTTCCAGTGGTGAGGATACCTCTATTCAGCTTGCTTGTGTAGAAGGAGGAATCTACTTTCAGGAAAAATACATTTTTATATATACACTACACATAGGTATATAGGAATGTGACTATGTTTCTGTGTGCTGTAACAGTTTTTTTTTTTTACCAGTAAGAAGAGAGAAAGCATCATTCTATTAGTATATCTAGAATCAGATTCTTACCTAGCATACCAGGTTCTGACCAAACAGTAGGACCAGGAAGCGCTTGGGCTGCGTTGTATGGAGGTCCTGGGTAAGGAGGTGGCGGTGCCATGTACATTGGGTTCAACTCAGGTGGATACATGCCAGGACCTGAGCGAAAGGTAAAAATGCACATAAACAAAAAAGACACACAGAGATATACATCATACAGCTCTAGACAAATCATTGTAGAATACAGATGCCACTCTACAATTTATTAGCCAACAGGCAGTTTTAAGTACACAGGGGAATGTCTACTTCCACAGACAACAGTAGAAAAAGACTGGAAAAAGTTAGGTTCCAGCTGTAAATTTAGATGTGTTGGGTAACAGGTTTCAGTCATTTGTTCTGCTCTCCAAAGGATATCATTTACCAGAACAGTATTAGGGTCCCTGCACACAGTACTTATATATGCGAACTGGATCTTCCAGGCAAAAAGTCACTGTATGGCAAGGCTGTGGAACAAAGCTCCCAGCAGGTCTATCACACAGGCCTGCAGCGCTGACTAATCTTTTTCTATTATCAATAATAGAAGCCAGCATTGTCAGTGCTGCGTGATAGATCTGTGGGTGCCATAAATATTTACTGGGATCCAGCAGCTCTATAACAAAGCTCCACAGCCCTAAGGCCCCTTTCACACGGTTGGCCGCTCAGGTCCGCCTGTCAGTTTTGTCGGTGGACCTGAATGGTCACTCCATACAATCTTATGGAGCGCCGGATGTCAGCGGAGACATGTCCGCTGACATCCGACCCCATCCTATCCGCCAAAAATCAGACAGATGGCGATACGCCCCCATCCGTTCATGGCGGATCGAATTGGGCAAGATCTGATGAAAACGATCTCTCCATAGGCAAAAGCCCCTCCCAGCTCAGTGAGGGAGAGGGACTTGTCACCCGCCGGCTCAGCGGAGAGATCTCCCGCTGAGCTGGCTGACACGGAGTCCGCCTACTGTGAAAGGGGCCTAAAAGGTTTATTCACTGACCTGGGGTGGAACTACAGCACGACAGCACTGACAGAAAAATACCACTAAGCAAACAGGACCATGGGCTATATCTTTTTTTTTTTTACAAAACAAAAAGGTGCTTTATTGTTGTCATGTAGGAGAGTTTACACAGCATATGCATTGGTACTGAACAGAGAATTGCATGGAGTGGTAGTTATGCATGTACAGGTGAAAAAAAAAAAAAAAGAAAGGGAGAAGAAAACATTGTGCAGCAAACATGCATCTGAAAGTGGAAAGAAAAAACGAAGGCCCAGATTCAGAGAGCCATTACGCCTGTCTAACTGGTGTGCAGCAAACATGCATCTGAAAGTGGAAAGAAAAAACGAAGGCCCAGATTCAGAGAGCCATTATGCCTGTCTAACTGGTGTTAGACTGGAGTAATTTCAAATTACGTGCGTTTTCTAGCTAGTTGAAAACCTCAAACCACGAATAGACGGCTGCGGGCTTCAATTCGACTGGATTACGTGTTCATACGCCTTCGGATCTACGCTGCAATAAAATTGCGGCCACTGGGTGGACTTCCCGTCGTTTTCGGTGTCGGGGTATGCAAATGAGCTTTTGCCGGCGATCCCCGAAATTACGATCTTCAATCGCAATCTCTTACGGCACCTTTAGTCATCTTTTATTTGCGTAACACTATAGCAGCTTTTTGCTGCTCTAATATTAGACAGCCCATGTTAAGTATGGCCGTCGTTCCCGCGTCGAATTTCAACGTTTTCCGACGTCTTTTATTTTTTTTAACGCAAGTCATCCGGGAATAGGAATGTTCGTAAACGCCGCTACTCAAACAACGAATGACGTAACGAAGTGATTTCGCGCAATGCACGGAGGGAAATTTCTGAACGGAGCATGCGCAGTTCGATCGCCGCGGGGGACGCGCTTAATTTAAATGCTTCACGCCCCCTAATCGCGTATTTCGATTACGCGGCGAGAAATAGACTACGCCGCCGTAGCGTACGGGCAAAAATCTACCAGGATTCGGTGTAGAGCCTGGTAAAATAAGGCAGCGTAGAGTATTTCGATTACGCAGCGGAATATTAAGTGTATGTGAATCTGGGCCAACGTTTTTTGACATTTTCTCAAATATTTGTCATTCATCTATTTACCATTTGTTTATTCATATATATGCCAATACTACCTACAGTAGTATTTTTTTCACATTTAATTATTCATCACAGCGCAGTTACATTTCTTTCCATTGTTATGTTGTGTGTATTTCACCTTTTAGTTGCTGCTCTTGCCAATTGTTCACATTAAGCACTGTATTTTTCTTTTATTTATGCATCTAAAAGTCAGTCATAGGAACAGAGATACACAGTAGTTATATTCTAAACAGTTGTCCCGCAACACATAGTAAGCAGTATCTAAGCTAGGAAAATTAGCCCTCGCCAGTGAACTAGTCAGAGGTCCAGGGGGCCCATACTTTTTCGTATTTCCATTGACAACCCCTGTTCATATACGTAATCCTATACATGCGTAGGGCAGATCTAATTGGTGGGGGGGGGGGGGGGGGGGTTGGCATAATCGATTTAACCACTTAGGCCCCGGACCTTTAGGCAGCTAAAGGACCCGGCCAGGTTTTGCGATTCGGCACTGCGTCGCTTTAACAGACAATTGCGCAGTCGTGCGACGTGGCTCCCAAACAAAATTGGCGTCCTTTTTTTCCCACAAATAGAGCTTTCTTTTGGTGGTATTTGATCATCTCTGCGGTTTTTGTTTTCGCGCTATAAACAAAAAGAGAGCGACAATTTTGAAAAAAAATGCAATATTTTTTACTTTTTGCTATAATAAAGATCCCCCAAAAATCTTTAAAAAAATTTTTTTTTTGTTTAGGCCGATATGTATTCTTCTACCTATTTTTGGTAAAAAAAAAAAAAAATCGCAATACGCGTTTATTGGTTGGTTTGCGCAAAATTTATAGCGTTTACAAAATAGGGGATAGTTTTATTGCATTTTTAGAAAAAAACATTTTTTTACTACTAATGGCGGCGATCGGCGATTTTTTTCGTGACTCCGACATTATGGCGGACACTTCGGACAATTTTGACACATTTTTTGGGACGCTGCTACAGTGAAGAACGGGGAAGCTGTGTTTACACACAGCTCTTCTTGTTCTTCAGCTCCGGGGACTGATCGCGGGACTCCAGCGGAGAGCGGGTCCGCAGGTCCTGGTCATGGAGATTCGGACCAGTTTGCGGGCACGTGCCTGTGACCCACGGCTGCGCACTAGCACAGGACGTACCTGTACGTGCCCAGCCGTGCCATTCTGCCGACGTAAATGTGCAGGAGGTGGTGAGAATTGAGACCTGGGAGAAGTTCCGGGTGAGAGGAGAGTGGGGGAGAAGTGTATTGAGCTGAATGAGAGAAATTCCTGAAGAGAACTGAACACATCTGCGAATCAGCTGCGTACCCATAGAAGATAATGGGACTGAATTCGCACCTGAGCCGCACCGCAAGGCATAAAATCTGCACACGTTTTTTTTGCAATGCGAATGCATCGCACATATGTGAACCAGCCTCATTGAAAACAATGTATTTAGAAATGTTCTGCGTATTAAATGCGGTTTAAGCCGCACTCAATTCGCATAGGTGTGAACCCAGCCTAAATGTTTGACCAACATTTCGTTTATTCGATTTTTCCCTATAACAAAAAAGTAGAAAATATCATTTTTTTTCAACATTTTCGGTCTTTTTCCATTTTTTCATCGCAAAAAAAAAATTAAAAAATCGCAGAGGCAATCAAATACCATTAAAAGAAAGCTCTATTTGTGGGAAGAAAAGGACGCAAATTTCGTTTCGGTACAACATTGCATAACCGCGCAATTACCAGTTAAAGCAGTGCAGTGCCAAATTGTAAAAACACCTTTGGGCATTTAGCAGCATATTGGTCTGGGGCTTAAGGAGTATTAAGTGCTATATCTTTAATGAACATATAGTGGCAACACTATAACGTGAGAAGTCCCTTCACACGGTACTTTAAAAAATAAATTGGGAAGTGAAATTTAAGGGTGGGAGAACAAAAAGTTAGGTTGAAGAAAATATAGAAATAGTAACAGGATCAACCATTAATAGCCAAGCAGATGTCAGATATGTAAAAAAATCAAAATCAGCTGATCCTATTAAAAAAAAAAAAAACAAACAAAAAAAAAAACAAACACACCATCTGACAAAGACAGAGATCGCTGCCTAATAATTCAAAACATCCTTGATACTCGAGCAGAAGTTAAATCAGCCTAAAAACATTTCAGGGAACAATCCTATACTCTTAACCACTTCAGCCCCGGACCATATTGCTGGTCAAAGACCAGAGCACTTTTTGCGTTTCGGCACTGCGTCGCTTTAACTGACAATTGCGCGGTCGTGCGTCGTGGCTGCCAAACAAAATCGGCGTTCTTTTTTTTCCCTACAAATAGAGCTTTCTTTTGGTGGTATTTTATCAAATCTGCGGTTTTTAGTTTTTGCGCTATAAACAAAAATAGAGCGACAATTTTGAAAAAATAAAAAAAATGAATATTTTTTACTTTTTGCTGTAAAAAAAAAAAATATCCCCCAAAAATATGTATAAAAAAAACTTTTTTTTTTCTCAGTTTGGGCCAATACGTATTGTTCAACATATTTTTCATAAAAAAATAAAAAATTAAGCGTTTGGTTTGCGCAAAAGTTATAGCATTTACAAAATAGGGGATAGTTTTATGGCATTTTTATTAATATTTATTTTTTACTAGTAATGGCGGCGATCCACAATTTTTTCCGGTACTGCGACATTATGGCGGACACTTCGAACACATTTTTGGGACCATTGGCATTTTTATAGCGATCAGTGCTAGAAAAATGCATTAATTACTATAAAAATGCCACTGGCAGTGAAGGGGGTTAACACTAGGGGGTGGGGAAGAGGTTAAATATGTAACCTGGGTGTGTTCTAACTGTATGGGGGGGGGGGGGGTGGACTGACAGAGAAATGACTGATCTTCTGTTCATACATTGTATGAACAGAAGATCAGCATTTCTCTCCCTGACAGGACCGGGATCTGTGCGTTTACACACACAGCTCCCGTTTCTCGCTCTGTAACGAGCGATCGCGTGTGCCCGGCGCACGGGACTCGGGGGCGAGCGGGGGCGTGCGCCCCTACTGGCTGCTGGGCAAGGTGATGTTATATTACGTGCTCTCGCCCAGCAGAGCCGACCTGCCGCCGTAAAACTGTGGCGGCTGGTCGGGAACCAGTTAAGCAAACACAGAAAAAAAAAAAAAACAACAGTTGATGAAGCATGGGTACAACCACCATATCCCAGAGTCAAAACAACTGAAGCATGCTGGCACTCCAAAAAAGGCTAAATCTGTCACTTTTGATGGAAATGGGACAGCAACATAGTTGTGCAAAGTAAAAAGAAAGAGTTGTAATTGTGGATCACTGGAGAATACTATGGTAGCCTGAAGAATAAACGTCAAGAAACTTTGACCAAAGGTGGGGTTGTTTGTCCAACATACTGCTCCAAGATGCGCATCAGCAGTTGCTATGACTGCCATGATTGCGGGTTTGAATAGCTTTAACACTTTCCCTATACACCAGATATTACTACCCTAGAGTAATTTAATTCATAAATTAAAGAAAGCACATGGACCTAGCACAATTAGACCTTTTATTAAACACAATAAACCAACTTGACATGCACTTACCAAATGTAATGGAGAGAAAAAAAAAAAAAAAAAAAAAAAAAAAAAATCGCATGCAGTAATAAAATCACAGCCTGCGACAGACCATGGGGCCAGCAGTAATGTGAACTTAAAGAAACAGTGATATCAACTTAGTATGAAGAAAGAGCACTCCTACGCCTGTCAGATCTGCCCCTTGAGCTGGTAATTATGGGGGGAGAATGCTGGGATCCCGCGCCTGCAAGGCCCCGTACACACAACCGAGCTTCTCGGCAGAATCCAGCGAGAAGCTTGCTGGGATCCATATTCTGCCGAGAAGCTCGATCGTGTGTACGTTTTCGCCGAGCAAACTGCTGAGCGAGGCGTCGAGCCACAATAGAGAGCAGGTTCTCCATTTCCTCGACGGGCCATCGGGACTAATGGCTCGACGTCTTTTTCGACAGCCTGGTCGACGAACTCGACGGCCGGCCGAGAACCTCGTCGGGCGGAACGATGAGTTTAGCCCGACGAGGTTCTCGTACGCGTGTACGCGGCCTAAGTTTCTACACAGGAATCTTGTGTCAATCCTTGTAGGTTGAACAGCTGCAGTAGCTTAAGGTTAAAGCCCAGTACAGACTGGTGCTGCACGATTCTGGCAAAAATGAGAATCACAATTGTTTTGCTTAAAATAAAGATCATGATTCTCAGGGCGTAACATCATCTTTCACATTATACAAAAAAAAAATTCAAGTGTATTTTTTTTCCCAAAAAATTGCGTTTGAAAGACTGCTACGCAAATACAGTGTGACATAAAATATTTCACCATCTCCATTTTATTCTCTAGGGTCTCTGCTAAAAAGGATATAGAATATATATATATATATATATATATATATATATATATATATATATATAGATAAGATAGATAAGATAAGATAGATAGATAGATAGTTTGGGGGTTCTAAGTAATTTTCTAGCAAAAAATACAGATTTTAAATTTGTAAGCAACAAGGGTCAGAAAAAGGTTATGGCCCGGATTCACATACATCGGCGCCGTAGCGTATCTTCTTTACACTACACCGGCGCTGCGCAGAGAGGCAAGCATGGAATTCACAAAGCCATACTTCCAACGCTGCACCAGCGTGGCGTATATTTTGTCTGCGTAAGCTGGCGTAGGTGGAAGTGGGCGTGAGCCATGCTGATGAGGCGTGACCCCATGCAAATTATGGGCAGAGTGCCAGACAAGTACTTAAAACGAACGGCGCATGTGCAGTCCCGTGGACGTATCCCAGTGTGCATGCTCACAATCACGTCGAATTAACTGCCTACGTCGTGAACGTAACCTACGCCCAGCCCTATTCACGTTCAACGTAAACTACATAAAATTCGACGGCATTCGTTCCCTGGTCCATACCTTTGCATGAGTTGCGCCTCCTATATGGGGAATAACTTTACGCCGGAAGTACAACTTACGCAAAGTGCGTATATTATGCGCCGGGCGCAAGTACGTTCGTGAATCGCCGTATGTGCTTCATTTGCATATTTGAATCGAAAATCAATGGGAGCGCCACATGCGTCCAGCATAAATATGCGCCCACTATACACCGGCGTAGTAAAGTTACGTTGGGTGGCTGAAGCCTATTTTTCGATGTATCTTGGTTTGTGGGTCAGCACATAGATACGACGGCACACATTTGTACTTATGTTGGCATAAGTGCTTTGTAAATTCGGGCCTTAGTCTTTAAGTAGTTAAACTGGCTTCATGCTCTTCTGGGAAGCGGGGGCAACACATTATCAATATCCTCCCAAATGCCTCAGCCATCCAGAGCCAGCAATACCCAGTCCCCGCCCTCTGCACACCCCCCCTATTTACCCCCCTTTCTTTTTTGTTTGTTATCTTTCCTACTATTGGTTTCAATCTGTGTTTAGTTCTGCATTTCTTAACTGGTTGAATATAGGAAAATGGTGATGGATGGCAGGGAGTCCTGCATCTAGGCTCCTAGGAGGGAAGCAAGTGGTCACATCTGCTTGACTCTTGTTATATGTTTCCTCTGTTACTTCCTACAGATGTCTGTATGAATATTGATGAAACTTCTACATTGCTGTATGATGTATTTATTGGACGTATTGGCCTGGTTTTGCCCGTTGTGAGTTTTAATAAACGTTATATTTGAAAAAAATAACTGGCTTCATTTACAGACTGAAGTTCATTCCTTTGATCTAAATTGTTTCCATTCTCTTTTTCTCCACATAAGTTAAAACTTGGCAGGCTGCCTGCTTTTTTTTTTTTTTTTTTGACAACTGTCAGCAGTGAGCAGAGAAAACTCTGCACTGAATCTGGAAAATGCTGTGTCAAGATCGCGAGCGGGGTAAAAAAATCACAATCGATTCTTTAACGATTAATCGTGCAGCTCTAGAACGCACATTTTTTTTTTTCGTGAAAATGCTCCAGTTACTTTGCGGTGCGATTTGCATCCATATAAAATGAGTGGGCGCAAATCGCACTGCAAAGAATCGCATGAAATTTGAACATTAATGTTCAAATAGCATGCAGTTTCCTGCACTACTCCTGTATGAACCCTGGCTGAAATCACTATGACAAGCCTGGGGAGTGGGGGAACCACATCCGATTTGGACATGAATTGCACTGTATCCCTGTTCAAATTTCATGCAATTCTTTACAGTGCGATTTGAACCGATTCATTTTACATGGATGCAAATCATATTCTAAAGTATTGGTACTGGTGAGTACTTCAAACGTATTGGTACGCAAACTCACCGATAAAAAAAGGGGATTTTTATAAACAGCTTACCTGGAAAATCCACACAGAGCAGCATAGTAGATACTATGTGGGTTATAGAGCCTACCTTCAGGTGATAGACACTGGCACTCTTCAGACAGGAAGTCCCTCCCTATATAACCCCCTCCCCTAACAGGAGTACCTCAGTTTTGTAGCAAGCAATAATTTGTCCCACAAATTCCCCAAAAGAGGGGCGGGAGCTCTGTGTCCCGTGATGTACTCCAAGAAAAGGATTTTACAGGCAAGCCGTTTATAAAAATCCCCTTTTCTTTATCGTATATAACAGGACACAGAGCAGCATAGTAATTACTATGTGGGCTGTCCAGAAGCAATGCCAACTGAGGGGAGGGAGGCCCAAAAGAAAGGACCAAAAGATGCCACCGGGCACAAGGAATCTAAAGGGCGACTCTTAAGACCGCTTGGCCAAAGGCCAGGTCCTCGCACCTCCTCACGTCCACCTGATAAAACCTTGTGAACGTGTGGACTGATGACCAGGTTGCTGCTCTGCAGACCTGATCCATGGAAACCTGATGCTGGACTGCCCAAGAAGTCCCTAAATCCCTAGTTGAGTGAGCCTTGATAGAGGCCGGGGGGTCCCTACCCTTCAGGCCGTAAGCCTGCGAGATTACCTGTCGAATCCACCTGGCTAGTGTGGCTTTTGATGCTGCCTGACCTAGTCTGGGCCCCTCCGGCAGAATGAATAACATATCCGTCTTCCTGATATGGGCTGTGGCCTGCAAATAGACGTGGTAAGGGCTATTAAGGTCTAAGGAATGTAGTAACTTTTCCTCTCTGGAACCTGGTTTGGGAAAAAAGGACAGGAGGACTAAGTCCTGGTTTAAGTGGAAATTTGAGACCCTCTTAGGCAAAAAGGTGGGCAAAGGTCGTAAAATGACCCTGTCCTCATAAATAATCAAGTACGGCTCCCTGCAAGAAAGGGCTGCCAGCTCTGAGACCCTTCTGGTCGAGGTCATGGCCACCAAAAATATCAATTTCCTCGATAGCAGCACCAACGGGATCTGACCCAAGGGCTCGAAGGGGCGCTTCTGCAGGGCCGAAAGGACCAAATTTAAGTCCCAAAGACAAGCCGGGAGTCTGACTGGGGGGGTTAACCCGCAGAACTCCCTGCACTTTTGACCAACGAGTGCGTGGCTAATGGCCTCTGAAAGAGAACTGACAACGCCGACACCTGGCTTTTAATAGTGCCGACAGCCAGTCCCTTCTCTACTCCGCGTTGCAGAAACTCCAAGATCCTACCGATAAACCTACAGGGGTGCCACCCCTTGGTCTCACACCAAGCGATATAGGCTTTCCACACCCTGTAATATATATGCCTCGAAACTGGTTTTCTCGCATTGATTACAGTGGAAAGCACAGACCTCGAGAGCCCCCTCTTCCTTAAGACGTAGGCCTCAGCCGCCAAGCTCAGCGACTGTGAGGCAGGGTGGAATATCGGTCCCTGAGACAGCAGGTCTGGCCGGAGTGGCAGGGGCCAGGGGTCTGATTGGCATCTTCACAATTAGGGAGTACCAAGACCTCGGGGCCACGCTGGAGCCACTAGGATTATGGGCTTGCCCTCTGACCTGATCCGACGCAGGAGTCGGGGAAGCAGCTGAAGCTGCGGGAAGGCATATATCAGAGAATACTGGTGCCATGGACAAACCAGGGCGTCCATACCGCAGGCCCGTGGGTCCCTCGTTCTGGACACAAACCTGGGTAGTTTTGTATTTAATCTTGACGCCATGAGGTCCACATCCGGCATCCCCCATCGCCGACAGATGTCTCTGAAAACTTCGGGATGGAGGGTCCATTCCCCTGGCAATAATTGTCTCCTCCTAATCTGCCCGCCAATTCTGTACTCCCGGGATGAATACTGCTGAGAGACACTGTATGTGGGCCTCTGCCCATGCAAATATCTGATCTGCTTCCCTCTGAGCTGCCCGACTCCTTGTACCTCCTTGGTGGTTTATATATGCTACCGTCGTAGCATTGTCCGACTGTATTCTGACGGCAGTCCCTACCAGCCTGGTTGTCCAAGCCTTTTAGAGCTAACCGGACTGCCCGCATCTCTAGGATATTGATGGGCAGGAGTTGCTCCGTGGCTGACCACCTCCCCTGTTGGGATAGCTTCTCCAGGACAGCACCCCAACCTGTCCGGCTGGCGTCTGTCGTGACTATCTGCCACGGTCCTGGGTTGAAGGGTCTCCCTTTCCGCAGGTTCCCGGGAGCCAAACACCAACTGAAACCTTCCCGGACTACCGGGGAGAGTGAAATGGGTAAATCCAAGGCCTGAATCTGTTTGTTCCACTTCGACAGGACAGTCCACTGCAATTTCCTTGAGTGAATCTGGAGCGTAGGGCACCGCCTCGAAAGTTGCCACCATCTTCCCTAACAGCTGCATGCAGAGTCGAATGGTTGGCTTCCTCTTCCTTAGTATTGACAGAATTAATGCCCTTAAGGCGTGAATCTTTGATTGTGGTAAAAAGATTCTGTGTCGGTTCGTGTCGAGACGCATGCCTAGGTATTCTAGGACCCTGGTTGGCCACAGGGCAGATTTATCCCCGTTTATAACCCAATCGAAGGTTTCTAGATACCGAACGGTGGTCTGAACTGACCGCTTTAGGCTGGGGGCAGACTGATCTATCAGGAGGAGATCGTCCAAATAAGCCAGAATCAGAATCCCGCAGGTTCTTAGATTTGCGAGCAGTGGAGCCAGGATCTTTGTGAACACCCTGGGGCCGTGGCCAACCCGAAGGGGAGGGCTACGAATTGAAAATGGTGCCGACCTGCGATGAACCGCAGGAATTTGTGTTGGCCAGAAAATATAGGGACATGCAGATACGCGTCCTTTATGTCTACGGACGCTAGAAACTCTCCCCCACGGAGAACAGCGGCAACTGAATGGATGGACTCCATCCGAAAGGTCTGGACAGACAGGTACTTGTTTAGGCCCTTCAAGTCCAGGATAGGCCTTACATCGCCGTTTGGTTTTGGAATAAAATCCTAATCCTCCTTTCCGGTACCTTGACGATCACCTCCTGATCCAGGAGGAGATCCAAGGAGCCAATAGCGCCGCCGCCTTCCTTGGGTCGCGTGGTACGCATGATCTCTGGAATCGAGGCGGGGGAAAATGCTGAAACTCCAGCCGATACCCTGAAGCGACTGTGGAGCGGACCCATCTGTCGGAGATCCTTGCTTCCCAGACCCTTGCAAATCGCTGGAGCCTTCCCCCCACCCGCGAGGATGGGGGCGCCCCTTTACAGAGATGCCTTTGGGGCGGGTTTCCCCGATTTGCGGGTCCAGGGTCTGTTTGCTGAAAACTGACCCTGTGAATTGTTTTCCCCGGCAGGCCGGCCGTCGATACTGCCTAGGGTTAGAGGACCGCGGCGCGGGAGAAGCAGGGCGCTTAAATGTGGGCCCTCTAAATCTCTTTTTTATTGGCAGCAACGTGCTCTTTCCGCTGGATATTTTCTGGATATATGTATCCAGATCTTCCCCGAATAGCCTCTCCCCATGAAAGGGAAACCCTGTCAGGAGCCTTTTACACGGAGTCTCGGCTGCCAAATCCCACGCCTGTTGGGCTGGAAGGTCAAGGAAGGACCGGTTTGGTCTGGTCTTTTAGAGCCTGGCATACACCAATGGCGGCAACAGCTGGCTGCACCACTGCCCCAGTGGTGGCAAAGGAGGCCTTTAATAAGGTCTCCAACCGCTTATCGACCGCGTCCTTGAACATCTAGACGTTGTCGACAGGGCAGGTCAGCGTCTTCCACCACTGGAAGCGCCCATTTTTTTTCAAACTTTTCCTCCATGGGATATAGCACAGCGAATCTCCTGGGGGGGGAACGAAGATTCTGTCCGGCCTCCCCCACATTACATCCTCCAGGAGGGGGTGAACCGGGAAACTCTTAGAAGCCTGAGGTGCCTTTAAGGACCCCAAAGAGGATACTGTACCTACCGGAGGCACCGGTGTGGGTAACTTGAAAGCGGACCGGACCATCTCTGTTAGAGATTGGACCCATAGCTTTTCTGCTTGAGAAGCCGAAAAGGGTTCCTCGATGGTGGATTCCTCAGACTCCCCTTCCTCCAGCTCTTCTCCCTGGTTTCCTAGAAACTCCGATTCGTCTGAGGAGAGATCTAAACCTGGAGCCTGCAGTGCAGGAGAAGGGGATCTAGTGCGTTTCTTCCCCGGTAGGGAGGCAGCAATCAAGGCTGCAAGTCTACTTTCCAACCCCCCCCAAGGTGGAAGCCATTACCTCCTCAGTCACATAGACCGGGGGTGGATGATTAGGGCCAGCCTCAGCACCTGCTGGTTCTAATGACTCGCTCTGGAGCCCCAACTCTGATCTCTCTGGGGAGGGCGGAGTGACCGAGGCCTGACCCAAATCCTCTGAGCCCGATGGGGATCCCTTAGCTTTTTTTGCCGCCTTTGACCCCTTGGCAGAGCCTGATCCCTTGGGAGCCATGTATACAACCCCGAGGTACCCCTATAGTACAGCCACTCTGGTGTAATCAGGCCAATGGTAGGAGAGCTCAGGGACTTTGGTAGCTGCCCTTTCTATGAGGCAACAACCAATCTGCTGGCCAAGTGTAAAGTCTGTTTCCTCTGGGGGGGGGGGGGGGGGGGGGAGGAGGCTAGGGAGTAACTTCTGCAGCACTTTAGGCTGGGCAGTGTGTCCAGATTTGGGCTCACGGCCCCTGAACTGGTGCACGTCTGAGTGTCCTGAACCGCTCCGTGTCTCCCAACCCCACACACTGACAAGCTTCGCTCCTTTACCTTCTGGCGTCCGCACGCCGCTCCGCCTCCCCTCCAGGCCGCCACGTCACGCCGCGCGCCGCCGTGCGCCCTCGCCTCCTATTTCCTGCCTAGCCGCGCGTGCACACTAGCAAGGAAGACGCTGCGATACACGGCGGCCCCTACAGGGGGAGAGCATGCCGTCGGGCGGGAGGAGACCACACGCTGCAGGGGGAACCAGGACCACTCCAATCAGCCAGCAAAAGGCATCCAGACCTGTAAGCACTTTTCTCTTGCTCCAATAGACGTGCACCCCCCCCCTTCTTGCCAACAGACACCCAGCTAGGGGAGTAATGTGGGAGAGGGACCATCCTGTCTCGGCAGACATAGTGGAAACATTGCCTGTGCATGGCAGCACATCTAGGCTAGACCCACAATCCCCTTCTTAGGAGAGACTGCCAACAGACCACGTCCTGCAGCCTTCCACTTACCTGTCCACGCTGCAGTGTGTTGCTAAAAGCAAGAGGCCCAGCCTTCACCCCTCACCGTGGGCACTGTCACTGACCTTCAGGGACTGGGGTCCATAGCAGGTCACCTCTCCCCTGGACCTATACAAGCATCCTGGCAAACAGAAAAACATTTGACCCTTTAATTGATCAATGCTCTGGAACACAGGATCCAGCTCTCATAAGAGAAGCATTATAGGCAAGACCCCGTTCTTCCAACCGGGGCCCGGGTACCGTCCACTTTGGCACTGCGGCACCTTGGACGGATCCAGTAACAGCATAGCCTAGCCACAACGGACCAGACAGCTTAGCTCAACCGTGACCAACACCTAGACACTGGCGAAAAAACTGAGGTACTCCTGTTAGGGGAGGGGGTTATATAGGGAGGGACTTCCTGTCTGAAGAGTGCCAGTGTCCATCACCTGAAGGTAGGCTCTATAACCCACATAGTAATTACTATGCTGCTCTGTGTCCCGTGATGTACGATAAAGAAAATGGTATTGTGCATCTATATATATATATATATATATATATATATATATATATATATATATATATATATATATATAGTCACTGCCCATGTCATTTCTTTCAGCTCAATTGATGTATTGTTTCATTACCTGGAGGTGGAGCATAAGGATATCCCATAGGCTGAGGTGCTGGAGCATATCCATTCATGGTAGGGGGTACATATGGGTAAGGTCCAGCTGGAGGTGCAGGTGCATATCCTCCTGGGGCAGGGGGATATCCACCAGGTCCATAAGCACCTGGCACAGCAGTAGGGGTGTAGCCGTATCCAACATTAGGAGGTTGGGGTGCTCTGGAAGCTGGAATAAAATAAAAAAGATATTTAAGACAGAAAATTGAGCTTAACAATAACAACCAGATTGTGTTTACTATTCTAAGTAAAAAAATAAAAATACAATGAAAATCAGATCAACATGATATGGAATACATATTATATATACATTGTAATAAGAACATAATAAAACATACCATTGGTTGCAAATTTAAACATTTGTTGCCCAAACTCAATTGCACCTCCACTGTTAAATGTAAGTTTAAATGATGCCTGTGCTTCCCATCCACCTGTAATGATAGCATAAAGTTGGCATGAATAATGAAACTTTGTTGGATGTCCATAGACAAAAATCATGAAAAAACACAATACAACCCGATCCCACTGCTGAAAGAAAAAGGTAGAGATTAAATGCTTCATGTGCCACTCCTAGTTTATCAAAGGGCTGGGTGATAAACTGATCTGTCTTTATGTTCAAGTGCTTTGAGTTGGATCTCAGTGTTTCAAATTGACTTTTAATATTTCTGCTTGTATTGATGAAAAAAATTCTAAAACCTGGGACGTTTTATTGCATTCCATCAGTGGGGTGCTGAGTGTTAAAATGCTAGTTGGGTTCCAGCACCCAGTACTTCCTCCTGTTGGGTAGAGTGATCTCTTGTCTGACAGGGATAATATAGTTCTGGTGAAGAAGTAAAGAGGAAACACCACTAACTAACCCCTATTAGGGTAAGTAATCACTGAACATGAGTTATTATTGTACCCACAGTAAAGAGGGGGGGGGGGCCCATTTGCTTTATACGGACACCAGTAAAAAGAGGGTGTGAGGTAATTACATGACACACAAAGGGGGGGGGGGGTTTATTGTACGCAGTAATACCAGTGAAGAGGGGGGGAGTAGGGCCACTATTGTTTTCACTGACAACAATGAAAAGAGAGATGGGAACTATTGTACCCGGTGACACCAGTGAGTGAATGATGATGGGGTGCCAGTGCTGATGCAGGTTTTTTTTATTTTTTGTTATCCCTTTCATATTGTAATGATGAGATTGTTCATGTCCCCGTGTACGCATCTATATTTGTGTGTATTGACATGCATTTATTTAATTGTTACACAGACCTGTACCAGATCTGTATGGTACAAACTTTTTTTTCCACAGTGGTTGTGTGTCAGTCTTTTTTAGCGGTTTTGTTTCCCCTTTTTGTAGTCAATACTTTACCCATCTTAATTTGGAGTTCCTTAAAAGACACGATGACTAAATGTCCTTGTCTTTGGTGAGGAAAGGATGGACTTACTGATTGTCCGTCCGTACCAATAAAGTTAATGTGGTTTGTAAATCTGTTCCCCGCCTTTTAAGATGGCCAGTAAGTGGATGTCCGCAAATGACTCTGCCGTTCAGATCTCTTTTCCCTAGCTGCCATTTCCATTTAAGCGCGGTGGAGGAGTTTTTATTACTTTTCCCTCACTTCATCCCTTCTCCAAGATGGCGATGTGGCCGCTTTAGACTGACTCCGCCCACTGAGGGTGACGTGGAGCGTCGTCCTTATCCCGTGATCAAGTCTTTGTGAAGACGAAACGTTGGGAGGAGACGTTCCCACGTCACCGCAACCATACGGAAGGACGCACGCGTTCTACTGAGCCGGCCGACACTTTGTTTTAGCTCCATATTCGCATCAGTTTGTGAGTGCAACTTATTTTATCTTCTTTTAATAAATGTCATCAGGTTTTACACTATGTGAGTTCTTCTGTCGTTTCATGGTACCATATCTGTGCTGCTATCTGCTGAAGTCTCACGGCTGTTGAAATCCGATTCATCCCATCCCAGGTGTTTTGCATTTACCCCGAGGGGTCCCGCTGTCTGGTAAGGGTCAGTGTGTATAGTGGTGGTGGGTTTGCACTATCCCCTCCCCATTTACTACTGTCCCACACGGGTGGTGATTTACACGTTGTCCATAAGGTTTCACACTATGCAAGTTTTTCTGTTTTCTGCTTTGTTTTTGGTGCTGTGATTCTACATTCAAATCCGGGAAAGCCCAAGTGTGACCGACAGCGCGGAGTGGATGCATTATTATTATCCTGAGATTCTGCCTCCTTGATTTATATACACACTACATTTTTGGGAGAAGGCACATCCATCTTCATCTGAAGACTTTTCCCTGTCAAAGACCCTACCTTAGTTCATCATAGACTATGAGTAGGCTTTTTTGTGATCAATAGGTGGACTTTGTATTTTATTTTTTATTTTATATTTTTTCTCCTTTTTGGCTCCATAAGTTTATTATTTCCACACTGAATAGTTATACCACTGATGGTATCTGTGCCCTTCACATGATCACAGCCTCATACCATGAATAGGTTTCTTTGTGACCAATAGGTGGACTTCTCATAATTTTTCTCCTTTTTGTTTTTTTTGGTATTTCTCTGTGGCTTTATAGGTTTTTCACCTCCACACAGAGTATTTACATTACACATTGTGCCCTTCATATGGTCACAGTTTCATATTTAGCGTGATTCCAGCTCCTTCTTTATATATTTGTTTATGTTGTATAACATTTTTGAATCGCAGCTTTTGCTTGTTTGTTGTTCACTGGGTATGCGCAATTTTTTTCTCTTGTTATAAGTTTTTTTTTATTACTTCTGCCACTAATAACAATGATAAGGATTAATATTGCTGTCACTGACCCCAAAGAATGTGGGTGCTATGAGCTGAGTTGCTATGAGCTGAATGCCACTTCCCAAAACCCTTGCATGTTTAAATCTATGACAGCGTTTTGTTTCTATACAGGCTGGTGTGAGAGGAAGGGAGACACAGTGAAAGTCAACAGACCAGCAGAGTGGTCCAGAGGGTGGAGAATCCTGTTTTTTTTTTTTAAACAAAAGGGGAGAGGGTGATTAAGATGCAGCCCTCAACTCAAATAAGGTTTAGGTAGTTTGAGGGTTTATTAAAAGGATAAGTGACCCGAACCAGCCACTCCCACCCCCTTCAGTAAGTGCGGGGGGCAGAGCAGAGAGCTGGTGACTGAGTCACCAGCTCTCTGCTCACGAAGCTGTGAGAATCGAGTGATCAGCTTACAGCCCGAGACCAATGCTGCATCCACCCAGGTAAGCATGATTCTTAAAACAATAAAAAAAAACTAAAACTTCTCTTTTAACATTCAGTGCTACATTTAGTAAGGCTGCTTATTCCATTGCCCTCCTCTCTCTATTCTGAAGATAGCAGGACGTACAAAGCATTTAGTGGGCGGCCTCAGAAACCCCACGGAGGAACACTCTGCTTCATTCCTTACCCACACATCTTCAGTTCACTCCCTCTCATTCTGAGAGAGTGAAAGAGAGGGAGCGGTGCATGCGTGGATAGGGACCAAACCATCTGCAGCATTAAGAGGGGAGGGGGGGAAAAAAATAAGCCGTTTAAAAACTAAGCATTCTTTTACTAAACCTAGCACTGCATATTAAATATACTGAAGACCATGTAATAGGCATGATTTTGGCAATCATTAAAGGTGAACTAACCCATTAAAGCAGTAGTAGCCTTGGATCTGCATAGAAAAGTAGTGTGTCAGCAATTTGAGTCCTGATTTGCAGAAACAGGCGTTTTGACACCTGTGTTTGTTAAAATGTAAACAAACATTAATACAGTGGTTCTCAACCTTTTAGTGCCGTGACCCCTTGATAAAATTTCCCAAATTGTGGGGACCCCCCCAACAGTAAAATTATTTTCGTAGCGTGGGTTGTCAGCACCCAAGGCAAGACAAGTAATTTGCGCCCCTAACCCACGGAAATGTAGCACTCTGAGTCCCTTCCACTCGTACAGTATTAAAACCTCATATGGTACATTTTAGGATGTACCACTCTTTCTTGTTGTTCTCCTTTCCTTCTCTTTTATCTCTGGCCATCCTAATTTATTTTCCCTCCATTTTTCTTTCTTCTTGCCCCTCTTTTCCTCTCCCGTCTATGTATTCTCTATTTTTATTCTTTCTCTTACTCCTTGGTGGCGGTGAAATGGGATGAGTGGCAATGCTGGGGGGGGGGCAATTCTAAACAGCCAACTTAGGTGCTTTTGATCAGTCATCTGCTGATCTGAGAACTGTAGTGGGGACTTTTAATAGAAACTATAATCACAGGTAGTGTTACCCAGTGTGTCTTCGACTTTGTGGTGTCTCATAGCAGTGACACCAATGCTGAAATCAGGAGATAGGATCTCCTCCAGCCCCTCCCACCTCACAATCCTCACCAGTCAGCAGACCTCTAGTCTCTGCCCCCCAGCCATGCCGTGAACTGAATGGGCCACTGCAAAGAGGCTGAGTGGGTGGCCGTGGGGTCCAGGAACAGCCCAGCTGGGCGGCAACAGGCTCCAGGGACAGCCCTACTGGGCAGATGAATAAAACCTGGAAGTGGTGCGGGCTTCAGGAACAGCCCAGGATTTGGTGACCCCTGGCAAATCATCATTTGACCCCTGAGGAGGGTCCCGACCCCCAGGTTGAGAACCACTGCATTAATACTTAATAGTAGAGGTAGACCAATATATCGGCCGTTATTTGGCCATTTTTGATAAATTGGCATCGGCCGATTATTATCAAAATTAGGCCGATATTTTACACTGAGAAAAAAAAAAAAGAAGATAAATACCGTGCTCCCAAATGGTGATTGGGCACCGTGATTGACTAATAGACAACATGCAATTAACAATAAATTATGTACGATAAATGTAAATATAAAAGATGCAGTTTTAAAATGTGAGACAGCACATCAAAAATCAAGAACAGGAGAAAAGAACTGTGCTATACAGTAGATCTGTAAAGTCAAACAAAAATTGAATAAAATAATTTTAATTAAATTGGTGAAGTGTTCTCCAGCAATAGGATGAAAATGTACACTCGATTGAATCCATTATAGGAACCATCAAGTGTAAAAACCAGTATCTGAAATAATAACAGAATGAGTCCAATAGTGGCACTGATGGAAATCCTTATTGTATAAGGCCCCATGCACACGAGACGCTGGTAAACGCGTGTTCAGAGGCAGTTGGACAGCTTTTTCAACTGCCCCTGAACACATTCAATGTTATCCTATGTGTCCATGCACACTGTCACGTTTATTGCCGTTTTTAGGCAGTTGCGTTTATCCTCGTTTTTCCAGAAGCAAAAAAATGGGTTCAGACGCAAACGTTTTTGCGTTTTAGACGCAAACGCGGTACCGATGTTTTGCCGCGATTTCATTTATAGGGGTTTTTAAAGGTGACCTATTTTTTTACATTAGAAATCTCAAAAATGATGGCAAATGATGAAAAACCATAAAAAAAAATAAAAAAAACACACATGAAAAAACTGTAATTGCTTGCATTGTAGACAATCCACAACTTGTGAGGTGACGTGGCCAGTGGACAATCCACAGCGTGTGGCAGGTGATTTGGCCAGTGGACAATCCACAACTTGTGGCAGGTGACGTGGCCAGTGGACAAGCCACAACTTGTGGCAGGTGACGTGGCCAGTGGACAAGCCACAACTTGTGGCAGGTGACGTGGCCAGTGGACAAGCCACGACTTGTGGCAGGTGACGTGGCCAGTGGACAAGCCACGACTTGTAGCAGGTGACGTGGCCAGGTGATTTGGCAAGTGGATAATCCACAACTTGTAGCAGGTGACGTAGCAAGGTGACGAGGCAGGTGATGTGACCAGGTGACGTGGCAAGTGGACATTCCACAACCTGTGGCAGGTGACGTGGCCAGGTGACATGGCCAGTGGACAATCCACAACTTGTGGCAGGTGATGTGGCCAGGTGACATGGCCAGTGGACAATCCACAACTTGTGGCAGGTGACGTGGCCAGGTGATTTGGCAAGTGGATAATCCACAACTTGTGGCCAGGTGATTTGGCAAGTGGACAATCCACAACTTGGGGCCAGGTGATGTGGCCAGGTGACTTGGCAAGTGGACAATCCACAACTTGTGGCAGGTGACTTGGCCAGTGGACAATCCGTGACGTGGCCAGGTGACGTTGCAAGTGGACAATCCACAACTTGGGGCCAGGTGACGTGGCCAGGTGACGTTGCAAGTGGACAATCCACAACTTGGGGCAGGTGACGTGGCAGGTGACGTGGCAAGTGGACAATCCACAACTTGTGGCCAGGTGACGTGGCAAGTGGACAATCCACAACTTGTGGCCAGGTGATGTGGCCAGGTGACTTGGCAAGTGGACAATCCACAACTTGTGGCAGGTGACGTGGCCAGTGGACAATCCGTGACGTGGCCAGGTGACGTTGCAAGTGGAAAATCCACAACTTGGGGCCAGGTGACGTGGCCAGGTGACGTTGCAAGTGGACAATCCACAACTTGGGGCAGGTGACGTGGCAGGTGACGTGCCAGGTGACGTGGCAAGTGGACAATCCACAACTTGTGGCCAGGTGACGTGGCAAGTGGACAATCCACAACTTGTGGCCAGGTGACGTGGCAAGTGGACAATCCACAACTTGTGGCCAGGTGACGTGGCAAGTGGAAAATCCACAACTTGTGGCCAGGTGATGTGGCCAGGTGATTTGGCAAGTGGATAATCCACAACTTGTGGCAGGTGACGTGGCAAGTGGACAATCCACAACTTGTGGCAGATGGCCACATCACCTGTGGAAGCTCCCACTTCCCTCCCAACACATAGGCCTACCTATTCTCAGAGCGCTCCAAGTCATGTGATCTCCCCAGAGGCCAGCTTCAGGGACGAAGAGAGAATGCCAACAACAGACGGAATGCCTGGGTGGTGATGTCACCCATAGGCTTACTATGGGGGATCTGAAAGGAGGTTCTTTTGAATCGTACGTTTGTACACTGCTGCTCTCTCAGCTGCTACTTACTCTGGTCTCACAAAATGGCTGAAATGGTTAAATAATACTGTTTTTTGATGTTTCTTAACCAAACGCTTATAAAACGCAAACGCGGTAAAACGCTGTGCAAATCGCGGCAAAACGGGCGTTTGAAAACGCGTGGTTAGAGTGATAGGAAGTGAACCTATCAATTCACCCAATAGCACACGTGCACCGCCACCATATAAAAAGCCTGCTTACCAGAACACAGGCTGTGTAGAGCCTATCAAGCGGTTAACCTCCTGGGTAATGTTGAACAAACCAATAGAGGATAGATAGGGGAAACGGGACTGGTTAGGATTTTCAAGAAATCTGGCATTTAAAAAATAAATAAAAACATGGAATAAAGCCGGCCGGCGTGCAGACAACGCGTCCACTGGGCGCCCATTCCTGCATGCCTGAGCTAGGGCAGATGGATTCCAGGAAGTAAATGCTATATGACACATCTGTCCTTATTCAAGATTAACATTGGCCAGAAATACTGGGGGGGGGGGGGGATTCAAAGTGATTTCTCAACAAGATAAAGCATGGAGACATAGATGAATGGGGGAGTTTGCTTTGAATATCAAAAACAAATTAAAATAGCATTTTTGGTTTTTGGTGCTCAGATGCAGTGTAGTTTCACTTTAAGGTGGAAATCCTGGCTAGACCTAACCTAGCTTAAAACTGCTCCCACTTCCCTCCTAACACATAGGCCTACCTATTCTCAGAGCTATCCAAGTCATGTGATCTCCCCAGCGGCCAGCTTCAGGGAAGAAGAGAGAATGCCGACAACACACGGAATGCCTGGGTGGTGATGTGGTGATGTCACCCATAGGCTTACTATGGGGGATCTGAAAGGCGGTTCTTTTGAATCGTACGTCTGTACACTCAGCCAGGAAGAGAATCTTGCCAGGAAAAAACAAGAGAATCTGGGCTGTGTGTAACTCTAACCCTCAGGCATAACACTGCCCTTTGCACAAATAAACCTGTGTGAACATAGCCTTAAAATATATTTTCATCTTACTTGAATACATTTTTTTAGTGTACATGTATTTGATTTGCTTGTATTTTTGTAGTGTAAGCTTTAAAAAAAAAAAAAACATTTACAAATTTAAAAAAATATCCTACTTTTTAATGCACGAACTTTTCTACACTTTTTACTAAAAAGAAAGTCTTGCTTTGATATTATGAGTAAAAGCTGAAACGTGAAAAAAGCTTTGCAGCTTAGCTAGAAGATGACAGCAGAGATCTCACAGTACATTATAAGATATGTCAGCTTATGCCACTTACGTACCACCGGGTTCTGCACTTATTGTTCCTTTGATGTAGTTTGCGGAGAAAACAGGCTGTTCAATGGAGCATCCCTTCACCAAGTAGAAAGGCATCATAAATGACATCATTGGATCCTTTCCTTTGCTCACAAAGATTACCTGAAAAAGGGTTAGAACTATAAAGTGTGAAAGATACATTCCTGCAAGACCCCTTTCACACTGGATCGGTTTGTAGTCGCTATTGCGCTAAAAATAGCGCCTGCAAACCGACCCTAGACAGCCGGTGCCGTCTCCAGCGTGAAAGCCCAAGGGTGCAATTAATGGCACACCAAACAAGGAAACAAGCATGTTGTGTCACACGGCAAAACTCACATTAAAAAATCACGCAAACTGGACCGCAGCAGAATGCTCCACGAGTTACTTTGCCTCATTTGTCGGGTGTAGGATAGCCCATTTAAATGAACTGGCTGAACCATGTTGTGCGAAAAAGCATCCGTTCGAGCAATGTGCAAGATGGAGCCAAATAGGGGAAGATCACTTTCTTATGCCTCCAAGGCTGCATTCACACCTAGGCGTTTTTACGCCCGACGCTATTGCAGCCTGAAATACGCTGGAGGGGTGATTTAACATTGTCGGCTATTGAGATGGTTCACATCTCCACGCCAAACATCGAAACGCCTGAAGCTCAAAACAAGTCCCGGACCCTTTTTTTCAGGCGGCTTCCGCGTTCGGGCATAGCCGACAATGTTAAAATAACCCCTCCAGCGAAAACAAGGCTAAAAACGACGCATTTTGTCGCGGCAAATCGTGGGACAAAACACAGCAATTTGTCGCGGTACAATACGCCGTGCTATAGTGTGAATGCAGCCTAATAATTAAAGTGGTTGTAAACCTCAGAAATTAAATATGAACAGGCAACATGCATATCCCTCTATAGTGTGTACTTGTCCAACCCCAGTGTTCGGTAACTAATCACTGAAAACCACAGTGTTCTTTCTATCTGTTGCTTCATTCCTCCGCTTTCTGAAATGACTCACTCTAAACAAGTGCTGCCTGAAGGGGAGTGTGGCCAATCCCTCCTGGATGAGTCATTGTTGTGCTCTGAGAAATTTTGGTAGGCCGGCCACTCGTGGGAAGGTTCACCACTGTTCCAAGTTTTCTCCATTTATGGATAATGGCTCTCACCGTGGTTCACTGGAGTCCCAAAGCCTTAGAAATGGCTTTGTAACCCTTTCCAGACTGATACAGGTCAATCATCTGTTCTTGAATTTATTTAGACTGCGGTATGATGTGCTGCTTTTTTTAGATCTTTTAGCCTAGGTCAGTGATGGCGAACCTTGGCACCCCAGATGTTTTGAAACTACATTACCCATGATACTCAACAACACTACAAAGTGCAAGAGCATCGTGGGAAATGTAGTTCCAAAACATCTGGGGTGTCAAGGTTCGCCATCACTGGCCTAGGTTAACACTGACAGCGGAATTGAAATCATGGGGCGTTCAGCTGAACGATTTCATACCCGAACGTCAGTCTGACTTCGGGAGCGACTTCAGAGACATCTGTGCTGGTTCCTGCACAAATGCCTATTGAAATCACACCCGAAGTCGCCAAAAGTAATACAGAAACTACTTTTGGGAATCGGTGCGGCACCGCAAATGCGTTATCGCAACGATTCAGACAGTGCCATTGCGGGCAATAGCCGGCGATTTGGAATGCAAGTATGCACCGCATACTAGCTCATTATGAAATACTTACTTTAGAACGATACCTCGCACTCAGCTCCCACGGCAGACATCTTTCACCGGAGTTACTTCCAAGTAAGCAGGGCTCCGCCGATGCGATTAGCTGTAGCCGCGATGACATCACTCCCACGCATGCCTCCAGGCACGGGTACTAAAGAAATGGCTTGAGAGGGCCGATTTTATAGTGCGCATGTGCCAATGACATTGGCAGCAGTGCATATAGCAAATATCTCCTATACTGTGCAAGTTTAGAAGATATTTACAGTACCTATAGGTAAGCCTATAATAAGGTTTACCTATAGGTACAAGTGGTGTAACAGAGTTTACAACCACTTTAATCAATTAAATCATCATTTAAAAACTGCAATTTGTATTTACTCTGGTTATCTTTGGGGGAAGGGGGGTATGCAAGTACTATGCCTATTCTGAGAATAAAAGCCTTGACTGAAACTGATCTTTAGCGGCTCTCACTGCATCAGCGGAAAGCCGACATCTCCTGCTCCAGCTGCTGCAGTAAGAACCATGAATGGCTCCAGTTATTTCCCCCACCCGCTACACTGATCCAGATGTATCTTGCTGCCTGGACTCCCCACCCCCAACACGGCAGAAATCTCTAAACCAGGGGTCTCAAAGTACCGGCCGTGGCCCATTCACGGTAATAAATGGCCCACAGGCAGGGCGGATGCCGCGGAAGTGTAGATCGAGGTGCATGAAGAGTAGTGCAGGAAGCATCTGTCAGAGGTTCACTTCTCTCTCATGTCACACTGCTACTCCCCGGCAGCCCCTTCTCTCTTCTCAGCCATCTCCATTTGGTTGTGACATCATCTGGGATGGACAAGAAGAGAGGAGGGGCCGCCGGCGAGTAGCAGCGTGACATTAGAGAGAAGTGAACCTCTGACAGACGTTTTCTTCAGATGCAGAGCAGTGCAGGAAGCAACAAGTAAACGCTGACCTTTGCCCTGATTGTGCCCCATGTACCCTCATGTGCCTCATGTACCCTAATGTGCCCCGAGCCCCATGTACCCTAATGTGCCCTGATGTGCCCCATGTACCCTGATGTGCCGGGCTCTGTACATCAGGGTACCCTGATGTGCCATGTGCCCTGTACTGATGTGCTGTGCCTGATGTGCCCTGATTGTGCTCTGATTGTGGCCCTACATGTACCCTGATGTGTGCCATGTACCCTGATGTGCTGTTTCATGTGCCCTGTCCTGATGTGCTGTGCCCTGTACCCTGATGTGGCCTGTTGTGCTGTACCCCTATGTGCTGTGCTCTGATGTGCCCTGTACCCTGTTGTGCTCTGATGTGCTGTGCCCTGTACCCTGATGTGCTGTGCCCTGATGTGCTGGGCTTTGAGCCTTGATGTGCTGGGCCATGATAGTGAGTGGTCAGTGTGTAGTGTAGTGGTCTGTCGGCAGTGTAGTGGTCTGTCAGCAGCGTAGTGGTCAGCGTGCAGTGGTCAGCGTTAATAATGTGTCCGCTGACACCAGTGCTGGGGGTTAATAATGTGTCCACTGACACCAGTACTGAAGTTTGAAAGTTTGCATGCGGCCCCCCATGGGATATGAAAACTTGTCTTGCGGCCCTCAGGCAATTTGAGTTTGAGACCCCTGCTCTAAACCTAAGGGGTCCCATGAGCTCCTAATGCCTGGGGCCCCATGAGTTGTCCTTCCGCCCCTGGGTAGGGGTAAGCCCAACATTCTAGGTCTAAACCCTGCTTCTTCATTTAATTAAGTTGGCCATGCACATGTAGAATTTTGTCAAAAAAAAAAAAAAAAATTTTAAAGACTGAATATTTCTTTAATGTATAATCATTAGTTGGGTCAAATCAATGTTTGTTTTTGACCGCGATGAGAAGCAAGATAAAAAAATTACATTCATTCCGAAATCTAATGTTTAAAGCGAACCAAATTTTGAAGTATTTTCATCAGGTCAGGTCAGTACTGTACAAATGTTCTCAAAAACAGTTTGAAATTTGACTAGTGTATCACTAGTTTACAGCCAAAGACCAGGTTTACTTTCACTTTAAATAGTTAGTTTGGGCCAAGCTGACCCAAATGAACTCTTTATTTTATTAATTGATGTGGCTGCTGTATAAACTGTATGTAGCATTATCTACAATACATGCAGTATACAGCACTTTGGTCTTTCCTGCAACCCATGGCTGGCCTAAGTCACTGTGCTGTGGGAACACATTGCTGTATTCTGTATGTAGCGGGTGCTGCCTGCAGTTTATGCATTGCTGACAGTGACTGCCTGAATTAGTAAAGAAAATAGTTATGGTCAGGCTAACCCCAAAAAAATGATTCAAAATTATAGAAAAGCTGAAGTAAGGCTTTACTTAGCTATGGTTGAGCTGCCATTAAACATAAAAAGGCCAGATGCCTGCAAGACACACTAAAGCCTCGTACACATGATCAAATGTTCTGCAGACAAAGCGTAAGACTTTTGTCCAGAAGGGGTTGTGCTTGGATTTTGTCTTAAATACAAGCGGTGCATAATTGTCGGCCAACAAACACGAACGTAGTGATGTACTTTGTTGTTTTTCAGCTCTTTAGCGCCACCCTTTGGGCACCTTGTGCTAATGTTGTGTTTGAGGAGCATTGTGTGTTTGTACTTTGGACTTTTGTCGGAAAAACAGCTCATTGTTCGCGGAAAATTTTAAAGCCTGCCATCCAACATTTGTCCGCAGAAAATCCGACAATTGTCCGATGGAGTGTACAAACGGTCAGATTTTCTGCCAATTGGCGTTTGACACACAATTCCGTCAGAAAATCTGATTGTTTGTACAATGCTTTAATCAACAATTACAGTGCTTTTGTAACTTGGGGCAAGCAAGGAGGTTATTCTGATGAATAAATGACACTGACTGAGTTTTACTACAAAGCGTAAGTATGCCTTTAAAATTTCCAGGTTTCATTTTTTTAGGACTTACCCTAAATGGAGTGAGATACAGTAACCCCTTTTTTGTGCCTTTAAATGCGTCCATCTTGTAAGCCATGTCACTGAATGTGAGTTCCACATCTTTGCACATTTTAAGAATACTAAAAGGGAAAAAAAAAAAAATGTAATTAGCAGGTCTGTCAAGACATAAAACAACAAGTTATCAAATCTGTACCAAGAGAAACACTGTGGATGCAATTGCTGAAAATGCCATTAGTGTGGTTGCCATGGCAACACAATGACTTAAATATGCTAAGTTAGGGGTCGCCAAACGTTTTTACTTTGAGGGCCACATTGTATATTTTACACATATTTGCGAGCTGGAAAAATCATTTATAAATAAATCCACAATAGAAGAATAAAATTTGGCAGACTGTTGACAGCGGGGCTGGATGGTGCTCCGGTTTCCTTTGACGACACCTAAACGCTGGAGCTTTACACCTGTGTCCCCATAACTCATCAGAGTATCCCCGCAAAATTGTCCCTCACATTTTTGTGTCACCATCAGTCTCCCTGCACATTTGTGTCCCCATTAGGGCCATCAGCATCCCAACATGCTTGTGTCCCCATCAAAGACATTAATCCCCCCCACACACACACATTTGTAAGCATTTAACAGTTCCCCCTTGCATGTGTACTTTGCCACTGTACATTGTCTCAGACAGTGATAATACTGGCACACCTCCTGACTCCCATCCCACTGTATGTCAAATTATACCGCTGAAGGAAGGATACTGGTTAACAGCAAGGCAGGAAGCAGGATCCAGGCGGTGGCAACAGGTCTGCACTAAAGTACTTTATTGGTTCCTAGAATGCCAACACAGTAAGATGGCACGAGAATATGCCAGAGGTGAATATGCAGCGCAGGTTCCAAAACCAACACAGACAGTCCTGGCAGTGAGTCTGAGGAAGATAAAACGGACTGGTGGCCCGGATGGCGTACTGTGGAGACCCCTGTTCTAAGTCACTGACCCAGAATAACCTCACAGATCAAAAATTTAAGAACTTCTGATCTTAAGATTTTCTGCATTTCACCAACATTACTGATTCACACAGCAGCCAGGCAACTAGCATTTTTAGGATAAGCAATGGCAGCCTCTATACCTTCTCAGTGCATGTTTCATCTAAAAGAGATCTGTGCTAAAAAAAATACTAAGGCTGTCCTTGCTGACCTCACATTGAAATGTTCTGCTTATAAGCGAGGTGTGGAAGAACATTTTTGGGCCATACACTATTGCGTCACAGGGGTGCATTTACTTTGGTCTCCTGCGATTTGGATTCAGCTAATAGCCGTGTTTTGCCTACTATCAGCAGACACAGCAGAGCTGTGCCAAGTTTGTGAAGGAACCCCAAAAACATTGTCAGGATCCACATATTTGTTTGATTGACAGCTAGGTCCACCTTTCGGAGCATTGCTGAGATCCAGCCTGTGCCATGTAGAGACAGAATGGGGGGCAATGCAAGACGGTCTATTCTCTGCTGTGAGCTGAGCGATCAGCAATCATGTGATCTGTCAGTTCTCAGTCTCAGAGCTGACATGGCATATGTTTGTTGTTTTACACCAACCTCCCTCTATATTCTCTTTTACTCCATCATATCATCATGGGCGTCCGCTCCATAGGGCAAGGGGGGTCGTTTGCCCCCCTGGAATCGACAGGGAGAGCCAGGAGCAAGGCCGAACTGGCCCTGGGGCTGATTTAAGCGGTGACTGCAGCGCTCCCCTCCCCTCTATTTGTCCCTTATTTAGAGTGCCTATCCCTCTTCTGGAATCAAATCCATGTGTCCCTCATTCCAAAAGGTTCCTCTTTTAGACCTGAACTAAATATACTGTCAATATAGTGTAGTGTTTCAGTCAAGGGAAAGGGGTGCTGTGTAATGTAAAGGGGTCCAGTGGTACAGGGTGCTGTGTAATGTAAAGGGGTCCAGAATTGTGGGGTGCTGTGTAATGTAAAGGGGTCCAGAGGTGCAGTTGTGGAGAGGGGGTACATAGTGACAAAGAGATATTAAAAAAGCAGGGGGCACATTGGGGTGTTTTTTACATTTTAACTTGGGGGGGGGGGGGGGGGGGGGCGCTTTTAACCACCGCTAGCGGTCGATGAAAGGGTAAAATGCGACTGTGTATCGCTGCTGTCGAAGCGCCCCCCTCTGAAAAAATTTCAGCGGACGCCCATGCATATCATAGTCAGTGACAATGACATGAAACACAGGAAGCCCGATCAGCTGCTTTCTCATGTGATGACAGGTCATGTGACATGCACAGGACTTCTACCAATTGGGAATGTGGGCCAGCAATGCAGACCAGTTATGATGGCAGACACTGTACAATCACAGGCTGATCCCCTTCATAATGACTGGGGGACCCCAGGACAGTACAGCCTGGATGGGACTTGTAGTCCCCCAATAACTAATAGTCCATGTCTTATCATAGATCATCTCTACTCATCATCCACACAATGACAGGAGTTCCAGTACAAGGCTGCTCAGAGGTGGGGGGGGGGGGGCATCATTCCGGGCTGGTGGAGAGGGGGGGGGCATCATTCCGGGGTGGGGCATCATTCCGGGGTGGGGGAGGTAGAGTCCTACCTAGAACAGCTGTCATAGACATACATGATTTTCCCCACATCCCAGCCCCAGCACTGACCTCTCTCCATTGTTAACAATGACTCCTCCATTCTGAGAGTGGTTCTTGTTTAGAGCCATGTCGTATTTAGCCCGTCAGTCGTGGAACACAAAACCAGGAAGTTATGCAGACCGATGACCCGACATTACTGACGTCACCTCCTTGTGTAACCGATGAGTCAGCTGACCAGGATTAATGAACTCTATGGGCGTGCATTCTCCGTAACGACCACTAGATGGCAACATTGTATGGGGAATCTTCTAGCGACAGCTACTTGTCTACAAGTGATATCCTAATGTTATGCCGCGTACACACGATCATTTTTCGGGTTGTAAAAAACGCAGTTTTTTTAAAATGTCATTTAAAATGATCGTGTGTGGGCTTCAGAACATTTTTCTGAAAAACGTCCCGATTTTTTTCCAAACATGCTCTATTTTTTCACGAAATTTTAAACAATGTCGTTTTTCGGGTTGAAAAAAATGATCGTGTGTGGGCTTTAACCACTTGCTTACTGGGCACATAAACCCCCTTCGTGCCCAGGCGAAATTTCAGCTTCCGGCACTGCGTCAGTTTAACTGACAATTGCGCGGTCGTGCGACGTGGCACCCAAACAAAATTGGCGTCCTTTTTTTCCCCACAAATAGAGCTTTATTTTGGTGGCATTTGATCGCCCGTGCGGTTTTTATTTTTTGCGTTATAATGAAAAAAAGAGCGACAATTTAAAAATATATATATATTTTTTACTTGTTGCTATAATAAATATCCCATTTTTTTTATTTTTTTATAGTTTTTTTTCTCAGTTAAGGCCGATACGTATTCTTCTACGTATTTTTGTAAAAAAAAAAAAAAAAAATCACAATAAGTGACTGCTTTGCGCAAAAGTTATAGCACCTACAAAATAGGGGACATAATTATGATTTTTTTTTTTATATTTTTTTTTTACTAGTAATGGCGGCGATCTGCGATTTTTATTGGGACTGCGATATTGCGACGGACACATCGGACACTTTTGACACATTTTTGGCGCCATTCACATTTATACAGCGACCAGTGCTATAAAAATGCACTAATTACTGTATAAATGTGACTGGCATTGAAGGGGTTAACACTAGGGGGTGAGGAAGGGGTTAAATGTATTGCCTGGGTGTGTTCTAACTGTATGGGGGGAGGGGGGTGACTGGGGGAGGTGACCGATGCTGTCTCCCTATGTACAAGAGAAACAGCATCTGTCACCTCACTGACAGGACGTGAAGCTCTGTGTTTACACTCAGAGCTCCACGTCCCTGCTGTCTCCCCGACGATCGCGTGTACCTGACGGACATCGCGGCCGCCGGGTACACGCATCGAATCCTCGGTGATGCGTCGGGACTGTTTTCCCCCGCCGCGCGCCACCCTGTGGCGCGCGCGGGGAATTACAAGCAAATCACGTCCAAAGACGTGACCCCGGCGCCTCAGGTCCGCGCTGTTCACGTATTTTGTTAATAGCGCGGAACTGAAGCGGTTAAACGACGTGAAAAACTCACGCATACTCAAAAGCAAGTTATGAGACGGGAGCGCTTGTTCTGGTAAAACTACCGTTCGTGATGGAGTAAGCACAATTATCAAGCAATAACAGACTGAAAAGCGCGAATCGTCTTTTACTAACACAAAATCAGCTAAAGCAGCCCAAAGGGTGGCGTCATCCGAATGGAATTTCTACTTTATAGTGCCGTCGTACGTGTTGTACTTCACTACGCTTTGCTAGAGCATTTTTTTTAAACGATCGTGTGTAGGCCATTTTAATGATGAAGTTAAAAAAAAACATAGGGCCAGATTCACAGAGCCATTACGCCGGCGTTCCAGGAGATGCGCGGCGTAAGTCTAAATCTGCGCATGCGTATCGATGCGCCGTATCCCCAAAACGATATACGCATGAAATCTAATTTTTTTTGACTGGTGTAATTTCGATAGACTGGCGCATCCGTGCACGCACAACTGCGCTAGACACACCATTGATTTGCTATTCAAATATGCAAATGAGGGAGTTACGGGGATCCACAAAAGTAAGTTGGTGCAGCGCAGGCTACGCGCTGTGCGCAACAGCTGCACGTCCTGTCTAAAATTAGTCCATATAAAAGGTGGAATAAAATTAGACAATCCGTCTACATGTCAGCTAAAGCAACACTGTTAGCAGTGGCGGAACTACCGCCATAGCGACCCACGCGGGCGCTATGGGGCCCGCAGCCGAGTGGGGCCCGGTAAGCAGAGACCGGGACATCTCCTGCTGTGTGTCTGCGAGCTGCGAGTGTAACTTTACACACACTGCTGATTGAAAAGCTAGTAATGTGTCCTCCTCAGCCAGGGCTTCAGTTACGAGCAGAGTGCCTGCCTATTACATTCTCTCAACACTGCTCGGACCCCGCACTGACAGCCCCTCCCCCCCCCCTGCACGGACATTGGCCAGGAGAGAAAAAAGATACAGAGTAGGATCTTCCCCTCTCATCCCTCTCGTGTGTCCCCCGCAGGTTCAGCCCCTCCCCTCCCACATTCCAATCCTCGGCAGCTTTCCAAAGAGAATCTCCAGCAGCCTCAGCCTGCAGGTACATAGTGGAGGGAAGGACAGCTTGTATATGGATGCTGCAACCTTCCACAGAGGATCCACAGCTCTCCAGGTCAGCCAATCGCTTTGCTTCCTAATGAAACGTCCAAGTTTTTAGTGATTGAAAAAAAAAAAAAAAAAAAGCAGCACACAGGTGGGTCATTTATTTATGGGGCTGAACAGAGTGTGTTGTCACCTCCAGAGTCCCTCAACCAACACAGCAGCCCACTAGGGTTTCCCTAGTGTGGTGCACTACAAGCCCCAGCATGCTCTTGCCAGCTTATGTATAGCACAGGCTAGTAGGCCTTGATTGCTGAGCAATCCAGGGCCCAAGCCTTCATCTATGGTAAGGGAAATATCCCCCTCCCCCCTCCTCTCATCTCACCAGCCTCTGAGCACACTTATGTAAGGGAGAGCTCTGTGGGCTGTGATGTAAAGGGGGACTCTGATGTATGTGGGGGTTTTGGTGATCAGAGACCACCTTACATCAGGATTCCAAGAGTACCTCTTTGTGCCAGTTCACACCAGACACAGTTCTGTGGGCTTTTTTCTGCACAAAATGCATGCACAGTGTTTTCTATGTATTTCAATGGCTCTTGTTGGCTCTAGTTCACACCATGCAGTCAGTTTTCAGTCAGTTTCTGCACCGGAAACTGACTGCATGGTGTCAACTTCAGCCATTGGAATACATAGAAAACACTGTGCATGCATTTTTTAGCACATAAAACTGTACGGAACTGCGTCTGGTGTGAACTGGCCCTTACATCAGTTTCCCTTTACATTACAGTCCACAGAGCTCTCCCTTAGAGCCCTTTCACATGAGCAGACTCTGCCAAGCGAATCCACCTGTTCAGTGGGGGAACTCTTCGCTGATCCCTGCTGAGCAGGTGGATGACAGGTCTGTGTCTGCTCCACTTGTGCAGAGTGGACACAGTCACAGACTGATGCTCTCTATGGACCAGTCTGACTGTCATCCAATCTGCTAAACAGATGGGGAAGCCTCTGACATCTCCTGTACCATGCCCGCAGCCTCTGCCATTTTGACATCTCCTCCTGTACCATGCCCACAGCCTCTGACATATCCCGTACCATGCCCGCAGCCCCTGACATCTCCTGTATCATGCCCACAGCCTCTGACATCTCCTGTACCATGCCCGCAGCCCCTGACATCTTCTGTTCCATGCCCGCAGCCCCTGACATCTCCTGTACTATGCCCACAGCCTCTGACATCTCCTGTACTATGCCCACAGCCTCTGACATCTCCTGTACCATGCCCACAGTCTCTGACATCTCCTGTACCATGCCCACAGTCTCTGACATCTCCTGTACCATGCCCACAGTCTCTGACATCTCCTGTACCATGCCCACAGTCTCTGACATCTCCTGTATCATGCCCACAGCCTCTGCCATCTTGACATCTTCTGTACCAAGCCCACAGCCTCTGACATCTCCTGTACCATGCCCGCTGCCTCTGACATCTCCTGTATCATTCCCACAGCCTCTGCCAACTTGACATTTTCTGTACCATGCCCACAGCCCCTGACATCTCCTGTACCATATCCGTAGTCCCTGTCACCTCCTGTACCATGCCCGCAGCTCCTGACATCTCCTGTAGTATGCCCACAGCCCCTGACATCTCCTGTACTATGCCCACAGCCCCTGACATCTCCTGTACCATGCCCACAGCCTCTGACATCTCCTGTACCATGCCCACAGCCTCTGACATCTCCTGTACCATGCCCACAGGCTCTGACATCTCCTGTACCATGCCCACAGCCTCTGACATCTCCTGTACCATGCCCATAGCCTCTGACATCTCCTGTACCATGCCCACAGCCTCTGACATCTCCTGTACCATGCCTACAGCCTCTGACATCTCCTGTATCACGTCTGCAACCTCTGACCATCTCTTGTTTTATATCTGGGCTGGCCTGACAACACTGCTTGGGATTTCAGTGCAGCAAAGTGTAGTGAGGTGGGCAGTGTAGTGGGGTGGGCAGTGTAATGTATGCGGGGTGGGCAGTGAAACGTAAGCGGGTGGGCAGTGTAGTGGGGTAAGCATTATAGTGGGATGGACATTGTTGTGTAGTGGGTGGGCAGTGTAGTGTAAGTGGGCTGGGCATTGTAGTGTAAGTGGGCTGGGCAGTGTAGTGTAAGTGGGGTGGGAAGTGTAGTGGGTGGGTAGTGTAATGTAAGCAGTGTGGGCAGTGTAGTGTAAGCGGGGTGGGCAGTGTAGTGTATGCAGGGTGGGCAGTGTAGCGTATGCAGGGTGGGCAGTGTAGCGTATGCAGGGTGGGCAGTGTAGTGTAAGCGGGGTGGGCAGTGTAGTGTATGCAGGGTGGGCAGTGTAGCGTATGCAGGGTGGGCAGTGTAGTGGGGTAAGCATTGTAGTAGGGTGGGCATAGTAGTGGGGTTTAGTGGGCAGTATAGTGTAGTGGAGTTTAGTGGGCAGTGTAGTGTACTGGGGTGGGCAGTGTAGTGGGGTTTAGTGGGCAGTGTAGTGTAGTGTAGTGGAGTGTAGTGGAGTTTAGTGGGCAGTATAGTGTAGTGGAGTTTAGTGGGCAGTATAGTGTAGTGGAGTTTAGTGGGCAGTATAGTGTAGTGGAGTTTAGTGGGCAGTATAGTGTAGTGAAGTTTAGTGGGCAGTATAGTGTAGTGGATTTTAGTGGGCAGTGTAGTGGAGTTTAGTGGGCAGTGTAGTGTAGAGAAGTTTAGTGGGCAGTGTAGTTGAGTTTAGTGGGCAGGATAGTGTAGAGAAGTTTAGTGGGCAGTGTATTGTAGTTTAGTGGGCAGTGTATTGTAGTTTAGTGGGCAGTGTATTGTAGTTTAGTGGGCAGTGTATTGTAGTTTAGTGGGCAGTGTATTGTAGTTTAGTGGGCAGTGTAGAGAAGTTTAGTGGGCAGTGTAGTGGAGTTTAGTGGGCAGTGTAGTGGAGTTTAATGGGCAGTGTAGTGGAGTTTAGTGGGCATTGTAGTGGAGTTTAGTGGGCAGTGTATTGGAGATTAGTTTTATATCTGGGCTGGCCTGACAACACTGCTTGGGATTTCAGTGCAGCAAAGTGTAGTGAGGTGGGCAGTGTAATGTAGTGTAGTGTATGCAGGGTGGGCAGTGAAACGTAAGCGGGTGGGCAGTGTAGTGGGGTAAGCATTATAGTGGGATGGACATTGTTGTGTAGTGGGTGGGCAGTGTCTTGTAAGCCGGGTGGGCAGTGTAGTGTAAGTGGGCTGGGCATTGTAGTGTAAGTGGGCTGGGCAGTGTAGTGGGGTGGGCAGTGTAGTGTAAGTGGGGTGGGAAGTGTAGTGGGGTGTGTAGTGTAAGTGGGGTGGGTAGTGTAATGTAGTGTAGTGTAAGCGGGGTGGGCAGTGTAGTGTAAGCGGGGTGGGCAGTGTAGTGTATGCAGGGTGGGCAGTGTAGTGGGGTAAGCATTGTAGCAGGGTGGGCATAGTAGTGTAGTGGGTGGGCAGTGTAGTGGGGTTTAGTGGGCAGTATAGTGTAGTGGAGTTTAGTGGGCAGTGTAGTGTACTGGGGTGGGCAGTGTAGTGGGGTTTAGTGGGCAGTGTAGTGGAGTTTAGTGGGCAGTGTAGTGTAGTGGAGTATAGTGGGCAGTGTAGTGTAGTGGAGTTTAGTGGGCAGTATAGTGTAGTGGAGTTTAGTGGGCAGTATAGTGTAGTGGAGTTTAGTGGGCAGTATAGTGTAGTGAAGTTTAGTGGGCTGTATAGTGTAGTGGATTTTAGTGGGCAGTGTAGTGGAGTTTAGTGGGCAGTGTAGTGTAGAGAACTTTAGTAGGCAGTGTAGTTGAGTTTAGTGGGCAGGATAGTGTAGAGAAGTTTAGTGGGCAGTGTAGTGGAGTTAGTGAGCAGTGTATTGTAGTTTAGTGGGCAGTGTATTGTAGTTTAGTGGGCAGGATAGTGTAGAGAAGTTTAGTGGGCAGTGTAGTGGAGTTTAGTGGGCATTGTAGTGGAGTTTAGTGGGCAGTGTATTGGAGATTAGTGGGCAGTGTATTGGAGATTAGTGGGCAGTGTATTGGAGTTTAGTGGGCAGTGTATTGGAGTTTAGTGGGCAGTGTATTGGAGTTTAGTGGGCAGTGTATTGGAGTTTAGTGGGCAGTGTAGTGGAGTTTAGTGGGCAGTTTAGTGGGCAATGTATTGTAGTTTAGTGGGCAGTGTATTGTAGTTTAGTGGGCAGTGTAGTGGAGTTTAGTGGGCAGTGTAGTGGAGTTTAGTGGGCAGTGTAGTGGAGTTTAGTGGGCAGTGTAGTGGAGTTTAGTGGGCAGTGTAGTGTAGTCAAGTTATTTAAATTTTTGTTTTGCTGTTTAAAATGATTATACGCTGTTGCTTGGGTACTGTGCCACATGAGTGTAGTAATGTTTTTTTTTGGAGGGGGGCCCCATACAACATTTAGCTATGGGGCCCTGTGATTTCTAGTTACGCCCCTGACTGTTAGTGAGGAGCTGAGCAGTCACACTTGCTGAACAACAAACTGTATGCCAACATGCCAGGGGCATCCTTGCTCATAGCTATACTACTGAATTTAGAGGAGCAAAGAAGGAGGAGGGCACGGAGGAGGGCATGGAGGAGGGCACGGGAGAGGATATACCGCACACACATAGACATCTTTGGCATGAGTGATTCTGAGGTGTATCACATCTTCAGATTCACCCCTCATGCCATCCTGGAATTAACCACAACCCTGCAGGAGGACATCACCAGCCCAACACACCACTCACATGCAGTGCGGCCACTGGTCAAGGTCCTGGCAACACCCCATTTCCTTGCCAGTGGCTCTTTTCAAAGAACAAGTGGAGTGGTGGCTGGGATGTCACAATCCTCCATGAGCAGATGTGTGCACCAGGTTTTCCCGCAATCCTCAGACGCATGGCCAACCAAATCATCAAACCATCAACCGAGGACCTGCGGGTGAAGGCAATGACAGATTTCTACAGAATTGCCAGATTCCCACGCACCGTGGGGGCCATTGATTTCTACACATGTGGCACTCCAGCCCCCCCATGAGACAGAGCACATATACCGCATTCGGAAGCATTGGCATTCCATCAACGTACAGGTGATAGTCGATGCCCAAGGCCTCATATGGCACGTCTGTGCCAAACACCCCGGATCCAGCCATGACAGCTACATATACAATCCGAGCCCCATCCCAATGGAATTCGAACAGAACGTGTATTGGGACACCTGGCTGGTTGGTAAATGACATGGGTGGCAGGCATGACTGTCCCCCCCCCCATGATGCACACATCACAAGGGGCACATGCACTACTAACATCCTCCTGTCTTTTCCCTTACAGGTGACTCTGCATATGCACTGGGACCCCATCTCATGACTCCTATCCGGAACCCCCAAACCCCAGGAGAGGAAAGATACAATGAAGCCCACGCCCAAACACGTGCAGTGGTGTAGCGCACTTTTGGCCACGTTTCCGATGCCTGGATAAGTCTGGGGGTACCCTGCTGTATTCCCCAAAATTTGTGTGCCAGATCATCGGTGCATGTTGCATGCTGCACAACTTCGCAGTAAAAAAGGGCCTGCAGATTGACATACGTGATGACCTGACCCCTGAACCAGACAATCCCCCCCTAACCGAGGCTACCCCGTCTTCTGAGGGCAGAGCAGCTAGGAGACAGCTCACATTAGGCATCTTTGCACGTTAAACACACACATTAATCATGGCACAATGAGAATGCATGCATGCACACCACTGTGGTCCCTAGCACACACACATCACATCCTCATCAAATTGGATTAGCACAAGCCCACCATGCAGGACTTGTGAGCAGCAACGCCACGCCACGGCTCCAATTATGTCACTGTACATTCATACACCATTCACAAGGACCTGGGGATCACTTCTCCCTGGTCCTGGGGAACCCTTCTCTACCACAAATGAGGGGGACATCCCTTTTCCAGCAGGAATGTCACCCCCACATTCCAAAATCATTCACAACTCAAAAAAAATAAAATAATTGTCCAGCAAAAAAAAAAAAAATTTCAGCAAAAAAAAAAAAGAAGTCCAGCACAAAAAAAAAAAAAAAAAAAGGGGGGGAAACCAAATTAATGCCGCTGGCGTGACCCACCTACCGGAGCATGATGGGACTGCGACGTCACAAGATAGGCCTATATAAGTCGCTGTGAGCCGTGCGCCCGGCAGAACAGCGAGGGGAAGCGTTGTGTCAACATCTGGAGAAGAAGAGGAAAGAAGAAGAAGACATCACGGAAGACCGGACTGGCCACCGCTAGTAATTGAGCTAACACACAAAGATAGCGGCAGCCAGTCCCGAAGAAGAAGAAGACCCCCGGAAAGCGGAAAAGACCCCCGGAGAGCGGAAGAAGAGCGGAGAAGACCCCGAAGAGCGGAGAAGACCCCCGGAGAGCAGGAGAAGACCCCCCCTCCCACAGCCTCTGACATCTCCTGTACCATGCCCACAGCCTCTGACATCTCCTGTACCATGCCCACAGCCTCTGACATCTCCTGTATCACGTCTGCAACCTCTGACAATCTCTTGTTTTATACCTGGGCTGGCCTGACAACACTGCTTGGGATTTCAGTGCAGCAAAGTGTAGTGAGGTGGGCAGTGTAGTGGGGTGGGCAGTGTAATGTATGCGGGGTGGGCAGTGAAACGTAAGCGGGTGGGCAGTGTAGTGGGGTAAGCATTATAGTGGGATGGACATTGTTGTGTAGTGGGTGGGCAGTGTCTTGTAAGCCGGGTGGGCAGTGTAGTGTAAGTGGGCTGGGCATTGTAGTGTAAGTGGGCTGGGCAGTGTAGTGGGGTGGGCAGTGTAGTGTAAGTGAGGTGGGAAGTGTAGTGGGGTGTGTAGTGTAAGTGGGGTGGGTAGTGTAATGTAGTGTAGTGTAAGCGGGGTGAGCAGTGTAGTGTATGCAGGGTGGGCAGTGTAGCGTATGCAGGGTGGGCAGTGTAGTGGGGAAAGCATTGTAGTAGGGTGGGCATAGTAGTGTAGTGGGTGGGCAGTGTAGTGGGGTTTAGTGGGCAGTATAGTGTAGTGGAGTTTAGTGGGCAGTGTAGTGTACTGGGGTGGGCAGTGTAGTGGGGTTTAGTGGGCAGTGTAGTGTAGTGGAGTATAGTGGGCAGTGTAGTGTAGTGGAGTTTAGTGGGCAGTATAGTGTAGTGAAGTTTAGTGGGCAGTGTAGTGTAGTGTAGTGGAGTATAGTGGGCAGTGTAGTGTAGTGGAGTTTAGTGGGCAGTGTAGTGTAGTGGAGTTTAGTGGGCAGTATAGTGTAGTGGAGTTTAGTGGGCAGTATAGTGTAGTGGAGTTTAGTGGGCAGTATAGTGTAGTGAAGTTTAGTGGGCAGTATAGTGTAGTGAAGTTTAGTGGGCTGTATAGTGTAGTGGATTTTAGTGGGCAGTGTAGTGGAGTTTAGTGGGCAGTGTAGTGTAGAGAAGTTTAGTGGGCAGTGTAGTTGAGTTTAGTGGGCAGGATAGTGTAGAGAAGTTTAGTGGGCAGTGTAGTGGAGTTAGTGGGCAGTGTATTGTAGTTTAGTGGGCAGTGTATTGAAGTTTAGTGGGCAGTGTATTGTAGTTTAGTGGGCAGTGTAGTGGAGTTTAGTGGGCAGTGTATTGGAGATTAGTGGGCAGTGTATTGGAGATTAGTGGGCAGTGTATTGGAGTTTAGTGGGCAGTGTATTGGAGTTTAGTGGGCAGTGTATTGGAGTTTAGTGGGCAGTGTAGTGGAGTTTAGTGGGCAGTGTAGTGGAGTTTAGTGGGCAATGTATTGTAGTTTAGTGGGCAGTGTAGTGGAGTTTAGTGGGCAGTGTAGTGGAGTTTAGTGGGCAGTGTAGTGGAGTTTAGTGGGCAGTGTAGTGGAGTTTAGTGGGCAGTGGAGTGGAGTTTAGTGGGCAGTGTAGTGTAGTGAAGTTATTTAAATTTTTGTTTTGCTGTTTAAAATTATTATATGCTGTTCCTTGGGTACTGTGCCACATGAGTGTAGTAATGGTTTTTTTTTGGAGGGGGGGCCCCATACAACATTTTGCTATGGGGCCCTGTGATTTCTAGTTACGCCCCTGACTGTTAGTGAGGAGCTGAGCAGTCACACTTGCTGAACAACAAACTGTATGCCAACATGCCAGGGGCATCCTTGCTCATAGCTATACTACTGAATTTAGAGGAGCAAAGAAGGAGGAGGGCTCGGAGGAGGGCACGGAGGAGGGCATGGAGGAGGGCACGGGAGAGGATATACCGCACACACATAGACATCTTTGGCATGAGTGATTCTGAGGTGTATCGCATCTTCAGATTCACCCCTCATGCCATCCTGGAATTAACCACAACCCTGCAGGAGGACATCACCAGCCCAACACACCGCTCACATGCAGTGCAGCCACTGGTCAAGGTCCTGGCAACACTCCATTTCCTTGCTAGTGGCTCTTTTCAAAGAACAAGTGGAGTGGTGGCTGGGATGTCACAATCCTCCATGAGCAGATGTGTGCACCAGGTTATCCCTGCAATCCTCAGATGCATGGCCAACCAAATCATCAAACCATCCACTGAGGACCTGGGGGTGAAGGCAATGACAGATTTCTACAGAATTGTCAGATTCCCACGCACCGTGGGGGGCCATTGATAGCAAACATGTGGCACTCCAGCCCCCCCATGAGACAGAGCACATATACCGCAGTCGGAAGCATTGGCATTCCATCAACGTACAGGTGATAGTCGATGCCCAAGGCCTCATATGGCACGTCTGTGCCAAACACCCCGGATCCAGCCATGACAGCTACATATACAATCCGAGCCCCATCCCAATGGAATTCGAACAGAATGTGTATTGGGACACCTGGCTGGTTGGTGAGTGACATGGGTGGCAGGCATGACTGTCCCCCCCCATGATGCACACATCACAAGGGGCACATGCACTACTAACATCCTCCTGTCTTTTCCCTTAGGCCTCGTACACACGAGCGCATATGTCCGCTGAAAACGGTCCGATGGACCGTTTCAGCAGACATCTCCGATCGTGTGTATGGGCTAGCGGACAGATTTGTCCACCCGACAGATTTCAAAGCATGCTTTGAAATCTATCGGGTGGGATAGTGTCCGCCCGACATGTCTGCTGGTTAGTACACTTACCAGCAGACATGTCGTCCTGCACCGCCGCCGCCGAATGGATTCGGCGCATGCGCGGAAGTGTTTTACTTCCTGGTGCGATGACGTGGCGGCGTCAACGTCACCGCCACATCACCGCGCCGTCCGCCGGCGGGGAATTTGATCCGATGGTGTGTACACGCCATCGGACCAAACTCCAGATCGGACATATCCGATGGAAACGGTCCGCGGACCGTTTTCATCGGATATGTCCGATCGTGTGTACAAGGCCTTACAGGTGACTCTGCATATGCACTGGGACCCCATCTCATGACTCCTATCCGGAACCCCCAAACCCTAGGAGAGGAAAGATACAATGAAGCCCACGCCCAAACACGTGCAGTGGTGTAGCGCACTTTTGGCCACGTTTCCGATGCCTGGAGAAGTCTGGGGGTACCCTGCTGTATTCCCCAAAATTTGTGTGCCAGATCATCGGTGCATGTTGCATGCTGCACAACTTTGCAGTAAAAAAAGGCCTGCAGATTGACATACGTGATGACCTGACCCCTGAACCAGACAATCCCCCCCTAACCGAGGCTACCCCGTCTTCTGAGGGCAGAGCAGCCAGGAGACAGCTCACATTAGGCATCTTTGCACGTTAAACACACACATTAATCATGGCACAATGAGAATGCATGCATGCACACCACTGTGGTCCCTAGCACACACACATCACATCCTCATCAAATTGGATTAGCACAAGCCCACCATGCAGGACTTGTGAGCAGCAACGCCATGCCACGGCTCCAATTATGTCACTGTACATTCATACACCATTCACAAGGACCTGGGGATCACTTCTCCCTGGTCCTGGGGAACCCTTCTCCACCACAAATGAGGGTGACATCCCTTTTCCAGCAGGAATGTCACCCCCACATTCCAAAATCATTCACAACTCAAAAAAAAATAATAATTGTCCAGCAAAAAAAAAAAAATTCCAGCAAAAAAAAAAAAAGTCCAGCACAAAAAAAAAAAGGGGGGGGGAAACCAAATTAATGCCGCTGGCGCGACCCACCTACCGGAGCATGATGGGACTGCGACGTCACAAGATAGGCCTATATAAGTCGCTGTGAGCCGTGCGCCCGGCAGAACAGCGAGAGGAAGCGTTGTGTCAACATCTGGAGAAGAAGAGGGAAGAAGAAGAAGACATCACGGAAGACCGGACTGGCCACCGCTAGTAATTGAGCTAACACACGAAGATAGCGGTGGCCAGTCCCGAAAAAGAAGAAGACCCCCGGAGAGCAGAGAAGACCCCCGGAGAGCGGAAGAAGAGCGGAGAAGACCCCGAAGAGCGGAGAGGACCCCCGGAGAGCAGGAGAAGACCCCCCCACCGCCGAAGATGTCGAAGGAAGCCTGGCGGCGAAGAACAGCGGCACCCCCCCGCAGATTTCGGGAGAAGCCTGCCGAGGGGGGGGGGGTGCTTTTATAAAAGCGACCATACACACCCCCCCCCCTGGCGGCCAACTATAATAAAATATTTTAATACCCTGTGTTGTTTATTTGTGTTTGCACTTTTTTTGCAGGTGAATCGGTAGGGGTACGATGTACCCCATACTCATTCACTTAGGGTGGGGGGTCGGTATCTGGGGGCCCCCTTATTAAAGGGGGCTCCCAGATTCCGATAAACCTCCCGCTCGCATACCCCGACAACCAACGGCCAGGGTTGTCGGGAAGGGGCCCTGTCCTCATCAACATGGGGACAGGGTGCTCTGGGGTGGGGGGGCCGCAGCGCGCCCCCCTGCCCCAGAGCACCTGACCCCCCCATGTTGAGGGCATGCTGCCCGGTACGGCTCAGGAGGGGGGGTCTCCTTGCAACCCATAACAGACCTAAGGGCCCGGTATACTCCTGAGGGGGAAACCCATGCCGGAATATTTTTTTTTAAATCCGGCGGGGACTTCCCCTTCAGGATTCATAACAAACGCCGCCCACGTGTAGAATTGGCGGGAATACACGTCGGATCCCCGTCGCTTCTATGACGGCTTTGTCTCCATCGCGGCAAGCCAGCTCGGCGCTGGCTCCCGTGACGGGGCTCACAGGTGGTCAATCTCGCTGAGAAAGGGAGCGAGATTGACACAATATCGCGGTCAACCACTGTATCACAAAGCAACAAACGCGAACACACAACAACAAAAGCACCTTGCTGTATAGGAAGCGATACAAAGGGATGTACTTTTGCAAAGGAAGGGCGTTTGTGTCTGTCTATTTAAGCTCTCTGCGTAGTTCACTAAGTTGCCCGGGTCCACTTCCAATTTCACAGATTGCGCCGTTCCCGAGTTGTGAGCATGCGCAGAGAGGTGCTGACCATGGTATGCTTCATGTGCGCATGCGCGATCCGTCCGGCCCTTCATTTGCATGGGGTCACGGCTCATTTCAATGTAACACTCCCACGTCCTTCCCAATTTGAATTGCTCCGCCTTACGCCTCGGGAATTACGTTGCACCGGCGCAAATTTCTGTGCAAATACTACGAGGATACGGTGATTGCGCCGGTCTAACGTAAAGGAGGTGCGCTACTCCGGTCAAAATATGCGCCAATGTACCTGAATCTGGCCCATAGTTTTTTCTAGAGCCTGAAAAACAACGTTTTTTACAACCCGAAAAATGATCGTGTGTACGCGGTATAAGATCCTCTCTCACATCGTACAATATATAAAAAAAGCACCGCAACGGGCTGAAAATTCATCCTCAGTAACGTATATTTCTATATTTTTAAGCACATTGCAATGCACTTTTATTACATTTATATGCGTTGGTATGCATTTTACCCATTTGACCCCTGGATGGTTTTAAGCCCTTTATAATTATTGCATTTCTGTGCTACTTTAACTGGCAATTGAAAAAATCAAGGGGTGGTGTTGCACTCCAATAGCATAGAATGGTGTAAGTGGTCAAATGTGTAAATAACCAAAATAGTATAATTGATAAATGAATGTGCAAATATGCAAATAGACTGACTAAAAGATAAAACATCGCTATACATGCTAAGATAAGGTGCATCCCAAGTTGTACTGAATGAATGTGCTAACAGTGCAGATAAGGTGACCATGGGGGTCCGCTGAAATTCTTTCAGAGGGGGGGCACAGCGGCAATTCACAATCGCATTAAACCCTTTCTTCGACCGCTGGCGGGGGTTAAAAGCTCTTACTGTGAAGAAACCTTTCTGTATTTGGAGATGATATCTCTTTTCCTCTAGACGTAAAGAGTGTCCCCTTATCCTCAGTGTTGAATGTAAAGTGAATAACTCAACACCAAGTTCACTATATGGACCTCTTATATATTTGTACATGTGGATCATATCCCCCCTTATTCTCCTCTTCTCACGAGTAAATAAATTCAGTTCCTCTAATCTTTCCTCATAGCTGAGCTCCTCCATGCCTCTTATCAGTTTGGTTGCCCTTCTCTGCACTTTCTCCAGTTCCCCAATATCCTTCTTGAGAACTGGAGCCCAACACTGAACTGCATATTCCAGATGAGGTCTTACTAATGATTTATACATTTATATATATATATATTACATTTATATCTCTCTCTCTGGAGTCCATATCTCTCTTAATACAAGAAAGGACTTTGCTCGCTTTGGAAACCGCAGCTTGGCATTGTATGCTATTATTGAGCTTATGATCTACCAAAACCCCCAGATCCTTCTCCACTACAGATCCCCCCAGTTGTACTCCCCCTAGTATGTATGACGCATGCATATTCTTAGCCCCCAAGTGCATAACTTTACATTCATCAACATTAAACCTCATCTGCCACATATTTGCCCAATTAGACAGAGCATCGAGGTCGGCTTGTGTCATCTGCAAAGACAGAAATGTTACTTATGATCTCAGACCCAATATCATTTATAAAGATATTAAAAAGTAAGGGTCCCAGCACTGAACCTTGGGGTACACCACTGATAACCTTAGTAAGAATTATTAACCACTACTCTCTGAATTCTGTCTTTTAGACAGTTTTCTATCCATTTACAAACTGATATATCCAATCCTGTAGACTTTACCTTACACATGAGCCGTGTGTGCCGAACTGTATCGAACGCTTTTGCAAAATCCAAGTATACCATGTCCACGGCCACGCTTCTGTCCAGGGTTTTACTTACCTCTTCTTAAAAATAATTTAGGTTTGTCTGACAGCTTCTGTCTTTCATGAATCCATGCTGTCTGTTGCTTAAATAGTTTTTGTTCCAGCAAGAACTCATCTACGTGGTCTTTTATTCATCTCTCCAGTATCTTCCCAACTATAGAAGTCAAACTAACAAGTCTATAGTTACTTGGTAAAGACTTTGTGCCCTTTTTATATATGGGCACCACATTGACCCCGGGGCCAATCCAGTGGTACTATTCCCGTTATCATGAGTCCCTAAAAATTAGATACAATGGCTTTGAAATTAGTATGCCATCTGGTCCAGGTGCTTTATCCACCTTTATTCTGTCTAAAAATGTCTGGACCATATCACTTTTGAGCCATTGTGGATTTGGGGCTTTGTCACTACAACCCCCATGCTCCATTGTATACACAGAGCTGAATAAAGCATTTAATAAATTAGCCTTCTCTTTGTCCCCAGTCACCCACTCTAGATTATTTTGAAAAGGGCCTACATGCTCAGACCTGACCTTTTTACTATTAACATATTTGAAGAATTTTTTGGGGTTTGTCCTATTATCTTTTGCAATCTGTCATTCGTTTTTTTCTCTTATCGTCCACAGCTCGATGGACGGACACAGCTCTTAAAATCTTGACAAGTTGGTTATGTTCCCTGTTTACAGGAGAGGACTAGGCAGAAACATGTTAGATAATTAAATACATGTTACTTTAACAGAGTTGAACAGCCCCGCCCAGGGAGCGATCCCTCCAGACATAACCCTCCTCCCTGCAGTATGCAGCCTCAGTTTCGTTCTGCCTAGCAAAGGAGAAGGACGTATGGATCCCTTTGGGCCCAGAGCCCTGAGGAAAATTTTATTTTATTTTATTTTTTCTTGAAAGAACCCTCTATCAACTGTCGGCTGAGAGACAGGCTGTATATAGAGATCCTTGTAGTCTGCTTAGTCCAGCCAGCGAGCGTGAGCACACCTTTGAAAAAGAGGCTGGGTCTGCCACGACATACCCTGTGACTCCTGGGGTGGCCGGTGAGCTTTGCTCCGAGGTCCACACATGACTGGGCTGTGGTGTTGTCTCACTCACAGTGGACCGGACTGACAGCTACCTCTGTTGCGGTTGTAGGGCCTGTCAGGAATGCGTCAGTGAGTCCTCGCCTTGGATGGGTAAGTACAGTCCCTTCCGCTTCGGTGGGTTGGTACGGATGGGCATTCCTGGGGTTCGGGGGTCCTCCTATCCTCCCTTCCCTGCTCCTTTTCCCTCTGCTGCATTACATTACTGCTGTCGGGAGGGGGGCGGCACCTTACTGAGGGGACTGCTGTACGTCTGCCCTGTGTTTCTTTTTACTGCTGGGGTCTTTTTCAAAGAGAAGTTTGGACACTCTTTGGGCTTTCACTGTTCAAAATGCTGCGTTTTGCCACCATTTGTGCAGCACGTTTGCTATTTTTTGGGTGATTTTCAGTTACTATTGAAAATCCCATTGGTGGCCATTTTGTTGTAGCCGCGCTATGGCGCAGGTTACTATTGCGGTCGGCCATATTCCTGTAGCCGCGTCAGGCTCTATATGCAGCATTTGGCGGCCATCTTGGCTGAGTCTTTGGCCTCTAGTGCTGGTCCCTGCGGCGCGCAGCACAGGTCTCCTCACAGTTTACCTCACAGTTTACCTCACGGTTTTTCCTCCTCTCACACACGCTGTGTACTGAGGGCGGGCAGCAGCGCTGTGCAGTCTTTTGAGCATGCGCGGCTTTAAAAACTTTGTTTTAAACGTCGTTTTGCCCACAGACGATCATTTTTTATGACAAAAAAACGACATTCAGAAAAACGACATAAAAAAATTCAAGCATGTTCGAATTTTTTTTTGGTCGTTTTTTTTAAGACATAAAACGAAGTTTTGCCAACACACGATCATTTTAAATGACGTTTTTTGTGTGTACGCGGCATAAGAGGTAGTCAGGAAATTAGATGTGTACTTTATGCTCCTAGAACGCCTGATGGTGCTCCCTGCATATTATTAGGCCTCAGTATGTGGCCACGCTGTGTAAAAGTCTCACACGTGTGGTGTTGCCATACTCAGGAGGAGTAGTAGAATGTGTTTTGGGGTAATTTATAGTATGCATACGCTGTGTGAGAAATAACCTGCTAATATGACAATTTTTAGAATAAAAAAAGAACTTGATTTTGATTTTGCAAAGAATTGTGGGGAAAAAATACAACTTTAACCACTTGACCACTGGGCACTTAAACCCCCTTTATAACCAGACCAATTTTCAGCTTTCGGTGCTCTCACATTTTGAATGACAATAACTCAGTCATACAACACTGTAGCCAAATACATTTTTTGTCCTTTTTTTCCCACAAATAGAGCTTTCTTTTGGTGGTATTTGATTACCTCTGCGGTTTTTATTTTTTTCGCTTAAATGAAAAAAGAACGAAAATTTTGTAAAAATATGAATTTTTCTTTATTTCTATCATAACATTTTGTAAAAAAAGACATTTTTCCTCATAAATTTGGCCTAAAATGTATACTGCTACATATTTTTGGTAAAAAATAAATAAATAATTGGATATTATTTAGTCTGGGTGAAAGTTATAGGGTCTACAAGCTATGGTACCAATTTCTGAAAATTGATCAATTTGATCAAACCTGAAGTACTGACAGCTTCTCTCATTTCTTGAGACCCTAACAAGCTAACAGGCGGCACTGCAGTGGTGCAGGTGGAACTGGTGTGGCACTGGTGGGCACAGATGACACTGGTGGGCACAGATGGCACTGGTGGGCACAGATGGCACTGGTGGGGCACAGGCAGCACTGGTGGGTGCAGATGAGCACTGGCTGGCACTGATGGGCACAGGTGGCACTGATGGGCACAGGTGGCATTGATGGGCACAGGCGGCACTGGTGGGGCACATGCGGCACTCGTGGGCACAGGCGGCACTGATTGGCACTGATGGGCACAGGTGGCACTGATGGGCACAGGTGGCACTGATGTGGTAGTGTTGTGGCACTGGTGGGGCACAGGTGGCACTGGTGGGGCACAGGTGGCACTGGGTGGGGCACAGGTGGCACTGGGGGGCACTGGGTGGCACAGATGGGGCACTGCTGGGCACTAATCTCTCTCCTCTTCTCTCACGCTGCAATGGTGTGAGGAGAGGAGAGAGATGACCTACACTGCCCTGTTTGTTTACATTTTGTGATCACACCGTCATTGGACGGCGCGATCACGTGGTAAGGAGCCGCTGCCATTGGCTCCTTACCAAGATCACTGACACTGCGGGTCCCGTGGACCCGCCGAGCGCTGTGACCGTGTGTGCACGCCCGCTCGGGCGCGCGGATCTGACGCACGCCGGGTTTGTTTACACACGTGATCGCGCCGTCATTGGACGGCGCGATCACGTGGTAAGGAGCCGCCGCCATTGGCTCCTTATCGCGATCACCGATGCTGCGGGTCCCGTGGACCCGGTGATCGCGCGTGCGCGCCCGGTCGGGCACGCACACCTGACTCTAAAGGAGGACGTCCATGGACGTCCTGTTAGAGTAAAGGAACCGCTTTATAGACGTATTTCGTCTATAAGGCGGTGATTAAGTGGTTAAAAAACTGCCTCTTACTAAATACCTTGGAATGTCTACTTTCCAAAAAGGGGTCATTTGGGGGGTATTTGTACTTTCCTGGCATGTTAGGGTCTCAAGAAATGAGATTAAATACCACCAAAAGCTCTATTTGTGGGGAAAAAAAGGACAAAAATGTCATATGGGTACAGTGTTGCATGAGTAATTGTCATTCAAAATGTGAGGGCAGCAGATAGATTCGATCGTGTGTACGTGGCCTGACTCTCTGACAGACCGTTTCAGCAGACAAATTTGATCGTGTGTACGAGCGGACAGACAGATTTTTCCAGCAGACAGATTTTAAAGCATGCTTTAAAATCTGTCTGCTGGGAATCCGTCCGTCCGATATGTCTGCTGGTTAGTACGCTAACCAGCAGACATATCTGCCTGCACATGCGCCGAATGGATTTGACGCATGCGCGGAAGTGTTTTACTTCCTGGTGTGGTGACATGGCGGCGTCAACGTCATCGCCACGTCACCGCGCTGTCTGCCGGCGGGGATTTTGGTTTGATCGTGTGTACAGCGATCAAACCAAAATAGCCCAGCAGACAAATCTGATCAAATCGGTCTGTCAGACCGATTTGAACAGATTTATTTAATGGTGTGTACGGGGCCTAAGATGCTGTTTCTATACCCAATCATGTTACTGACCTGTGCCAATTAACCTAATTAGTTGATAAATGTTCTTCCAGCTCCTCCTTGTTAGTACCACTTTGCCAGCTTTTATGAGAGTGTTGCTGCCATCAATTTCAACAATACCTTATTTTTTTCTTAAAGGTATGATTTCGGTAATAAATGAGTCACTAGCCTCTAATACTAATAATAAACTACCTTATATGCTAGCCTGGGAAAAGGATACCCAAAATGACTGGGATTTAAAGGATTGGTTTGGTAACTTCTCTAGATCACTAAAAGGCATTCTTAACATATAACTTGTGGAAGCAAATATTAACATTTTTACAAGATGGTATCTAGTTCCCACAAAAATAGCCTCAATGTATCCCACCTCCTCCCCATTATGTTTTAGAGGCTGTCAGGGTTTAGGATCAATGATTAATATTTGGTGGGAATGTCCCATTCGAAAAGTCACTGGTTTTGCCATACATCAATCTCCAGCAATCGCCTTACTTAAAGCGGAGGTTCTGTGGGCAAACAATTTTTTTTTTTAACACTAATCAGCTGCATTTGCTATAGTATTTTTGTTACTCGCATGTCCCCTTTATTAGGCGTCAGGATGCTCGTTTCCGACCAAAGAATAGTTTATATAATCTAGCGATGGACATTGCCATCTTATCTGTGGGCGCTCTGAATCCCTCCTGCGTTTTCTTCCGGGATGCGGCGAATGCTGATCTCCCAGCATTCACTGCGTAATCCCGCGCATGCGCAGTGTCGGCGGGGACCTGCGCCGTCAACACTGCGTGGTTACTATCACAACGGCCGGCGGCGTCCTTAAAAGGACACGCCCCGCTGTGATAATTCTAATAGTGCTTGTTTATCAGCTAAGCTCAGAACGCGCTTTGCGAGTCATGTGACCCGCGTCACGTGACAGCCCAGCTAGCGCGAGAATACTCGCCCAGCTATTGGAGATGATGTGCTGTGATTGGCCTGCACGTCACTCCTAGGATAATACACAAAATGCTCCCACAATGCACCGAGTGGTCGGGGAATAGAGCAACACGCCCATTCCCTGCAGGGATGAAAACCAGGAAGTGGAGGAGATGAGAGGTAAGGAAGCATCATAGAAAAAAAAATTCAACACTATCATCCTTAAATCGGGTGAAAGCTAGGAATCCTGTAAACTTTGTTTTGAGGGTGAACCTCCGCTTTAACGGCTTTATTCCGCAAGTTCCCAGGAATACCAAAAAACGGATTCTTTTTATTCTAACGGGTGCTAGAATCACTATTGCCAAAGCGTGTAAAAAACAGTTTCTATTTTAGTAATGAAAACAAAAGCTTCTTGGATAATGGAACAAGAAAAATTAATCAATTCATTATTAGATGAAAACATAAAATTTGAAGCTATCTGGGAACCCTGAAACACCGCTTTTTGGGTGTTTCTTTACACCCTTTATAATTAGCAGTGCCGATCGCTGTGTATTGAAGTATACATTGAGCAGGTAGGCCTTCTTTCTTCAACCCCCCCCCCCCCTTCGTTTTTTTTTTCTCTTTCTTTTTACTATATGTATCTTTTCTCTTTTTTCTCTCTTTACTTCTCTTTACGTTTTGTCAATTCTCTGAAGATACATAACTTGGTTCTGTACTGAGTTATGGTATAACTTTTCACATGTTTTCAACAATTTAAGGTTTTTAGGGTTAGTACATTAAAGCAGTTGCAATGATTTGAAAATAGAATGTGCATCACTTCTAATTCACAGGTTAATCCTGACTAGGGATGAGCTTCGAGTTCGAGTAGAACTCATGTTCAAATCGAACATTGCCTGTTCGCCGAACAGCGAACTATTTGGGGTGTTCGCGGCAAGTTCGTGTGAACTTTAGAACCCTGTTAAAGTCTATGGGACTCGAACGTTTGAAATCTAAAGTGCTAATTTTAAAGGCTAATATGCAAGTTATTGTCCTAAAAAGTGTTTGGGGACCTGGATCCTGCCCCAGGGGACATGTATCAATGCAAAAAAAAGTTTTAAAAACTGCATTTTTTTTGGCAGCAGTGATTTTAATAATTCCTTTAAGTGAAACAATAACCTAGGGGGGGGGGTGTATAGTATGCCTGTAAAGTAGCGCTTGTTTCCCATGCTTAGAACCGTCCCTGCACAAAGTGTCATTTCTGAAGGAAAAAAAGTAATTTAAAATCACTCGCGACTATAATGAATTGTCGGCTCCCGGCAATACAGAGAAAAGTCATTCATAAAAAAAAATGTGTGGGGGTCCACGGGATTTTTTTTTAAATTTGGGGTGGAGTTCCCCTTAAAATCCATACCAGACCTGAAGGGTCTGGAATCGATATTTGGGGGAACCCCACATCATTTTTTTTTTATTTGACGCAGGGTTCCCCTTAATATCCATACCAGACCCTAAGGTGAGTGATTTTAAATGACTTTTTTCCTTCAGAAATTAAATTGTGTGCAGAGACAGTTCTAAGCACAGGAAACAAGCGCTACTTTACAGGCATACTATACACCCCCCTAGGTACGAAATTTAAAGGAATATTTCAATTTTTTTGTTTCACTTTAAGCATTATTAAAATCACTGCTCCTGAAAAAATTGCAGTTTTTTAAAACTTTTTTTTGCATTGATATATGTCCCCTGGGGCAGGACCCGGGTCCCCAAACACTTTTTAGGACAATAACTTGCATATTAGCCTTTACAATTAGTACTTTAGATTTCAAACGTTCGAGTCCCATAGACTTTAAAAGGGTTCTAAAGTTCACACAAACTTTTGGTCTGTTCGCAGGTTCTGGTGCGATCCGAACCCAGGGGTGTTCGGCTCATTTCTAATCCTGACATTGAAAAATATGTTTGATTTTGCGAATACTTGACCCTCCTCTCCTTTATTATCTATACCAGGGGTCACGTAATGTTTAATTCAGAGTTGGGGTGCCTGAGGGGGTTGGTTGGTCTCCTCACCATTAGGGTTGAGTGAACCTGAACGGTAAAGTTCGGGTTCGTACCAAACTTTGTTTTTTTTTGGACCCGAACCCAAATTATTTGCTGAAAGTTCGGGTTCAGGTTCGGAGTTCGGCTATGTAACGGCACGCTGCAGGGCAGCCAATCAGCATTTATTTTACTTGTGTGATCTAGAAGCCATCACAGCCATTCCTACTAATAGCATGGCTGTGATTGGCCAGTGCAGAATGTGACCGAGCATGTGACCCAGCCTCTATATAAGCTATAGGCACACAGCACAGCTCGTCACTCTGCTTTAGCTAGGGTAGGGAAAGGCTGCAGCTGCTCTCAGGGATTTTGATTTTCCTACTTCAGAAATAGAATTACAATACTCAGCGATCGAACTACATAGCATTCAATCAATCAGGAAAGGTTCCTGATTGATTGTGCTTATAGGAAAAAAATTAGTTAGGAGTCAGTCCTACTTCACAAATCTAATTGCAGCAGCACTGCATATGTTCCTGTCAGATACTCTGCATATTGCACCAGCAATGCATATGTTCCTGTGAGATACTCTGCATATTGCACCTGCACTGCATATGTTCCTGTCAGATACTCTGCATATTGCACCAGCACTGCATATGTTCTTGTCAGATTACTCTGCATATTCCACCAGCAATGCATATGTTCCTGTCAGATACTCTGCATATTGCACCAGCACTGCATATGTTCCTGTCAGATACTTTGCATTTTCCTTTAGCACTGCATATGTTCCTGTAACATACTCTGCATTAGCTACTGTAGGGAAAGATTCCTCATTGTGCTCATAGGGAGAGAATTAGTTGCACCAGAATAGTGTCCCATCATTGGTATCATTGGCAGGAATAGTGTCCCATCATTAGTGTCAGTGGGAGAAATAGTGCTGCATCATTGGTATCAGTGGGAGGAATAGTGTCCCATCATTGGTATCATTGGCAGGAATAGTGTCCCATCATTTGTGTCAGTGGGAGAAATAGCGTCCCATCATTGGTGTCAGTGGGAGGAATAGTGTCCCATCATTGGTATCATTGGCAGGAATAGTGTCCCATCATTAGTGTCAGTGGGAGAAATAGTGCTGCATAATTGGTATCAGTGGGAGGAATAGTGTCCCATCATTGGTATCATTGGCAGGAATAGTGTCCCATCATTAGTGTCAGTGGGAGTAATAGTGCCGCATCATTGGTATCAGTGGGAGGAATAGTGTTCCATCATTGGTATCATTGGCAGGAATAGTGTCCCATCATTAGTGTCAAGGAGAGAAATAGTGTCACATCATTGGTATCAGTAGGAGGAATAGTGTCCCATCATTGATATCATTGTCAGGAATAGTGTCCCATCATTTGTGTCAGTGGGAGAAATAGTGCCCCATCATTGGTATCATTGGGAGGAATAGTGCCCCATCATTTGTGTCAGTTGGAGAAATAGTGCCCTATCATTGGTATCAGTGGGAGGAATAGTGTCCCATCATAAGGGGAGGTTCCTGCTTGTCAAAATTTGGGTCCCCATTGACTTCAGTGGAGTTCGGGTTCAGGTTCGGGTCCAGTTCGGGTCCCAAACCCGGACTTTTTTCCGAAGTTCGGCCGAACTCACCGAACCCGAACATCCAGGTGTCCGCTCAACTCCACTCACCATACAATGTTTATACACATGAAATAGCTGATTACCTCTTGTGTAGCGATACTAATATGCTTCAATATAGTACGGTATGAGGAGGGCGATGGGGTGATAGGAGGAGATCTCCTCTTCTCCGCCTTTTTTTTCTCTTTTATCCTCTCTTCACATTTAATTTTTTCAATTGCTATTGTTTATGTTTTAGTATCAGATCTGTGTGGATATTTATTTCCTTGGAAGAAGTTCTTGCTTTTGACCTAAAACGATTTCACTGTATATTTTATATACTGTACCTTTATCCTACAGTTTTTATTGTAATGACCTTTTTATTTGAAATAAAACTTGAATGAAAAAAAAATGGTATTTTTCTAATTTTAAACATTTGATATGTTTTTATTTATTATTGTGAATAATATATGGGTTTATGAGATTTGCAAATCATTGCATTCTGATCTTTATGTATATTTTACACAGGGTCCCAACTTTTTGGAATTGGGGTTGAAGTTTATAAGGTTGAAAAAGTCCCAGGTTCAGCCTATGTGTGTGTGTATGTGTGTGATGTTTGCTCTTTTTAATTCCCATTGCGCTGTACATGTTGCTTCTTGAGGAAAACGCCACCTGCTGACAAACCTGGCTATCCCTGAGACCTTGCTCCTGTCTATGTTCCTGGTTGCTGTTAACTCTCGGTTACCTGCCTAGCTGTTTCCTGTACCTGCTCAGCTCATCACAGTCTACTCCAGGTCACTGAACCCTGCCAAGCTGTTCTCCCGAGACCTCCTGCTCCAGGCACTCGTGTCCCTCTTGTCCTTCGGCTTCCTCTGTCTTACTTTCAGCAGATCCAGGACAGGGGATAAAATAGAGGCCGACCTCATCAGATCAGTCTCCCATCTGATCCCTGACACTGCATTTCCTCTTCAGGAACCTGGGAGTAAACAGTTTATTAAGCCTCGCACACAATCGGGTTTCCAGCGGACAAATCCGTGGACTTTTGTGTGAAAGACGTTGGCAGTGAACTTGTTCTGCATACAGATGGCAGAATTTTTCCAGCCAACATACACAAAACGACGTGGTTTTCCTGCTTTTTAGCAACACCCTTTGGGAAACTTCTGCTAATGTTGGCTTATGGTTAGCATTGGTTCGGAGCATGCATGTTTGTACTTTGGATTTTAGTCCGACGAACTTGTGTATACACGATCGGATAATCCGACGGCACACATTTGTTGTCGGAAAATTTGAGAGCATGCTATCCCACATTTGTTGTTGGAAATTTTGACAACAATTGTCCAAAGGAGCGTACAAATGGTCGGTACAAACCCTGCCATCACAAAATTGTTGTCAGAAAATCAGGTCGTGTGTACGGGCCTTTACAGTTACTGAAGTCACCTTTGATATATTTGTAAATTGCAATTATATCCCCTGTTAAGTGCCTCTTCTTCATAGCTGAGGTCCTCCATCCCCCTTGAAAGATTTGTTCTCTGTTGCTGAAGTCTTTCTAATTCAACAACGTCTTTGAATTAGACTGAAATGCATATTCAAGATGAGGATGTACCAGTGTTTTGTAAAGGGGTAGAATTGTGGATTTATCTCTTGAATGTATGCCCTTTTTCATGTATGACAGTATTATGCTAGCTTTGTTAGATGCGGTTTGGCTTTGAATGCTATTGCTAAGTCTGTGACCTACAAGCACCCCCAGATCATTTTCCATCACTGATTTTCTAATATTTAATTTATATGTTTATTTTAGCATTGAACTTTACATCTCTCAATAAGGAACCTCATCTGCCATGTAGCTGCCCAACCACCTATTCTGTCAACGTCTTCCTGTAATGATGCTTCATCCTAAGTTATTTCCTAGCATAATTCGATTTTATCAACAAACACTCATGTTTAGCCCTTAATACCAACTTCTATATCATTAAAAAACAAATTGAATGGTATTAGCCTCAAGACAGAACCCTGGGGAACACCGTTTACAACTTTGCACCATTCAGAGAATCAGTCATTTATCAATACCCTGGTCCCTGTCATGTTAATTACGTCACTACAATACCAGAGACTGTATCATTTAATTTTGAGCAACCAAGAATTGGTACTATACTATTTTTGTATGTACTTAAAGTTAGTAATATTTACTACCAACAACGAGACAATTCACAATTTCACAAGGCTACCAAAGAATGGCTTTATGCCTTCTTCATTTAGATCTCCTATTTTTACTTTTATGGGGTCTATTTATCAATATTTTCAAAAAGGATTCATAGAACTTTAACCCAAGATTTAGCCATTTTCTAATTGTATTTACAATTTTTTTCTTTAAATTTAATTAATTTACTAACTAACTAGTTCCAATAAAAAAAAAACAACATATAAAAGTATAGATTTCCCCCACATTACTTTGTTTTCTGTTATTAGATGTCCTTAGTCTAATGCCGCATACACATGATGTGAAAAATGCAATTTTTTTTTTAATGTCATTAAAAACTATTGTGTGTGGGCTCCTGAGCATTTTTCATGACGTGAAAATGGGCATAAAAAATTTAGAACATGCTCTATTTTTTCGTGTGTAGGCTTTAACAACGTGAAAAAGTTATGAGACGGGAGCACTTGTTCTGGTAAAACTATCGTTCGTAATGGAGATAGCACATCCGTCACGCTGCAAGAGACTGAAAAGCACGAAGACTGAAAAGCGCGAATCATCTCTCACCAAACTTTTACTAACACAAAATCAGCAAAAGCAGTCCCAAGGGTGGCGCCATACAAATGGTATTTCCCCTTTATGGTGCCGTCGTATGTGTTGTACATCACCACGCTTTGCTCGAGCATTTTTTTTTCACGATCATGTATAGGCAAGGCAGGCTTCACAAGAATCAGGTTGAAAAAAACATTGGGCCAGATTCACAGAGCGATTACGCCGGCGTAACAGGAGATGTGCGGCATAAGTCTAAATTTGCGCATGCGTTTCGAAACTCCGCATCCGCAAAACGAGATATGCAAGAAATCTACTTTTTTTTGTCCAGCGTAATTTCGTTAGACAGGTGCATCCGTCCGCGCAAAACTGCGCTAGACACACCATTGATTTGCTATTCAAATATGCTAATGAGGGAGTTACGGGGATCCACAAAAGAACGTTGGTGCAGCGCAGGCTACGCGCTGTGCGCAACAGCTGCACGGCCTGTCTAAAACTAGACCATATAAAAGGTGGTCTAAAATTAGACAATTCGTCTACATGTCAGAGAAAGCAACACCGTTAGTGGGGAGCAGAGCAGTCACACGTGTTGCCCAACAATCTGTATGCCAACATGCCAGGGACATCCTCGCTCATAGCTATACTACTGACTTTAGAGGAGCAAAGAAGGAGGAGGGCACAGAGGAGGGCACGGGAGAGGATATACCGCACCCACATAGACCTCTTTGGCATGAGTGATTCTGAGGTGTTTCGCATCTTCAGATTCACCCCTCATGCCATCCTGGAATTAACCATAACCCTGCAGGATGACATCACCAGCCCAACACACCACTCACATGCAGTGCAGCCACTGGTCAAGGTCATGGCAACACTCCATTTCCTTGCCAGTGGCTCTTTTCAACAAGTGGAGTGGTGGCTGGGATGTCACAATCCTCCGTGAGCAGATGTGTTCACCAGGTTGTCCCTGCAATCCTTTAGACGCATGGCCAACCAAATCATTAAACCCACCACTGAGGACCCGCGGCTGAAGGCAATGACAGATTTCTACAGAATTGCTAGATTCCCACGCACCGTGGGGGCCATTGATTGCACACATGTGACACTCCAGCCCCCCCATGAGACAGAGCACATATACCGCAATCGGAAGCATTGGCATTCCATCAACGTACAGGTGATAGTCGATGCCCAAGGCCTCATATGGCGTGCTAAACACTCCAGATCCAGCCATGGCAGCTACATATACAATCAGAGCCCCATCCCAATGGAATTCGAACAGAACGTGTATGGGGACAGCTGGCTGGTTGGTGAGTGACATGGGTGGCAGGCATGACTGTCCCCCCCATGATGCACACATCACAAGGGGCACATGCATGACTAACATCCTCCTGTCTTTTACCTTACAGGTGACTCTGCATATGCACTGGGACCCCATCTCATGACTCCTATCCGGAACCCCCAATCCCCAGGAGAGGAAAGATACAATGAAGCCCACGCCCAAACACGTGCAGTGGTGGAGCGCACCTTTGGCCTCCTGAAGTCACGTTTCCGATGCCTGGATAAGTCTGGGGGGACCCTGTTGTATTCCCCCAACTTCGTGTGCCAGATCATCGGTGCATGTTGCATTCTGCACACCTTCGCAGTGAGAAAGGGCCTGCAGATTGACCTACGTGATGACCTGACCCCTGAACCAGACAATCCCCCTCTAACCAAGGTTACCCCATCTTCTGAGGGAAGAGCAGCAAGGAGACAGCTCACATTGGGCATCTTTGCACATTAAACACACACATTAATCATGGCACAATGAGAATGCATGCATGCACACCACTGTGGTCCCTAGCACAGACACATCACATCCTCATCTAATTGGATTAGCACAAGCCCACCATGCTGGGCTTGTGAGCAGCAACGCCACGCCACGGCTCCAATTATGTCACTGTACGTTCATACACCATTCACACGGACCTGGGAATCACTTCTCCCTGGTCCTGGGGAACCCTTCTCCACCAAAACTGAGGGTAACACCCCTTTGCCGGCAGGAATATCACCCCCACATTCCAAAAACATTCACATCACAAAAAAAAAAATGTCCAGCAAAAAAATAAAAAAATTCCAGCAAAAAAAAGAGGGGAAAACCAAATTATTGCCGTTGGCGTGAGCCACGCCTGGGGTGCCCAAGGCCACGACCCCAGCTCCTCAGGGGAGACTCATGGGGAGGGGGGGTAATCCGGGGAAGGAGGAGCAGCCCCTGGTCTCTGCCCACATGGCGGCCTGCCCTCCAAGGCCACGGCAATTCTGTTCAGGCCAGACCTTAGTGATGCCGTGTTGGCCTGGATAGCCTGGGTGAGGGCCCTCACATCCTGCCCAACGTCTGCTGTTGTAGTTTGCAGTGCGTTTAGGCAGTTTGTAAGAGCCCGGGAGTGGCAGTCCAGGTCCCCAAGCGTATCCTTTATGGAGGACAGGCTCTCCTCCATCCGCCCCAAAGTCTGGCTGACCTGTCCCAGATGGCGGGTCTGAAGGGCCTGGTCCCTTCTCAGATTGGCGGGCAGAAGCTCGGCCACCCCCCTGGTCTTCTGGGACGACTTCCTGCCTCCAGCTGAGGCTTGTGGCCCGGGAGAAGGGGAGGCCCTTGGGAGAGGAGCCCTGCTGGGGGAGGAGTGGGAGGGGCTAGCCCTTATGGAGTATGGCTGCCAGCCAGAGAGGAAGACTCCTCCAAAAATAACAATCCACTGGCTGACATGACATCCTCCTCCTCCTCAAACTCCTCCTCCTCAACCTCCTCCTCTTCAACCTCCTCCGAGGACTCCGGCCTTGTCGGGGGGTCCTCATCATGCTGGGATGGTGCGGTCAGCCCAGATGGCCCAGCACCCTCCTGCTCATCTGTGGATGACACAAAACATTCACAGGTTGGAGGATCCACACACTTGCCACATATTCCCTTTCACCCCCCCCCCCACACATGCTACACACCTGATAGGAGAAAAAAACCTTACCTGGCATCACGCCTTCATGACTTGAGTCATAGCCGGGCAGGCCCTCCACCTGTTGTCTATGAAAGGTCTGGGCCACCACACGCTCCTCCGCTGTCAGCCTAACAGGGCATGGTGGGCCCCCTCCTGTGGCCCTGGCATGGGCTACCATTTTGACCAGCTTCTTTCTGACCAGACGCCGGAGGTCATTGATCTTCTTTTCAATCCCCGACTGTGTCCGGGTCTCCCCCCCACCCGATGCATTCACTTTGTCAGTAATGTTCTGCAAGATATCACGCCTCCTGGCCGGGGTGGTGTTGGCACTCTCCGGGCCGTGGAGGAAACGCCCATATTGGGAAATGGCCCGGGCAAGAATTTGTTTCTCCCCCAAAGTAAAATTTAACTTCCTCTTTCTCTCAGTCATACTCATACAAAAACTCTCTCCCAAACAATCAGCAAAAATCACTCACTAAAACAAGCAGGACAAATCACTCACAAAAACAAGCAGGAAAAATCACTCACAAAAACAAGCAGGAAAAATCAAGCAAGAAAACAAACAAACAAAAAACTATCAACCAAAAACTCTCACAAGCAGTCACCAAAAATCACTTTCAAATATCTTCTAACAAACACTAGATCACACAGTCCACAAATATCACAAAGACAAACCACAACGCAACTAACAACAGAACAAAAGCACCTTGCTGCATAGGGAGGGATACAAAGGGATGTACTTTTGCAAAGGAAGTGCGTTTCTGTGTGTCTATTTATGCTGTCTGCGTAGTTCACGATTTTGCCCTAGTCCACTTCCAATTTCACTGATTGCGCCGTTCCCGAGTTGTGAGCATGCGCACAGAGGTGCTGACCATTGTCTGCTTCAAGCACGCATGCGCGAGCCGGCCCTTCATTTGCATGGGGTCACAGCTCATTTCAATGTGACACGCCCATGTCCTTCCCAATTTGTATTACTCCGCCTTGCGCCTCAGAAATAACGTTGCGCAGGCGCAAATTTCTGCGTAAAACCGACGAGAATAGGGTGATTGCGCCGCTACATTGCGCCAGTCTAATGTAAAGGCGGTGCGCTACGCCGGTCCAATAATGCACAGATGTACGTGAATCTGGCCCATTGTTTTTTCTAGACCATTAAAAATGGTCGTGTGTACGTGGCATCATAGTCAGCATCATTCAAACTACTTCTTCTCAACCCAAGTTGGTTTGGACCTCAGCCAAGCTCATCTCTCTATCAACCTGCTTTCTCTTCTTATCAGCACAATTTTTGTTAGCACATGAACTTATTGGCTGCTTGTTCTTCCTCAAACTCCAGCCCTTCTGTACAGCAATTGCTAAAAGCTGATACCAGAACAAATTGATGTACTTACACTGCTTGCTTTAAAAAAACACATTTAATGCTGTATTAATCAGTAAATAGTTTAATTATTTGTGTTTTATCCGCTCATTCAGGCCTAATATCAATGTATCTCAAAATATTATTTGAAACATTACAATAGCATTTGACTTAAAGGAACACTAAAGCTTAGTTTTTTATTATATCAATTGATTGCTGTAAGCTAGAGCATTTAAATATTACTTACCTCGTTTTGCCTTTTGACTTCCAAAATACAGTAATCCAGGTTTGAAAATGCCATTTCCTGTCTCTCCTCTTCTTGCGTTCCACCAGCACCTGCATGGTGGATAGCAGAATGTGCTCACCCCCTCCCTATGACTACAGCCCTGCGTGAAGACGCTCTCTTAACCCTTATAGGCATGGAGGCTAAGCCTAATGGGAACTGTAGTTCCCATTAGGCCGTTATGTAGCGAGAATGAACGCGCATTGCAAACCAGGAAGTCAGTAAGAATAACGATTCAGGAGTGATGGAGGTGAATAAAACAGCTCGATTTCAACAGGTATCAAACTAGTTATAATGCAAAACATTACTTTTTACTTTATCAGCTACTGTCAGACTTTAATTTAAGAGGAAAATATTTTTGTCTTTACAACCCCTTTAATGCTTACACAAAGATATTGGGCCTGATAAACTATCAATGGTGCAGTGCTCTGCACTGACCCATGTATATTTGTGTGCACAAATATTATCTCTGTGCCTCTAATAACCACAGGTCCCTGTGGGACCTGACACACTGTCCCTGTGCAGGGAGTGAAACAGTAAGTTATAGGAGTTAACTGTATCAATTGTTCTCCTCTCTCCCCCAAAATCAGGAAGTGATCACAGAGGGAGAGAAAAGTGCTGGTCACATATGGCAACCCATCAGAAAGTGCAACAGAAGTGACGTTTCGTTGCCGCCATCTTGCTACACCCCACACTATTCCACAGAAAGGCTACACTGAGAAGGGGGTAAGCGGACATCTTGTTACACCCACCAGACTTTTGCATTTTACACATTTTTATAACACTAAACAGAGTTTATGTAGTGAAATACAGGACTTAGAACCCCTTCTTTTGTTTACATGTTTAGTTTTTTTTTATCCTTTATTTATTTCAAGTATTACGTTACAGATTATTACATTTCATACCTTTCACTTAAATAAACTATGCCAAAGAGTGAAGAGAACTATGAAGAGGGACCTCCCCATCCCCCCTCCCCCTCCTCTTTTCTGGTTTTGTAAAACTTCTCGTTTTCCTCTCTTTCTACACATTGTTACCCTCCCCCCTCTTCCCCAGAAAAAAAAGGGAAAGAAAAATAATAATGAAAAATTCCGAAATATTCTTGTCGCCCATCTCTCCCCCCCCTCCTCTTCACCCCTCCCTAAACTTCACATAGTGAGCCCATATGGACCGATATCTCTAATCCTGATCTTTCATTGCCATATTTAAATTCTCCATTTGCTGTATCCCTGCCACTCTTGCGAGCTATTGTGCTCTAGATGGAGGAGTCTCCTGTTTCCACAGGGCAGGGATACACGCCCTCCCGGCTATGAAAAGATGTCTTATCAACAAGTTTTTGTATTTTTCCATTGACATTGGAATATCTAGTATTAGGACAGCCGATGGTTTGTCTTCTAAATTGATTCCTGTGATTTTATTGATTGTTTCCGTTACCATTTTCCAGAATTCCTGTATTTTTCCGCATTCCCAAAAGATATGCACTAATGACCATTCCGCTTCATGACATCTTCAACAGACATCTGACGTCTGAGGGTATATTCGGTGTAGTACTGTTGGTGTTCTGTACCATCTTGTTAGTATTTTATATCCTCCCTCCCCGTATTAACTTGCTACTGAGGCCTTGTGTGTAAACCGCAGAATCCTATCTTTTTGTTCTTGAGTAAATGTTAATCCCAGATCTCTCTCCCAGGCTTGTATAAACATGAGTTTTTGTGGTCTAGATTAATTAGTGTTGCGTAAAAATAAGACAGTGAGTGTCTTATTGGGTTCCCATCTAGGCATATCTGCTCGAATTTTGACGGAATTCTAAATTCTAATGCTTCTAACTGCAACAGCCTGAGAAAGTCTAATTCTGGTATAGCTTCTCTTTCGATCTCTCTCTCCTTGTCATTAATCTGGTATCTTTTGAGAAGTGGATGATCCTACTAATGCCCCTCTGTCGCAGTGCATTAAACCTTGAATCAGTCATGCCTGTTTAAAAAAGCCTTAGTGCCCAGGATCGGAGTTAGCGGGCTTGGATATTTGGACATATTTGTTTTTTCGAAAATCTTTTTAGTTATTCATATAGTGGCTCCTATCATTGGATGTTTCTTTACCTCTGCTGTTATTTCACTTTCTGGGATTCAGGCCAGGCCTTCTAGTGGTATTTCTACCGTCGCTTGCTCCATTTTTATCCAGGGTTTTTTATTCCGCCCAGACCACTCCACCACTTTGGCTGGATTCCTGGTATTCCTGGTATTTTATCAGGTCTGGAAATCCGATTTCTCCTTCCCTTTCAGGTAATAATAGGATAGCCCTTTGTATCCTTGCTGGTTTCCCTGCCCATATAAATTCCAAGAATCTTGATCTCATTTCTCTTAAGAAACTTTGTGGGATCTTGATTGGTAGGGCCTGAATTGAATACAAAACTTTTGGGAGCGCATTCATCTTTAATATGTTTGTCCGCCCAAACCATGTAAAAATTCCTTTATCCCATCTCTCTAGGTCTGATTTTATTCGCCTAGCCAGTGTTACATAATTAAGTTCATATAGTTTACTTAAGTTCCTTGTTATTGTTTACATGTTGAATTTGAAAAGCTGTGACAAGCGTGCTGATCTTACAGGTTTGTCCATCTGACAGCAGTTTGCTGCTTTTAAAATTCAACATGTAAACATTCACACCGAGTTGTAGGTACTGTATTTGATTATCTATACTCACTTTACTGTTAAAAAGATGTGTAAAATGCTAAACTCTGTTGGGTGTAATAAGATTTTCACTTTCCCCTTCTCAGTGTATCCTTACTATGGACGAGTGTGGGGTGTAGCAAGATGGCGGCAACGAAACATCACTTCCGTTGCACTTTCTGACGAGTTGCCTAATATGATAAAACACAGGCAGCAGAGCAGCACAGAGCTCCTTTCTGTCTGCTCCATCTGTTGAGTATCCATAGGAACACTTATCAGAGGAAACCTCCTGGCTGCTTCCCTACTTGTCCCCTCTACTCAGGGTGCCCCCAAAACAAGCTGCTTGCTCTGGGGGCACTCGGCAAGAGGGAGGGGCCTAGAGCCCTGGACAGAGATGGTAAAACCATAACATGCTTGTTATTTTTTATTACATTTTTTAATAATTGCCTTTAATATCACATTAAAGGAAGTCATCCGTGTGTGCATTTTCAGATCACACTGCCACATTGTAGCACAACATTTAGTTTATAGGCACGGAAACTACAACATTAGTGTGACAAATTACAATATGCGATTTTATAGTTTATAGTGCACATGTTGCAAACCCCCTTCAATATAGGTGCTCTGCGTTTTTTTTTGCCATATGTCAAGTGTGCATCACATGTGTGACAAAACCTTTAGGGAAAAAAATAGTATATCAGGTCCATTTTCATATTTGATAGCATGATTATTACATTGTATAATGTTTAATATTCCAACACAATGATATCATTAATGATCTTGATTACAAATTATTGATACAAAAGTCTTTCATGCAGGCATGTGGTGATTGCTGCTGCAGCATTGTGCTGATATAAAATAACAATTGCACATTATACAAAAAAATCTGAGATGTAGACATGATCTAGGCTTTCACTCTTCTTCTGATGTATACTTTCCTCTTCACAGAGAAAGGACGGTTAGGAGGGTGAGTAAGTTTTTCTCGCCGTTGTGGAAAAGCACTTAGATTTCTTGGGATTGTTGCAGGGTTTATAGGAGCCATGCGCAGCCTCTTTCTTAAGAAAGCCCTGTTAATCCCATCAAGACGATCATTTAATTCACCAATCCGTTTTTTCAGAGAGTTTACATCTCTGAGAAGGTCATCGAGTGCTTCAGAAAGTGATCGGATACTAAAATCAAACAAAATAATTGAAAATATGACTCAAGTGATTAAGTTTATACACTTGACTTGATTTCTTTGCCAACATACATTATTATACTAATGCTATACGTAATATTGTGAACTATTTAAACCATGTATCCCCAGACATTCTTTCTCTATTTAAAGGTGAAAATAGCCAGACCTTAGGAGTAAAAGTAATTGTAGACTGTCCCAAACAGGGCAGTCATCAGGCATGCATAGTAAAATATAGAAGAACAATCAATTTCCTGTTAATTTATTTGTATCCATAGGCTGTAGCTGCTGTTTCCTGACGCCAACATGGCAGCATACTAGTGATAGAGCTCCGCCTCTTGACCCCTCCCCCAGGACCAGTGAATAGCATAAATAAAGGCATGGTTAGCCGCCACCCCATTCTTCTTTTTTTCCTCATACCTCCACGCCAGTGATGAAGTAAGGAGTTTTATGTCCCCCCACTCTGCCGCTGAGCAGTAGCCGTCTGGGTTCAAGCCTCTCCTAGTGCGAAGTCTCAGAACTTGGGCTGCTAACATTGCGCTAAATAGTCTGAGAAACCCTCGTCTGTGTGGTCTTGAAGGGTTCCCTGCAGTGTTTCCTCTTTAGGAACGAAATCTGCCATATGTTAGCATGACTTGGTTACAGAGCTTTGGGGGGGCCAGCATGTCATTTTCTCTCTGTACTCAGCAGACTGTGTCTTTACCTTTTCTTTTGTCTTTCTTTTCTCAAGCATTTCCTTCTCAGGGTGGGGAGAGCGGGTCACGCTGTAATGTGGGTGAATTAGTGGCTCCCTATAGGCAAGGGGCGGCAGCCCAGCGCTGTATTTACCGGCCTAGGACAGCCTGATGATGTCATTGGGCTGCGCCTGGTTCACACATGTGCACTGGCCGACGGAGGCTCAGGACGCCATGTTTGTTTTGGGCAAAGTAATTAATTTTGCCCACAGCAACAGGGAGAAGCCTGGGGGCGGGTTCTGTCAATCCCGGGATAGTTTAAATTCATCAGAAGGCTGCTGTAGAGTGGCCAATATACAGCCTCTCGTCTGTGGCTCCCGACTTTGAAGCACTTTCTGGATCCAGGAGCAGCAAAGTTCTCTGACGCCATCTACTGGTAAAGTTTTCTGTTTTAAAAAAAAAAAAAAAGGGGAGTTTTTTATATAATGTCTAATATGATATAATTTTATATAAAATAATGTATTATTTTGGTTGTGATCTGTTTGCCTTATTATAGTTAGACTCTTTATTTTTATTTTTTTGCCTTGGCTTTTTTTTTAGCAATCTCCACTTTTCTGTCCTTTCAGCTGTCTCTTTTGTACGCTGGCCGTCCCTTATTCTCAATTACCATGAGTCAGTCACCACCTATGCAAGACCCTCAATACTTAAGGTAGGGGGACCACCAGTTGGTAAGTTTTCAGGTGACCCTTAAAAAAAGAGCTCACTAATGCGGTTTGCTTTGATTCATTTCAGCTCCGCATGCTCACGCTCTCGGAGTCCAAGAACAGGAGAGGACAGACGCTCTTCAAAAGAGCGTAGCTCTAGGCATCGCTCCCGCTCAAAGAAAAAATCCAAGAGAGCGCGTCGCTCCTCCTCTTCTCCAGAGCAGTACAGGCGTCCCAATAAGAAATCATGCTGGGCCTGTGGCGCCGTTCCCCTGTCCAACAAGTTGGTGTGCCAAAACTGTCTTGAAGAGTTTGCAGGGGACAGGGAACAGGACATTGCACAAGTCTCTTCATTACTAAAAAAAGTAGTACGAGATTCCATGTCTGAGTTTACATCAAACCAGCCACCCACACAAGGGATTCCACCGGAAGACCAGCCAGGGACTTCAGCAAGCAGTATGGGTATACCCAGTAGGGTGTCCTTACAATTTACTCAGCCTGCAGAGAAGGACAGTTCCTCCTCATCAGAGGAGGACCCAGAACAACTCGGGTTCAGTTTTTCCCTTGTAGAACCCTTCATTTTTGCTATAAAGCAGGCAATCGCATGGGAAGAGGAGGAAGGGCCAAACAAGGCAAAATCCTATTACCCTTTTCTGCAAAAAAGACAAGCCTACTTTCCATTCATGGATGAAATCAAAGGTGTCCTAAAGCAGGAGTGGCAAAAACCAGATAAAAGGTTTCCCCTCAACCGTATGCGGAAATTATATCCTCTACAGGAAATGGAGGGAATCTCACTTGACTCACTCATGCGGCAGTTGTCCGCTTAGCAAAAAACGTGACTTTACCTATGGAGGATTCATCCTCTTTCAAGGACTTAATGGACAGGAAAATAGACTTGGACCTTAGGAAAGCCTATCAAGCAGCAGGGGCAGCCTGCCGTCCAGCTATTACTCTCACTTCAGTGGCTAGCGCTCTGAAAGTTTGGACTCAGAACATCGAGTCAGCAGTGAAGGAGTGAGTGCCAAGGGCAGATATTGTTCGATCCCTGCAGGAACTGAAAGTGTCAGCCGATTTTATAGGGGAAGCAGCAATAGACACAGTCAAATGCTCTGCCAGGGCTATGTTGCAGACAGTAACAGCAAAGAGGGCCCTATGGCTAAAACCATGGTCGGCGGATCCTTCTTCGAAACAGTCCTGGTGTAAGATACCTTATGATGGCAAATGCCTCTTTGGTTCCAAGATGGAGACGGCCATCTCGAGAATGTCAGGGGGAAAGTCTGGTCTACTCCCGCAAGACAAAAAACAATGAAAATCAAAACCTTTTTTCAATAGGTCTCACTCCTATAGATCCAGAGACTCAAGATTCTCACGTCAGTCCAGGGCCCCGACTGGCAGCTGGAGGGGGACACAATCATCCTTCCCCAGAGCTCACAGGCAGAAGACTCCGAGTGTCCCGCAGGATACTAGTAAGTCCTTTTGATGGTGCGCAGCCCCAGATGCTTCCAGTAGGTGCCAGACTGGCGCACTTTGCAGACATCTGGGAAAAAAACTCTACAGACACATGAGTTTTTCAGCACACCCCCCCCAGATCGGTTCTTACCCACCAAAATTCCAGACATGCAACAAAAAGCTGCTGTCCTTCTGCAATACATTCATTCCCTCCAAGAACAGAATGCAGTAATGCCGGTTCCCTTCTCAGAAAGATACTCAGGGTTTTACTCCACCCTATTCATGGTACGCAAGAAGGACGGAGGGTGGCGCCCAGTCATCGACTTGAAGGGCCTAAATCGCTTTATTCTGCTGGAAAAATTCAAAATGGAGTCCATTCACACCATCATTCAAACCATACAGCCGGGAGACTGGATGCTCTCTATAGACTTGCAAGACGCGTACCTCCATATCCCAATCTTACCAACCGTCCAGAGGTATCTAAGATTTGCAGTCGGTCAGACGCATTTGCAGTTTACAAGCCTTCCTTTTGGTCTGTGCACGTCCCGAGAACCTTCACGAAGGTCCTCATTGCCATTCTAGCCCCACTCAGGGTGCAGGGTCTTCGAGTCCACCATTACTTGGACGATATCCTACTACTGGCAAGAAGTCCGGAAGAGTTGTTAAAACACAGAGAGATCCTTGTCCACACTTTACAGAAGTTCGGGTGGATCATCAACTTCAAAAAGAGCCATCTCATCCCAACTCAACAGTTGGTATATCTGGGGGCACTGTTCAACACAGAGAAGGCATCCGTGTCTGTTCCGCCAGAGAAAGTGAAGGTGATCAGGAAGAGAATTCTAGATGCAGCAACTTTCACTCGCCTTTCAGCCTCTCGATGCCTCAGTCTTCTAGGCACCATGTCATCGTGCATTCCAATGGTTCCATGGGCCCACTGGCATCTTCGCCAGTTTCAGCTAGGCTTCCTGTCACAGTGGAGGAAGCAGAGCTTGATACAACTAATAATGATATCTGTCGTTATGAGGAGGAGCCTCCAGTGGTGGCTGAGGGCGGAATCCTTAGAGAAGTCACGACCCTTGGGTCCTTTAAGTTGGACCATTGTTACGACCGATGCCAGCGAGGCAGGCTGGGGGGCGCACTGCGAAGGTCAGTCAGTCCAAGGAAGGTGGAGCTTCCCCTCCAGAGGGATGGTCTCCAACGTGCTGGAGATTCGAGCAGCATTTATGGCTCTCCGAACTCTACACCACAGAATCAGGAATCGTCCAGTCACCTTACAAATGGACAACAGGGCCGCAGTAGCCTATATTCAACACCAAGGAGGAACTCGCAGCAACACGCTGATGATGGAAGTAGAGCCCATAATGGCCTGGGCAGAAATACACCTTCAGTCTCTCAGAGCAGTCTACCTTCCCGGGAGGTTGAACATACAGGCGGATCATCTATCACGGAGATTCCCAGATCAGTCAGAATGGGCATTACATCCCAGAGTATTTTCTCATCTGGTCCACAAGTGGGGTCTTCCACAAGTCGACCTCTTTGCTTCTCACAACAACAGCAAACTTCAGAGATTCCTATCCAGATTTCCACATCCCCAGGCGGAGGGAACAGATGCACTGGTTACACCCTGGAATTGCAGCCTGGCTTACGCCTTTCCTCCAACAGCCCTAATCATGAGGTTTCTCCTGAGACTGTTGAGAGAGCAGGTGACAGTCATAGCCATCCTCCCGTTCTGGCCACGGAGGCCTTGGTTCCCCTTAGCGATACACCTCAGCAAACAACACCCAATTCCACTGCCAGCATTTCCGCACCTACTAGTACAAGACAGGTTCCTGCATCCGAACATACGCAGGCTGAATCTTTGGGCTTGGCTGTTGAGAGGGGGAGGCTGGAGAACTTAGGATGCTCCAATGAAGTTATTACCACGTTATTGAAGGCCAGAAAATCCACTACTAATAAAGTCTACAACAAAATCTGGGACAGATTCACACTCTTACTAACTGAGAGAGGTCTCAATCCTGCTACCCCACCTCTATCAGCAGTGTTGGATTTTCTTCAATCAGGCCTAGACATGGGCCTAAGCCTCAGTTCATTAAAGGTGCATATATCTGCGATCTCTGCAATAACAAAACTAAAATGGGCGGAGGAACCGCTAATCAAACAGTTCTTAAAAGCAGTTGTCAAAATTCGCCCTCAATGGGATCTGTCGGTTCTACTGGATTTTCTTTCAACCCACCCTTTTGCTCCAACTGAAAGTTGTTCCCTTTGGGACATAACATACAAGGCAGTTTTCTTAACAGCAATTACCTCTGGTAGGAGAGTGTCGGAGCTTCAGGCCCTGGGAGCTTCAGAGCGGCATATAAGGTTCTTCCCAGATCGGGTCGAACTAAGACCAGTCGATCATTTCATTCCGAAGGTGGCAACACCCTTTCACCAGACTGGTATTTGGGCCTTACCCAACTTTCCAGAAGAAAGTTCAGGAATCCTGCACGAATTGGATGTCTCCAGAACATTAAAGAAATACCTTTCTGTTACTGCACTATTTAGGTCTTCGGAGAAACTCTTCATAATCCCAACCGGAAGGTTCAGGGGAAAAGAGGCCACTGCAAGAACCTTGGCAGCTTGGATCGTCAAACTCATACACAGAGCGTACAGAGCGAGGGGTGGCAATCTTCCTACAGTAGTAACTGCACACTCCACCAGGGCGGTGGCAGCATCCTGGGCAGCTCATTCAAATGTGTCTATAGAAACCATCTGCAGTGCAGCATCTTGGTCTTCACGAAATACGTTCCTAAGACATTATAGAATTGATCCAGGCGCTTTATCGTCTGTAGATTTCGGAAGGCGGACTATCCAGTCCTCTGTTATGATTTAAAATAAATTTTGATTTGTCAAGCATTACCCACCCTGTCAGCTAGTTATTTATCACTAGTATGCTGCCATGTTGGCGTCAGGAAAATGGAAAATTGTATCAAATACTTACCGTAATTTTCCTTTCCTGACGCCAAACCATGGCAGCATATGAGCCCACCCATGTGCGTTCCGGTATGTGGCTTGTTACAAAGAATGGGGTGGGGGCTAACCATGCCTTTATTTATGCTATTCACTGGTCCTGGGGGAGGGGTCAAGAGGCGGAGCTCTATCACTAGTATGCTGCCATGGTTTGGCGTCAGGAAAGGAAAATTACGGTAAGTATTTGATACAATTTTCCATTTTACTCAGTCACTCACGATCAGACATGTCCGAGGAAACATGTCCGATGGACCGTTTTCATCGGACCAGGCTGAAGTGGTCTGTTGGTCTGATGTGCGTACACACCATCAGACCAAACATTTTAGTTATATGTACAGTGCCTTGCAAAGGTATTCACCCCCCTTGGCTTTTTACCTATTTTGTTACATTACTGCCTTTAGTTCAATGTTTTTTTAATCTGAATTATATGTGATCTATCAGAACACAATAGTCTAAGTTGGTGAAGTAAAATTCGAAAAATATATACATAACACTATTTTTGAGAAATTAAAAAACTGATAATTGGCATGTGCGTATGTATTCACCCGCTTTGTTATGAAGTCCATAAAAAGCTCTGTTAGTGAAATGATGTCCACCATCTAAGCTTTACATGATCTGTCATTACATATACACACCTTTTTGAAAGGCCCCAGAGGCTGCAACACCTAAGAAAGAGGCACCACTAACCAAAAACTTCTATGAAGACCAAGGAACTCTACAAGGGACAATGTTGTTGAGAAGTACAAGTCATGGTTAGATTATAAAAAAAATATCCAAATCTTTGATGATCCCTAGAAGCACCATCAAATCTATCATAACCAAATAGAAAGAACATGGCACAACAGCAAACCTGCCAAGATGCGGCCACACACCAAAAATTACGGACCGGGCAAGGAGGGCATTAATCAGAGAGGCAGCACAGAGACCTAAGGTAACTGGAGGAGCTGCAGAGTTCCACAGCAGAGACTGGAGTATCTGTACATATGATGACATAAAGCCATATGCTCCATAGAGTTGGGTTGGGCCTAATGAGAGAGTGTCCAGAAGAAAGCCATTACTTTCAGCAAAAAACAAAATGTCACCTTTTGAGTTTGCGAAAAAGCGGAAGACTCACAAAATGTATGAAGGAAGGTGCCCTGGTCTGATGAGACTAAAATTGAACTTTTTGGCCATCAAAGAAAATGCTTTGTCTGGCGCAAACCCAACATATCACATCACCCAAAGAACACCATGCCCACAGTGAAACATGGTGGTGGCAGCATCATGCTGTGGGGGTGTTTTTCAGCAGTCGGGACTGGAAAATTGGTCAGAGTTGAGGAAAAGATGGATGGTGATAAGTACAGGGATATTGAGCAAAACCTGTACCACTCTGTGTGTGATTTGAGGCTAGGACGGAGGTTCACCTTCCAGCAGGACAATGACCTCAAATACACTGCTAAAGCAACACTTGAGTGGTTTAAGGGGAAACATGTAAATATGTTTGAATGGCCTAGTCAAAGCCCAGACCTCAATCCAATAGAAAATCTGTGGTCAGACTTAGGCCGCGTACACACGACCAAATAAATCTATTCAAATCGGTCTGACAGACCGATTTGATCAGATTTGTCTGCTGGGCTGTTTTGGTTTGATCGCTGTACACACGATCAAACCAAAATCCCCGCACCAGGAAGTAAAACACTTCCGCGCATGCGTTAAATCCATTCGAGGCATGTGCATGCTTTAACCACTTGCATACTGGGCACTTACACCCCCCTCCTGCCCAGGTAAAATTTCAGCTTCCGGCACTGCGTCGCTTTAACTGACAATTGCGCGATCGTGCGACGTGGCTCCCAAACAAAATTTACGTCCTTTTTTCCCCAGAAGTAGAGCTTTCTTTTGGTGGTATTTGATCGCCTGTGCGGTTTTTATTTTTTGCGCTATAAACAAAAAAGAGCGAAAATTTTGAAGAAAAATACAATATTTTTTACTTGTTGCTATAATAAATATCCCAATAAAAAAAAAAAAAAAAAATTATTTTCTCAGTTTAGGGCGATACGTATTCTTCTACATATTTTTGGTAAAAAAAAAAAAAGACTGGTTTGCGCAAAAGTTATAGCGCTTACAAAATAGGGGAGAGAATTATTATTTTTTATTATTTATTTTTTTACTAGAAATGGCGGCGATCTGCGATTTTTATTGGTACTGCGACGTTATGGCGGACACATCGGACACTTTTGACACATTTTTGGCGCCATTCACATTTATACTGCGATCAGTGCTATAAATATGCACTAATTACAGTATAAATGTGACTGGCATTGAAGGGGTTAACACTAGGGGGTGAGGAAGGGGTTAAATGTGTATCCTAGGTGTGTTCTAACTGTGGGGAGAGGGGGGGTGACTGGGGGGGTGACCGATCTGTGTCCCTATGTAGGAAGGAACACAGATTGGGCTCCTCCTCTCCAGAGACAGGACGCTGTCTCTGTGTAAAACGGCAATGAGAGATGATCTATGAGAGATCATCTCTCATTCGCCCACAGATCGCATCGCAAACGGCCACTCTGATTGGCCGTTTCGCCGCGATCTGTGATTGGCCGTGTCCAAGGGACACGGACAACACAGGGCTTCCCCGCAGCGCGCTCTACAGCGCGCGCTGGGAACGCCTAAAGGACATGCCGTCAAAAGACAGATTTTAACCACTTCAGGCCTGCGCTACCGTCGAATGACGGCAACAGCGCAGGCCTGAAGTGGTTAAAATCTGTCTGCTGGAAAAATCTGTCTGTCCGCCCGTACACATGATCGAATCTGTCTGTCAGACCATTTCCAGCAGATAGATTCGATCGTGTGTACGCGGCCTTAAAGATTGATGTTCACAAGAGCAAATCATCCAACTTGAAGGAGCTGGAGCAGTTTTGCAAGGAGGAATGGGCAAAAATCCCAGTAGTAAGATGTGGCAAGCTGAGACATATCCAAAGTGACTTGGAGCTGTGATAGCCGCAAAAGGTGGCTCTACAAATATTGACTTTTGGGGGGTGAATAGTTATGCACATTTACTTTTTCTGTTATATTGTCCCATTTGTTGTTTGCTTCACAATAAAAAAAATCTTCAAAGTTGTGGGCATGTTCTGTAAATTAAATGAACAAATCTTCAAACAATCCATGATAATTCCAGGTTGTGAGGCAACAAAATACGAAAAATGCCAAGGAGGGTGAATACTTTTGCAGGACACTGTATGTATGGATTGCATGGGTCGTTGCCAACATGTGGTGAAAAATTCAATGTCCATGTCCATAGAAAAATGGTGACGTGGTGACGCTGAGTTTTATTCACTTTTATATATTATCAAACCCACTCTTCTACTTAGCGAAGGTTCTGGTTCTCTTATCTACAGGTTTATCACGCTATCTTTTTTTTTGAAGAGGGGTTATGGCAAAGGACCCTCCTCAGACTGTGGAGATTGAAGTGGGATTAACAGTAGTATTGAGGAGTAATATAATCCTCAAACTGAATCCTCAAGACTATACTTTTCTATCGGCTCATGTAAAAGAAGAACCCATAATAACTTGCTATCCATCCGCAGGATGGATAATGATAGTGAACACCCTAGGCCTAGTGAATGCAAGTGGCACTTTAGCCAAATGGACTGAAATGTTAGGTGAGAATTCTATTGCGCTACTGCGAGTGTTGGAATGTGGCAAATAACAAAAGTGGATATATGTGAACGAAAGCCGCTGTATCTAAAGGTAACACAACCGCTAATGGATAAATAATATAAAATGATAAGCGCTAAAGTGTATGTGTAAAGTGCACAATATACAAATAAGTATTAAATCAAATAAGACAAAGTGCTGTTCTGGTGTGTGGCAGAGCAGACTGTCACAGTGAGTGTAAGCTATGCCCACAAGGGGTGTGGGTAAGTGAACAGTGATGACAGTGATGAGAGTCTATGATGGAAAAAAATGACTGAAATGTTAGCACAGGGTTTACAGGCTGCACATTACAGGAAGTTAAAAGTGTAATTTGTGCCTTTGCCACAAGGAGAATAAAGTTTCAAAGTCTGAAATAAGCACACTTTCTAATGTCTAAGGGAGTGGTTCTATTTAGAAGAAGGCAAGCAACAGCATGTCACTGAAAGTCTGCAGCTGTGGAATTAATCCACCGGTATCAAGACAATCATGAAAGAGTTAGTGCAATGAACTACAGTAGATACAGGTACTGTCTGCTCACTTTGTGCCACATTATGATCATGAGCAGATGGTTGTTGACTACTGTATGTCTTGTCAGAAAGTAGGGGAAGATGTTTCCTTTTTTTAATAATCGATTACAGTTACTTTGGTCACACCTGTTGTATCACACTGCTAGACTTCCTTCTGCAGTGGACTATGTGTGGAGATGTAAGTTAAAGCAGTGTTCCATCCAAAAGTGGAAGCTTCGCTTATCTGCCTCCTCCCCCCCTGGTGTCAAATTTGGCACCTTTCATTTTTGTTTTTGACAGGTATTCGTCCCCACTTCTGAAAGATTTTGCTGCGGCACGATCAAAAGAAAGTTCAGCATCCCCTTCCTTCCCCCTGCCGCCCGGTCATTTAGAAAGTGCAGCACGCTTCGTTCATGCACAATAGGGAACTGGCTGTGAAGCCACAAGGCTTCACTGCCGGTTTCCCTTACAGGCAATAGCAGCGGCACCACAGAGAGGCAATGAAAACATTGGGCAGTGGGTGGAAACTTGACAAATGAGGAAACAGGCACTGTTACAGCCCTGGCTATTGGCAGAGGAAAGTGCCTTGGTGCATGCTGGGTGACTGTATAAATGGCAAGGGCACATGTGCTCAGGGTCTCTGGCTGTCCTCAATTGTAAAAAGTTCCAGTTGGTGTTGGAAGTACAACAGCATGATTGTTCTGTACTGTGAACATTATACTTATCTATCCAGCAAGTGGCACTGCAATGTTATAGCGTGTATTTTTATAGTAATTGTGACAGGAAGTCAGGTAAATCTGTGGGTGTTGTCACAGACGGGAGATACATTTCTGGCTTGTTTAGACAATACACCAATTACTACCAGGTGTCGGCTACAGAGGTAGCCAGAAAGGTTTAGGGCGTTGGAAAAGCTGTTCAGAATGAGGCAATTAAGGCCTCTATTAGTTATCCAAAGGATAACTACTGGTTGCTGCATTCTGAGGCTTTTTTGAGTTTAGGAGAGCAGTGAGAAAGACTTCTGAAGAGGTGAGGTGGTTGTTGATTTTTCTTGCAGCTCACCGAGAGAGCATTGCAGGCTTGGAACAGAGACACCAGCAGCAAATGGAGGCCATCGTGAAACAGCTTCAGAGACAGCAGTCCGAGGCTTGGAGTCAGGCCAGTAACATACCGACTTTTCGGGTAAGACACTTATTGCCAAAAATGACTGCAGATGATGACCCTGAGATGTTTCTGACCACGTTTGAGAGAACAGCGGAAAAAGAGTGTTTGTCTAAAGAACAGTGGGCTGGACTAGTGGCCCCCTATTATCTGGAGAAGCCCAAAAGGCATATTTTGATTTGGTTAAAAGAGGAAATATTGGCATGTTTTGGTGTAACCCTGGATGTCTGTGCTCAGCGGGTCCACAATTGGAGTTATCAGCTGAGGAAGCCACCTCGGTTGCAGATGTATGACCTCATCCATTTGGCTAAGAGATGGCTGCAGCCAGAAACTCTGTCCGGACCAAAAATTTTGGAGCGAGTAGTCATGGACAAATTTCTTAGGTCTCTTCCTAACACCCTGCAGAAATGGGTGAACCATGGTGGTCCGGAAACCGCAGACAAACTTGTAGACCTGGTCGAAAGGTACCTAACAACAGAGAATTTGTCCTCTTCCACCAGAGACGCACAGACTTTCCACCCCAAGAACAGACCCTCCCCACCTATAGGTAAGACTGCATCAAGGGATGGGGGTGGAGAGAGGGACCAAAGAGCAACTAGAGGTATTATCGGGACTACTGCTAATGTTTGGTGAGAGCTGCCTGGAAGACCCATCCCACAGGTAAATCCGGCTCCTTACTGCTCCGAATGGAGAGTCATTGATCACTAACTGTTCATTAACATAACTGAAAAAAAAGTGGTATCGGGACAACCCTAACGGTTTCCTTTGAAACCTCCCTCGCTAACTTGTGTCACCAGGTGGGTTTAGTTCCCAAACTGGCACATGACGCCATTGTGGGAAGGGATTTCCAAAGTTCTGGGAACTCTGGGACTGCCCAGATTCCCCAGTAGGTGGTTCTTCTGAGCCTGAAACATCTACTCCAGAATCCTCTAACTGTGAGCATTCTCCTTAGTTTCCATTTTCAGTTTTAGCAGGGGAAACACCAGTCCCTAGGGAGGAGCCTGCTACCTCACAAGAGAAACAGCGGCCGATAGGGTTTGATGACCTCGAGGTGCACAGAGAAAATTTTGGCACAGAGCAATTGAGGGACCCCACATTGCTAAGAGCCCGGGAGAATGTAGTAAAGATAGATGGGGAGTTAGTTAACCCTGATGAGAGGGTTGCCCTCCCTTACTTCATTATTGAAAGGGACCTGTTATATCGATGTCACAGAGGATAGAGGACACCGTTGAGCAACTGGTAGTGCCTAAACCGTACCGCAAGATGGTTTTGGAACTGGCTTATGGGACCATTCTTGGGGGACATTTGGGAGCAAAAAAAACCCGAGGATCACCCAGAGGTTTTATTGGCCTGGGATCACTAAGGAAGTGGAATTGTATTGCTCATCCTGTCCAGTGTGTCAAATTACTGCACCCATGCCACATTTCCGCAGTCCGTTGGTACCCCTGCCCATTATCGAGGTCCCTTTTGAGAGGATCGCCATGGACATGGTTGGCCCCTTACTAAAGTCCACTAGAGGGCACCAGCACATCTTGGTAATAATAGACTATGCCACCGGTTACCCAGAAGCGATTCCTCTTCGAAACACCTCTGCTAAAACCATTGCCAAAGAGTTATTTCAGGTTTTCAGCCATGTGGGTCTTCCTAAGGAAGTCCTAACTGACCAGGGCACCCTGTTTATGTCTAGGGTGACCAAAGAACTTTGTAAACTCCTGAAAGTGCCCCAATTACATACATCAGTATAGCACCCTCAAACAGACGGGTTAGTGGAAAGGTTTAAAAAAACCTTAAAACAAATGTTGAGGAAGGTGGTGGATAAAGACGGAAAGAATTGGGATTATCTGCTCCCTTATCTGATGTTTGCCATAAGAGAGGTTCCCCAATCGTCCACAGGGTTCTTTCCGTTTGAGCTACTGTATGGGAGGCACGGGGCCTACTGGACATTGCCAGGGAAACATGGAAGAGTGAGAGTTCCCCGCATCGAAGTATGATTGAACATGTGGCCCAAATTCAAGATAAAATTTCCCAAGTGATGCCGATTGTGAAGGAACATTTAGCCAAAGCCCAATTGGCTCAACAAAGGATTTACAATCGTGGGGCCCAGGTCCGTTCCTTTGCACCTGGTGATAGGGTGTTGGTGCTGGTCCCCATGGTCGAAAGTAAATTCCTAGCCAAATGGCAGGGTCCCTATGAAGTGTTGGAGAAAATGGGGCTGGTGAATTATAAAAATAGCCAACCGTGAAGACGAAAACCAGAGCAGATATATCACGTGAAACCATGGAAGGATAGAGAGTCCTTGGTCACTAAGACTACCCGATTTTCTGCTCCATTTAACCTGGCTGTCCCTGAAGTTGGGATAGTGGAGACTCTGTCCAAAACTCAGCAACAGGAGGTTAAAGAATTTGTACTTTTCAGACCTGCCAGGTTGGGTCTCCGGAGTTGAACATGACATTATCACCACACCAGGTGATAAGGTCAAGTTGAGGCCTTATAGAATTCCAGAAGCCCGGCGAGAGGCAATTCGCCAGGAAGTAAAAAAAAAATGCTTGAGCTGGGGGTGATAGAAAAGTCAAATAGTGATTGGTCCAGTCCCATTGTCTTAGTGCCCAAACCAGATGGAAGTTGGCGGTTTTGTAATGACTTTGTAATGAAAATCACTAAGTTTGACACCTATCCTATGCCCCGCATAGATGAACTGATTGATCGCCTAGGCACTGCCCGGTACATGACGACATTAGACCTGACCAAGGGTTATTGGCAAATTCCTCTCTCAGAGTCGGCCAGGGATAAAACAGCATTTTTAACTCTAGATGGATCTTTCCAATATCGGGGATGCCTTTTGGGTTACAGAATGCTCCCGCCACATTTCAACGCACCATGGATAAGACCCTTCAGCTTCATCGAGCCTATGCTGCTGCATACCTCGATGACGTTGTCATCCACAGTGAGGATTGGGACTCACACTTACCAAAAGTTCAGGCTGTGTTGGATTCCATCTGGAAAGCCGGTTTTACAGCCAATCCAAAAAAAATTACCCTTGGGCTAGAAGAGGCGAAGTATCTGGGGTATACCATTGTAAGAGGTCTAATCAAGCCCCAAATAAACAAAGTTGAGGCTATTCAGGATTGTCCACGTCCCACCAACAAGAAACAGGTTTGTGCATTTTTGGGGATCGCGGGGTATTATCGCCGCTTTATCCCCCATTTTTGCCTCACAGGCTGCTCCCTTGACCAATTTGACCAAAGGGAAGGAGACTGTCATGACCAAATGGACTCCTGAAGCAGAAACAGCTTTTCAGGCTTTAAAACAGGCCTTATGTAGTCAGCCAGTTTTAAATTGGCCTGATTTTTCACGGGACTTTGTGGTTCAGACAGATGCGTCAAATGTGGGGTTAGGAGCTGTACAGTCCCAGATTATCAAGGGGGAGGAACACCCTGTTATGTACCTCACCTGAAAGTTGAAGGCCCATGAGGAGAATTATGCCACCATTGAGAAAGAGTGTTTGGCGGTGAAATGGGCTTTGGATTCTCTCCGGTACTACCTCGTGGGTAGACAGTTTGAACTGGTGACGGATCATGCCCCATTGAAGTGGATGGCACAGAACAAAGAGACCAATAGGAGAATAAATAGGTGGTTCCTGGCCCTCCAGGAATCTAGTTTTGTGGTAACGCATCGCCCCCGTGTTAAAATTGGGAATGCAGATGGGTTGTCCTGAGTGCATGCGTGCCTGGCAACCTGTATCCCAACCCTAGGGTTGAAACAGGAGGGGGGGTATGTGACAGGAAGTCAGGTAAATCTGTGGGTGTTGTCACAGACGGGAGATACATTTCTGCCTTGTTTAGGCAATACACCAATTACTAAATAATTAGAAATAGCCAGAAAGGTTTAAGGGCGTTGGAAAGCTTTAGATGTTCAGAATGAGGCAATTAAGGCCTCTATAAGTTATCCAGAGGATGACTACTGATTGCTGTATCCTGAGGCTTTTTGAGTTAAGGAGAGCAGTGAGGTGAGAAAAACTTCTGAAGAGGTGAGGTGGTTGTTGATTTTTCTGTGTGATAAAAATCAAAAAGACTATTGTTTCTCTGCTGTATCACCAGCAGTGTCTGCCCAGCAGTAGGCTGTGCCAGACTCAATAGATAGGTTCCTGTGTGGTGAAGGTAAATGCCCCAAGTGGCCAGGGTTTATTTTATGTTTTGTTTTGTTTATGCTGTTTGGATGCTTGCACTTGTTTCCAGCAATATGGAAAAATAAACCAAACTCTTTGTTTTCAACCGTCTTCGGCTGCCTCTCTGTATAGTTCAGTGTGTAGTGAACCCATCCAGGGGGTCACACACCCCCGCTACCGAGCTAACCCCTTACATAATGTAGTCACAAGATGTGCTGTGTATGTTCAGTGTTTACTTGATTATTCTCCTGTTTATTGACAAAGAGATGCTTTGATATTCTCCATGAAAGTAAAAGTATTCTCTGCATACAAGAAGCTTCCAGAGCATGATTCAATAACCTGCTAACAGGTTATGGGCCCAGGCACAGCCAGCAAATCAGCAGCACCCAGGCACTGGAAAAACAAGCCTGTGAGTACTGTATGCAAACTGCATTGATGTAAAGTTTGCAATTGCAAAGTGGAACAATGCCAAATACCAGCTGTGGATGTTTAAACTGGAAGTGTTTCTCAGCAAGGTTGACTTGTGGCAAGTGCTAAATATGGAGAGACAGAGGACTAGGATAGGAAGGATAGACAAGCAGAAGCGATTGTAAGCTTACAAATGGAAGATGACCCGCTTATCCACATTAGAACAGAGAAAATGGTCAAATGTACTTCATTACAAAAACTACAGAAACTACATGAGCATTAAAGTCTAAACAGCAAGTTATTTCTGCTAAGAAAGCTATATAAGATGAGACTGGAAGTAGGCCAACAAATGTGTGACCATGTGAAATCTATGCTTGAGGTCATAGAGAAGCTATGCACCATCAGAGAAGACAAAGACAACCATAATGTTGCCCTGCTCCTCTGCAGCATTCCAGAGACAAATACAGCTCTTATCAATGCTTTAGAAACCAGAACCGAGCAGGAACTGACACTGAAATATGTCAAAGGCAAATTAATTGATGAATATGACAGAAGGAAGGAAAATACGCACCATGATGACACCATGATGAGAACGTAAAATGTACAAAGGCACAATGTACAACAAATAAAGCAGAGGCTGTTTTCACCGTAAAAGGACCGGGCAGTTCTATCTGGAAAGCCGAGTACGAAAGATATCCACAAAAGAAAGTGTCAAAGCAGCCACAAAGGAGATTGAAGACACATCATGGAGTGGCACCTTTAAAGTAGCACAGAGCAGCAAGCCACGCGGCTTGTGCATAGACTCAGGAGCGACAAGCCACATGAGTAGCGATGAGACCTTCTTCACAAACATTGATTACAGTGCAAAAGACAACGTTTTCCTTTCACAGTAAAGTTCCAGGGTGATGAATGCACAATACATAATAATAAGCGATTCCTAGCAAAAGGAAAACTGAAAGATCACCTATACCAGTGATGGCGAACCTTGGCACCCCAGATGTTTTGGAACTACATTTCCCATGATGCTCCACTACACTGCAGATTGCATGAGCATCATGGGAAATGTAGTTCTAAAACATCTGGAGTGCCGAGGTTCGCCATCACTGACCTATATGGTCTAAACACCACAGACCAGAAAGCCAATATAGTCTCTAATGACCTACACAGCAAATGTATTCATTTATGCCACAGGCTGCTGGGGCATAGAAGTCCAGAAGCTATACAGGACATTATAAAGAGAGGCTTATCAGAAGATTTGAAAATAATGCCTTGCAAAGTGCTCATGAAATACAAATGCTGTATTGAAGCAAAAGCCACATGTGCGTCCCTTTCAAAGAAAAACTACCCACCCCTACAGCTCATACACAGTGAAGTATGCGGTTAAATGAAAACTCCTACGTCAGGCGGGAACAGATATCTACTGACTTTAATTGATGATTATTTCAGTTACAACTACTTATCTGATGAAACTTCAAGAGTTTGTCGCCATTTCTAGCAACAAATTCCAACAGAAACCAGGAATAATACACACCAGGACAAAAAAATAGGCCCAGGCAGGCCAGGCATTTTAGACTGAGCAGCCAACTTTTAAAAGGACCGGGGGGGGGGGGGGGGGTCGAGATGTCGGTAGGCATTCGCGGGGGGTGGCTGGTGTTGGTTCTCCACACTGTAATGTGCAGGGACACTGTGATATAAAGAGGACTGCACTGTAAAGGGGCACTGGTGCTGGGGCTATTAGTTCCCCCAGCACAGTCCTCTTTCTTTTTCCATGTCTCCTGGGACTACATTTCCCATGATGCCCTACTATTTTTTTCTGATTGGCCCTCCGCTGTGGCCAATTGGGAGGGAAGAGGAACAAGCAGGAAGCTTTCTTCTCTCCTGTCCCATGCTGCAGACATGCCTGACATGAGAAGGGGGGGACACCCTGACAGCGGCCCGCAGTTTCACCCCTCTTACCTCACTGTGCGGATGGACACCCATGGCTGGCAGAGGAGGAGTAGTCTGTGGGGGCCGAGAGCAGAACTGTCAGCTTTGACTCTGAGGCTGAGCTATGTGTGAGACACACACAGCTCAGCCCATGCAGCCACTAGTTCTGCTGTAGAAGGCACAGGCCGCATAGCACTAGGCGAGCCATGGCCTGTGTTAACCCTGCCTGTCCAGGAAAAAAAGACACCAGTCCATCAAGTCCAACCTATGTGTGTGATTATATGTCAGTATTACATTGTATATCCCTCTATGGTGTGGTCGTTCAGGTGCTTATTTAATAGTTTTTTTAAACTATCGATGCTCTCCTGCTGAAACCACCGCCTGTTCAGTGCTCGCAATGTTTCTTCATAACTAATATCCTCCAGTCCCTTTATTAGCTTTGCTGCCCTTCTCTGCACTCGCTCCATTTCCAGTGCATCCTTCCTGAGAACTGGTGTCCAGCACTGGACAGGTAAGGACGGACTAGAGTCTTGTAGAGTGGGAGAATTATTGCCTTATTGCTTGAGTTAATCCCCTTTTTAACCACTTGCCAATCGCCGGCTGTCATTATACGTCGGCTGTTTGAATTGGAATATCGTTGTTATGGCAGCAGCTAGCTGCCATAACCCCAGTATCCTCTTCTTCAGTGGGTGGGTGGCTTTCAGATAAAAGTGGTCTCTAAGGTGGATTCGCCGCAAGATCACTTTTATTGGTGGAGGGAGAGGGCCCCCCAATCCCGCTGAACTCCGGTGCCCTCCGCCACTTGCTGGAGCCGCCAGCAGGTGCATAGGTGATCGGATCGTTCTCGGCCTATGGTATGGAGCTGAGTGAGGGGAAGATGGCCCCCACTCAGCTCCATACCATCACAGGGAGTGGAAGCTATCTCATATTTAAGAGGTCCTGTCATGCTTTTTTTTATATTAGAAGGGATGTTTACATTCTTTGATTCTTTGTAATAGGCATAAAAGTGACCCAATTTTCTTTTTAACCACTTTACAACCACCCTATAGACAAAGTACGTCTACAGGGCGGTTGCTTAACTCTAAGTGGCCGTTAATCAACGACTTCTTCGAAACGCGCTCCCGCGCGCCCCCTGATGCGCGCACACGGGAGCATTCATGAGCATCGCGGATCACGGTAAATCGCCGCTGATAGCGGCGGTTTACCACGTGATCGCTCCGTCCAAAGACGGAGCGATCACTTGTAAACAAACCGGCGTCATTTGATGATGCCGGTTCCTCCCTCCTCTCTCTGTACCGATCGGTACAGTGTGAGAGGAGAGGGGAGGGAGCGGATGTCAGCGGCAGTGCTGTGGGCTGGATCTGTGACAAATGTAGTCACAGATCCATCCATCCATCCCTCCCTGCTCAGCCATCCCTGCTGCAATACTCTGCAATACTGGGAAATACTCTGCTGGGCATACTGTGCAATACTCTGCAATACTCTGGGCATACTCTGGCAATACTCTGGGCATACTCTGGCAATACTCTGGCAATACTCTGGGCATACTCTGCAATACTCTGGGCATACTCTGCAATACTCTGGGCATACTCTGCAATACTCTGGCAATACTCTGGCAATCCCCTGGCATACTCTACAATACTCTGGGCATACTCTGGGCATACTCTGCAATACTCTGGCAATACTCTGGGCATACTCTGGGCATACTCTGCAATACTCTGGCAATACTCTGGGCATACTCTGCAATACTCTGGGCATACTCTGGGCATACTCTGCAATACTCTGGGCATACTCTGCAATACTCTGGGCATACTCCGCAATACTCTGGGCATACTCTGCAATACTCTGGGCATACTCTGCAATACTCTGGGCATACTCTGCAATACTCTGCAATACTCTGGGCATACTTCGCAATACTCTGGGCATACTCCGCAATACTCTGGGCATACTCTGGGCATACAGCGCCCCTGTCCCCGTAAGCTCTCATGCAGAAGCGAACGCATATGCAAGTCCTGCCCACATATGAAAACGGTGTTCAAACCACACATGTGAGGTATCTCTGCGAACATTAGAGTGAGAGCAATAATTTTGGCCCTAGACCTTCTCTGTAACTAAAAACATGTAACCAGTAAAAATATTTAAAGCGTCGCCTATGGGAATTTTTAAGTACCGAAGTTTGGCGCCATTCCACAAGCGTGAGCAATTTTGAAGGGTGACATGTTAGGTATGCAAAAACATTGGGCTAACTTTAATGTTTTTTTTTTTTTGCACAAAACTGTTTTTGTTCCAAAAAAAACGCATTTGAAAAATTGCTGTGTAAATACCATGCGCGATGAAAAGTTGCAATGACCGCCATTGTATTCTCTAGGGTCTTTGCTAAAAAGCATATATAATGTTTTGGGGTTCTATGTAATTTTCTAGCAAATAAATTATGATTTTTACATGTAGGAGAGAAATGTCAGAATTGGCCTGGGTGCTCCCTGCATGTTGGGCCTCTGTATGTGACCACACTGTGTAAAAGTCTCACACATGTGGTATCGCCATACTCGGGAGGAATAGCAGAATGTGTTTTGGGGTGTAATTTGTGGTATGCATATGCTGTGTGTGAGAAATAACCTGCTAATATGAAAATTTGATGAAAAAAAAAATCTTGATTTTGCAAAGAATTGTGGGAAAAAATTACAACTTTAAAAAACTCACCAGGCCTCTTTCTAAATACCTTGGAATGTCTTCTTTCCAAAAAAGGGTCATTTGGGGGGTATTTGTACTTTTCTGGCATGTTAGGGTCTCAAGAAATGAGAGAAGCTGTCAGTACATCAGGTGTGATGAAATTGATCAATTTTCAGTAATTGGCACCATAGCTTGTAGACCCCATAACTTTCACCCAGACTAAATAATATCCAACATTTTTATTTTTACCAAAGATATGTAGCAGTATACATGTTAGGCCAAATTTATGAAGAAAAATTACTCTTTTGCTAAATTTTATAATAGAAATGAAGAAAAATTATAATTTTTTGCAAAATTGTGTTCTTTTTTCATTTATAGCAAAAAAAAAACAGAGGTGATCAAATACCACCAAAAGAAAGCTCTATTTGTGGGAAAAAAAAGGACAAAAATGTAATTTGGTTACAGTGTTGTATGACTAAGTTATTGTCATTCAAACTGTGAGAACACCAAAAGCTAAAAATTGGTTAAGTGCCCAGTGGTCAAGTGATTAAAAAAGACAGTGTCAAAATTTCTTTTTTAAGTAAAATAAATAAGAATTTTCTTTTGAATGCACCCTGTCCCGACATGATCACGTGCAGAAGCAAATGCATACGCAAGTAGCGCTCGCACATGAAAACATTGTTCAAACCACACATGTGATTGTTAGATCGAGAGCAACAATTCTAGCACTAGACCTCATCTAACTCAAAACATGCAACCTGTAGAATTTTTTAAACGTCGCCTACGGAGGTTTTTAAGGGTACAAGTGTTGCCATTCCACGTGCGGGCGAGATGTTAGGTATTAATTTACTTGGCATAACATTATCTTTCACAATATAAAAAAAATTTGGGCTAACTTTACTGTTGCCTTATTTTTTAATTAAAAAAAGTGTATTTTTTCCAAAAAAAGTGCGCCTGTAAGACTGCTGCGCAAATACGGTGTGACTGAAAGTATTGCAACAACCGCCATTTCATTCTCTAGGGCATGGGTCTTCAAACTATGGCCCTCCAGTTGTTCAGGAACTACAATTCCCATCATGCCTTGTCATGTCTGTAAATGTCAGAGTTTTACAATGCCTCATGGGATGTGTAGTTCCGCAACAGCTGGAGGGCCGTAGTTTGAGGATCCCTGCACTAGGGTGTTGGAAAAAACTATATACTGTATAAGTAACATATATCTAAGTATATCTAAGTTATTTTCTAGCAACAAAAAATGTTATCTTGTAAACACCAAATCTCAAAACGAGGCTCTGTCCTTAAAGGGGTTGTAAAGGTAAATGTTTTTTCACCTTAATGCACCCTTTGCATTAAGGTGAAAAAACGTCCGACAGCACCGCCTTCCCCCCCGAGCCCCCGTTCTACTTACCTCACCCCTCGAAAGTCCCGCGCGCGTCCCTGTCATCCTGTTCGGTTCCAAGCCTGGTCGTTGATTGGCTAGATTGGATGGATTGATAGCAGCACAGCCATTGGCTGGCACTGCTGTCAATCACATCCAATGATGCGGCTCGCCGGGGGGTGTGGCCGAGTGATACAGTCAGCGGCTATGGCCGCTGCTTTATCATGGGAGCGCGCTTGCAAGAGCTTTTCACCATGCGAGGGAGCTTGCATGAAGGTGGAAAGCTCTTGCGAGGAGGAGCCCGAGACAGCCGCCGAGGGACCTCAGAAGACCGGGTTCGAGGACACTTTGTGCAAAACGAGCTGCACAGTGAAAGTAAGTATAACATGTTTGTTTTTTTACCAAAAAATAAATTCTGCCTTTAGTGTTCCTTTAAGTGGTTAATGCATGCCAATATTGGGTTTGCTTTGTTAGCAGCAGCTTGGCATTGCATGCCTTTGCTGAGTCTATCATCTACAAGGACCCCCATGTCCTTTTCCATCCTAGATTCTTCCAGAGGTTCTCCCCCCAATGAGTAGATTGCATTCATATTTTTGCCACCCAAATGCATTATTTAATTTTTTTTCCACATTAAACCTCATTTGCCATGTTGTTGCCCACCCCATTCATTTGTTCAAATCGTCTTGCAAGGTTATTGCCCTGTATAGCTTAGTTTCGTCTGCAAATACAGAGATTGAACTGTTTATCCCTTCCTCCAGGTCGGTTATGAACAAATGAAATAAAATTAGTCCCAGCACAGAAGCCTGGGGGACCCCACTACCCACCCCTAACCATTCCGAGTACTCCCCATTCATCACCACCCTCTGAACTCGCCCTTGTTGCCAGTTTTCAATCCCTATGGTACATGCCAGTGGACCTTACTTTGTACAGTAAACGTTTATAGGGAACTGTTACTGATGAGACCAAAATACATTTATTTGGTTCAGATGTGTCAAGCGTGTGTGGCGGCAACTAGGTGAGGAGTACAAAGACAAGTGTGTCTTGCCTACAGTCAAGCATGATGGTGGGAGTTTCACGGTCTGGGGCTGCATGAATGCTGTCTGCACTGGGAAGCTACAGCTCATTGAGGGAACCATGAATTCCAACATGTACTGTGATATACTGAAGCAAAGCATGATCCCTCCCTTTGGAGACTGGGTCGCAGGACAGTATTCCAACATATTGACCCCAAACACACCTCCAAGATGACCACTGCCTTGCTAAAGAAGCTGAGGGTAAAGGTGATGGACTGACCAAGCATGTCTCCAGATCTAAACCCTATTGAGCATCTGTAGGGCATCCTCAAAAGTAAGGTCAAGGAGCTCAAGGTCTCTAACATCCACCAGCTCTGTGATGCTAGAGGACACCAGTGGCAACCTGTGAAGCTCTGGTGAACTCCAAGCCCAAGAGGGTTAAATCAGTACTGGAAAATAATGATGGCCACACAAAATATTGACACTTTGGGCCAGATTTGGACATTTTCACTTAGGGGTGTACTTACTTTTGTTGCCAGCGGTTTAGACATTACTGGCTGTGTGTTAAGTTAATTTTGAGGGGACAGCAAATGTACACTGTTATACAAGTTGAACACTCACCACTTTATATTGTAGCAAAGTGTAATTTCTTCAGTGTTGTCACATGAAAAGATAATAAAATATTTACAATAATGTGAGGGGTGTACACACTTTTGTGAGATACTGTATATAAAAAAAGTGGCACATGACTCAGATTACTACTTTGTTCAACCACTTTTGTGGTTCATATATCTTTGCCAGATGGCACAGAAAAAAGTGCAATATTACCTTTTATGCTACAGGATTAGGGATGCAGTAGTGTCACTTCTCTGCTTCCAGCCTGCTGACTGAATTGGTAAGTGACAAGTCATTGGCTCTGCTCACTCACCTCCCACCTCTTGTGTCAGCACATGTAAATGCAGCAGAGCCTGATCAACTTTGTGCTGTCTTTTCTTCTCCCAAAGTTATGCTTTGCAATAGGTGACTGTAATCCAAGAGTGATTTAGCTGGGTAATCCATTAAATTTTTTAAAGGAATGCAGAACAGTAAGGGCCCTTTCACACGGGGCTGATCAGTAATGATCTGCCTCCGTGTGTCCGTAAGCTCAGCGGTGATCGTTCCATAAATCCCAGCTGAGCCTGTCGGATGACAGGGCGGTCTCCGCACACTGTCCAGGGACCGCCCTGTCTTTTCTCCGCTCTCCACTATGGGGGAGTAGATGAACACAGACTTTGTGTCCGTGTTCATCCGATCCGCTCTACAGACGGAAGAAAAAATAGGGTTTTCTTTCGTCTGCAAAATCGGATCTTTGCGGAGGCGGGTGATTATGAGTGTCAGCAGGATGTTCATCCGCTGACACCCACAATCACATAGGGACCAATGTATCTATCTATCTATCTATCTATCTATCTATCTATCTATCTATCTATCTATCTATCTATCTATCTATCTATCTATCTATCTATCTATCTAGTGGCTCTGTCTACTGGCTCGCAGTCTTCTCTATCTTAATAAAGTAGTTTGGGGCCTGGAATTTTGGAGGCTCCAAAGTGTTATTTGGGTGGGACGGATCCTCCACTCCTAAACCTTGGCAGCCAGCGCACATGGTGTTAACTCTCCCAGAGAACCACCCATTAAAGCAGGAAGTGGTGCTGGAGGTGGTGAGTGAGTTTGGAGAGTGCACCTGATGAGGACAAGATGGAAGTCTGCTAGCTGCACAGTGAGGACTTTTGGAGTGCAGGGGATGAAGACTTGTCTTTTGTTTTCACTGTTTTGTGCTGGAAATAAGCAGACTTTTTGTTGACGTTGGAGCCAAGCGGACTTTTATGTTATAGTTTTCTGACATGCTGAGAAAGCCTTATTTTGCTTTGCTGTGAATAAAAGCCTTTTTCTTCAAAACAACGGTTTAAGCACTGAATCCCTGCTGAGCTTTAGCCCCCAAACGTTACACTATCTATCTATATGTTTATCTGTATATCTATCTATCTATCTATCTATCTATCTATCTATCTATCTATCTATCTATCTATCTATCTATCTATCTATCTATCTATCTATCTATCTATCTGTATATCTATATATCTATTTATATATCTGTATATCCTTTCTATCTGTATGTATATATCTGTATCTATCTGTATGTATTATGATGGTTTGGGTCTGTCTTACCTGAATGATGGCGGGTTTTCGCCATATTTTGGAGAGACAGACACCTTAATTATACAGCTGTGTGGTCAGCTTTTTAAGTCTGACCTGAACAGCATTCAGGGCCCCACCCCACAGACAGGAGGTCTGTGCTAAGGAGTCAGGTGACTCCCAAAAGCTCTGTGAGAAGAGTCACAGAGTGGATGCGTCTCTGCAGGAGGCAGAGGTCATTGATGTTGGAGCAGCGAGATGTAAGCTAGATGTGTGCTTACCTTTGAAACTGGTAGTTCTGAGGAGCAGAACTTGGGGCCTAAGCTAAAGGCCTGAAACAGCAGGACGGCTAGTGTGAAAGCAGGGAGGCTGAACTGTTGATTCTTTTTCAAGAAACAGGAATAATGAAACCCCTGCGAGGGGTGCTAATATATGTGAACTTTTGTTGCTTTTAAATAACAGTGGGCTACCAAGCCCTTAAAAACACAGTTCTGGAATGGTCTACTCACTAAAAAGTGCCCTACCATTGGAGTCTAATTCCCCAATCTTACATATGGTGGAGGATTTGCGTCGGGCAGTTTAGAAGAGTTCCAGATCCGCATACCAACAAACACTGAGTAGAAAGCAACCATGCGCTATGATGAACAGCCAATATGAACTGAAAGTAAACGTTTTCTGCTGTTAGCTGTGTGTGGCAGTCAGGAGAACTGCATTACACAGGAGTTCAATTCGTGGACTGTGTTGCATACAGGTGGCATAACTGTGGAAGTAAGCTCAGCATGGCCTGAGAAGACATATCCATTTGGGAAGGCCCAGTGAATGGATGATTCAAGTGGAATCGCAGAGAGTGAAGTCTGCGTGTAAAAGTGTGCTGTTTGCAAGTCTTGGAGACAATACACCAACATTTTCCTGTGATAAGGAACTGTGTTAAAAAACATTGTCCTGTTTGCAGCAATGGGGAGGTCAAATCGCAAACAGAAAGCAATATTTGCTGAAATGAGAGACAGGACTTTGTGGCTGGAGGGTTTGTTGCCGACAGAACAAGCCCCAGAGAGAAAGGAGTCACCGCTCCAGGTGGGATCACTAAATGGTTACAGGTGGTGCAGGATACCGAGGGTGCTGGCGGTGCACTAAGCAAAATGAAGACAAAGAAAAATGGATAGCCGCACTCCGAAACCTGATGGGTGGTCTTTTATTCAATAGACAGCATGTACAAAAATAGGGTCACAGCAGTGGAAACAAGGAACAGCCGACGCGTTTCGCACTGGATCAGTGCTAATTCATGGCTGAACAAGCCCCAGACTTGTGCAAGAAGCACTTGGCTGTGCTGAACCAAGCCAAAGGGAAAGTTCATGCTGTTTCCCCTAGCAACAGTGGTGCAGGCCGGCTAGCTATCAAGGTGAAACGTTTTGAAAGCCAGGTGCGCTGTTTACGATGCAGTGAGTGGGGGCATGAAGTTTCCAAATGCCCTTTGTCCCAAGCTTCAACAAAGCAAAGATATGAGAAGCCTGCGCTGCATGTAAAGAGTAAGCAGATGGGTGCAGTTGCCCATAGCAACGCCCATGATGTTAGGTCAGTGAACCAAACTAAAGAGTCGGATGTGGTACAAAGGGCTGAGATAGTGGCATATGATTATATGCAACCCATGCTACCTACAGAGGAGGTTGGGGACTTCCTAGAGAAATTTGAAGAAGTCACTGTAGGGAGGAGGCGGCCTAGAGACCGGTGGCCAAAATTGCTGCAAACCTTGTTATTGGTATAGTACTGGTCTGTTTACCATTTGATTGAAGGTGACCACAACGATTACTGCCAGTTTAAAGAGAAAATCCTTCTTAGAGGACAGTTCCGACGCATCATAAACCGCAAGACAAAGATATTGCCTACAGAGAGTACTGGCAGGTTTAAAGCAACGCCGCTTCATGGAGAGAGAAGTTTACGTGGGTTAGAGAGCCAGCAATGTGCAACTGGGAGAGCACCGTTTCCTTTGGCAACCGGAGAAGATGTGTCAGATGCAAGGGAAATTCTGCGGGTGGGGAGAGTGTCATCTCCCTTAGCAACAGGAGAAAGTCGCCAACCGCCATGCCTGGAATGTGGTCAGCTGGGGCACGGCATATTTTCTTGCCCTAGATTCTGGGGTGCAGTTGAAAGTGATGTTGCCGAGCAGAACTCTTTATCAGTGGGCCAAGATTCCTTTGCAGATATGTTTGCAGTCACCCCTGGCAACAAGAAGTCTTTTGTTGTGTCTGCAGGGGGTGCTAAACAGTGGGAGTTGCCTGCTGTGATTTCATCCTGTGGCCACCAGGGGGAGTTGGCCAGTAAAAGTGCAACCGAAAGACAGCGCCCTCAAATGAAGACAGAGTTACCTGCTTCAAGAAATGGTAAGACTGTTGCAAGTTGTGATCCACGTGAAATAGCAGTATGTCCGGTAAAGGAGATCTGCAGAAAGTGTAAAGATGGACTTGCTGCAGTGTGCTACCCAGATCAGTGGGGAGCCACAGGTTAAAACCCTGCTTGCAGAAAGGTCAGTTATTGAAAAGGACATATGAACTTTGTGTGCACCTAAGGTAGTCCAGCAGAGTGCTGAGAGTGATGTGTTAGGGGTGACCAAAATGGTTGGTGTGTCATGTTCCCTAGCGATAGAGACAGGTGCTGCAGAGTTGCCAAGGGAAACCGCTAAGGAGCCTGTATTGGTAAGGCAAATGGTTTCCCAGGACAACTGTGAAGCCGCCCTAGTGGGCAAAATAATCCCTTTAGAGAGGAAGGGTGATGTGCTGAGTCGCATGCAGGGTGCCATGCGTTCTGATAAAAGTCAATCTGATCGAGATTATAAAACTGCTATGTTTATGAATGCTGATGTTGAAGATGTTGATGATACGTGTACTTATGGTGATGTGTTCACTAGTAATGAGGTAGGGGTGATCGCTGAGCAGGATATGCGATTCACCTTAGCAACCGTGTATAAGGCTGCAGAGTTGTCCTTGGAAACCTTCTGGGAGCTCTGTGTGTTGGAGCCAGAGGTTGCCGAGGATAACTGTGGTGCCGCTCTGATGGATTAAGAGGGTACTTGACCTTGGTGATGAGAAAAATGGTAAATCTAAAATTTCTGAAATTTCTTGTAGTGATAATGAATTATCGTGGTCTGTCACTGCTGACAGAAAAGGTCCTCATGAGTTTAACCACTTGTCATCTGCCCACCGTCAAATGACGGCGGGCAGACGACTCCATTATCCTGACATCACGTCATATAACGTGATGTCCCTTTAAAGCCGCGGGCGGGCGCGCGCGTGTCGCCGGCGGCGTGCGCGCGCACCCGCCGCTCTGCGGGGATCCCGTGCGAGTGCCCGGCGGCAACGATCGCCGCCGGGCACACGTGATTGCTCAGTAACTGAGCTGGGACGTGCAGCTCTGTGTGTAAACACAGAGCTGCACGTCCCTGTCAGGGAGAGAGGAGAGCGGTTGTGTCCCTTGTACATAGGGACACAATCGGTCACCTCCCCCAGTCACCCCCCCTCCCCCCACAGTTAGAACACTTATAGGACACACATTTAACCCCTTCCCCGCCCCCTAGTGGTTAACCCCTTCACTGCCAGTCACATTTATACAGTAATCAATGCATATTTATAGCATTTTTCACTGTATAAATGTAAATGGTCCCAAAAATGTCAGAAAAGTGTCCGAAATGTCCGCCATAACGTCGAAGTCCCAATAAAAAAATCGCAGATTGCCGCCATTAATAGTAAAAAAAAAAAAAATGCCATAAACTATCTCCTATTTTGTAAACGCTATAAATTTTGCGCAAACCAATCGATAAACGCTTATTGCATTTTTTTTTTTACCAAAAATATGTGGAAGAATACGTATCGGCCTAAACTGAGGGAAAAAAAATTTTTTTTTTATATATTTTTTGGGTTATTTATTATAGCAAAAAGGAAAAAATATTGCATTTTTTTTAAAATTGACGCTCTATTTTTGTTTATAGAGCAAAAAATAAAAACCGCAGAGGTGATCAAATACCACCAAAAGAAAGCTCTATTTGTGGGAAAAAAAGGACGCCAATTTTGTTTGGGAATCAACGTCGCACGACCGCGCAATTGTCAGTTAAAGCGACGCAGTGCCGGAAGCTTATATTTTTTCTGGGCAGGAAGGGGGTGTAGGTGCACAGTAGGCAAGTGGTTAATGAAGTGCCACACAGTGGTCAAGTTACGTTATTGCAGCCTGCTCTGTTTAAAAATGTGTTTGCGGTGTACACAAGTTCTGCTATGCAAAATGGAGAGACTGCAGGGCCGGTAGACATGGATGTGTTGACTTTTGCAGAAGTTAACCCTCTCCAGTTAGAAGGCTCTGAAAAGGGCGCATACATGGCAGAAGTTTTGTCCTCAGCAAAAGAGATGAGGAATGTTGAGCCTCAGAAAGATATGGTAATAGATAGCAATTTGGAATCACTCAGTATTGCTGAAAGTGAGAGGATGAGTGTCGCACATGCGATTTGCAGTGCTCAAGGGGAGTCGCAAGTTTTGTCAGTTACCTCTGAGGTAAAGGTCTCTTTAAGTGACTCAGCCTCTCACACCTTAGAAAATGAGCCCCTCCACATCGTTGGTAAAGGAAAAGTTCCTAAAGTTCTGTATTTAGAAGTTGCTTGTCTAGAAATAACTGAGATGTTGTTGGAATTGGTGAAAATATTTCCAATGTACACCTGCGTGTATCCACAGCAGAGGGGTGACATGGTACTGCGTCGTACCAATCGGTGGACACAGGTGGTACCGGCTTTGTTAAGCAATATTAATGGAAATTGGTTGCTCTACTATTGGTTAATTTTGTGCAAAGTTGTCTCACAGTTCTCTTTGAGAGTGCTTCCAGTGGCGGTTGTGTGCAGAAGGCGCTCAGGGGAATTGTCAGAAATAATAGACATAGTGAAAGTCTCTCCGTCTGCTGATGTGATGGAGTGTATTCCTACTGGTGCGGTCCGAGGTACGGCTGAGCAGTGGTTGGTACATGGCGCGCGCACTGTCTCACCCTCTAGACCTCATGTAAAGGAAGGGCTCAGAATGGACGTGGCAGTAGTGGGAATTCAGTCCATCTCTCGCAGAGAGGTACAGTTTGAGGTACCCGGAGACACTTTGATAGGAAATAACGGTAATGATAACTGTAACGAAGTGTATGAGAAGCACTGTAGAGCACTGTCAGAAAATTCTGAGCTACTGGTTGAGGTACCAATGGATACAGAAATGGTTAAAGAGATTGGTGTGGAAAAAATGTGCGTTGGTAGGACAATTGCTATTGGAGCGTTTGGACAACGGGGCGATGTGAAACTGCGGGACTGTCCCATAGGGAGTAACTGCTTGCCTGTAGGTGGTCCCTCCTATACTCTGTCCTAACAAACAAGGGGACCAGAGGTCCCAATGACAATGTTGAGTTGAGTAACCCCCTGTGGACCAGTGCCAGTGAGGTTACACAAAAGGATGTGGTGTTGATTCCAGATGGTTTGGTTGCCAAAGGTAACCACATAGGGGTTAGTGAACCTGAGAAACAAATGTTGTTGGTTAATGTTGAGTCAGGTAGTGAGAGCGGTCAGTCCCTGACAGACCCCGTGGAAGTAGGTCCCCAACAGTCCCAGGAGTGTAGGTCCGTGGGAGGGAAAAGAGGGATCCTGAGGCCAGAAGGTAGAAGGGATAGAGGGATTAGTGAGAGCCCATGGTTTAGGAAGAAGTGTTGGTGGAAACATACCCGGAAAAAATGGGCCTGTGCAGCAAATGGTTGGCACAGAGGTGACCCATTTGTGATGATGGGTCTGTGTGTTCCTCCCTCCGGTTCGAAACGGAGGGGGAGGGTATGTGATGGTTTGGGTCTGTCTTACCTGAATGATGGCAGGTTTTTGCCATATTTTGGAGAGACAGACACCTTAATTATACAGCTGTGTGGTCAGCTTTTTTAAGTCTGACCTAAACAGCATTCAGGGCCCCACCCCACAGACAGGAGGTCTGTGCTAAGGAGTCAGGTGACTCCCAAAAGCTCTGTGAGAGGAGTCAGAGTGGATGCGTCTCTGCAGAAGGCAGAGGTCGTTGATGTTGGAGCAGCGAGATGTAAGCTAGATGTGTGCTTACCTTTGAAACTGGTAGTTCTGAGGAGCAGAACTTGAGGCCTAAGCTAAAGGCCTGAAACAGCAGGACGGCTAGTGTGAAAGCCGGGAGGCTGAACTGTTGATTCTTTTTCAAGAAACAGGAATAATGGAACCCCTGCGAGGGCTGCTAATATATGTGAACTTTTGATGCTTTCAAATAACAGTGGGCTACCAAGCCCTTAAAAACACAGTTCTGGAATGGTCTACTCACTAAAAAGTAGTGACAGACTGGAATATTTTGTTTCGTTTTTTCGTTTTCGTCCAGAAAATTTTATTTAGTTAGTCCCAAAAATCGTTTTGATTTATTTCGTTTTCGTCTGGAAAGTTTTCGTTCGAAAACTAAGATTTTCGATGACTTTGTCGAATTAAACAACGGAAATTCGACAAAGCATCGAAAATCGTCGTTCTGAATACAGTGAATATACCTATTCACTGTTTTCAGAACGACGATTTTCGATAACTTTGTGAAATTGAACGACGGAAATTCGACAAAGCATCGAAAATCGTCGGATCTGAACGAAAACGAAAATAAAGCATTTTTTATGTCGGATCTTTCGGTTTTCGTTTGTTAAAAAGATAACGAAAATACCCGATTTTCGGACGAAAATGCATTCTAACGAAAACTAATGCACATGTCTACTAAAAAGTGCACCTACCATTGGAGCCTAATTCCCCAATCTTACAGTATTTATCTGTCTGTGTCTGTCTCTATTTCCACACAATGTCTGTCTGTATATCTATCTATCTGTAGGAACTATTGTGTGCGAGTGACTGGGGGGGGGGGGTGGTTATAGGGTTGGTTGGGGCTTTGTTTGCGCCCCCCCCAAAATAATGGAGCACCAGCCGCCACTGGAACACGTTCTATTTTACTCCGATGGAATTCCATTGTGATTTGGCTGGGCAAAATCCTGATCGTATGTACAAGGCATTAGACAGTGGCTGAATAATGTTTTTAAAAGGAAGTGACATAACTGGAGTGGATTTTTCTGTGGTTACCGTACTAGAAGTGGGGACAGGTTGCATGAGGTGCCATTTTATTTGAATCTTCTAATATTTTTTTTTCATAATTTCCTTAAATACACCTTTCCGACCCACTTACACATTGTGGCAGCACATTTAGTTGGAATGCACCACAACACAGCACAAAAAATACACATGTGCACTTTTTTTGTCAGTACGGTGCACTCTTTGTGTGTTGTGGTACACTATAGTGCAGCTGCATTTTGTTCTGTATATGTGCAATGGGCTGCATTAAGGCAGAAATACTTGTACCTTAAGATGAACTGTAGTAATATGCAGTAAAACATGTGTGCCATACAATGTTCAATGCACAGTTATAAATGTCTTCTGTCACTTGTCAGTGAAAACAAATAAAATGTGTTGACTGTAGCTCATATAGTTAAAGATCTTGGCATTGAATCAGTTTCTCATTGAATGCATTTGGACCATCTTTTCTATTACATTTTGCATATTTTGTTTTTCATATAGTGATCATTTGGAATAAAGAGTGATACCCCGTGTAATCTGGAAGTAAAATTTGGGGCTGGTACATGAGAAGATCTTTCCCTTCATTGAAGATCTCATTTCCCCATTTCTCTAATGTCCCTGTGATGCTGCGGGTTCCTAGGATATTTACTTTCCCTGCTGAAAAAGCAGAAAAGAAGACCTTAGAATAGAAATATTTAAAACATCTTTTACTCAGCATTGTATTTTTCTGTATTAACTACAATAAATAAGATATGGGGATATGGACATTTCACATTGGGCAGTACATTGGTTCTCAACACAAGGAAGCCATCACTGTTTTCAGCATTGGGCACTTGATTCTAAAGCTGCCAACTAACTTGTAAAGTGTCCTCTACCCCAAAGCACCCTTTAAAGTGATATTAATTCCTACATTTTAAAGCGGAGATCTGTCCAAGATCTCCCGCTGGCATAGCTTAAATGAGTTACACTACGCCGCTGTAAGTTACAGCGGCGTATCCATATCCTCAAACAATTCCCACTGTAACTTACGGCGGTATAGTGTAATTGTTGCGGCGTAAGGCCGCGCAATTCAAATAAGCTAGATGTGGGCGTGAGTTAATGTAAATCAGGTTGACCCCACGTATTTGACATTTTTTTTAACGGCGCATGCGCCGTCCGTGGAGATATCCCAGTGCGCATGCGCTAAATCACGTCAAATAGTCAATGAAAACTACGTGAACGTAACTCACGCAAAACCCTATTCGCGAACGGTTTACGCGAACAACGGAAATTTTGACGCTGGCCCGACGTCCATACGTACGCCTCTATATAGCAGGGGTAACTTTACGCCGGACATACACTTACGCAAACGACGTAAAAACACTGCGCCAGCCGTACGTACGTTCGTGGATCGGCGTATCTAGCTTATTTGCATATTTTACGCGGACAAACAACATAAGCGCCCCTAGCGTCCAGCGTAAATATTCGACTTAAATATCACGGCGTAAGCCGTCGTATCTAAGCAAAAAAATGCCGTATTTTGTTTTGTGGATACAAAACAAAGATACGCCGGCGTAGATTTGAATTTATGGCGGCGTATCTGGAGATACGCCGCCGTAAATGTCTGTGGATCTGGCCTGTTCTTTTAATAATAGGACACTTACCTGTCCAGCGATATCAGCATCACAGCTGATGTTTCCATAAGCTGTTGGGTGCTGCTGCCGCCATTGCAGGTAAGGGAACCCTACTACGCATGTGCGAGGCCCTGCCCCTCTCTCCTACTGGAGCCCTGCGGTGACGTCATGGGCCACAGAGCGGACTCCCGGAAGTGGGAACAGGATACCTGTCAAAGACAGGTATCCTGTCCCCTCTCCCCCCCAAAAGGTGCCAATTGTGGCACCAGAGGGGGGAGGAGACAAATGAGCGGAAGTTCCTCTTTTGGGTGGGACTCCGCTATAAACTTTAGCAGCTGATTTAATCACTTACCGAGTATACAGTTTCTTAAAAAGTATTCATACCCCTGGAAACTTTCCACACTTTGTCATGTTACAACCAAAAATGTAAGTGTATTTTATTGGGATTTTATGTGATAGGCCAACACAGAGTGGCACATAATTGTGAAGTGGAAGGAAAAAAAAAATGTTTTTCAATTTTTTTTACAAATAAATATGTGAAAAGTGTGGCATGCATTTTTTTTTAGCCCTCCTGGGTCAATACTTTGTAGAATATTTGCCCATTCTTCTTTGCAAAAAGCTCAAGCTTTGTCAGGTGGGATAGAGAGCGTCTGTGAACAGCAATTTTCAAGTCTTGCCACAGACTCTAAATTTGATTTAGGTCTGAACTTTCACTGGGCCATTCTAACACATAAATATGCTTTGATTCCATTGTAGCTCTGGCTGTATGTTTAGGAACATCCATCCAGTCTTTTGCAGACTCTAACAGGTTTTCTTCCAAGATTGTCCTGTATTTGGCTCCATCCATCTTCCCATCAACACTGACCAGCTTCCCTGTCCCTGCTAAAGAAAAGCATCCCCACAACATGATGCTGCCACCACCATGCTTCACGGTGGGGATTGTGTGCTCAGGGTGATGTACAGTGTTAGTTTTCCGCCACACGGAGCATTTTGCTTTTAGGCCAAAAAGTTAAAATTTTGGTCACATCTGACCAGAGCACCTTCTTCCACATGCTGTGCCCCCCACGTGGATTCTCATAAACTGCAAACAGGACTTCTTATGGATTTCTTCTTGCCACTCTTCCATAAAGGCCAGATTTGTGGAGAGCATGACTAATAGTTGTCCTGTGGACAGATTCTTCCACCTGAGATGTGGATTCCTGCAGCTCCTCCGGAGTTACCATGGGCCTCTTGGCTGCTTCTCTGATTAATGCTCTCCTTGCCCGGCCTGTCAGTTTAAGTGAAAGGACATGTCTTGGTAGGTTTGCAGTTGTGCCATACTCTTTCCATTTTCAGATGACAGATTGAATCTCCGTAAGATGTTCAAAGTTTGGGATATTTTTTTTATAACCTAACCCTGCTTAAAACTTCTCCACATTTTATCCCTGACCTGTCTGGTGTGTTCCCTGGCCTTCATGATGCTATTTGCTCATTAAGGTTCTCTAACAAATCTCACAAAACAAAAGGGCTTCACAGAACAACTGTAATTTTACTGAGATAAAATTACACACAGGTGGACTTTATTTAATAATTAGGTGACTTCTGAAGGCAATTAGTTTCACTAGATTTCAGTTAGGGGTATCAGAGTAAAGGGGGCTGAATACAAATGCACACTACAAATTTTTCAGATATTTATTTGGTAAAAAAGTTTGAAAACCATTTATAATTTTCCTTTCACAATTATGTGCTACTGTACTTTGTGTTGGTCTATCACATAAAATTCCAATAAAATACATTTACGTTTTTGGTTGTAATATGACAAAATGTGGAAAATCTCAATGGGTATGGATACGTTTTCAAGGCACTGTATACTGTTTAACCAGTTAAGGACCGCCTACTGCACATTTACGTCGGCAGAATGGCACGGCTGGGCACATCAACGTATATATACGTTGATTTTAGTACCCGTTCCGAAGCTCCGGGACCGGGACCGCGGGATTCGCGGACCCGATCGCCGCTGGAGTGCGGCGATCCGTCCCTGGAGCGGAAGAACGGGGAGAGCCGTGTGTACACACGGCTTCCCCGTGCTTCTCTGTGGCCGCAGCATCGATCGCGTCATCCCTGTAATAGGGGGACGCGATCGATGACGTCACACCTACAGCCACACCCCCCTACAGTTGTAAACAAACACACTAGGTCTCACATCCCCTACAGCGCCACCTGTGGTTAACTCCCAAACTGCAGCTGTCATTTCCACAGTAAACAATGCAATTTAAATGCATTTTTTGCTGTGAAAATGACAATTGTCCCAAAAATGTGTCAAAATTGTCCAAAGTGTCCGCCATATTGTCGCAGTCACGAAAAAAATCGCTGATCGCCGCTATTAGTAGTAAAAAAAAAAATAATTAATAAAAATGCAATAAAACTATCCCTTATTTTGTAAACGCTATACATTTTGCGAAAACCGACCGATAAACGCTTATTGCGATTTTTTTTACCAAAAATACGTAGAAGAATACGTATCGGCCTAAACTGAGGAAAAAAATTTTTTTTTATATATTTTTGTGGGATATTTATTATAGCAAAAAGTAAAAAATATTGCATTTTTTTTAAATTGTCGCTCTATTTTTGTTAATAGCACAAAAAATAAAAACCGCAGAGGTGATCAAATACCACCAAAAGAAAGCTCTATTTGTGGGAAAAAAAGGACGCCAATTTTGTTTGGGAGCCACGTCGCACGACCGCGCAATTGTCAGTTAAAGCGACGCAGTGCCGAATCGCAAAAAGGGGCCAGGTCCTTTACCTACATTTTGGTCCGGGTCTTAAGTGGTTAAGCTGGTGCCAAAACTGCTGCCCCAGTTTTCCTGTTTCGAGGTGTATCCCTGCTCCTGAAGCATCCTATGTAGCCACCCTTATAAGCAGGGGCTAGAGCTGTGTCTCTGTACACTGTGTGAATCAATAGAAACACATAGCCCTTCAGCCAACAATAGCAAGGAATTCCTCCCTATCCCCTGCCCCCTCATGTTAATTGTTGATACAGGAAATGTCCAATTGTCTCCTGGAGGATCAGGAAGGAATTTTTTCCTCCATTGGAGCAAATTGGACTATGCTTCATAGGTTTTGTTTGCTTTCCTCTTGATTGATGGAAGGTCTAGGATTGTGTATATCGAGGTTTTCTATTTATTTTATTTTTCTATTGGTTGAACGAGATGGGCTTGTTTCTTTTTGTCAATGTGACTAACAGGGGCGGACTGACAACTCATGGGGCCCCCGGGCAATAGAAGATTATGGGGCCCCCGGGCTTACAGATGGCCACCATGCCAGGAGGCAGTGCAGAGGCGGGGCAGCTAAAATCTCTGGATTTTCACATCAAAAGCATGTCAGTTTTGGACATATCAGGGACAGATGTAAAAAAAAACACAGATTTTTACATACTGTCCCTGGTTTTACTGAGCCTGGCAACTCTGATGGGGCCCTCTAGTGGCATGGGGCCCTCGGGCAGTGCCCGAGTGACTCAATGGACAGTCCGCCCCTGGTGACTAACCATGTAACAGGCTGGTTTGAGACTGCGCCAGCCCCTGTTACTCTTTCCTGTAAAGAGTTCAGGAAAACTGCACTAAGCTGGAGCAAGAACTTTAACAGTTTACTGAGAAATGTTTATTTTATTGTGCTCAATGTGTTAAATTAAAGGGGTTGTAAAGGAATTTTTTTTCCCCCCTAAATAGCTTCCTTTACCTTAGTGCAGTCCTCCTTCACTTACCTTATCCTTTGATTTTGCTTTTAAATGTCCTTATTTCTTCTGAGAAATCCTCACTTCCTGTTCTTATGTTTGTAACTACTACTCCCTGGTGTGGAGAAAGCCTCTTGAGGGGGGAGGGGGCAAGCAGGCAAGTCAGGACACTCTCTACTTTGCAGATAGAGAAAGAAGCTGTGTGTTAGTGAGCATCCTGACACTCCTGCTCGCCCCCTTCCCCCTCAAGAGGCTTTCTCCACACCAGGGAGAAAGTCTTGCATTACTGTGTGTAGTTACAGACAGAAGATCAGGAAGTAAGGATTTCTCAGAAGAAATAAGGACATTTAAAAACAAAATCGAAGGATGAGGTAAGGGGGAAAAAAAATTAACTTTACAACCCCTTTAATAAATGCTGAGGGTTTGTTACTAATTTTGTTAACCTATTATTACCTAAAAATGTCATCCCTAAAACCATTAACACTTGAATCCCCAAACACAATACCCTTAAAGTGTTTGTTTTCTTAAAAAATAAAATAAAAGATCCTGTTCCTTTAGCCACTTGGCACCAGCGCTATAGCCGAATGATGGCTACAGCGCAGACCCAAAATGCCGGGAGGATGTCAATAGTGCCACCTATCAATGCCTCATCAGTGCCACCTAGCAGTGCTGCCTATCAGGGCCCATTACTACCACCCATCAGTGCCCATCACTGCCAGCTATCAGTGGCACCTTTTAGTGCCACTTCTCAGTGCCCACCAGTGCCACCTATCAATGCCCATCAGTGCCACCCACCAGTGTCACCTCTCAGTGCCCATCAGTGCCGCCTATCAGTGCTTATCAGTGCCTCATCAGCATTGGCCCGGTCTTCTAAGTCGTGGTGCGCAACGATTTATATAGGCATGCCCCTTATGTCGTCACCACCCGAAGCATGATGGGACTGTGACATCACAAGAGGCAGGGTCACCCTGTGCCTATATAAATCATTGCACACCGCGCACGGCATTACAGCGGGAGAGAGCATCGCGTCAACATCGGAAGAAGGGAAGAGGGAAGAAGACGACTTAGAAGACCGGGCTAATGCTAGTAAAAGAGCTGGAAGAAGATAGCCAAGGAGCCCGGCAGAAGGGAGAAGAGATCCCTGAAGTCGGAAGAAGACCCCCAAACTCAGAAGAAGACTTTAAAAACCTGTGTAGTGTGTTTTTTTTCTTGACACTTTTTTCCTCTAGGTGAATGGGTAGGGGTACGGTGTACCCTATACTCATTCACATAGGGTGAGAGGCCAGGATCTGGGAGCCCCCTTATTAAAGGGGGCTCCCAGATTCCGATAAGCTCCCTGCCAGCAGACCCCGACAACCAATGGCCAGGGTTGTCGGGAAGAGGCCTTGTCCTCATCAACACAGAGAGAAGGTGCTTTGGGGTGGGGGGGCCGCAGGGTGCCCCCCTGCCCCAAAGCACCCACCCCCCATGTTGAGGGCATGCGGCCTGGTACGGTTCAGGAGTGGGGCGGGACGCTAGCTTGTCCCCACCCCCTTTCCTGACCGGCTGGGCTGCGTGCTCGGATAAGGGTCTGGTATGGATTTTTGAATTTTTCCCCTTAATAGCCATACCAGACCTAAGGGCCCGGTATGCTGCTGGAGGGGAACCCATGCCGTTGTTTTATTTTGCGTGGAGTTCCCCCTCAAGATTAATACCAAACACAGTGCCTGGTATTGGCGGGGGTTCCAAGCCGGATCCCCGACAATGTCCCCTGCAGAGAGATGGTCGCTTTTTTCTCGTGCTCACTGTAATGTGTTTTTCCTATTGCAGCGAGTGCGAGATGTACAGTACCCTGTCATCGAGAACCAGCGCGATGGGATCACGCTGGAAACACCTTCTCGCGGGCAGGTACTGTATGCATAGTCCAAATCATTTGGTGGAGGAGGGTTATGGTGTTGGGTTGTATTTCAGGGGTTGAGCTTGGCCCCTTAGTTCCAGTGAAGGGAACTCTTAAGACGTCAGCATACCAAGACATTTTGGACAATTTTATGCTCTCAACTTTGTGGCAACAGTTTGGAGATGGCCCCTCCCTGTTCCAACATGACTGCCCGCCAGTGCACAAATCAAGATCCAAAAAAGACATGGATGAGCGAGTTTGGGGTGGAGGAACTTAACTGACCTGCACAGAGTCCTGACCTAAAGCCGATAGAACACCTTTAGGATGAATTAGAGCGCAGACTGCAAGCCAGGCCTTCTCATCCACATCAAAGCCTAACCTCACAAATGCGCTTCTGGAAGAATAGTCAAACATTCCCATAGACACACTCCTAAACCTTATGGACAGCCTTCCCAGAAGAGTTGAAGCTGTTATAGCTGCAAAGAGTGGGCCAACTCAATATTGAACCTTGCGGACTAGGGATGTCATTAAAGTTCATATTCATGTAAAGGCAGACGTTCCAACACTATACACATACACAAAAAAAGTCCAAGAGATGCTGCACTTAAAAATCTCCTTTTATTTTTCAAATCTTTCAAGAAATGTTACATATCAAAAAATTTTAAAAAATTGTTCAGACACAGATTTCTGTTTTGGGCTTACATGCTCACACCCTTCCTCAGATCAGTCAGAGCACACATGTGTGTGTGACTGATCTGAGGAAGGGTGTGAGCATGTAAGCCCGAAACGGAAATATTTGTCTGAACAACTTTTGATTTTTTTTTGATATGTAGCTTTTCTTGAAAGATTTAAAAAATAAAAGACGATTTTTAAGTGCAGCATCTCTTGGAGTTTTTTTTGTATATATAATAGATATGTGCATTCCCGTTCGTACGAATGTTATTTTCGTACGAAAATTTTCATTTTCGTACCCGCGGGATAATGTGTACATACGAAAACGGTAAAGCACCAAAATACGAAAACGACGGGCTAACGGATGAGCCGCATAACGAACGACCGCAAATACGAACGAACGATCCGACGGGAAAAAACGACAAAACGAAAACGGCAAAATAACGAATATGAAATCTGTATCAAAATATTTGCATTGTGTATTTTGTTTGAATCCGTTTTGTGTTTGTTTTTAGTTGTAAGTTCATTGTTCAATGACATCTATAACAAAAGAATTTTATTATGTATATTGAATGAATTCCTTTTTCTGTTCATTTTGTGTATTCAAAATACTGAAGGCAAATCTTTTGTTATAGGTGTCATATCAACATACGAAAATAAAAGAAAAAGGATTCAAATGCAAATCTTTTGTTTATCGTTTTTTTGAATGGCCAGAGAGTTAGGCTGGCCATACATGATACAATTTTCTGTGCAATTTTCTGTACAATTTTCTTTAGATTTACCTTCAACTATGTAGTGCAAGGGCCTGCCTGATTGCATACAATTGAAAGTGTTGTTTAGTTTGACCTCATATTATATGTTTTTTGGTAAATCTAAAAGAAAATTGTACAAGAAAATTGAACATGTATGGCCAGCCGTAGTGACTGAAAGCAGCTCCTCTTTTGTGCAGAATAGTGAGTACACTAGTACAGTAAAGCCAAATAAACTTTTCTGTGGATTTTTATCTGAAGGGAGATCAGTTGGCCAGACTTTTGAACCCAAAAATGATTTTCTGATGCAGTTTAAAAACGAACAAATTTTCTGAGAACGATCGTAAAACGATCGTTTTTATGTTTGTTGTTAAAACAGTCTGACCAAGTGTATGGGGCTTAAAGCGGAGCTCCAGCCGCGGGAATTTTTTTTTTTTTTTTTTTTTAAAGTGTATTTTTGTGCGTGAACTCGAGAGAGAGGAGCCGGACTGCAGGAGTTGGGAGTAGGCAGACCCCCCCCCCGGAGGCAATCGCCATCCTTCTCCATGCCCCTGGTGGCAATGGCCTCCCACTCACCCCGCCCTACCTGCTCCTCTTGGGAGCCCAACTGGGGCCCAACGGGACCCCAATGGGGCAGAGGGACTCCCCCTATGAGGGAGTGAGGGGGCCTAGCCCACCCAGCCAGCCCCGTAGGTCCTTTGCCTCTCTTTATTTTAAGAGACCGCATGGCCAAAGTGCATGTGTTTTTTTAAACCAATTTTGTGTGCGTGCAAGTGTGGTGGTTTTTGTGGGGGGGGGGGATGGGCGTACTAAGCACAGGCGTACCTTGCATAGCACACCCACCGGGAGCCGGGCTGAGACCACCAAACTCAATTCACATGTAGCCGAGACCGGGATCCGAACCCTTGGCTGCAGAGGTGAATGGCTTGTCAGCGCAGTGCCAATCACGTTGAGCCACCACAGCTCCCTGGAAATTTTTTTTTTAAGTCAGCAGCTACTAACAGTGTAGCTGCTGACTTTAAATAAGGACACTTACCTGTCCTAGGCGCCCGCGCTGACGGCCCCCCCGATGCCGGTCCTACGATCGCTCCGGGTCCCGCGCCGCCATCCACACTATGGGAAACAGGCAGTGAAGCCGTACGGCTTCACTGCCCATTTCCTACTGCGCCTGCGTGAGTCTCACGCTGGCTTGTGAATGGGCGCGCTGCTCTCTGAGAACACACACAGTTCCCAGGAAGCAGCGCGCCCCATTCACAAGGAGAAGAACAAGAAGAAAACACACCGCGGTTCAGGAAGAGGCAGATTACGGACTTCCGCATAGCAACAGCTATTTCGGGTGAGTATTTTTTTTTTTTTTTCAGGTTTTTTTTTTCAAACAACATTGTAAAATGTTGTTATCCTGGGTGGAGCTCCGCTTTAACAATAGTTAATATGGATGAGCCGTGTGTTGAAAGTGCTGCGAATCCTGCAATATATTTAGGAAAGTACAAAATGACGAAAATCTTTTTTTCTGTTCATATTTTCAGGAAGATCTGGCCAACTGATCTCCCTTCAGGTGAAAATCTACAGTAAAGCCAAATAAACTTTTCTGTGGATTGCACAGAAAATTGTATCATGTATGGCCAGCCTAACTCTCTGGCCATTCAAAAAAACAATAAACAAAAGATTTGCATTTGAATCCTTTTTCTTTTATTTTCGTATATTGATATGACACCTATAACAAAAGATTTGCCTTCAGTATTTTGAATACACAATACGAACAGAAAAAAGAATTCATTCAATATACATAATGAAATTCTTTTGTTATAGATGTCATTGAACAATGAACATACAACTGACACTAACAAAAGAAAAGCATTCAAGATACACAGAATGCAAAATGACGAAAATTCACGATAATTATTGTCTAACAAGTAACGAACATGAATTAAACAGAATAACGAACCATCCTGCATGTACGAAAATAAAACGGTAACGGAAATACGAAACGATCGGAATACGAAAAAATTGCGTCGTACGACAAACGAACGGGAACGAACGGGAAAATGGGTGTCTTACGAAAAACAAATGGAAACGAACCAACGGGACCATACGAAACGGAACAAAAAAAAAGAAAAAAAATTCTGTGCACATGTCTAATATATAAGGTCGGTGGGAAGACCTGCTTGCTGGCACTAACTACAAATCGGGTGCGGTTCTCCTCCACTTCATAGCATATATATATCTATATATAGATATAGATATATATACAGTAAGGGCCCTTTCACATGGGGCGGATCAGTATTGATCCGCTCTGTGTGTGTCCGTAAGCTCAGCGGGGATCCTCCGTAAAATCCCTGCTGAGCTGTGAGCTGACAGAGACTGCCCTGTCTTTCCTCCGCTCTCCCCTATGGGGGGATCGGATGAACACGGACCGTATGTCCGTATTCATCCAATCCGATCCGCCAGACGGAAGAAAAATAGGACATTCTTCCGTCCGAAAAATCGGATCATTGCAGATGCGGACAATTACGGGTGTCGGCGGATGTTTATCCGCCAACACCCGTAATCACATAGGGACCAATGTATGTCCCGTTTTCATCCGCAAACGGATGGATGAAAATGCGGACATACGTTCCGCACATGTGAAAGGTGCCTTCGTTTTATGCAACCAATCAATATATGCCTTTACCAAAAATATGTAGAAGAATATATATCGGCCTAAACTGATGAATACATTTTTTTTTACATGTATTAAACTGTAGCAAAATTATTATTATTTTTTTATTATTGTTAAAACGGCAGAGGTGATCAAATACCACCAAAAAAAGCTCCATTTGTGGAAAAAAAGGCTTGGTCATTTGGACGGGGGTTAAATACTTCCGGGGTTGAAGTGATTAATTTCACAAGAAGTGAATCCCCTTTCTTCACAGAGGCCCTGTCCTGGGAGGAGGAAAAGCCAATTTGCAATAAGTAAAGTATTGAATACATTTTCAGAGCTCTCTAAATACCTATAATAAATATTTAAATGTGCAACAGTGCATTTACCTCCTTCTCTGTAATTCCACTTCTCAAGTTGGTCAATCAACTCTTTGTTCCCATTAGAAGCTTTGACAAATGTGAAGATGGTTAACGTGGAGAAAAGGAGGTGACAATTAAACATTATGGGCAATCCTGTTTGATAAAAGATAGAAAAGAATTGTGACATTTAGTTTGATTAAATAGACTAAAGCATCCAAGTTAAAGTTCTTAAAGATTTCACAAGTTTTGTAATCTTTTTGTAATAAAATACTTGTTTTTACTGTAGCAAGTCTAATGAGGACCTCCAGGGCCAGAGATAGCTGACATCCATCAGTACAGGTGAAACTCGAAAAATTTGGATATCGTGCAAAAGTTCATTTATTTCACTAATGCAACTTAAATAGTGAAACTAATTTATGCGATAGACTCATTACATACAAAGCAAGATAGTTCAAGCCGTGATTTGTCATAACTGTGATAATTATGGCTTACAGCTCATGAAAACCCCAAATCCACAATCTCAGAAAATTAGAATATTATGAAAAGGTGCAATATTCTAGGCTCTTGGGACCGGATTCAAAAAGAACTTACGTTGGCGTATCTGTTAATACGCCGCGTAAGTTCTAGGATGCGCCGGCGTATATTTTTTCTGTATTCAGAAAGCAAGATACGCCGGAATTTTGCTAAGATACGAGCGGCGTAAGCCTCTTACGCCGTCATATTTAAGTTGCATATTTACGCTGGCCGCTAGGTGGCGCTTCCGTCGATTTACACATCAAATATGGTAATGAGCTACATACGCCGATTCAGAAACATATGTGCGCCCGGCGCATTTTTTTACGTCGTTTGCGTAAGGCTTTTTCTGGCGTAAAGTTACTCCTGCTATAGGAGGCGTAGCCAATGTTAAGTATGGACGTCGGGACAGCGTTGAATTTTCTGTCGTTTGCGTAAGTCGTTCGCGAATAGGGCTGGGTGTAAGTTACGTTCACGTCGAAAGCATTGACTATTTGCGACTACTGACTATTTGAGCCTTTAAATGGTCTCTCAGTCTGGTTCAGAAGGAATCACAATCATGGGAAAGGCTGCTGACCTGACAGTTGTGCAGAAAGCCATCATTGACACCCTCCATAAGGAGGGAAAGCCTCAAAAAGGTATTTGCAAAAGAAGTTGGATGTTCCCAAAGTGCTGTATCAAAGCACATTAATAGAAAGTAATGTGGAAGGGAAAAGTGTGGAAGAAAAAGGTGTAGAAGCAGCAGGGATGACCGCAGCCTGGAGAGGATTGTCAGGAAGGGGACTTTCACAAGGAGTGGACTGAGGATGAAGTTAGTGCATCAAGAGCCACCACACACAGACGAATCCTGGACATGGGCTTCAAAAGTCGTATTCCACTTGTCAAGCCACTCCTGAACAACAAACAACATCAGAAGCATCTTACCGGGGGTAAAGAAAACCAGACCTGGTCTGGTCTGTTGTTCAGTGGTCCAAAGTCTCTTTTCTGATGAGAGAAAATGTTGCCTCTTATTTGGAAACCAAGGACCCAGAGTATGGAGGAACAATGGAGAGGCAGACACTCCAAGATGCTTGAAGTCCAGTGTGAAGATTCCACAGTCTGTGTTGATTTGGGGAGCTGTGTCATCTGCTGGTGTTGGCCCACTGTGCTTCATTAAGTCCAGGGTCAACACAGCCGTCTACCAGGAGATTTTGGAGCACTTAATTTTTCCTTCCGCAGACAAGCTCAATGGGGATGCTGACTTAATTTTCCAGCAGAACTTGGCACCTGCCCACACTGCCAAAAGCACCAAAACCTGGTTCAATGACCGTGGGATTACTGTGCTTGATTGGCCAGCAAACTCACCTGACCTGAACCCCATAGAGCATGGGGCATTGCCAAGAGAAATGACTGGGGCGCTATTCTAAATTTAGAGGGTGTCTGAGCCAATACTGGGCTCAGACTTTGTTGAATCCCAATGAAATTAGCCTCTGTTCTGGCTGTGGTGTGCTTGGTAGGATTTTCCCATGTTGCCAATAGGTGGCGTTACCACCTCAGGCCCATGTTGAAACACAAGCAAACCATGGTGTGTTGAGTGACCCTTCTCGGCGGCAGCCCAGTGGGAGTGGTGCCCCGCTGTGCATTCTGGGCAGGAATACTTAAGGGGCAGACGCCATTTTTCGGGGTCCTACGCCTCGTGGCCCTCCTGGCGCGAGGCGTGTGTGTGAGTGATCTTGACCTCGGGACCACGTTGGCCCGAGGTCACATTTCCATGGAGTAGGCACATTTATAGTGGCTGGGGCCATACGATTCATAAGGGTATCCCAAGCTGTCCATCAAAGTGTGGGAAGCTGCTTAACGAAGGAAACTGGGGGAGGACCTGCCCTGGAGGAGACCAAGCAAAGCAAGCTAATCTCTCGGGATAGGCCTGGTGAAAGGGATCCATCCAACAAGTGGGAAATGTATCCAAGAGACACTAAAAGGAAAGTAAGAGGAGATGAATAAAGAAAAATAAATAAATATAGAATAAATAGATATACACCGATTATGATGATATACCCAGAAAGAGAAAGTAGTACTTTTTGTGTTGGCAGTTACACTATACATATATATATTAGGGCTGTGCAAATTAACTTTTAATGAATTGATTAATCTTTAATTTTTTTGATCGTTTAAAATCTTTTTGATCGATTAAAATTCTTTTGATTGGTACTCACCTCTCTGCCGGCTTCTGGGCCTTCAGGGAGTTCCGTCGGAGATCCGGTGACGTTGTGTCCATCTGAAGGGCTCCTTTGCTGTGCCTTCATATCTGCATGCCGGCGGGACCTTACTATCTGCCACACGCAAGGGCCGTTACACTTCCCTTTATCAACCTGGGATTCTACAGCCATCCACTGGGAGTTGAGATGGTTCCCTTCATGGGACAGCGACATGCCAACAGACTGATGTTAACCTCTCCTCATCTGGATTCAACAGTGGTATCGTTGTACACATTTTTATACCAGTATCATACTTAGCTACATGTTTTTATGACTGCTTTTGGTACAGTTTGGTATTATTCGCACCATTTTTACAGTTTATGTAGCTACATCAATTTTATCTCCAGTGCAAAATTTATTTTGTTACCTACTTGAAGACTATAAAAGTTTTAATGCTATTCCCATCGAGCGCTGCCTTTGTGTGTTTTTTGTATCCTGCTATCCATTTTTCCAGTGGTTGGGAGCTGCACTGGGAATCAGCCTGCAAGGAGATCAGCTAAAAGTAGTTGGATCTGTATGTGCGTTATAATTAATCGAAATTAGTCGAATAATCGATAAAAAAAAAAACGATTAATCGAACACAAAAACAGTAACAGCCCTAATATATATATATATATATATATATATATATATATATATATATATATATATATATATATATATATGGAGAATAGTTCCAAATAGAGGGATGACAGTTCCATCTACCACTAGTGGTTTAGAAAAACAAAATAATTGCCAAATTGATTGCAAATAAAAATAAGTAAATACCTAGTATAGAGCCAATGAACATTAATACCGGTGCAGGAAGGAGGAGGTGTAGTCAGGACAAATATATGTCCAATATACCACATTCAGGTATATCAGCCTGGATCATAAAGACCTCAGCAGACCAGCAGTCAATGGAATCTCAGTAGAGGAGATACCTAAAGATTAGTAATTAAATAAGTCAGGTCTGTACAAGAACAGATGGCTCGAGCAGGGAGAGAGAGGAATTGTATAAAGTAAAAATACTTGCCCAAAGGTAAAACGAGCATTGTGTGCCTCTGTGTTATACACTAGGCTTCAGGCTGGAGCCTGCATTAAATAGCTGACAGGAGGAGTGACGTCCGACGTGGTGGTGACTAGGGATGAGCTTCGTGTTCGAGTAGAACTCATGTTCGACTCGAACATTGCCTGTTCGCCGAACAGCGAACTATTTGGGGTGCTCGCAGCAAGTTCGTGTGAACTTTAGAACCCTGTTAAAGTCTATAGGACTAGAACGTTTGAAATCTAAAGTGCTAATTTTAAAGGCTAATATGCAAGTTATTGTAATAAAAAGTGTTTGGGGACCTGGATCCTGCCCCAGGGGACATGTATCAATGCAAAAAAAGTTTTAAAAACTGCATTTTTTTTGGAGCAGTGATTTTAATAATTCCTTTAAGTGAAACAATACAAGTGAAATATTCCTTTAAATTTCGTACCTGGGGGTGTGTGTAGTATGCCTGTAAAGTAGCGCTTGTTTCCCATGCTTAGAACTGTCCCTGCACAAAGTGTCATTTCTGAAGGAAAAAAAGTAATTTAAAATCACTCGCGGCTATAATGAATTGTCGGCTCCGGGCAATACAGACAAAAGTCATTTATAAAAAAAAATGTGTGGGGGTCCATGGCATTTTTTTTTAAAATTTGGGGTGGAGTTCCCCTTAAAATCCATACCAGACCTGAAGTCTGGAATGGATATTTGGGGGAACCCCTACATCATTTTTTTTTAATTTGACGCAGGGTTCCCCTAATATCCATACCAGACCCTAAGGTGAGTAATTTTAAATGACTTTTTTCCTTCAGAAATTACATTTTGTGCAGGGACAGTTCTAAGCACAGGAAACAAGCGCTACTTTACAGGCATACGATACACCCCCTAGGTACGAGATTTAAAGGAATATTTCAATTTTATTGTTTAAGCATTATTAAAATCACTGCTCCTGAAAAAACGGCAATTTTTTAAAACTTTTTTTGCATTGATACATGTCCCCTGGGGCAAGACCCGGGTCCCCAAACACTTTTTAGGACAATAACTTGCATATTAGCCTTTAAAATTAGTACTTTAGATTTCAAACGTTCGAGTCCCATAGACTTTAACAGGGTTCTAAAGTTCACACAAACTTTTGGTCTGTTCGCAGGTTCTGGTGCGAACCGAACCCAGGGGTGTTCGGCTCATCCCTAGTGGTGACATCATCATCGTGCGCCATTACAATGAACAGGTGCATAAACAATTAGTGAGTGGGACTGGGCGGGGAGACGGCGCAATGACGTAATCACGCTGTCTCCATGAATAGGATGGCAACGGGCGGACTCATACACGGCTGGTGATGCCCACATTAGAGAGGAAAAGGGGCGGACACACGGGGAATAGGGCCGAAGCATGTTATCAGCCAGTGTAAACAAGGCATAGGCGATAGACACACATTAAAGGCAAAGCCCAGGGGCATTGCTAGGTGCCAAAAAGACCAGGGGCTTCAGCCCGAAGCCAAGCCGGCATAATTAACCCATAGATATCTGGACATATAACATCAAAAGTAACAGTGATGGCAATGACCCTGAGGGTAAGCACTGGAAATGCTGATGAAATGCAGATCTTATACTGGGGCTATGTATTAAATGCTTCCACTAGGGAGTATAAATAACCTGCAAACAATGTTCCAATAGGCCAATATAGCACCAGGCAGAATGGAGTGCACAGAGATCACTGTAAAGGTTAATCAATAGATCAGTCCATCAATTCCAGTGATAGTGGTAACGCTCTCATTCAAAAGATAAACCGCATATTTGCAAAGTCAATCCAGTGTATAGAACTCAAAGCCAACTGAGTAGTTGCTGTCAATCTAAAAGTAAATAGCACCTCAATACTCTGGCCGTCAGTCTTGGTCCCCGGGTGGAGAACAGATATATAGGAGCCGTGGATAACCGTCAAAGTTTTTTGAGGGAATTGCTTACTCGTCAGGGGCCCCATACTGGTGTATATAGCACCCTTGAAATGTCCAGCGCATATAGCGCACCACGGGGAAGAGCCGCTGAACCGAGCGACATGGTGCACCGGGCGGCATTGTAATTCCCGCCTACAGCGCCTATGATGGGTCGTCACATGTCCCGTGGTCCCGGATTGGACATCCATCATAGGCACTGCAGGTTCCAGAAGGCGGGACCTGCTGTGTCTTCAGGCCAGTGTTGCCAACCTACCAGATTAAAATTTACTGGCACGACACCCGAAATTTACTGGCACAGCCACATTTTTACTGGCATTTTACAAAAGTTACAAAATTACAGTTTTAGGTGCAAATTTTAGTATTTAGGCTACAAAACAAGTACACTATCCAAATAGCAATGTGATTTAAGGTAGATATAAAAGGTAAAAAAACATTTTTCTGTTATTTTCTGTTTACAATATCATTTTATTATTTTATAGATATATTAAAAGGGTTTACCTATACAAAACAGATATACAAAAAAAGAAAAGAGAAAGGGGGGAAAAAAAGGGGAGGGGGGAAGAAAGGAGAGGGGAAAGGTTATGAAAACATTAACAATTATAATCATAATTACTCCAACGTAGCTAAACACTGGCAGAATTTCCCTTAAAGAGGAGAGCCACCCAAATTTGGAACTTCCTCTTATCCCACTCCACACCCCCTTACATGCCACATTTGGCATGTAATTTTTTTGGGGGGGAGTGGGGGCTTCAGTAGGAGTGGGACTTCCTGTCCCACTTCCTGCTTCCGCCGAGGGGCTGAATAGGCGAGAGGCGTAATCGCCTTTTTTCAGCCCCTCCCTGGAGGCGATGACCTAGGACACTGACAGGTCCTAGGCAATCGCCTCTCCAATCAGCGGCGAGCCGCGCCGCGCGCGCATGCGCTGTGCGGCTCGCGAATGCGCAGTGGGTGCCCGGCCGTGAAGCCGAAGGCTGTCACGGCTGGGTGCCCACAGTCGGGATGGAGACGCCGGCCGGGGAGGGGGGGAGAGGAGCGGAGCCCCGGTCGGCGTGTCGCTGGAACGCAGGAGCAGGTAAGTCAGTGTTTATTGAAAGCCAGCAGCTACACTTTTTGTAGCTGCTGACTTTTAATAAACACATTTTTGGGCTGGAACACCCCTTTAACCCAATTTAGAAACTCAAGTGACTGACGAAACTTGGACCAAACGGACCAAGTATGAGAGAACTGTTCTTCTCTTCCCATTTACCGCGCCAACAGACCTTCCAAATCTCTAATAAAGTCCATTTCAATTGCCCATTCCCCCAGAGAAGGTACTGTCGTTGATTTCCAGTGTCGTGGGATGACTGCTCTGGCTGCAGCAAGGAAGTGTCTAAGCACATCCTCCTTTGCTTTATTTAAAGATCCTGGAATCATAGTTAGGAAAGCCACTTTGGGTGTTGCGACGATAGTTGTATCCACTAGTTTTTCATATAGATCAAAGATATGCTTCCAGAACTTTTTCACCGGAGGACAGTCCCACCAAATATGGGTCATATTTCCCTTTGACTCATGACAGCGCCAACATATATCAGATATATCCTGGTTAAATTGATGGAGAGTAGAGGGACACTTGTACCATCTACTCACCAATTTATATGCCTTCTCTTGAGTTCTTGTAGCTATTGACATTTTATGGGTCAAAATAAAGCTTTTTTGCCAGTCCGATGTAGTTAAAGTCTGTTGGAGTCCCTTTTCCCATTTTCGAGTATAGGGGGGAAGATCTGAATGGGTTGATAGCAAGAGAATAAAATATAATACAGAGACCGGGTGTGATATTGATTCCTCTTGCAAGAGCAAGGATTCAAATGCAGTTGGACTAGCATAAATATCTTGTTTTGATTAAATAGATCGTATATAGCAGGGGTCTTCAAACTACGGCCCTCCAGGTGTTCAGGAACTACAATTCCCATCATGCCTAGTCATGTCTGTGAATGTCAGAGTTTTGCAATGCCTCATGTGATTTGTAGTTTAGTAACAGCTGGAGGGCCGTAGTTTGAGGATCCCTGGTATATAGCATAGAGCTTGATGTCTCTGTAACCACTGCGCAGGGTTATATGAGAGCATTGTAAATGTAGAATCTACCGTTGATAATGGCTCCGACTGGAAGACTTGGGCAATTCTTCTATGCTCCTGTTTGTACCAAGGGCCAAACACAATTGAGTGTAGGGCTGATAAAAATCTGGCGTTCCAAAAAAGGGGGTCATGGGGCTTAATTGTTTTGATATTTTATAGATGGGTATCATACGATCCCATATGTGTAGTGTTTGCCTAGTGAGATCCGCTGGGATCGAGAGGCCCTTACGTAAAATAGGCGAAGTCCACGGAAGAGCACAGAGCTCTATATGGTTTATATGACCTTCTGTACCCATAACTTAGATGAGGAGTGGTGAAACCAATCAATAATACGTGTTAATATGTTTGCTTTATGGTAGATAGAAACATCTGGTACCCCTACCCCGCCTTTGTTTTTCGGAAGGGATAATATCCCAAAACTGATTCTGGGCTGAGCTGAATTCCATATAAACTTAGAAAATAGCCGATAAATTTTTCAGAAGTATAAAGCCGGAAGATGGATTGGAATCGTTTGAAATAAATATAAGAGGCGGGGAAGTATATCCATCTTAAGGGTATTAATTCTACCGAAGCAGGAGAATCTCTTAAATGCATAAGATGTCAAAGTCATTTGGATTTTATGAAGCATTGGGAGGAATTTTAAAGGGTATAATTGTGATGTTAAGGCTGGTATATTAATCCCAAGATATCGTATCGATTCCGAACAGGTCCTGAAAGAAAAATTCTTCGATATTCGTTTGCGATAGGGATATATTGAGAAGTTCTGATTTATTATAGTTGACCTTAAAATTACTGACTTCACTAAATCTCTGGAATTCTAGGAGTATAGAAGGAAAATAAGTATGTGGTTTGGTGACAAATAAAAGCAAATCATCTGCAAAAAGGGACAATTTTGCATGGAGAGGGCCTACCTGAATGCCCGTTATATTTTCATTTTTTTCGCAATGCATTTGCCAGGTGTTCAATCGTAATAACATACAGCAGGGGTGATGGGGACAACTCTGACGTGTTCCATTAAAAATAGAAAAAGCAGGGGACAAAGATCCATTCACCCAAATTCTAGCTGATGGTGATAAATATAAAGACATAAGGCCAGATTCAGCAAGACTTGCGCTGGAGTATTTCGATATGCGCCGCGTAACTGTGAAGATGCGCCGTAGTATCTATGCGGCCGTACCCACCAAACTAGATGCGACAGAAAACAGGCTTTCCCCGACCGGCTTAACTTTCCGGCGCCAGAGTATCGTCAGCGCATAATTTCGCTTGGCGCATCAGTCGCGCCTATTGATTTCCCCTGCAAATATGCAAATGAGGGAGATTTCCTGATTCGCGAACGGATTAGCACCATACGCTGGCTACATGCGCCGCGCGTATCTCGTCCGCCCGGCGCAAAGTTATTTCTACAAATAGCTGCTTTATCTTTACTCCAGACGGCCACAGGTCAGCAGGAGAGCAGCTACAGCAGCAGCGTTACCGACGAAACTAGCAAGCTGAACAACCACACGTGCAAAGACAACACCTCTGTGTGCCAACATGCCAGGGGCAGTCGCGGTCCTAGCACTAGTTCTGGGTCCCCCGGTACGGAGGAGGCGGGCACGTGAGAGGATATACCGCACGCGCATGAGCCTCTTTGGCATGGGGGATGAGGAGGTGTATCGCCTCTTCAGATTCAGCCCTGATGCAATACTTGAACTAACCACAACCCTGCAGGATGACATCACCAGCCCAACACACCGCTCACAAGCAGTGCAGCCACTGGTGAAGGTACTGGCAACAATTAGCTTCCTTGCGAGTGGATCATTCCAGCGTACAAGTGGAGTGGTGGCTGGGATGTCACAGTCCTCCATGAGCAGATGTGTGCACCAGGTTGTCCCTGCAATCCTCAGACGCATGTCCAACCAGTTCATCAGACCCACCACTGAGGAGCTGCGGCTGAAGGCAATGACAGATTTCTACAGCATTGCCAGATTCCCACGCACTGTGGGGGCCATTGATTGCACACATGTGGCACTCCAGCCCCCCAGTGCCACAGAGCACATATACCGCAATCGGAAGCATTGGCATTCCATCAACGTACAGGTGATAGCCGATGCCCAACGCCTCATATGGCACGTCCATGCCAAACACCCCGGGTCCAGCCATGACAGCTTCATATACCGTCAGAGCCCCATCCCAGCAGAATTCGAGCAGAACATGTATGGGGACAGCTGGCTGGTTGGTGAGTGACATGGGTGGCAGGCATGACTATCCCCTCCCATGATGCACACATCACAAGTGGCACATGCATGACTAACATCCTCCTGTCTTTTCCCTTCCAGGTGACTCTGCATATGCACTGGGACCCCATCTAATAACTCCTTTCCGGAACCCCCAAACCAGAGGAGAGAGAAAATACAATGAAGCACACATCAAAACCCGTGCAGTGGTGGAGCAAACATTTGGGCTCCTGAAGTCCCATTTCCGCTGCCTGGATAAGTCCGGGGGGACCCTATTGTATTCCCCTACCTTTGTGTGTCAGATCATCGGTGCATGTTGCATTCTGCACAACTTTGCTATGAGAAAAGGCCTGCAGATTGACATACGTGATGACCTGACCCCCGACCCACACAGTCCCCACCTGCCAGAGGAGAACCAGTCTGCTGATGGAAGAGCAGTCAGGAGGGTCCTCGCCGTAGGCATCTTTGGACACTAAACCAAAACATTAATCACACAGACAATGCATGCATGCACACCACTGATGTCCCTAGATCACACACACCACATCCACATCACATTGGATTAGCCCAAGTCCAGCATGTAGGACTTGGGAGCAGCAACGCCAGCGTCAAGGCCCCAATGATGTCGCTGTCCATTCATACACCTTTCACACGTCATTCATACAGCCGTGGGGATAACTTCTCCACCACGGCCGAGGGTGACACCCCTTACTGGCAGGAGTGCCACCCCCTCACATTCACACACCATTCACACTGTCCTCTGCACTCCTGACCGTGTGCAGTTAAAAATAAAATATAAACTCATAACCTGAGTAATAAAATAAAATATAAACTCATAACCTGAGCAAGAAAAAAATAATAAAAATTAACCCCCCAAAAAAAACACCCTCATCTGGGATGACGGGGGCTCCTCCTTGTGGGCACTCTCAGGCTCCTCAGCTGCCTGGAGGGAGTGGGTGGGGGTGGTGGGGCATCTGGAGGAGGCTGATCCCCGGATGGGCCACTCCTGGCAGCTGTTGGCTGCATGCCCTCCAAGGCCACGGCAATCCGGCTCAGATAGAGGTTGGTCTGGGCCTGCATTCTCAGCTGGCGGGTGACATTATGCCGCTGGGCACGCTGCCGCTGCCTCCCCTCTTCCCGGATGGCAGCTGTGTTGGCGTGGACGGCTGCTGTGAGGTGCCGTACATCAGCCTGCACCTCCCCCAGGCTGGTCACAACGTCCTGCACACCACTGGGCAGCTGCGATACGGAGCCCAGGCTGTCAGCGAGCCGGTCCAAGTGGCCGGCAATCTCCCCCATCTGCTGGGTTTGCCTGGCGTGGTCCATCGCCACCTGGTCCTGGACCAGATCAGACACCCCCCTGGTCTTACGAGTCGCCTTCTTGGCGCCAGGAGAAGGTTGTCTCCGTGGGGATGGAGTCGCCCTTGAGGGGCTACCGAGGATGGGTGAGGGGATGACAGAGGGCCCTGCAGAAGGGGAGGACTCTGATAAAAGCCAAAAAAAACTCCTGCTGAGGAACAGGCTCCTCCTCAACCATCTCTGCAGAAGTGGTGTGGGCACTCTCCTCTACCTCGGTGTCTTCAGCACACAGGGGCTCGTCCTCAGGATCCCGTTGGGGGGTTGGGGTGGAATGGCCGGCAACAGATGATGGCCCAGCTCCATCATCTGTGGGTGACACAAAGCAGACACATGTTGGTGGTCCCACACACTTGGCACATGTACCCTCCCCCCCCACATGCAACACACCAAATAGGGGATAAAAAACACTTACCTGTCCTGGAGCCTTCCTCCATAGAATCATAGCCTGGTACCCCCTCCAACTGCTCCCTCTCCAGGCAGCGGGCGACCACCTCCTCCTCTGTGGTCAGGCTGACCGCACATGGGGGTCCACCACTTGTGCCCCTCTCATGGGTCTAAATGGTGGCCACCTTGCCACGGACCTTGCGCCGCAGGTCGTTTATTTTCTTCTGAATATCACCAGCAGTCCGGGTGGAGTACCCCAACACATTCACCCTGCCAGCAATGGTCTCCAGGATGGCCTGCTTCCTCTCCCGGGTGGTCTTCCGACTTTTCTTTCCGTGGAGAAAGTCATTATAAGTCTCCATAGCGGAGATTACCACAGAGACCTCCTGGGCATTGAAATTGAGGTTCCTCCTCTCTTTGGGGGAGCGGGAGCAGCCATTACAGATCAAAAGTAACTTCCCTGGGGTTGGGGGAAACGGAAATACTTTTGCGCCGGAATGGCGCTTCCGCTGGCGCTTTTATACGCGCAACGGAACACATTGCACTGACGTTTCCCGTGAAGTGGTGCCGACGGAAGTTGTGAGCATGCGCACAGGGGGCCGAGTGAAGCCTCACTCACTGCGCATGCTCCGTGGATGATGCGCTGAACCTAAGCCTCTGCGCTGGGCTCCGCCCATCATTTACATATGATCACACCCACTTCCACTTGCGTCGGGTTGCGCCAACGCATCTTCGTTACTCCGTCGCAAAGTAACGGCCATGCGCTTGGTGAATGCTGTACTTCACTCGCTAGTTTGCGTCAGCGCAGCGTATATGCGTTGCGCTACGCTGGCGAAAAGATGCGCGCATCTACCTGAATCTGGCCCATAATCCGTGTTATCATATATGGACCTATGCCAATCTGCTGAAGAGAGGATCGTAGAAATGTCCAAGTAACACGGTCAAACGCCTTATCGGCATCAACCGTTAACAAGCAAAGAGGAATATCTTTGGTACCGGCATAGTCCGTCAGCAGTAGGGTTTTAAGCGTGTTATCTCTAGCCTCTCGACCGCTGACAAAACCAAACTGGTCTAAATGTATTAATTTAGTCAATAATGGTTGTAGACGACTAGCTATAATCTTGGCAACATTTTTTACATCAACCCCAATTAAAGATATAGGTCTGTAGTTTGCACATAGAGAAAGATTCTTTTCTGGTTTCGGAATAAGTGAAATATGTGCTTCCAACATTTGTGTAGGAAAAGTAGACCCATTCGCTATGGAATTGAATACCCGAGTCAGGAAAGGAATAAGAAGAGAAGCAAAATGCTTATAGAATTTAGGCGTAAAGCCATCAGGGCCTGGACTTTTACCCACCGGGGTGTTAGCGATAGCCTTAGCGACCACTTCCTCAGTGATTGGGGTTTTTAGTTCTTCTATTGTATCTTCATACAAAGTAGGTAATGAAGTATCTGTTATATACGATGCCACCTTATCCTCTTCAATAGCAGAGGAGCTTAAGGATCGGGGTATATTGTATACTGATAGAAATCGCTAAATGTTTTCATAATTAAAGAGGGTGTAAATATCATTTCTCCATTTGATCCCTGACGCTGTGAAATAAAAGTGGGAGTCTGTTGTGGATTTTAGAGAACGAGACAGCGACATCCCACATTTATCACAAAATTAATACTGATACGGTGCCAATTTCCCCTCATAAGAACGGGCCGAAGATTCATATAGATTGCGCAAGCATGTCCGGGCTGAAGCAACCTCCAATAGTTTCTGTCGTGTTTGAGCACTTATGTTCTATTTCTAGAGCTCTATGCTTTTGAACCGCCATTGTAATGGCTGCTAATCGCTTCTTTTTCAATCGGGCGCCTAGTTGAATAAAAGACCCTCTCAGAACTGCTTTCAGAGCCTCCCATTGAATGGGAAGTGCAGTAGAGTCTAGGACATGATCAGCCAGAAAGTTTGAAATAGTCTCCGCAATATAAGTAGAACATTCTGGATTTACCAGTAGTGCATCATTCAGGCGCCATGTCCATTCTCTAAATGGAACTGAAGGTATTTTTTTTTTTTTGAAAAATATTTTTATTGAAATTTTTTTAACACAGTTTACAACACATTTAAACAAGAACTGGAGGTATTTTAAACGTCAAAAAAAGAGGTGCATGGTCTGACCATACTATAGTAACAATATCACATGTGGTGACCAGTCAAGACAGTTATGGTCCACAAAGAAATAGTCAATTTGACTGTAAGACTGATGGACCATAGAACAATAAGTGTAATCTCTTGATTACGTCTATTAGATGGTGGTCTATTAGAATACGTCTATTAGATGGTGGTCGTATAGAATACGCTTCAACATCTTTAATCTAGATAATAGAACCGCAGTTCTGGATGAAAAGGTATCCAACTGCGGGTCCATTGGAAGATTAAAATCACCCCCCATAGTGAGTCTCCCTCCATGAAACCAAACAGTGTTTCCAGATATCTCATCGCTGTTTGACTTTGATTAATGTTTGGCAGATATATGTTAGCCACTGTAAATTAAATTCCCCACAGGGAAAACTGGACAAAGACATACCTTCCCTGGGGGTCTGATATACAGTCCATTAAATCAATAGGCAAAGTTTTGTGAAAAGCAATAGAAACTCTTTTAGCCTTCTGGTCAGGATTAGCACTATGAAACCATTAAAATATCTGGGGGAGCAGGTTGGAAGAGAATCAGTCTGAAAATGAGTTTCTTGTAGGAAAAGTAAATGAACTTTATATTTATGCATTTGATACAGAATTTGCCCTCTCTTAGAAGCAATATATAACCCTTTAACATTATAGGAACATATATTCAGGAGTGGTTGAGCCACCATTGTTGTAGCCATGGTGGAGGAAAGGAAAAAAAAAACAGCAGCAGCACAGCAGAGTACGTCAGGGGTTCCCTCAGGCTCTGAAACCTCGGCTTTAATTTCTGCTTTCCGTGCAGATTTTGAGACTTGGGCAATAAAAATTGAATCGTCTATGCACACTAAGTTGAGTGCACTTAGACAACAAGTGAAGGTGTCTGAAACTGCAGTATCTGAGATTGCCCATACACAAGTAGATCATGCTGCACGTATTACTGCTCTGGAATCTGTATCTGCTGCAAACCTTTATCGCCTCCGTCAACACCAACTCCACATTGAGGACAGCGAAAATCGCAGTCTCAGAAATAATATTAGTTTAAAGGGGATTTTAGAAGATATCTCAAGTGTCAATATACAATCAAATATGACTGCTATCCACAATTACATTTTGGGCAGGGAACCTGCTGCTAATATTGAACTAGATGGAGTACATTGAGTGGGGAGAGGGGGGTGAGCGAATCGGGCCAGTCTTACCAGGGATGTAATATGCCGAGTGCATTATTACACTTTAAAGGAAGAAATTATGCATAAGGCTTGGAGCCATGGCCCTGTTGATTTTGAAAACTCTTCCATTCACCTTTACCCAGATCTGTCATGGAATACACTCTATGGGCCAGATTCACAGAGCGATTACGCCTGTGTAACAGGAGATGCGCGGCGTAAGTCTAAATGTGCGCGTGCGTTTCGATGCACGGCATTCCCAGAACGAGATACGCAAGAAATCTACTTTTTTTTGTCCAGCGTAATTTCGTTAGACAGGCGCATCCGTCCGCGCAAAACTGCGCTAGACACACCATTGATTTGCTAGTCAAATATGCTAATGAGGGACTTACGGGGATCCACAAAAGAACGTTGGTGCAGCGCAGGCTACGCGGTATGCGCAACAGCAAAATGTCCTGTCTAAAATTAGACCATATAAAAGCTGGTCTAAAATTTGAAAAATTGTCTACATGTCAGAGAAAGCAACACCGTTAGTGAGGAGCTCAGCAGTCACACGTGTTGCACAACAATCTGTATGCCAACATGCCAGGGGCATCGTCGCGCATAGCTATACTACTGACTTTAGATGTGCAAAGAAGGAGGAGGGCACGGAGGATGGCACGGGAGAGGATATACCGCACACGCATAGACCTGTTTGGCATGAGTGATTGTGAGGTGTATCACATCTTTAGATTCACCCCTCATGGCATCCTGGAATTAACCATAACCCTGCAGAAGGACATCACCAGCCCAACACACCGCTCACATGCAGTGAAGCCACTGGTCAAGGTCCTGGCAACACTCCATTTCCTTTCCAGTGGCTCTTTTCAGCGTACAAGTGGAGTGGTGGCTGGGATGTCACAATCCTCCGTGATTGTCCCTGCAATCCTCAGACGCATGGCCAACCACATCATCAAACCAACCACTGAGGACCTGCGGCTGAAGGCATTAGCAGATTTCTACAGAATTGCCAGATTCCCACGCACCGTGGGGGTCATTGATTGCACACATATGGCACTCCAGCCCCCCCAGGAGACAGAGCACATGTACCACAATCGGAAGCATTGGCATTCCATCAACGTACAGGTGATAGTCGATGCCCAAGGCCTCATATGGCACGTCCGTGCCAAACACCCCGGATCCAGCCATGACAGCTACATCTACAATCAAAGCCCCATCCGAATGGAATTCGATCAGAACGTGTATGGGGACTCCTGGCTGGTTGGTGAGTGACATGGGTGGCAGGCATGACTGTACCCCCCCATGATGCACACATCACAAGGGGCACATGCATGACTAACATCCTCCTGTCTTTTCCCTTACAGGTGACTCTGCATATCCACTGGGACCCCATCTCATGACTCCTTTCCGGAACCCCCAAACCCCAGGAGAGGAAAGATACAATAAAGCCCACGCCCAAACACGTGCAGTGGTGGATGGCACCTTTGGCCTCCTGAAGTCACGTTTCCGATGCCTGGATAAGTCTGGGGGGACCCTGTTGTATTCCCCCAACTTCGTGTGCCAGATCATCGGTGCATGTTGCATTCTGCACAACTTCGCAGTGAGAAAGGGCCTGCAGATTGACCTACGTGATGACCTGACCCCTGAACCAGACAATCCCCCCCTAACCAAGGTTACCCTGTCTTCTGAGGAAAGAGCAGTCAGGAGACAGCTCACATTAGGCATCTTTGCACGTTAAACACACATATTAATCATGGCACAATGAGAATGCATGCATGCACACCACTGTGGTCCCTAACACACACACCCCACATCCTCATCAAATTGGATTGGCACCAGTCCACCATGCAGGACTTGTGAGCAGCAACGCCACGCCAAGGCTCCAATTATGTCACTGTACATTCATACAGCATTCACTCGGACCTGGGGATCACTTCTCCCTGGTCCTGGGGAACCCTTCTCCACCAAAATTGAGGGTGACACCCCTTTTCCGGCAGGAATGTCACCCCCACATTTAAACAGCATTCACAACCCCAAAACATTTTTAAAATTTACCAGCAAAATCAAAAAAATTTAAAGGAAAAAAAAAAGGCCCAAAAAAACGGAGAAAAACAAATTAGTGCCATTGACGTGAGCCACGCCTGGGGCGCCCCCGGCCACGGCCCCGGCTCCTCTGGGGAGACTCATGGGGGAGGGGGTAAACCGGGGAAGGAGGAGCAGCCCCTGGTCTCTGCCCACCTGGCGGCCTGCCCTCCAAGGCCACGGCTATTCTGTCCAGGGCAGCACCTAGTGTTGCCGTATTGGCCTGGATTGCCTGGGTGAGGGCCCTCACATCCTGCCCAACGCCTGCTGATGTAGTCTGCAGCTCGTTAAGGCAGTTTGTGCAAGCCCGGGAGTGGCAGTCCAGGTTCCCAAGCGTATCCTTGATGGAGGACAGGCTCTCCTCCATCCGCACCAATGTCTGGCTGACCTGTCCCAGATGGCGGGTCTGGAGAAACTGGTCCCTTCTCAGAGTGGCGGGCAGGAGATCGGCCACCCCCCTGGTCTTCTGGGTCGCCTTCCTGCCTCCAGCTGATGCTTGTGGCTGGGAAAAAGGGGAGCCCCTTGGGAGGGGAGCCATGTTGGGGGAGGAGGGGGGGGGGCTACCCCTTAGGGAGGGCTGGCTGCTGCCAGCCAGAGGGGAAGAGTCCTCCAAAAACAATAGTCCAGTGCCTGACATGGACTCCTCCTCCTCCTCAAACTCCTCCTCCTCAACCTCCTCCTCCTCCTCTTCAACCTCCTCCGCGGACTCCGGCCTTGTCGGGGGGGCCTCATTAGGCTGCTGTCCTGGGGATGGTGCGGTCAGGCCAGATGGCCCAGCACCCTCCTGCACATCTGTGGATGACACAAAACAATCACAGGTTGGAAGATCCACACACTTGCCACATATTCCCTTTCACCCCCTCCCCCACACATGCTACACACCTGATAGGGCAAAAAAACCTTACCTGGCATCACGCCTTCATGACTTGAGTCATAGCCGGGCAGGCCCTCCACTTCTTGCCGATGAAAGGTCTGGGCCACCGCACGCTCCTCCGCTGTCAGCCTAACAGGGCATGGTGGGCCCCCTCCTGTGGCCCTGGTATGGGCAAGCATTTTGGCCAGCTTCTTTTTGACCAGACGCCGGAGGTCATTCATCTTTTTCTCAATCCCAGACCGGTTCCGTGTCTCCCCCTCCCCCGCTGAATTCACCTGGTCAGTGATCATGTCCAAAATCTCTCTCCTGGCCGGGGGGGTGTTGGCACTGTCCGGGCCGTGGAGGAAACGCCCATAGTCGGAAATGGCCCGGGCAAGAATTTGTTTCTCCCTCAAAGAAAAATGTAATTTCCTCTTCCTCTCTGTCATACTCTGACCAAAAATTACTCCCAGGCAACAAAAATCACTCAGAAAAACAAGCACGACCAATCAAGCAAGAAAACAAACAAACAGAAAACTATCAAACAAAAAGTCTCACAAACACTCAGCAAAAAGCAGTCACAAAAACAAACAGGAACAAGAAAAAAAAAAACAGAAAACTATCAAACAAAAAGTCTCACAAACACTTAGCAAAAATCACTTTCAAATATCTTCTAACAAATACTAGATCACACAGTACACAAATCTGACAAATACAAATCACAACGCAACTAACAACGGAACAAAAGCACTTTGCTATATGGGAAGGGAAACAAAGGGATGTACTTTTGCAATGGAAGTCCGTTTGTGTGTGACTATTTATGCTGTCTGCGTAGTTCTCAAATTTGCCCTAGTCCATTTCCAATTTCACTGATTGCGCCGTTCTCGAGTTGTGAGCATGCGCACAGAGGTGCTGACATGGTCTGCTTCAAGCGCGCATGCGCGAGCCGGCCAGCCCTTTATTTGCATGGGGTCACGGCTCATTTCAATGAAACACACCCACGTCCTTCCCAATTTGTATTACTCCGCCTTACACCTCTGCGTAAAAGCGACGAGAATAGGGTGATTGCGCGGCTACATTGCGCAAGTCTAACGTAAAGGCGGTGCGCTACGCCGGTCCAATAATGCGCAGATGTACCTGAATCTGGCCCAATATGCGAAGGATGGTCCGCCCTTTATTAGATGTAATTCGTCAAGCAGGTGCTACTTATACATGGGGTCACCATTTTAGTATTCAAGTAACTCGTGGATCTGAGATGTTTGTCCTCTGATCCAGAGCATCTCCCTGCGTTATTTGACTTTCTTGGGCAAGATCATATTTTTGTTCCAAATTGGCTTGATCCTCCAGAGGAGCAGCGCCAGTCGGAAAGATTGGGTGCCAATACTACTCAGCAATGAGGAAATGGTAGATCTCGACCAGGGCTACAAGATGCTAATAAAGGGTCTAGTTAGTTAAAATAAAGTTTGATTTTTTTTTGGACACATGAATAAAGACTTTTGAAATCCCCCCCCCCCTTTTTTTCCTATTCCATCCCCCCTCTTTCTTTTTTTTTGTATACATGTGTGTGTGTATGTGTGTGTATATATATATATAATATATAAATATATATATATATATATATATATTAATCCCCCCCCCAACTTTTCTATCCCCCGTCAAAATCATAAAATCATTAGGATTTACCTTAAGATTAATATGGGGACTAGTTTAGATATACACTTATTTACGGGGGGAGGAATTAGGGTTTTGGTGTTTTTTTTTTTGTTTCGTCCCCTTCTTCCATTAGGGTTTGAGTAGAAAATTATATGCTTTAATATGTATCTCAACCTAACCGATCAAAGGGGCGTTGGTCTATATATTGCATGCTATTTAACTAGCTGAGCTATTGAATTAATTGGGTATACCCTTTTCTTTAATTCGAATGATGTCTGCTATGTTGCAGGGAACACATCTCGTGGACTTTTACATTTTGTTTTTTTCCCTTTTTTCTTTTACCCCTAAATAGGACAGGTACAGTTGTGCCTATTGTGTGGTGTATCACACAGTGTACTGCATTTTGCAAGCACATTAGGATTTCATAGTGACACTCTTTTCTCTCTCATCACCAGCAGCTCTTCCTGCCCCCATCACCTCCTGCCACCACCTCCTCATGTCACCACCTGCCATCATCACTAGCTCCTGCCGCCAGCTCCTGCCACCAGCTTCTCCTGCCCCCATCGCTAGCTCCTCCTGCCCCCACCGCCTGCCAGCTCCTGCCACCATCACCAGCTCCTCTTGCCACCATCAGGCACCAGCTCCTCCTGCCACCATCACCAGCTCCTGCCACCAGCTCCTCCTGCCCCCACTGCCAGCTCTTGCCACCACCTCCTCCTGCCCCCATCGCCAGCTTCTGCCACCTCCTGCCCCTGCCAGGTCCTGCCACCTTCTGCCCCTGCCAGCTCCTGCCACCATCACCAGCTCCTCTTGCCACCATCACCTTAAAGCAAAGAAGTCTGAGAATGCCGTTTTGCCCTGAGCTGGTCGGTTTGTGCTGTTTGTGGATGCCTGGGCACTGTGGGCAGCTGCTGGGCTGGGCTGTCACTGAATTGCCTGGGCAGACCACGGCCACCATGAAGGCAAAACTGCTCAATTCCGCCTGCCCAGCTCGGAGCTGCTGGTGACTACAGTATTTTTTAAAGCCTGGCGCGCCTGACTGGATGCGCCATGACATCACTCGCATTGCTGCCGCTGCGCCACCAGTAGCACCCACTACACGTCTGTCAGCCTCTGACAAATCCGCCCCCCTGGATCACAGGATCAGAATCGGCTCCATTCGGTGGCTTAACTCGGGAGTCGGGCAGCTCGCCGGCCACACCGATTTTTTACGTGTACTTTTGTCCTATCACAGACAATTACGTACAGTTGGCAACACAGCTTCGGGCACACTCGGAAAAGTTATGGTCCCTGCTCGGCTGCGCTCAGGGCTATTAATTTAGTTTGGTATTCCTGAGACTCTGGGCTTTTCGGCTGCCCATTCAGGGCTCCAGCCACCTCAGCCCACCCCTAATGATGCTCCTGGCAAAGCCATACAATGGCTGGCAGTCAGAGCATAGGCAAATCGTGACACAATCATTGCCCTAATGTGATTAAACGAGATGGCACAAAGAAAGGACAGGGAAAAGGGAGAGAACAAGAACAGCAAGGTAAAGAACAATTGTGAAAATAATAATGCATTGGCCACAAGGTGGCAGGCTGAATACAAGTGGAATAGGCCTGGAGCAACTGAACTGAACGTACCCGGCATCCACATCAGTACACACGGAGACATAAAACAAATGCCACTTAAAAGTAAATATAATATGTTTCATTCTAGATAATGAAATATAAATTTTTCTACTGAAAAATGTCTTCTGCTCGTCCTGAGGAAGCCCAAAGGCGAAACGCGTAGACGATGCACAGAATATATTTTCCACATCATATATCCTATATAGGTTTCTTTTTATTGATTTGTTTGAAGCAAAGTGATCCAATCATAATACAACATTGTCCAAAATGGACCAAATCATGACAGGAAGAATGCGGTATACAAATAAATGAGGCACATATAAAAGAAGTCCATACATAACTCATAGAGAGGAAGAATCAACACAGCAGAATACCCTCCAACCCCATCCCACCTGGGCAAAAGCCGGGAGTACACCTCCGCCCCTCAGACCCCGGGTTCCAGAGGACCACCTCCCCCTACGCCGTCCATTTTTTTCAAATTTTTGGAGACAGTTTCTGTTAATATACGTTAATTTATATAGTGGCAACACAGCATTGATAGATCTCTTCCAGGATTCTACCGCCGGGGGGGAGGAGGCGTTCCAACGCAAGACAATTTCCCTCTTAGCATAGAAAAAGAGGTAATTGAGGAGTAATTTGGTGTAGCCAGGCTTCTGATCGTCATCCTGGATGCCCAGAAGCACCAGCTCGGGGGACACAGGAAGCGTCAGCTGGAGGCAGCCATTAACAGTGTCCACTACCTTAGCCCAGTATCTAGCAATCTTAGGACAGCTCCAAAACATGTGGAAGTAGGTACTCACATTATTTTGGCAACGGGAACAATCCTGTGTGCGCTGCGAGTACCCTGTGGAGCCTCTGAGGGGTATAATACACTCCTATGCAGGAACTTGACCTGTATTAACCTCTTCCTAGTGGATATCAACAGGGCAGCACTGTCAGCTAAGCAGTCATGCCAATACTCCCTGTCAAGATCCGGGATATCAGCTTTCCACAGATCCCTGAGCTTGTCAACCCTAGCAGAGTCAATTTTCAACAAGTCGAAATATAAAGCAGATAATGGCTTCTGCAAACGCTCCTGGGCCAACACCTTCTCAATGGGGTCCATAGTCAACCTAGGCGGCGAGGGGAATTGAGCCCGGACAGCATGGTGTAGCTGGAGGTATCTGAAATACATCCACCCAGGCAACTGGTATTTGACCCGGAGGGTCGTAAACGGCATTAGGGCTCCCTCTGGAAGAATATCCCCAAGCGTTTTGATTCCGTACCTGGCCCAGACCTGGGGATCAGGGACCATCTTAAGATGTGGAAGGTTGGGGTTCCCCCAAAGAGGACACAAAGGGGACCAGCTCCTTGAACCAAGAAGTCCCCATCTAGCTACCGTCCAGGCTCTCAGGGTCGTACGAGTTGGTAGCGGGAGCGCTGCATAAGCCCTAGGCCCCCTGTAGACCAGGTTACCCAGCTCCCGAAGAGAGCCAAGAGTCGCCGCCTCCAGGCACACCGCCGCATTACCCTTGGAGAGTACAAACCACCACTGAACTGTGACTAGGATCGCCGCCCAAAAGTACGTTCTGTAGTCCGGCAACGCCAGGCCCCGGCAACGAACAGGTAGCGTTAGGGTCGATTTAGCCAGTCTCGGGGTCCCGCTGCCCCAAATGAAGGAGCCCATGCATCAATCCACCTCAGCAAAAAATGAATTGGGTATCCAAGTGGGTCTGTTCCGAAATACGTACAAAAATTTGGGGAGAAACAGCATTTTCAAAAGGTTTATACGCCCCATGAGGTTCAGGGGCAGGGAGGTCCAGGAGGCACACCTGGCTCGAAGCTGGGACAGAACCAGGAGCAGGTTGAGGTCCTTAAAGCTTGAGAGGTCTCTCCTCACATGGATACCCAAGTACTTAAACTGGTCTACCCAGAGCAAAGGCGTCTGCATACTCGGATTGGGATTTTGTGGGTCAAGGGGAAAAATAATCGATTTGGACCAATTGATGCGTATCCCCGAGAACCTACCAAAGGCGTCAAATATCCCCAAGACCGCCAACAGTGACTCGCCCGCGTCCTGCAAATACAATAAGGCATCATCCGCATAAAGGGAGATTTTTTTCTTCTAGGGAATCCACCATTAATCCCTTCACCCTGTCCGAGTTCCTGATAGCGATGGCTAGGGGCTCGAGTGCAAGCGCAAATAGTGCCGGGGACAAGGGGCACCCCTGTCGCATGCCCCTCTGCAAGGAGAAGGACGCCGACAGCATTCCATTGGTGCGGATACGAGCTGAGGGCATCTGATAGAGCATCCGCAACCATTGGAGGAACCGAGGTCCAAACCTGAACCGGCGCAAAGCTTCCCATAAATAGACCCACTTACCACTATTATCGTGAGTAACTGACATGTTTAGAAAGAGGCGACGGAGGTTAATGTCAGTCCCCTTCCCAGGCATTAACCCAGTCTGATCCGGGTGAACCACTTCCTCCCAGAACCGTAGATAACCTGTTAGCCAGGACTTTCGCCAAAATCTTGGCGTCCACATTGAGAAGCAAAATCGGTCTGTAAGAGGAGCAGTCCCCCTGATCTTTGCCCGGCTTGGGGATCAACACCACCACCGCCTCTGCCATGGACACAGGGAGGGCCTCCAATTGAAATGATTGAGCGAACAGGGACACGAGTCGAGGGGCTAGCAGGTCCTGATGTTTGGAGTAAAATTCAGTGGGCAACCCGTCCGCCCCAGGAGTCTTTCCTGCCTGGAGCTGGGCAAGTGCAGTCTGCCCCTCCTCCAACCGGATCTCGTCCAGAAACTCCGAAAGTTCCTGAGAAGAGTAATCTACCCTGGAGGAGTACAGACCCTAAATATATTGGGCAAACCTACAGTTGATCTCACTAGGTGCTTGCAATAAAACCCCCCCTGAATCCCTGACTCCGCCTATGTGGGTGACTTCAAACTGCCTCTTAGCCAGCCATGCCATTAAACGACCAATCTTGTTGCTATATTCAAATATTTTTTGCACAGTGGACAGAAGGGACTTCTGTGTCCCCTCCACTCTACACAGAGACAGCCGGTGCAAGGCAAACTGCCAATCTCCGTATGTCACCTGATCCGGACGTGCCACGTATGCAGCTTCCGCCGTCTTGGCCTCCTCCTCCAACTCCTCCAGAGAACGGGCAGCCTACTCCGAGCAGCGGAAATACGCGCCATGTACTCCCCCCTGGTCCAGGCCTTGAAGGCATCCCAGGCGACTAGAGGAGAAGTAACACTAACGTTCTCCAACCAATAGTGACATATCCCCTCCTGGACCGCCTCCTATATTTCTGCCTCCTCAATCCAATACATGGACAGCCTCCACAACCTTTCCCCAGGGGACCCGAGGGACAGCTTGAGGCGTGGTCCGAAATACCCCTGGATAGAATGTCTACCCGGCGACCTTCCCAAGCATTGACTGAGATGCATAGATCATATCAATGCGAGATAGTGTTTTAAACGTAGTGGAGTGACAGGTAAACTGCCTGGACCCAGGGTTAAAGTGGCGCCAGGTGTCTGTCAAGGTAAATGTGTGAGCCCACTCCGTCAGACCAGGGACCCATCGGGAGACAGTGTGCAGTCTGTCCATGTCAGCAGTAGGGGTTAAATTAAAATCTCCCAACACCAAAACATCCTTCACTCCATAATCAATCGCTCTCCTCATCACTGTATACAGTAAAGTTGGGTCGGCTGGCGGAGGGAGGTACAGCCCCACCAACACACATGGGTTATTTGCAATCAGAGAATGGAGGATAATGAACCTACCCCCGGGGTCAGTCCTAATGTCCAAGAGCTGGAAAGGCAGCTGCTTGTGCACCAGGATGCTGACCCCCCTAGAATAGGTGGAGTATGTTGCGTGGTAGTGATGACCCACCCAAGCCTTTTTTAGTCCCAAGATTCGGTAGCCTAGCAAATGAGTCTCCTGTAGGACACAAATATGGGGAGAATGCCTCCTGATATAATTGAGGACCAAAGATCTCTTATGGGCGGAGTTAAGCCCCCTCACATTCCTTGAGATTACAGATATCTGGGCCATGGCGGGATGAACACATCAATGGGAGATGCACAATACGCTAGGGACAGTAGCACTCCGCCACACCCGAGGTCTTGCCGGCCGGCAACAACCTCCACAAGCCCCCCACACTGCATTCATAGACAGTAGAAAAACGAACATGCCATAAAGGAACAAACAGAGAACAAAACATTAAGAACTTAAAACTGTAAATCTTACTCAACAGAGCAGGTAAAACCGGGTCAGCACGGCCGACCTTCCCATCCCCCCACCCCACAGATCCCACCCAAGGCAAGACTGCATGAAACCTAATAACCAGCCCGAAGGCAACTAGTATCAGGGAGGCGTGCGTGAATTCCCCAAGAGTCAGTGAGTCAGCATCACCATTGCCCCAGCAACAAACTCAGTAAAGGAGGGGTAAGTCACTGAGGACGGACAAGCTGAGGGAGCAACATAGGGGGCAGGAGATGCTGCTATAATGTCCTAACCGGGTTGCAGATACCGCCTGGTCCACACCAGGGGCACAGTACTTATAAGTAAGGCCGCGTACACACCATCGGACATATCAGATGAAAACGGTCCGCGGACCATTTCCATCGGATATGTCCGATCGGGAGTTTGATCCGATGGCGTGTACACACCATCGGATCAAATTCCCCGCCGCCGGACGGCGCGGTGACGTGGCGGTGACGCGGCGGTGACGTTGACGCCGCCACGTCACCACTACGTCACCGCACCAGGAAGTAAAACACTTCCGCGCATGCGCCGAATCCATTCGGCGGCGGCGCGGCGGCGGTGGGGGACGACATGTCTGCTGGTAAGTGTACTAACCAGCAGACATGTCGGGCGGACAGATTCCCACCGGATAGATTTCAAAGCATGCTTTGAAATCTGTCGGGTGGAGAAATCTGTCCGCTAGCCCATACACACGAGCGGAGATGTCTGCTGAAACGGTCCAATCGGACCGTTTTCAGCGGACATATCCCCTCGTGTGTACGAGGCCTAACAGTTCCAACCGGGCACCTGAGATGCATAGGCAAGAAAGTAGAAGTCTAGCAGCCAGTGCAAATGGGGAGGGGGGGACAAGCCAAGGTGACAGCAAGACATAGGCAAGGGGGTGGGAGTATCAGCCAAGACTGAGAAAACATGGGAGTCTAGGCAGGCACGTAATGCAGTCATTCAGCATCAGCTTCCCCATAGGAACAGCAGCCAACAGGGCAATCAACAGGGCACAGTCACCAGCATACCAACAGTGGCACATACCGCACTGCGAGCTGCCATTCGGCATCCAGGGTAAGGCACAGTTAGTTGGGCAGCCGATTCCCCACCAAAGAAGTCATTCTGGTCTGCAGACGAAATAAAGGTAGTCACCTCGCGGGCCTCATCCCAAGGGGGGGACGGTTTCCAGCCATCTTGCAGCCTCCCTTGGAGAAGTAAAGAAACGGACTGTTTCCCCATCAACCACTCTCAGCTTGGCAGGAAAAAGCACACTATACTTGATGCCTTTGGAATGGAAGCCCGTCTTAACTACATCAAAGGAGCGCCAGAGCTTCTGGGTCTCGATAGAGAAGTCGGGGAACAGCATCAAGTTTAACAGTCCTGCCTGAGGTACCTAACACTACATTTACAGTGCCTTGAAAAAGTAGTCATACCGCTTGAAATTTTCCACATTTTGTCATGTTACAAACAAAAATTTAAATGTTTTTACAAAGTGACACATACTTGTGAAGTGGAATGAAAATGATAAATAGTTTTCAAAATATTTTACAAATAAATATGTGAAAAGTGTGGCATGCCTTTGTATTCAGACAGACACCTTCAGTCTGATACCCCTAACTAAAATCTAGTGGAACCAATTGCCTTCAGAAGTCACCTAATTAGTAAATAGAGTCCACCTGTGTGTAATTTTATCTCAGTAAAATTACAGTTGTTCTGTGAAGCCCTTTTGTTTTGTGAGATTTGTTAGAGAACCTTAGTGAACAAACAGCATCATGAAGTCCAAGGAACACACCAGACAGGTCAGAGATAAAGTTGTGGAGAAGTTTAAAGCAGGGTTAAGTTATAAAAAAATATCCCAAGCATTGAACACCTCACGGAGCACTGTTCAATCCATCATCCGAAAATAGAAAGTCTGCAAACCTACGAAGGCAGGGAGAACATTCATCAGAGAAGCAGCCAAGAGACCCATGATAACTGTGGAGGAGCTAAAGAGATCCACAGCTCATGCATTCCACAAATCTGGCCTTTATGGAAAAGTCGCACGAAGAAAGCCATTGTTGAAAGAAAGCCACAAGAAGCCCCATTTGCAGTTTGTAAGAAGATATGTGGGGACACAGCAAATACGTGGATGAAAGTGCTCTGCTCAGATGAGACCAAAATTAATCTTTTGGGCCTAAAAACAAAACGCTATGTGTGGCGGAAAAATAACACTGCACATCACCATAAAACACACCATCCCCACCGTGAAACATGGTGGTGGAAGCATCATGTTGTGGTGCCTTTCTTCAGCAGGGACAGGGGAGCTGGTCAGTGTTGATGGGAAGATGGATGGAGCCAAATATAGGGCAATCTTAGAAGAAAACACGTTAGTCTGCAAAAGACTTGAGACTGGGGCGGAGGTTCACTTTCCAGCAGGACAACAACCCTAAACATACAGCCAGAGCTACAATAGAATGGTAGATCAAACCATATTCATGTGTTATAATGGCCCAGTCAAACTCCAGACCTAAATCCAATTGAGAATCTGTGGCAAGACTTGAAAATTACTGTTCACAGATGCTCTCCATCCAATCTGACAGAGCTTGAGCTATTTTGCAAAGAAGAATGGGCAAAAATGGCACTCTCTAGATGTGCAAAGCTGGTAGAGACATCCCCCAAAAGACCTGCAGCTGTAATTGCAGCAAAAGGTGGTTCTACAAAGTATTGACTCAGTGGGGCTGAAAAGAAATGCACGCCACACCTTTCACATATTCATTTGTAAAAAAATTAAAAATTGAAAACCATTTATCATTTTCTTTCCACTTCACAATTATGTGCCACTTTGTGTTGGTCTATCACATAAAATCCCAATAAAATACATTTATGTTTTTGGTTGTAACATGACAAAATCCGTAAACAATTTCAAGGTGTATAAATACTTTTTTAAGGCACTGTAAAATTGTTTTAAACACATAATATCAGCATTAATGGATATTAGAAATTCACTCAAAGAAATTATATTTAGCCCAAGCTAAATAAAATAACAATAACAGGAACCTGTTCCTGTTTAGCCCCCCGAAGACATCAGCACAACGAAAAGCAGCACCAGGGTGGGCTGGACAGGAAGAGACGTTATCCCACTGATGCAAACTGTGATGAGAGTTATCTCTGTGAGAATAGCTTCACTGGTGCTGTGGATCGTTATTTGGAACAAGAGAGTTACTGCTATGTGTGATTAAGCACTATTATCCTGGTGTAAGGCTGTGCACCAATAAATGTGATTGAGAATTTTTATGTTTTTAGAAAATACTTTTAAATAAATTGAGGATTTTACATCATGCAAGTTTTATTTATTTTTTTGTCTGTATCTGGACTTTAGTGGAGACTGTAGGATGTAAAGATTGAGCTGCTGATCTGACACCCCCTTCCCTTAAAGGGGAAAAGCACTATATGACCAATATTGTGAATAGGGCAAAGGCGGATCCAGGGGGGCAACAATTGCCCCCCCAAGAAAATATTACTGACTCAGAGGCTGCGTACACACGATCAAACTTGTCTGCTGAAACTGGTCCGCAGACCAGTTTCAGCGGACATATCCGACCGTGTGTACGGGCTAGCAGACAGGTTTTTCCAGCAGACAGGTTTTAATGCATGCTTTAAAAATTGTCCGCTGGAAATCCGTCTGTCCGTCATGTCCACTGGTTAGTACGCCTAACCAGCGGACATAAATCCCCCGCATGCGCCGAATGGATTCAACGCATGCGTGGAAGTATTTCACTTCCTGGTATTTCACTTACGCCACGTCCCCGCGCTGTCCATCCGCTAGGATTTTGGTTTGATCGTGTGTACACACATCAGACCAAAATCTCCAGGAGACATATCCGATGAAATCGGTCTGTCAGACCGCTTTCATCGGATAAATCTCCTTGTGTGTACGCGGCCTGAGACTGAGCACTCCCTGGGTAACCGTAGACACCATCGTGACACTTGGCAGCTATTCTCAGCATGAGAAACTGCTCAGAAACCTCGGACAGCACTCTCCGCCCCTTGTACCTCCCCCAGCAGTTTTCAGCCTCTCTCCTGCAGGCTGCTGCTTGAGTGGGAGGGATGGGGGGATGTGCCTTTTCTCCCGAGGTCATGCTCATCTGGAAGAGGGAGCCATGTGATCAACTGCAGTGCTCAGCAGAGGGAAGCCATGTGAAAGTTCCTGGAGGTGAGCTCTGCTCTGCTGCTTCCACTACAGTGTGGATTTGTTTACAGGCACCTCTACGCGGAGTCTGCTGAGTTATTGCAGCTTAGCATAGAGTTGCTGCAGTGTTAGCTGACAAATGGGATCTTCTTTATCTTCTATTCATCTAGATTAGTGAGCAATATAACTAATTAAAGGATTATGACTGCCCCCCGATTGTATGCCCTCCTGACCCCCCCCCCCCAAGTGTAAGCTCTCCTGGTCCCCCTCAGTGTAAACTCTCCTGACCCCCCAGTGTAAGCTCTCCTGATTCCCCCCCCCCCAGTGTGAGTTCTCCTGATCCCCCTAATGCAATCTCTCCTGAACCCCCCCTAGTGTAAGCTCTCCTGATCCCCCCCAGTGTAAGCTCTCCTGATCCCCCCCAGTGTAAGCTCTCCTAATTCCCCCCCCCCCCAGTGTAAGCTCTCCTAATTCCCCTCCCCCAGTGTAAGCTCTCCTGATCCCCCCCTGGGTAAGCTCTCCTGATCCCCCCAGTGTAAGCTCTCCTGATCCCCCCCCCAGTGTAAGCTCTTCTGGATAAAGGGGGCCTTGAGAGGTAAGGAAGTCCTCCTCTTCCTCCCTCTATTCTGCCACGCAGCGTGTGCTCCAACAGGTGTATAAGAAGGACAGTGTCACTAATGCATGCACTGTCACTGCTCACCATCCTCGTGGCCTCGGTGATGATGATACTTGCTGATCAGTCACTGCCTGTGGTATTAATATGAGAACAACAGCAATTGTATTCACGTAGCTTTAGGTGCACACTGTGCAGAGGACATAGTACACCAAGTGAAAATACTTGCTGATCAGTCACTGCCTGTGGTATTAATATGAGAACAACAGCAAATGTATTCACGTAGATTTAGGTGCACACTGTGCAGAGGACACAGTACACCAAGTGAAAATACTTGCTGATCAGTCACTGCCTGTGGTATTAATATGAGAACACCAGCAATTGTATTCACGTAGCTTTAGGTGCACACTGTCCACAGGACACAGTACACCAAGTGAAAATACTGCAGCTAGCACAATCACCTGGCTGTATTTAACCACCGCCATGGAAGCGGCCTTATATAGTGTGGGGCATGTACTAAACCCCCTGAGACATAATTGGCCAAAGCTTTGGCCAATTATGGCTCTCCGTTTTTTGCGCCCTGTTATATGCCAAAAAAATCTTCAGCCAGCAAAACACTGTAAAGCCGCAGGGAATTATGGGCCATGTCCCGCCACTCGAATTTGGCGCAAACGGCCCATAACGATCATATTTCGACAAACGGTCGAACATGAGTTCGACTCGAACACTAGCGATCACTGTTGCTGCTCAGCAAAGAGTAAGCAATTGTATTGAATTGCTGGCAGTGGATGCTCCCACACACGCTTGCAATTACTCTCTCTTTCAATTTGATCATAGCACAGTCTAACACAGAGTCACTGTTTGCAGATCCAGGCTATGGTCTCAAGATGGCAATTCTGTCTCTCCCCAGCTTATTATTTCCTCCCCCAGCATTCTGTACTCCTTCCCCAGCCGGCTGGGATTTTTAGTTCATAAGGCCGCGTACACACGATTGGTTTCCTTGGCAGAATTCAGCAAGAAACTCGATGGGAGAGGTATTCTGCGGAGGAAACACTTTTCGCCGAGAAACTCGTCGAGGAACTTGTCGAGCCAAAAAGAGAGCATGTTCTCTATTTCCTCGATGGGCAATGGGGAAATTTGGCTCGACAAGTTTTTTGACTGCCGAACAAGGAACTCGACGGGGAAAACTATGTGTTTCGCCCGTCGAGTTTCTCGGTCGTGTGTACACGGCCTTACAGTCAGACTGAATGTTAAATTTGGCCCCCTGGACAACATATCCCAAGATGCTTTTTCTCCACCCTTAGTTCTCATTTACTTCACGATGTGATGACAGAGTCTGGGCTGAGCACTAGGAGATGACTGTCTCACTGTAGCAATTCTGTAGAATGTCTCCTGATAATGCAGTAAATATTAGCCAGCTCCTGGCTACAGCTATATACGATTCACTGTTCTGATGCACAGTGCAGTTCATGGCAACATCAGAATAGAAACAGGAAAGTCTGCTTTATATGTTGTCAAGCCCCATCCACATAACATAACCTCGAAATAAAGGAAACCCTATTATGCAAATACCAAAATGTATCATGAAAAAACGTATTTCAGTCTACAAGCCAGTATTTGATCCTGTTACTCCCTGTCAGAAACCATGAATCAGACTGAGACAGAAGTACAGTTAAATCACACTTGTCTAATAAAAATAAAAGGGTAAACAGAATAAGCGTAGTCAAAACATAGCCAGAGTTCAGTAACCAGATCAAGTCAATGTCCAAGAGCCAGCGATAAAGGTAGACATACAGCAAGCTGTAGCCAGAGGGAACGTCAGTCAAGCAGGTCTTCAACAGGAACGCAAGTGAAGGCAAAGAGCAAATTAACTGGAAGGCTTTAAGTAGGCAGAGCTGAAGAGCAGGATCATTAACAGGTGGATCACTGTGGAGAGATAGGAGCTGGCAATTAGCTGACAGCTGAGAGAAGAAAGGGCTGAGCCCAGCCCTGACACTGCCACACTTCACTGTTGCTCTGTCACTGTAATAGATGGTTTCACTCACCAATCAATGCCAACTAATAAGGGGACAATGACCACCAGTAAGGGGAAACAGACATAAATGGACCAAGACCACCGCCAACCAATACTATGGGAAAACTAACAACTGAACACTGGTGTTATAGTCTTATAGGACATTGACCACCACTGTAATAAGGCGACACTAACCACCAATATAAGGTGTCACTTACAACTGACCACTGCACTCCTTAGTCCTGACTCTGGCATATGTTTTAAACAAATTTCGCTTAACTCTATAATTTTTTCATATGAATACCTACGTTTTCATGTAAGAGAAAGCAAAAATATTCAGATGAATTTAAGAACCTAATATTCAGTGTTTTGTAGTTTTTTAGATTTTCCATGAAATTTTCCTTTTTTTAATAAAGAAACCTATTATATCATTTTTTGAACATGCCTAAGATGACCAACTGGTGTTTTCTTTTTAAAGCTTAGAAGTATGTTTACATGCCCTGTTATTTTCTTATAACCATTTGTACACACTAACATACATAACCAAATGCATGTTATTAGTAAATTCAAAAGGGAGTAAAAATAATTGCTTCATATGACTTGGAGGTTGACCTGTTGCCCAACTCACTGGAACCAGATGTTGTTTTCTTCAATAACGTTAATAATTTGTTTTGAGACCATTATCTTTGGAATGTGAAAAGTCATTTGTGTAAATATTCCACGAAATAAACAGAAAATAAATCAAATCTGTATTTTACATACATGGATTGCAAGCAATAGTTTGAGGAATATCAGCTGGTTATGTTGCAAAATTTGCAACACAGGAAGAGTTTGCTGATATTATAACACATACAGTACATATCACAGTGTGAGTTTCTCATTAAAGATTTCATGTAAGTGCCTAGAGTAAACCTGTGCTTAAACTGAACCTGTTGCCCATGCAGATCAAAGCATCAGGTCCATTTAACTTTTTCCATCTTCAGATGTATAGTAAATACTAATTTTCTGTTTTTGGTCACCTAAGGCACAGAGAAATAATAGCTGCCACTTTTTTTGAGAGTATGCGACTCACTGTCCCTGCTCCTTCATGACAGCATTTGTGCTTTGTGATTGGCTGCTCAGAACTCAATCATATGGGGGTAGGAAAAACAGTCCCCATCCCCATGTAAGCTCCAAGTAATAATTTGGAGATTGAGGTGGTTTTCCTCTCTTATGCCATGGTGTCTAGACAACACAAATTTCAGGGAAACAAAGAGAAGTTGAGTATGTGCAGATGCGGAGGGCAGCAGTTACGGGAACCTTGCCCTTGCTTATCCCTCTGCTAGGCAAGTCATACTGTATTATTTCCACTGGTTATTTATGTCATGAATGTAATAATTTTCCTAGATCAGAAAATACATCACACATTTTGCCCCTTTGCTACAGATGCATTGTACCGGAAATGTTGCCGGCAAATTTTTGTAAATATATAATGAATCAGAGTAAATAAAGGCAGATGAATGATTATGGAATGATGGTTTTCCTGAATGTTACAAATTTTATGCCCAACATTCTGGCCCCATGAGTCAGTGGCGGCCCATCCATAGGGGGCGCATGGGAGCCGCCCCCCCTCCCAGGCAGTAAAAAAATGGCCCTTTAAGAAAAAAAATTGAAAAAAAAAAGTGCTTAAGTTCACTATGTTTGAGCGCCGGACAAGTGCAGTATGGGAAATGCCACGTCAATGCAATCCTGAGATTGCAGAAGAGGCATTTAATTTGCAGGCTTTAAACCTGCTTTGCGGGCGCTTCCCATTGGGCAAAACTGCATCCGGTCCGGGTGCTACTGCTTTGAATACCAGTAATGACTTCTGGTTATCCCAGGCAGTCAAAACCTAAAGTGACGTCAGCAGGTCTATGGGACGCTCAGCCGAGCATAGTGTGGACTCTGGAGGCAGGACACGGATCACTAATGGGGTGGATGGGCACAGAGCTGACATTGCCGAACCTGTGCACAGTAAACAAGAGCCTAAAGCTGAAGGTGAAGGTGAGTGTATGGATCGGAGGTTCTCTCTCTCTCCAGCTGAGAGTTCATTTCTCCTGTCATGTCACTCTCTGGCAGCATGGCTCCGTTGTGTTCACCCCCTCTCCCCCCTCCCCCCAGATTGTTCTCCACTGGCTCTCACTTTCATATATCTCCCCTCTGTCTCTGTGAAGCTGCTTGATGTTCTTATCTTTTCAGTTCCACTGAGAGTCTCCCTGCAGCCTTTTTTTCCTGTAATTTCCCTCTTATCAGACAATTGTATCTCCCTGCAATCCCAGCACTCCAACTGCTTAGCCTAATATATATTATTTGCTCCCCCCCCAACACAGACACAGCTGATCAGCTGCATTCCAATGGGATGTACAATTAACTCTACACTGTCCAGCAGCTGTCTTTTTACCTTGTGCCCTATATAATGTGCTCTGCACTCCTCCCCATGTAATGTGCCCTGCACCCCTCTCCTACATGTACCGCCATACTGCACCACTCTCCTACATGTAACATGTACTGCCATACACTCTGCACCCCTCTCCTACATGTAACATGTACCGCCATACACTCCGCACCCCTCTCCTACATGCACCGCCATACACTCCGCACCCCACTCCTACATATAACATGTACCACCATACACTCTGCACCCCTCTCCTACATGTACCGCCATACACTCCTCACCCCTCTCCTACATGTAACATGTACCGCCATACACTCCGCAACCCTCTCCTACACGTAACACGTACCGCCATATACTCTGCACCCCTCTCCTACATGTAACATGTACTGCCATACACTCTGCACCCCTCTCCTACATGTACCGCCATACACTCTGCACCACTCTCCTACATGTAACATGTACCGCCATACACTCTGCACCCCTCTCCTACATGTAACATGTACCGCCATACACTCCGCACCCCTCTCCTACATGCACCGCCATACACTCCGCACCCCTCTCCTACATATAACATGTACCACCATACACTCTGCACCCCTCTCCTACATGTACCGCCATACACTCCTCACCCCTCTCCTACATGTAACATGTACTGCCATACACTCCGCAACCCTCTCCTACACGTAACACGTACCGCCATATACTCTGCACCCCTCTCCTACATGTAACATGTACTGCCATACACTCCGCAACCCTCTCCTACAAGTAACACGTACCGCCATATACTCTGCACCCCTCTCCTACATGTAACATGTACCGCCATACACTCCGCAACCCTCTCCTACACGTAACACGTACCGCCATATACTCTGCACCCCTCTCCTACATGTAACATGTACTGCCATACACTCTGCACCCTTCTCCTACGAGTAACATGTACTGCCATACACTCTGCACCCCTCTCCTACATGTAACATGTACTGCCATACACTCTGCACCCCTCTCCTACATGTAACATGTACCTAAAAAAAATGTAACATGTACCGCCATACACTCTGCACCCCTCTCCTACATGTACCGCCATACACTCTGCACCCCTCTTTTACACATACCACCCACCACCATACACTCTGCACCCCTCTCCTACATGTAACATGTACCCCTCTCCTACATGTACTATACAGTACACTCTGCACCCCTCTCCTACATGTACCGCCATACACTCCGCAGTACTTGCAGTCTTTGATTCTGTCACGTATGCTGTTAGGTCATGGTATTGTAAAGCTGTTTAAAGCAATGTAGAAATTTCCTAATTTGTCATTGCATTGATTTTTTTTCTTGCTAAATACTCCTGACACTAGTGGAATACAGGGGTGGAGTGGGTGGATTATATAAGGTGTGTGGCTTATGATAAGTGGGAGTGGTCAACAAGGAGGGGCGGGGTCTGGCGCCCCCCCCATCCTAAAATGTCACCACCTGCCACTGTCTCTAATACAATACAAGGGCAAACACTAGTTCTATTTTAATAGATTTAGGGGATGCTTGGTATCTGTTTTTTTTTATAGGATATTTAAGATAATATATGGTGATCTTTTTTAAGTGCTGTTGCTTGAAAAGGGGCCAAATACTGTATTTTATAACCTGGTAAATACAGCACTGTGTATAAGAATATTTTTTTTTTTTTTATGCATCTCCTACAACTTCACTGAAAATGTTCATAATTATTTTTTTTTGCAGATATTAAGAATAGTGTTCTAAAATGTTATCTCATACTAAATGGTATTTTAGACTCTAATAGATACATTTATAGAGTTTTAGTGTTCTTGGCTTACAGTACTGCAGAGGATTTGGATGAACCATACAACAACTTCTCAGACTTTAAGGAATTAAACACACTTTTTGTTGCCAAGAGATTTTTCTCAGTATACCAATAGGGACCAGCTGTGGAGTTTGGGTATTATTTAAATAGAAACCTCCTAGTACATGGTGTATAGAAAAAATAGTATCATCATCCTAAAGATCAGTTTGAATAGATTTCCACTACTCCAGGGAGGATTGATTGTCCATTCCTTCACGTGGTTCCCCTTGGTCCAACGGCATCCTTCCCTTTGCTCCCCAATTTTGGGGTAGCAGCCTCTTGTTGTATTTATATTACTAGATTTTATCAATTTTGTTTACTATTTCTGTGTAGGCAGTTTAATTATTTATATGGATTTGTTGGGAAAAGCCTGGACTGGCTTTATGAGCACGATCCAGGCTAATTGCCTTACTACGAATGTCAAATCTGAAGAAGAAATAAAAATCTTTCTCGACAGAATGTTCAGCCTGCTTAAGCGCAAGTCTCACTTACACTGGCATACTGAATACTTTAAGCAGTATATTCGAGAAGATACTTGCCCTCTCGGCTTGAGGATCCAAGTGTTTCTCACCATTAAGGATTCGTCTCCCAACTTTAAAACTTCCTGGGAAAAAAACTTAACGCACTGCAGTTTGGAATTGATGAAAACACTCACTAACCAGTAAAATAGATCGTCTGAATACTCAATATCATCACCTCACTGACGCCGCCACCTTTCCCACTAAATGGAAGGAGGTTAGGGAGCACCTTGAGGTCATGAATAATGATATTATCACTAAAAAGCAGGCAAAATACGTTAAGGATAAATTAGCCTACTCTGAAGGCTATGCGTATAAATGGACAGACAACTCCAACGGCCGTACAGGGCCCCCTATGGGCAGACCCCCCCAGAACCATATTCACGCCTGAATGGTGCTTTGGCACCCAATACCACACGTAAACGCACACGCCGCAAGGATGGAACCTCACCAGTGGCATCAAGGAAGAGTAAAAAAACTTCCACCAAACACCAGTCTGCACACACACCTGGAGAACCCTCACCTGAGGCTAATCAAGCAACCAGGGTAGCCCCCACTGCACCTGTAACATCTACCACCCTTCAACACCTAATCCCCAAAGCCTTGGGCTCAACGTTGGTTAACTTGACGTCACCCGACACCAAAAAACAACAACTAAAGATAGACACATTCACCCGCAAAGCACCACTAACACCACTACCCAGCCACCCTCTGACACCGACCAACCAAACATTATTAATCTTTCTTCCATTTCCCTGTCCACTAACGAATTGTCTGTGTTACAACTCGGACTTGGGTTTTGCCCCTTAGCCCCACTACATGTCACAGAAACCATCAAAGACTCATATCTGTTTGCACGGAATCTCACCTTTAAATTTATCTATGATTCTGATCGCCAAAATACCAATTTGGAACGAGAATTATCTGAACGCGCTAAACATTTTACCATGGATGAGTTCCGTGCTCTACGTGATCTGATGTTGCTGTATGATGAGGGTTCCACCGACGACCCACTCCCGGCTTCATTTGTCGGAACCACTGGAACCCCACCTACAGCTTCTGTGACAGCACCTATAGCATCTAGTCATCCTAAAAAATTCAAACTTAAGTCTCGTAAATTTACGGACCTAATGACATGCCCAGCAATTTGGGCATTCCTTTAACTTTCTATTTAGGACCTTAAGCAAAATCAGTGGCAGAATTTCCCTTCCAACCTTACCCTCCAACAACAATCTGCTTTGAAACAATTACAGAAATGCAAGGACATTGTTATAAAACCATCTGATAAAGGTGGCAATATCTTTGTCATGACACTCCCAATACCACATGATGTGTCACACCGTACTTAATAATTCCACCTGGTACAAACCCGTTCCTCTCTCATGTATTCAGGTTTTCATCAACTAATTTTGTGAACTCTGTACGGGTGCATTCTGGCATGGTCTTATTGACAAAGACACTCTTAACTATCTTATCCCTAAACACCCTAGGACCCAGTCGTTCTACACACTGCACAAAACGCATAAAAACCTCTCACAACCCCTGGGTCGACCTATTGTGTTGGGGATCGGCTCTCTGACCGATAATGCTAGCAAATTTGTCGACCACTTACTTATGCCCCACATTCTAAGTTTACCTTCTCCGGACTCCCTGCTCGTGGCAATTGACGTCGAGACATTATACTCAAGCATCCCCCACGAGCAGGGAGTCCTGACGGCCAGATCCTTCTTGATGGAACAGGATCACACTTCGTGGCCCCTAAATGAATTTGTGTTGAAATTGTTAACATTTATTCTTACCCGTAACTACTTTATTTTTGAGGATCAACACTTTCTACAATGCCAAGGCGTGGCAATGGCCACATCCTGTGCCCCTTCCTACGCCAACTTATAATATCGGGCTTGGGAGAGGAGGACATTTGCTAACGAAGCTTACCATAATTTCCTACAATCAGTACTGTGTTGGTATCGCTTTATTGATGACCTGTTCATTGTGTGGACGGGCTCCCAGGCTTTGCTTGGTGAATTCGCCCGCACACTGAACAAAAATTCAGATAACTTATTCTTTACCGTCTCTTTTGATGCCAAACAGATCTCGTACCTGGATCTCCTGATTATTAAAACTCTGATGGCTTCCTGGGCACAGGTCTGTACCGTAAACCTACAGCGGGTAACACACGGTTACACGCCTCTAGTGCACATCCTAAATCTCTCGTGCACAGTATTCCATTAGCGCACTACCTGCGCCTGCGAAGAAACTGCGAACGAGATGAGGATTTCCATGCCCAGGCTGCCTCCCTACGAGAGCGATTACTCTTGAGGGGGTATACTCCAACTACTTTAAGGAAAGCCTTCAATAGGGCTAACGCCCGCACTAGAGCCTCTCTGCTCTACACCGCACCATGCATCCCCAAGAAACCAACCACAAAGGTCATTACTAAATTTTCAGCACACCATGGTCAACTGCGTAGCATCTTGAATAGGCACTGGTATTTGTTGTCAGACCAGCACACTCTGGGTAAACATGTACGCACTACTCCGGGACTAGTCTTCCGACGTGCTCAATCACTAAAGGACCGCCTGACCAGTAGTTATTATAAAGCGGTTGATGCTCCCCCTCTGGGACCTACAGGCACTTGTGGGAAATGCCCCAGATATACTAGAGGGACACACACACAATTTTCAGTTAATTGCAGAACTACCGGTGTCATATACTTCTATGCACATGCCATGCGTTCTATGTTGGTAAGACCATTCGAGAACTTCGACAACGCATTGGTGACCACCTCTATTGTTCGACCAATGGGAAATTGACCACCATTGGCCGACATGTAGGTCTACACCATAAATACAATTCTCTAGCGGTGCAGTTCATGGTTCTAGAGGCACTGGCTGTTGACCCGAGGGGTGGTGATCGAGACAGAGTGCTACTACAACGAGAGGCGCTCTGGATTAAGCGGCTCAATGCCTTAATACCACCTGGCCTCAATGAGGTCAATTCCTTTAAATAATTTTTGTAACCTAACTACCTAGCTTCTGCAGAATAAACTATATCCCTCGATGATCGATTGGCCCCAATTCCTGTTTTTTTCTGCCTCTTCTCTCTATCATGTATTGAGTTTCATTACCTTGTCTCTATCTTATTATTGTTGTATTGCTTTTGACACTGTATTCAGATCCATGTCTGTCAAAGAATTACTGCCTGCCCATTATTATGGGTATTTTTTTTGTTAAATGCCTTTTATTAATTTCCATATATGTATGCCAATATGAATTTTATGATGTTTATTGTTAATGTGTACACTGTATAACTCTTTTGTATCAACTAATTGTCTACCAACTTTATAAGCGTTGTCTGTCTCTGCCTACTCCTCTCGGTTCAGTGGGCGGCCTCCCGCAGGCTCTTCTCCAATCGGCGACCTTGTGCCCGCCCTGGTCTGATCGTAGCCCTACCCTGGGGCTCGGCCGCACTTGCCCTTGCACTGGCATGGCTATGTCTGAGCCTTAGTGCATTGTGCACATGCGCATGCGACGTATTGCGCAATCGCGTCACGCGGGCTGTCTGACACAGTAACGCCGCGTATTGGCACCGTGGCACCTTGCGATGACGTCACTGTGTCGGGGACATTTAAGCAGGCTGAGTCCTGCCTTGGATGTGTTGGACACCAGGCCCTAGGACTTCCGCTGCTCCACCAAGCTACAAGTAAATCTACTGCTCCACACATCTTAGGCCGCGTACACACGATCAAATCTATCTGATGAAAATGGTCTGACAGACCGTCTCAGCAGACAGATTCGATCGTGTGTACGGGCGAGCCGACGGATTCGGCCAGGAGACAGATTTTAAAGCCTGCTTTAAAATCTGTCTGGTGGGAACCCCGTCGGACCGATATGTCTGCTGGTTAGTACGCTAACCAGCAGACATATCTGCCCGCACATGCGTCGAATGGATTCGACGCATGCGCGGAAGTGTTTTACTTCCTGGTGCGGTGACGTGGCGGCGTCAACGTCACCGCCACGTCACCGCGCTGTCTGCCTGCGGGGATTTTGGTTTGATCGTGTGTACAGCGATTAAACCAAAACAGCCAGCAGACAAATCTGACCAAATCGGTCTTTCAGACCGATTTGATCAGATTCATTTGCTCGTGTGTACGTGGCCTTAGTCTCCTAGACGGACATCTATGCCTGAGCCTGTTACATCATCGGTCTCAGCACGGAGCTTACCTCTGGCCTTGATCTCTGTTCCTTATCACGCCTGTTCCTTTTTCCATAGGTTGCCCTTGTTGGTGAGACTGCACCAGACCTCACCTTTGAAACTACACTGTAAACAGTATTATTGTGCAGCCTTTGCAACCACTTGCTGCTCATTTGTACTTATTGCAACTGGGTTCTAGAGCCCTCATATTTCAGTTACTACTTTTTACACGGGTAATTCTCACATGATCACCCCCCCCCCTTTTCCCCCCTCTTTCCCCTCTACCCCTTGCAACTTCCTCTCGGTCCAGTCTTGGCTTTCTGTCTTCCCCTGGTCTCTCCCCCTCTCTTCCTTCCTTTCCTTCTCTTTTCAGTTATTTCTACTTCCTTCTCTTCCTCCCTTGTTCCTTTGCTGTGCTCTTTTCCTATTCCTTGGCTATTAACGTCCCCCCCCCCCCCCTTGATCCTATATATTCTTCTTTCCCCTCTTCCCTCTCCTCTCCCCTTTTTTTCTCGATTTCCCCTGTAGCGCCCATGTACTTCCAAGTACGGGTGCTAGTAAATATAAGGGGATGATCTCAATTCTGATTATTGTAGGGCTCTCTGTTTCAGCTTGGCTATGCTGTGGGCTCATTCTGGCATGCCTGAGGTGTTGTTCCACCCCAGGACGGCAGGTGGCAGCAGTGGAAGCTGAGGTTTTGGTGTTCTCTCCAAGCGACCAATCAAGAGGCTTAGGCCTCGCTGGGCATGCTGGGAAAGGGTACTTATGAGGCAGACGCCATTTGAGGTGGTTCTTTTTTCCTGGAGTGTGGCACCCACCTTTAGGGTGACCACATCACCGCGCCCCAAGCGTTATGGCCTACCTGACCAGGGCGTGGGTACTACGCTACGCACTTGGTTCTGGAGCCAAGCTGGTCCGGAACATCCAAGCAGTACGGGGACCCAGTGATCGACTGGGTTCTCACCTCTAAAGATCCCAAGCAAGTTTGGCTGTCCAGTTGAGGAGCGCCATTGAGAGGCTGGTGGTCAGACAGCACTGGAACGAACCATCGGGGATCAAGGTACTGGACACTGAGGGATTGATTCCTCTCTTAGTCAGTACCAGGGCGACGTTAAAGGAAAGGTTCAGGCAAAACTTTACTCAGGAGGACTTCCTCCATATTTACACTCAGGGAAGCCCTATGGCAGAGACTCTTTCCTGACGATCATTCGGAAGAGTCTGTGAGAGAGATTTCTTCTCAAGTTCCGAGTGATAATCTGGCTGCCAGGTCGGTGAGAGAGACCTGTCCAGGTACGCTATACCCACTCAGGCTGGAGTGGCGAAAGAAAGCTAATTGTTGTCGGAGACAGGACTGTTTCCATATCCAAGGCCTGAATCTGCTGTTCTCCTTCCAACCTTTGTCTATCCTTCCCATCACCTGTTAACTGTTTTTACCCGGCTGGGTAATAAAGAGCACATATAAAGAGAATTCCTATTTGCGGACATTCCTTTACTGCTATTGCATCCATCGTTCACCCTAGACACTTCATCGGAGCCATGAGGTAACATTACATCCCATCATATCTCAGCAGCTCCTTCGGGAGTACCACTACACCCATTTCCGAATCCTCACCTTTCTGCCCCTGTAGTACTGTTTGTCCCCCTTCTTCCCTTTCCTTTGCCTTCCTTCCTTCCCCCCTTCCTTTTCCCCTTCTTTGCTCGTTACCTTCTCTGCCCCTCCTTTTTTTCTCCCCCCCTCTCTTTCCTTCCCTCCCCCCTCCCCCCTTTCACTTGCCCTTTTCCTCTCCCCTCTCCTCCTCGTTGTTCCATTTTTCTTTATCTCTCCTCTCTCCCATATCTTTCTTTTTGCCTATCTCTCCTCTTTCCTCTTCTGTCCCCACTCCCCCTCACTCTCTCACTCCTTCACTTCCCTTTGGGTTGATGGTTCCTTCACTTACCTCACATTATCAGAATTGCTTTACACTCTTCACGTTGGCACGTTATCACCATCACCATGTCACATTATGCTTTATTCGACAGTCTCAACTTACGATGCCCCTATGTATCTAATTAAACAGGTCCACCTCCACATTTGTCCCCCTTGGTCGCCGTGGGAGTTTTTCCTGCGGTCGGCTGTAACATCAGAGCTGATTGGTGTTCTCTCTGTAGGTAAGCCACACAGTGCTTGTTCCCCTAAGTATTTCTTTACCACTTGAGAGCCGCGCTATAGATGAAAGACGTCCACAGCGCGGCTCTCAACTGCCGGGTTGCGTTCCCCACGTGCGCCGCTGGGGGTGCGCAGCGGGGAAACACTGTGCCCGGCGCATCGCTGAGATGCCGGTGCTCATGCCTGGCAGCCACGATGTCCGCCAGGTACCCGCGATCGGCGGTGACAGCAGGGGCGTGAAGCTCTCCTCCATTTTAGATAGGGCGGTCGCAACAGGCATTTTCTCCACCAAAGATAAAGACACTCTTATTCCTGATTTTCCGATCATGCCTATTTTCCATCACCTCCCTAAGTTACGCAAGGGACTTACACCTTTGACAGGCAGGCCCATTGTGGCAGAAATTGGTTCCCTGAACGAACGCCTAGGACAATGGGTGGATGAACAACTGCAACCTCTAGTTATGGAGCTACCCGGATATTTATGTGACACTAAACAGCTGCTTTGCAAAATGGAAGATGTTGTGTGGAAGGAGAATTTTTGCTGGATCACTTGTGATGTGTCCAATTTATACTCCTCCATCCCACACACCCTGGCTTTGCAGTAGGGTGACCAGACATCCCCGGTTTCAGGGGACAGTCCCCTGATTGAGGACACTATCCCTGGAACAAATCTGTCCCTGGTTTTGTCCCTGGATTGGATTTGAACAGGGACTGGGGCAATTTCATAGACAGTCATGTGCCTACTAGCTTAGGGGGGTGGATTTTCTCATTATCTGTCCCCCTTTCTGATGATCATGTGCTGGCCGGAGCGGAGGGAATGGGGTCTGAAAGGGAAAGCCATTTAGGCTCCCCTTTCCTCATGGGATCACGGCATTAGGGCTGGTTTTAGCTCAGGTATATTGGTAGGACAGGATTGGTTGCAGAATGTCAGGTGGGATCGGGGGTATTAGTTCAATAGGTTATCTGAGGTAAGCAGAAAGGTGAGCTGTCAGGATTGGTCGTTTGGGTCAGGTGTCTTGGGAAGGTTCTGGAGGATTTTTGGGTCAGCAGGGATTGGCTAATGGGATCAGGTGGTTCTGGGAGAATTTTCCAGAAGCAGGAACCAGCCCATTTAAGGGTGACCAGAATCTGGGTCAGTACCATTCCACCTTGAAGATTGCAGGAGGACTCCCCGCCCTACCCCCCCCCCCTTTTTTTTCTTGTCGCGGCCTGTTCATGTGGTGGCTCCCTTCGGGAGTATCCGAAGGGGAGGTTTAAGTTAAAATGGTTTAAAATACGGTATCAGCTCGAGTCTAAGTGGCTGGGTTGAATTTGGTATTTTGTTAAGAAATTTGGTTTGAATTGGTTGATATACATTAAATAAGTTGATATGATAATTTTATGATTTAAAACCAATGAACCAGGCCGTGGCCAATAACATCCAAACAAATTGAATGACTTTTGGGACAATGTTAATTTGAAGCATAAAATAAAGCTACTTGATGAATCGAAATGGTGTTTTTGGTTGTGTCTATTCCTCTATGCATGTTTGTTTCCTACAGTAACATGATGTCTATGATCCCATATTTCTTCCGTTTTGGGAGCATGCCCATTCCGCCCCGCTTGCATGTTCTTCTGCCTTGGCTCAAGTCCCGGCCAGCCGCCTGACTGCTTATCTCCTTGCCTTTCCTGGCGGAGTGATCTTCCATCGCTCCCCAGCCAGTAGTAGCCAGGGCCCGGAGAGTAAGACTTGACAGGCTGTGAGGCGGGCGATGGCGACGGTCAGAGAGTCACTGATTGCCGCCATTACTAGTAAAAAAAAGAATGTCCCCGGATTTCATTAAAAAAATCTGGTCACCTTACTTTGCAGGCGGTGTCCTTCTTTTTGAAAAGATCGGGACGCTTTTCTCTCTGGCTCCAAGAATTTATTGTGATGTGTTTTGGAATATCTTCTCACCCATAATTTCTTTATGTTTGACGGGGACTACTATCTTCAAAAGTGCAGAGCCTGATCAGATTTTGATCAGGAAGCCATACACATGTTCAATAGATTCAAGGAAAGAGGTTACCCAAGAGCCACAATAAATAGGGGCATATCAATAGCCAAGGGAGTACAAAGAAAATAATTGCTCTTAGATAAACTTCCTGGTCACGACGGACAGGGCTGTACAAAAAAGTTTAAAGATCAAAATTATACCACTACTTTTTCCACTCCATACAGTAGTGAGTTTCACAAAATAAAAAAGATTGTCACCAAATATCTTCCAATTTTGTCTAATGACCCCATCTATTGTGAAATTTTAAAAGGGGGGTGTCCAGAAAGGCCCCATCCCTCAGCAGTTTGTTATCCCCTAGTCTTTTTAGCAGTAGGCCCACTCCCACCAATTGGTTATCCTTCAATGGAACATTTAGATGCGGTGGTCGCAGTTGCACATACTGCCCTTTCATTCAAAAAAGGGGACACTGTTACCTCCACCTCCACAGGGAAATCGCACAAGCTACATTCTTTTAACTGCAATACACGATATGTAGTATATGTGATCACATGCAAACTTTGTTCAATACAATATGTTAGTAGGACAACTAGAAGACTTAAGGATCGCCTCTATGATCACCTATACAACATCGATAAGGACCATGCCATCAATGTCGCACAGCACCAGGGCCGATCCTAGGGTCACATGCGCCTGGGTGCAGAAATATTTCTGGCGCCCTCACGTGGGCGTGGTTATTTTTACTAACCCCTCCCCTTTACGCGTGTTTCTATGGCAACGACTCAAACACAGAGATGCTCCCTTAAGGAGTCTTTGTTACCCTGGGATCCTCCCATGATCTCTTAACAATAAAAACAATACAGAAAGAGCAAGAAGTACGCTAATGGGAACTGGAGGGAGGGGTCTCTCTAATGCACACAGAGAGGACCTCTGGTAGAGTCTCTTAGAAAGAGCCCCCAGACATACTACAGGAGATTGTCAAAGACTACAGATATGACACAAAAGGTGGTCTGAGGCCGCAGACATACTACAGGAGATGGTCAGGGACTGCAAAAATTATACAAGAGATCAATGTAGCCTCATCAGTGCCCACCAAATGCAGCCTTACCAGTGCCCACAATATGCAGCCTTACCAGTGCCCACAATATGCAGCCTTACCAGTGCCCACCAAACAGGGTTGGTGCAAGGATTTTTGACACCCTAGGCGAAAACATCATTTTTGCCCAACCCCCCTCCCCCTGGCTCCGCCGCTGACTCCACCCCCTTTGCGCTGCCCATGTATTACGCATACCTCACAACTTTTAAACATGAGAATAAGGGGCACTTCAGAGAGATTTGCACCACATCAAAAGTGGGCTTCACCAAACATGATTGTGGGAGGGGCTTAAGGGCCATGGTTAAACAAAACCTGGGCTTCCTTGTCCCTTTAAATATGCTTTGATTGTGTGCTACAAGCTGGAGTCTCATAGATACATATAAACCTCAACACAATCATTTAGAAAATTACTTCCAATACATCTGGTTTTGTATACATTGAGCATAGACAGAGAGCTTAAAATCGAAGATTATAAAGGATCTGAGGAACCCGGGCTGGAGCCAAAGAAAAAGTACTTCAGTATGACCCCTTAGGGAGAGAGAGAAAAGGAAGATGAGACACTATGGTACAAGGAAGGCAGGAAGGAAGGATCACTGTGGTACAAGGAAGGCAGGAAGGAAGAATCACTGTGGTACAAGGAAGGCAGGAAGGAAGGATCACTGTGGTACAAGGAAGGCAGGAAGGAAGGAAGGGTTACTGTGGTACAAGGAAGGCAGGAAGGAAGGGTTACTGTGGTACAAGGAAGGCAGGAAGGAAGGATCACTGTGGTACAAGGAAGGCAGGAAGGAGGGATCACTGTGGTACAAGAAAGGCAGGAAGGAAGGATCACTGTGGTACAAGGAAGGCAGGAAGGAAGGATCACTATCGTACAAGGAAGGAAGGATCACTGTGGTACAAGGAAGGCAGGCAGGAAGGAAGGAAGGATCACTATGGTAAAAGGAAGGCGGGAAGGAAGGATCACTGTGGTACAAGGAAGGCAGGAAGGAAGGATCACTGTGGTACATGTAAGGCAGGAAGACTATGGGACATGGAAGGCTATAGCACATGGAAGGCTGGAAGACTATGGCACATGAAAATCTGGAAGGCTATGGAACATGGAAGGCTGAAAGGCTATTTCACTTGGAAGGCTATGGCTCATGGGAGGCTGATAGCCTTCCAGCCTTCCATGTGCCATAGCTGTCCAGCAAAATAGAGGATTATAAAGGATCTAAGGAACCCAGGCTGGGGCCAAAGAATAAGTACTGCAGTATCACACCTTAGGGAAAGAGAGAAGGAAGAGGGGACAATATGGTACATGTAAGGCAGGAAGAAAGGATCACTATGGCACATGGAAAGCAGAAAGGATCACTATGGCACAAGGAAAGCAGGAAGGATCACTATGGCACAAGGAAAGCAGGAAGGATCACTATGGCACGTGGAAAGCAGGAAGGATCACTATGGCACATGGAAGTCTGGAAGACTATGGCACATGGAAGTCTGGAAGACTATGGCACATGGAAGGCTATGACAGATGGAAGGCTGGAAGACTATAGCACATGAAAAGCTGGAAGGCTATGGAACATGGAAAGCTATGGAACATGGAAGGCTGTGGCACATGGAAGGCTTATAGCCTTCCATGTGCCATAGCCTTCCATTGCCATAGCTGTCCAGCCTTCCATGTGCCATAGCCTTCCGTGTACCATAGCTGTCCAGCCTTCCATGTGCCATAGCCTTTCAAATTTCCATGTGCCATAGCCTTCCATGTGCCTCAGCCTTCCAAACTTCTATGTGCCATAGCCTTCCATATGCCATAGTCTTCCAGCCTTCCATGTACCATAGCCTTCATTGTTCCATAGCCTTTCAGCTTTCCGTGTGTCATAGCTGTCCAGCCTTCCGTGTGCCATAGCCTTCCAAACTTCCATGTGATATAGCCTTCCATGTACCATAGCCTGGCTGGAAGGCTATGGCACATGGAAGGTTGGAAGGCTATGGCACATGGAAGGCTGGACAGCTATGGCACACGGAAGGCTGGACAGCTATGGCACACAGAAGGCTGGAAGGCTATGGCACACAGAAGGCTGGAAGGCTATGGCACACAGAAGGCTGGAAGGCTATGGCACATGGAAGGCTGGACAGCTATGGCACACGTATTTTTCACTCACAGATCTTTTCAACGCCATACACAGGAGCACCTCATGTGTGATACATCAAGGATAATAGTGTTCTTTTGACTAATGATCACCTGGAAGTGATTGGTGAAATGCCCCATTCACCTCTTTTCCTCCTCCATTTAAGCACATTTTGGTCATTTGTTCACTAGCTACGAGTAAGCATCACACGATGTGAAACATGTCAGCCTTTTTCCCTTGTCCACTCCTTTTTTGACTGCATTAACTTTGACTGTTTTTTCCAATTGAATTTTTGTTGTTTTTTATGTTTTGAATAAAGACATCGTTTTTTGAGGAGCGCGGCGGTCCAGGATTTTTCTTTTATCCCACCTCCACCATGCAAATTGTGCACAGCCAGCACTCTCTTGGTTCGTTGGGAGGGAAGCAAGGGGGATCAATAGTTTTTCAGAGCGGTATACTTTTCTTTACTAGAGCTCTGTGTGTAAACATAGAGCTCCACGTCCTGTCAGGGAGAGAGGAGACCGATGCTGTGTCCCTTGTATATAGGGACACAGCATAGGTCACCTCCACCAATCAGTCCCCCTCCACACACAGTTAGAACACACCCAGGGTACACATTTATCCCTTTCCTCACCCCCTAGTGTTTACCCCTTCCCTGCCAGTCACATTTATACAGTAATTAGTGCATTTTTATAGCACTGATCGCTGTATACATGTGAATGGTCCCAAAATTGTGTCAAAAGTGTTTGATATGTCCGCCACAATATCGCAGGCCTGACAAAAAAAAATCACAGATCGCCACCATTACTAGTAAAAAATAAAAAATAAATCATAAATCTATTTTGTAGGCGCTATAACTTTTGCGCAAACCAATCAATATACGTTTATTGCGATTTTTTTAATTAAAAATATGTAGAAGAATATGTATCATCCTAAACTGAGAAAAAAAAATATAAAAAAAAAAATAACGATATTATTATAACAAAAAGTAAAAAAACTTGTTTTTTTTCACAATTTTCTGTCTTTTTTTGTTTATAGCGCAAAAAATTCAAATCGCAGAGATGATCAAATACCACCAAAAGAAAGATCTATTTGTGGGAATTTAAAAATATAATTTGGGTACAGTGTTGTATGACTGCGCAATTGTCATTCAAAATGCGTCAGGGCTGAAAGCTGAAAATGGGTCTGGTTTAAGTGCCCAGTAATGAAGTGGTTAATGTTTCTATGTACAATTGATATTTTAATATCTGTCTGTTGACACTTGGTTGGCCTATACATGTTTATACATGTTTATACAATATGTATATACAGACTTATTTGCTAACAACTATGTATTATTTTTAGAATTCTCTTGACAAAGCGACTCCGCTCTGCGTGACCTTCACTCTCACCATGATCCTCCCTCCGGGGACTATTCTAGCTCGGTGACTTGTATGGCTGGTCTCGCTATATGTTTATTGTCTTGTATTGTTGTTTTGATGTATTTTATGATTATGTCTGTCTTTTTGATACCATGTTAATTAATTTATATATTTTTTTTATATAATTACTCTTTGAGTTTACCTGCTCATACAGTACCGATATAGTCCTCCCGCCCCTTCCTTTTTTTGTCTTTTGGGTCTTTGGGGTCCCTTAAGTCCTAATTCTATTCTAACTGTAGCTTAAGATAGAAAAAGTGTAGTAAAGAACTTACCCACAAAAATATTGCATTCTACACCAAAATATGCAGTGCATGCATGAATTAATCGAATCCATGCTATTATAGTCAGAGTAGAAAAAATTCCAACCAAATAGATATTTATTTCTGTGTGGTTGCTAGTATGCTGATGATGGTAATACGCAACCTTGATCATCATAAAAGGAAATTAATTATAAAAAATATATATTTTTAAAGAGTAAAGCAGGCCATACACGGTCGAATTTCGAACGATTTTTTTTTTTTTAAATCAGAAAGTTCGTTTTTTTTGTGAACCGATTATGCCACCATTGATTTTCGAAATTCGGCCGACAAAACCTTCATGTTGCCGGGAATATTTGTTTCTCTCTGGGAATATTCTTTTCTTACACATGCGTATTTTTTTTTCTATTACATTTCTTTTGAAATTCGAACCGTGTATGGCCTGCATTAGAAAGTGAATGCCTTAGTTATTACATGCCTTTAAATATTGACTTTGATGCACAATTTACTACAAAAGCTTTAAAGAGATATGAGGGCAGCCAGAGAATAAACTCAACAGTGCCAATTCCAAACTTATATATCAGTTTGCAGTATAGTTGTCCATATTTTGCATATTTAGTGGTCATAAGTGACAATATTTTTTTATGTTAACAATTTCTGCAAATATTTGTTTCTATTTGAAAATATAGAGGTTAACGTGTTTTTATTATTGAACTTTGCATAAATGAGAAGTTTTACTTTCCATTTCTATCCCCACCCCTTAAAACACTAATAATGGAATTTAAAAAAAGCCGGTTTTATAGCTGTTCTATAGCTACAATGGAAGTCAGTGATAAACACAGAAACATGGTTACAATGTTTTTTTTTTTTTAAGATATTTTTATTGAATTTTTTTTACAAAACCAACAATACAACACATACAAAAACAAAACTTAAACAACACAGAACATACATCGGCAGTAGTTTGCTCCTTAATCACTCCATACTATTATCAACAGCATAGTTATACAAAAGTCAGAGTAGGAAGGTACATACAACAAAGTAAAGGTAGTATTACCCCTTTGTGGGATTGCATATTAAGGTTACTCTAGCAAATGGAGACTGCACCACCAACATCCCTCTTTACGGCTGTAAAGGAGATAGGGTCAGGGGGCTAGCCAGCCACCTGCCCCAAATCTTTTCAAAGGACTTATTTATTTTCCTAATTTCAAAAGTGAGCTTGTAAAGCGGGAGGGCGTCATTGACTAGTTTCAACCATAGGCCCCTTGTCGGGGTCGCCGCTCCCTTCCAGGTCAACAGGATGGATTTCTTAGCATAGAAATATAGGATTCAAAGCAATTTTTTGATCCGGGAGGGAACCGCGAGGTCACCAAAGACCCCCAACAGACAGTTTTTAGGGTCCAGTATATTGGGGAGTCCCAAGGCAGAAGAGAGGAAGGATCCTATATCTCTCCAGAAGTCTCGTATAGCTGGGCAACTCCAAAAGCAGTGGATAAAATCAGCCACCTGCCCACATCCGCGGAAACAATCCGCCAAGGCCAGTATGCCCATTTTGAGCATCCTGGCCGGGGTCAAGTGCGATTGGTGAAACATTTTTAGTTGGATCACCCTGTCTCTGGAGGCTATAACGGAGGTCTTAAAAGCATCACAGAACTCAGGTCCAGTCATCTTCCGTCATGGTAATATCTAAGGATTCCCACTTGCTCTGCGCCGCCCTAAATCTAGGATTAGAGTTCACCGTTTAGGCTAAGTAATAGGTAGAAATTAGTTTTGTTCGGTCCGGGGAACGCAAAAGCTTTTCTAGGTCAGGAATCGCAAGTGGCTTGTTCAAGGAGCCAAACTGGGCTCGCGCGGCATGTCTTAGCTGGTAATAAAAGAATAAATAATTGGGCGGAAGATTAAAGTCATCCCTCAACTGGGAAAAGGACTTAAAGCCTTCTGAGGTATATAGGTGACATAGGTACTTAATCCCTTTAGATATCCATCTCTGAGGGTCAGGTAGAGAATTAAATTCTGGTAGTGATATATTGAACCATATTGGATTATTTGGAGAGATCACCCAGGATCCCGGGGCATGTTAAAGAGTCACTGTTTTGAACAGGAACACTGATGTTTGCAGCACAGTCAGTCCCGGTCCTGGGGGGGTACGCCCACGGTAGACAATGTTGTGTAAGGTCTCGAACGATGTGACCATAGCCCCTTCAGTGGTAGTACACGCATTATTGGAGTCAGGATGTAACCAATCATGAACATTTACCAGTTGGGAAGCTTGGTAATAGAGGTAGAAGTCAGGGAAAGCCAGTCCTGCCAAATGAGAGGGTAGTCTAAGTGTTTCCAATGCTACTCTAGGGGCCTTACCGTTCCACAGGAATGTTATACAGATTGAGTCGATGCTCTTAAACAATGCTTTGGGGATTTTGCATGGGGCATTACCTAAGACATACAGTAATTTAGGTAGGTATATCATTTTTAGGACATTGGCCCTTCCCATTAGATCTAGAGGTAAGTCTTTCCACTGTTTAGTCTGAGACTGCAGCTGTAGTAGCACAGGGCTCAGATTATTGGCAATGTACAGGGACAGGGGTAACTGGACCACAACTCCCAGATACCTAAACGAGGTAGCCACCATCAATTTCGAGTCTGAATGAATGTGAGGAGTAGGTGATTGATCTATGGGATAGATAATAGATTTCTCCCAATTCACTCTGAATCCCGAGAAGTCCCCGAAGTCAGACACCATTTTCAACACATTAGCTAGTGAGTCCTGGGCATCTGCCAAATACACCAGTGTATCATCAGCATATAGCGAGATTCGCTCCTCTATACCATTGATGGGCAATCCCCTAAGAAGTGGGGAAATGCGTATCCTAATAGCGAGGGGTTCCATGGCCAAGGCGAAAAGCAGGGGTGACAGCGGACAACCCTGCCTGGTTCCCCTAGTAATTCGGAAGGTCTCCGTAATTTGTGAGTTGATGCGAATACGAGCAAGCGGCATGGTATAGAGGAGTCTAATCCAGGCGACCATACGGGGGCCAAAACCATACATCTGCAAGACCTGGCCAAGGTATGGCCATTCCACACTGTCAAAGGCCTTGCAAGTGTCCAGGGACACCACGACCTGAGTTGGGAGGCAGTCATGTACATATGACAAGTTATGAAACCGTCTACGTATGTTCATTCTAGTTAACCTGCCCGGGATAAAACCACCCTGATCACTCCCCACCAAGCGAGCAATCACTTTGTTCAGATGATTCGCCAGGGCCTTAGCCAGAATTTTGGCATGTGAAAGGCTAGCCATTGGCTTGCCTGGGTTTGTGGGAGGAGTGTGGGGCTTCTTATTCCTCCCCTCTTCTCCCAGCAGGCGTCGGCGCGGTTTCCGGGTCATCGCGCGTCACTTCCGCTTCCGGGTGAACCTCCGGGCAAATGTTCCTGACGGCGTGGGGGACATCCAGCGTGGGCTATTGTACGGACGCCGCGATCGGTGTGTGTGTGTGGGGTTGCTCCCCCCTTCGGTTCACCTCGGGCGGTACGACCTCCGGGCGCACGCTATCGCGCTAGATTCGACGGGTCAGGTAGGTCTGGGGGGGCTGGCAATGGAGGGGGGACGGAGCATCAGGCGGGGGGGGGGCTTGTGGTGGACTCATGGTTGGGGATGTTTATGGTCGTCTCCTCCACCCCTCGTGCAGGGTGTCTTGTTTTCTCCCTGCAGGTGCCAGCATCGCGGCAGGTGTGCAAAGGTAGGTGGCTGCCGCTTAAGAGGGGGGGGGGGTGGGCAGGGTGTTGGTTGCTTATTCTCTGCTTCAGGTGGCGCACTGGGGGACGGTGGGTGGCTAATTCCCTGTTAACAAGCATGTGGCTTGCTGGTACCTGTAGTCCCACAGACCGCAGTGGTGATGGGACCCTGTGGGACACATGCTTTGGGCCAGGGACACTGGCACAATGGTAGGGTACAGGGTCTGTGTCAGGGGGACTGACTCACTGCTTGGTCACTCTGGTGAGTTGCAGAGGGGGCGGGGGGGGCTGTTCATATCAAGTCACGGCAGGGGGGCACAGGCCACAGTACCTGGTCTTCAGTTCCAGGGGGTGCAGGTCATAGGTTCTATGCTGTTCACCTCACTTCTTTCACAGCCTGTTAGTTGAGATGTGTCATAGCACATCTATACCTGGCTGGCCTGCTATAGGCTCTGCGGCCGCATTGCAGCTGTGGGTCATCTCCTCGCAGTCACGGGTGCAGGGTTGCGGGGGGTATCCTGCACAGGGTCACATTTATTTTCCACCTCAGAGCACGTTCACTCTGGATGGGTGGTGGCGGCAGGTCGGGGTTATCGTTTTGCTAACTATTCGTGATGGTTTTTCGCAGGTGGATTCAGCTGTGTCTGCAACAGCAAGGTGTGTGTGTTTTTTCATTTTCAAGGCGCTTAGTTAGGGTTACATATTTGGATTCGTCACGTCTTCGGATCCGTACGGGCTGAGTTTTTTCGTTTTTAATTGATTGTTCGCAATCGGCTCGCCTGTACGTTCATACGTCATACGGTGCACCACACTGACATGCTTATTTCTGCCTACCACGGTCTGTAGGTTACAAGCCCTGAGTGTTCGTTTTGTAATTACCTGTGCAGCGCCGCAGGTGCTCGGGCTACATACACTCAGGGGGTCATGGTCATTAGTTTCATGCGTTTGTTTCTATAGCAGCACCATACACTAAGTTCTTGCAGGTGGGCGGGGTTGTCAGGTCGGGCGTGTTGGTTGACTCGTTGATTGTTTTTTCACAGATTTTGAACATGTCTTACGTGTCGGAGAGCGAGGATCTTGCATTTATCCCATCTACACCGGCTAGGGGCTCGGAGCATGGCAGTTCACCGTCCTTAAGGAACTGGACTATTCCCAGGCTCATGGCCGAACTCCGTTCCAAGGGCATTCCTTTCACAGCCTCGGCCAGGAAAGCAGAGTTATTCAGACTCCTCTTTCCGGTTCAGTCCCTGCCGCAACCATCTACCAGCACGGAGCAGGCGTCCGTGCTCACCGCCCTGACTCAGATACACACAGTGTTGAATACCCTGTCGTCATCGGTTCAGCTGTTACAGGACAGGATGGATGTATTGGAGGCCCGGCCAGGCGGTGCGCTGGTCCCAGCAGTGGCCTCGGTTTTGCCGCCAGCAGCAGTTCCTGCCACTGTCATTAGTGGGCCGTCTCCTCTGGCTGTTCCCTCAGTTTCGGGTACAGTTCCGGCCATTTCCCCTGCCCACTTTATCCCGGCCAACCTCAGGAAGGACATCCTGGAGGGCAAGGACGTTAATCTAGCCTCGCTCCTCATCGCGTAGCAAGACGTGGTGGAGAACAAGGCGTATGCCTGCGGGGAGGTCTCGTGGTCCTACGGACCCGCGATCCCAGGCTAAACCGCAAGCTTAGCATTGCCTTCGGGATATTAAGGGACATTATCTGTAGTGTTAGTCCTGCCAGGAGGGAGGAGCTGGATCTTTATTTACATAAGGTCGTGGATCTAGCGCACAAATATGGCGGTAGCTCATTTTACGATTACCACAGGTCCTTCTCCATCAAAGTCGCTTTGCCATGTGGGCGCAGTTTCAGGTGGTGTCATGCTGGAGCGTCATGGATATGGAGCTGTTCTGCAGGCATTTTGCGAGCCAGAAGTCGCCCACGTGTGCCACCTGTCAATCTGCCGCCCACACCGCCAACTGGTGTCCGAATGTTGATAATTTGGGGGCAGGTGGGGCCAGCAGGCCTGGGTCTGGCGGGTCGTCTTCTGGGCCGTCGGGCCTGGTGGACAAACTTGGCAGGCCTATCCATGTTTTGGGGAAGTCGCAGCTATGCAATAATTATAATTACACGTCCTGCAACTACAACCAGTGTAGGTTGTTGCATGTCTGTGCGAATTGTTTTAGGGCGCACCCCAAAACCGCCTGCCCGGTTAAGCCCTCCGGGGCGTCCTGACTAAGCCAGGTGAACATCCCCCGCTTGGACTTCTGGCTGGCTCAGCACCCTTCCCCGGCACTCAGGCGGTTTCTGGTGGAGGGGTTTGAGGAGGGGTTCCACACGGGCCTTATCACCCTTCCATCTCGGTCGCATGAGTGTGGTAATTTACTTTCGGCCACCACCAACCCTGAGATAGTGGATGAATTGTTAAGGGTTGAGTTGGCTAAGGGCTTTGTCATTGGCCCATTTTCATCCCCGCCGTTTGTCATGTGGAGGGTGAGTCCTGTTGGGGTGGTGAAAGGGAAGTTTTCTAATAAATTTCATTTGATGTACGATCTGTCTGCGCCTCATTCATCACCTGTGCCCAGTTTGAACTCCCTCGTTCCGTCGGAGGAGTTTGCATTGAAGTATGCTTCCGTCGACACTGCCATCCAGCAGATATTGCAGTTAGGCGCAGGGGCTTGGTTGTCCAAGGCGGATATCTCCGATGCCTTCAAGCTCCTCCCTATCATGCCGTCTCTGTGGCAGTGGTACGGCATCAAATGGCGGGAGGAATTCTTCTTTGCGACCAAGCTGACATTCGGATCCAAGAGTAGCCCATGGCTTTTCGACACATTTGCCTCGGCACTTGATTGGATTTTAGCTGAACGGTTGGGGTGTGGCGGAGTCATTCACTACCTGGATAATTTTTGGTGTTAGAAAGCACAGCTCCCAGAGATCTTGCTACGCTCACCGAGCTGTTCAGGGATCTGAATGTCCCCTTGGCCGCCCACAAGGTGGAGGGTCCAGCTACCACGGTTACCTTCCTGGGGATTACGTTGGACACGGTGCGGATGGTTGCTAGCTTGCCACAGGACAAGCTGGTCAGGATCCGCGGTGTCATCCATGGCGTGGTTGGGTCCCCGGTGTGTTCCAAGAAGGAGTTGCAGTCCCTCTTGGGCACGCTGAATTTCGCCATGCGCATTATCCCGCAGGGTAGGTCGTTTGTTTCACGCCTACTGGCGCTTCTTCCGCTCTTCCGAGACGCAGACGCTAGGGTGCGGTTGGAAGCCGATGCCAGGGCGGATCTGCTCATGTGGGATGTGTTCTTGCATGACTGGAATGGGGTGTCCTTATTTATCCGACTCCCCACGCCAGCGTCTCCCAGGGTGTTTTCCGATGCCCCCACCTCGGTGGGTTTCTCGGCCATTTTCAGGCGGCAGTGGCTCGCTGGGCCCTGGCCTCCGGAGGTGGCGGATATTCCGGGGTTTTCCCGGACATCTGCATTGTTCGAGATTATCCCTGTTTCATCCAGGCTTTTTCTGTATTATTGGTTTAAGTGTGTTTTCTGTCATGTTCATTAAACTATTACTATGCCTAAATTGGTGTCTCTTTGCCCTCTTTTAGGTGTACCTACACGGGCGACCACGGCACACCTCAGGTCGCCAGGGTTGGGGCGGGGCGCTGGTTACTATCCGGGTTCAGGCTCTGATCACAACCACATTTATGAGGGATATAGGGCGGTATGAATCACACTTCAACGGGTCCTTTCTGGGTTTAAGGAGTAGAACAATCATAGCTACCCTCATCGAGGGGGGTAGCACCCCCTCCTTTAATGCTGCATTATAAGTCTTAAGTAGTAGAGGGGCAAGAAGATGCTGGAACTGCCTATACCATTCCACTGGGAACCCATCCAATCCTGGTCATTTATGAGCCGGCATTTGTGAAATTCCAAGTGACAGCTCTTCCACAGACAGCGGCTCATCCAGTTCCTCCCTCGCCCTGGCTGTCAGTTTTGGAAGAGGTACCTGAGTCAAGTAGTCATCAAGCTGCGCATCTGAGTAGTCAGCCCTGGAGGTATAAAGGGCACGGAAAAAGGAAAGAAAGGCCTCCGTTATATTCTGAGGGACATCACTAATGTTGTTTGCTGCGGTTAATATCCTAGGGATAGAGATAGGGGTACACTCCGCTCTTGTAATATATGCAAGTAGGCGCCCACCGCCTTGTTACCATGTTCAAATGTCTTCTGTGTAACATAGAGCATGCGTTTTTTAGTCAAGTCTAACAGCCGAAGTTCGTACTTTCTACGATCATGGAGCCATGAGGCCAATGTATCTGCATTGGGACATTTAGGCCTCGTACACACGATCAAATCTGTCTGCTGGAAACGGTCTGCTAGACCGTTTCAGCAGACAGATTCGATCGTGTGTACGGGCAAACAGACGGATTTGGCCACCCGACAGATTTCAAAGCATGCTTTGAAATCTGTCGGCTGGGAACCCGTCCGCCCGACATGTCTGCTGGTTAGTACGCTAACCAGCAGACATGTCTTCTCGCACACACGCCGAATGGTTTCGACGCATGCGCGGAAGTGTTTTACTTCCTGGTGCGGTGACGTGGCGGCGTCAACGTCACCGCCACGTCAGCGCGCTGTCTGCTGGCGGGGATTTTGGTTTGCTCGTGTGTACACGCGAGCAAACCAAAATGCCAGCAGACAGATTTGTTCAAATCGGTCGGACAGACCGTTTTGAACAAATCTATTTACTCGTGTGTACGAGGCCTTAGAGTATTCAGCCTGTTCAAGTTCATCAGTGTGTATTTGATTGTTCTTACGTAATATACCCATGATTGACATAAATGATCCTCTCAGCACTGCCTTGGAGGCCTCCCAGGCATTGCTGATACCAGTTGAGTCCTGATTGAGGGTCCAATAGTCAACCATAGCTGTTTGACACTCAGCCTGTACTAGCTCGTCCTCGAGCCAATAGGAGTTCAACCTCCAGGCCCTGGGGCCTGACTTTGGCAGAAGGAGGAGACTGACCATTAGGGGAGCATGGTCTGATATACCTCTGGGTAGGTACGTGACCGAATGCACCAAAGACAGTACATCCGATGGAGCAAATGCCATATCTATGCGTGACATAGTGTGGAATGAGTCCGAATGACAGGAAAATTGCCTGTCATCCGGATGTTTCCAACGCCACAGTTCCGTAAGAGAGTAAACCAACAAATCCAATCAAGTCCAATCAACAAATGAGGGGTACGGTCTGCCCCCACCCCCGCAGGCGGTCCACAGATGGGTCAAGCACAGCGTTAAAGTCACCCACAAAAAGTAGGGGACCAGGAGACCTAGGTAAAAGCATTAGTGACAATTTAGAAAGAACTTCCGGTGAAAACGGTGGGGGGATATATACATTCACAACGTAAAAATTAAAAGAGCTATACGAAGAGTAAGTATAACAAAACGACCCGCTAGAATCTCAGGGCCAGATTCTCGTAGATGCGCGCATAAGTACCAGATGAGTGTCAAGTACCGTATTCCCTAAGCAAATGCGCTCCATGATGCGCCTGCGTAGCGGAAATTCATCGGCGTAATCCGGCGCAACTCCAAAGTAGGAGGGAAGTGGGCGTGTTGCATTCTAATGAAGCGTGACCCCATTTCAAGTCAAATGCTTGCCAGACTGCAGACAGTATTCAGATGCCTTTTCCCTAGCAAGATTTACACTATGTGAGCCCCTTATTTTTTATGTACACTTGGATCGATCGTAGTGCTATTCACCGATAAGGCAACTGACCATCCCAGCCATCGATCTCAGTCTCGCTCTATATGATCAAGGATCATCATCGGTAAGAGTATATCCGTGGTGGAGGTAACTGGCACTGAGTGAAATTGCTTTGCACCTGGTGGAGAGTCTTCAAGTGGTGGATTGTGTGTGTGATCTTCATCTACCTGAATGGACTTCATCTAATCAACGTTCACTTGAATGATGGACTCGCGCGATCACATGCAAATGAAGGCCGGGACGAACGGAGCATGCGCCGTGACGTGGATGACCCGCGCCGTGACGTGGTTGACCCGCGCCGTGACGTGGATGCCTTCTGCGCATGCGCAAAGCCTCCCTACAATTCGCCGGCGCTGGGTATATAATGCGCCCACACATGCGCCCGTGCAGCGCAAAAGTCTCCCATTTTTTGGATTGTCACGGGAAAACGTTGTGCTGTACCATGGCTTCTATTGGGAAGGAGAGGAGGAAGAAAAATGTCTCCCCAGAGGAGAGGGCCATTGTCATCGCAGCCATGGAGAAGTACGATTCCAGGCTCCATGGTGCTGACAGTGCCCGGACCAGCAAGTCCCGGAGGGATGAAATCCTCATGAAGGTGGCTTGCCAGGTTAATGCCCTCTCACATGAGATCCGGACACCGCAGGATATACAAAAAAAGATGAATGACCTGCGGCGTCTGGTCAAGGGCAAGCTGGCTGGAATGAGTCGGCATGCCAGGGGCACTGGAGGGGGCCCACCCTGTACCATCCGCCTGACTGAGGAGAAGAAGGTGGTCGCCCGCTGCCTGCAGAGGGAGCAGGTTGAGGGAGTTGGGGGCTATGAGTCTGTTGTGCCAGCCCTGAGGACAGGTAAGTGTGTTTCATATACTCTCTGTTGTGTAGCATGTGTGGGGGTGAAAGGGAACATGTGCCAAGTGTGTGTGTCCACCAACATGTGCATCTTTTGTGTCATCCACAGATGTGCAGGAGGGAGCGGGGCCATCTGTGGATGCCAGGGCCCGTGCAGAGACATCTTCCGAACATCCAGTCCCTCTGGCTGCCCCCCTGGAAGAGGACTTGTTGGAGGAATCTGGGCACACCTCTACAGAGGAGGCGGTTGTGGAGGAGGTTGTTGACCAGGACCAGGAGCTCTACCTGGTTTTGGAGGAGGACCATGGGTTGCCCGGACCAGCCCAAGCCATCCCCCCATCTTTTTCCAGCCCCTCAGTGTCCACCCCCAACCTCTCCAGTCCCTCTGTTTCCACCCTCCTCATCTCCGGCCCCTCAACATCCTCCCCTTATGCCAGGTCCCCTGCCACTCCCCGGAAGGCGACTTGCAAGACAAGGGGTGTTCCCAAGGTCCTGCCTGAACAGCTGGCCAGGCAGCAGGACCAGCAAAATTGTCACCTTTCCGAGGTCGTTGGGGAGATGAGGCGCCTGGCCGACAGCCTGGCCTCCTCAGGTGCCATTACGGATGCCATCCTTGATGTCGCTGGCAACAGTGCAGCGACAGTCACCAGCCTGGGGGAGCTGCAGGCAACCACCTCCGACCTTGTGGGGGAGGTCAAAGGTCTGCGGGTTGCTGTCCAGGACCAGAGGGCTGTGCTGACACGCATTGTGGTCGCCTTGGAGGGCATTCAGGCAGCCAGGGAGGGACATGGGGATGCTTCTCTTCAACCTGAAACCCCCCCACCTGTGGCTGCCCCCAGGCAAGTGAGGGGCAGGAGCCGTGGCACCAGGCGGAGCCCACGCCAGGCCCAGTAATTATTTTATTTGGATATTTTGCTCTGGTGAAGAGCTTTTGATTTTTTTTATGCTCTTGTAAAGAGCTTTTGATTTTTTTTTTTTTTTTTATGCTCTGGTAAAGAGCTTTTGATTTTTTTTTATGCTCTGGTGAAGAGCTTTTGATTTTTTTTTATGCTCTGGTGAAGAGCTTTTGATTTTTTTTTTGATACTGCACACGGTGCAGTGTGAATGGTGTGTGAATGTGGGGGTGGCACTCCTGCCAGTAAGGGGTGTCACCCTCGGTCGTTGGGGAGAAGTTATCCCCACGGCTGTGTGAATGGTGTATGAATGGACAGCAACATCATTGGGGCCTTGACGCGGCGTTGCTGCTCAAGCCCAAGTCCTACATGCTGGACTTGGGCTAATCCAATGTGATGTGGATGTGGGGTGTGTGATCTAGGGACCACAGTGGTGTACACGCGTGCATTGTCTGTGTGCCATGCTGTATGTGTGTGTTTTGACGGTCAAAGATTCGTAACACGAGGCAACTCCTGACTGCTCTTCCATCAGCAGACGGGGTCTCCTCTGGCAGGGGGGGCTGTCTGGTTGGGGGGTCAGGTCAGCACGTAGGGCAATCTGCAGGCCCTTTCTCATGGCAAAGTTGTGCAGAATGCAACATGCACCAATGATCTGACCCACAAAGTTTGGGGAATACAACAGGGCCCCCCCGGACTTATCCAGGCATCGGAAACGGGACTTCAGAAGGCCAAATGTGCGCTCAACCACTGCACGGGTTTTGATGTGTGCTTCATTGTATCTTCTCTCTCCTGGGGTTTGGGGATTCCGGAAAGGAGTCATGAGATGGGGTCCAAGTACATATGCCCCATCGGTAAAGTGTATGTGTAAAGTGCACAAAAAATTTGGAAATATATAATAAATAATAATCAAATAAGACAAAGTGCTGTTCTGGTGTGTGGTAGAGCAGACTATCACAATAAGTGTAAGTTGAGCCCACACGGGGTGTGGATAAATGAACAGTGATGACAGTGATGAGAGTCTATGATGAAAAGGCACGATGGGTCAGTGGTGACTGATGGGTCTTCTATAGGGGGTGAACACATCCGATATATGGTCTCATATTGCCCTTACCTTAAGGTGGTGGTAACAATGCAACAGGTGGGCAATGCTGGTTCCTTCTCTTGTTGTATCTGTAGGACTCCTTGGTGCTGTGCTTGTTGGATGGTCATCCGTGGTGTAGATCCTCGAATCTAGCAGCTCATGAACGCGGGTCAGAGCGTGGGATAAATAACACCAAATAGTGAAGCCCGTTTAAAAGAGGGGGGTTTAATGAAAAATAAGCCTCTTACTGTCAGTACTGGATCCCTCTAGGACCCAGCACTCTCACCTGACACAGCCTTGGCTGGGAAACACTGATTGGCCAGCTCTCCTTTAAAACACCTGTGGCTTCACCCAATCAGTGCTCGTGATAGAGTTACTCTGCTTACCTTGTGTGATCCAGCCTGACCTGTTTATCTGTAAACTTTGTGTATGACCCGGCTTGTTTGACCCTGCTTGTTGCTTCCGATTTGGTACCTTTCGAACTCTGACCCATCCGTGTATGACCTGGCTTGCCTAGACCACACTTTGCCTGACTCCTGTAAGCAACATCCATTGCAGCGGTGCACTACTAGCACCAGCAACACCACCAACATCCACACCTGCGGTGAACTACAAGTTCCAGCCTTCCTGCTCATCACAACACCTACTTCAGCAGTGAACTACAAGTGCCAGCTGTCCCGCTCGTCTCAACCCTGCATCCGTGGTGAACTACAAGTCCCAGCGCTGACCTGCTTCTCAAGACCTGCTCATGGTATGTGCTTTTGTTATTGAACTATAGGCATATTAGCACACCTGAACTGTTGTCTGCTGCTAGCCTGATATGAAACCTGACACTTACATGCAAAATAGTAAAAAACGCCAAACAGAAACTGATAAGTGACAGAGCACGGCGAATACAAAGGCCGTCTTACGTCTGCTAGCCTCCGGTTGGCTGTGAGTGTCACGTGATCGCACTTCCTACGTCGTTACGTCACGAGACCGTGATATAACGACGTAGGAAGTGCGACCACGTGACACTCACAGCCAACCGGAGGCTAGCAGACGTAAGACTTTTATGAGGGGTATGTTTACTCAAGGCTTTTGTGTTACGCGCACCACGCGTAGCCTACGCCGAACGCGCGTAGTTTCGGGAATCCGCGCATCTCCCTCATTTGCATATTTGCATGCTAATTCAATGGGAGCTGAATATGCGCGATGCGTAACTATGCGCCTACGCCGTGCTAGCTTAAAGCATTTTCGCCGCTCAGACGAAAAAGATTTTCTGGCGTATGTGGTTCTGTGTTTGCGGCGCATCGATACACAGGCGCACATTTACAATTAAGCCGCGCATATCCATTTACGCGGGCGTAGCGCCTCTGAGAATCTGGCCCTCAGAGTCTCAGCCCCCAGAGTCTTAGCTATCAAGACCGAGACCCCTCTTGAGTAATTGGAGTAAGTGGCATGATACTGTGAAGCTAACCAGGGACGTTTAAGATTTCAACGTAGGGCCCATAAGGTGCGTCTCCTGAAGACAGATAATATGAGGCTTGTGTTTTTTCAGATAGGAAAACATCAGGGACCGCTTGTGAGGTCAATTCAGCCCTCTAATATTCCAGGAAATAATTTTAGCCGTGTCAGCCATGAATATGTACATGTAGTATATGAGCATAGCAGTAGTGAACAGTCATTACAGCACCCCACTCATTGCAATACTCACAAGATGGTTGACATATGCAACAAATCAGTAATAAAAAATAACAGTAGCAACAAACAGGAGCAAACTTATCCTTCACCTGCCGCCACAGGCAGACATACCCTGCCGAACAATCCTGTGGGAAAGCCTCCCAAACCTCCATCCCTACCCACCCCCCTCCCAGCTCTGCTAACCCCAACATAGCGAGCATTGGATCCCAAAACAGTGTCCCACTCCCTTCAGCAACTATCTTGGAAGGGAGCCGAAAGTCCTGTGGCCACGCCACCTATTGGTAATAGGGAGAGCGGCAGTTCCATATAAGCTCACAGGTGTATCATAATCGTCCCTGAGGTAGGATCAAAAAAATGAGGACATTTCCTAAAAGGCACAACAGTGAACAGTGCATGTGGCAGTATATCAACAGTACCTTACATGTAATGCAACCAGCATTACCGACCTGGATCACAGCAGAATCAATGATCAAGCAGTGGTTTGGGTTTCTCCTGTGGGACATACCACCGACATAGGGGAAATGCAAAGGAGATGTAAAGGGCATGTCCCCCCCCTCCTCCCGCAGAACAACTGAGCAACCTAGGCCCAACTCGCCAGAATCCATCTCCAAGAGATCACTCAGGAAAAAGAAGAGGGGAAAATAAAAAAGGGGGGGGGTGTAAATAAGAACTTCCAGGCCTTTAGTCGCAGGATCAATTGGGACATGCCGGGGGCGTTTTTCCAAATCTTGCATCCAGCCAGGCCATAGCTTCTTTAGGATATGAGCAAAAGTGAGCCTTTCCTTCATGGATGATTCTCAATTTAGCCAGGAACAACATTGCATAGGGGAGACCTTCGTTGCAAAGACGGTCTTTCAGTGCAGCAAAGGATACACGTTGGCGTTGCGCTTCAGCTGAAAAGTCAGGATAAATGGAGATGTTGTTGCCATTGAACTGGAGAGGGCCCCTTTCTCTTGCCAAGCGTAGAATAGCCACCTTATCCCTGAAGTTTAGAAATTTGGCAATGAGGGATCTTGGGGGGGTGCGATGTGCCCGCTCAATTTCGAAGATTCTGGAGAATTCCTCTATCCCAAAAACGTCACGCAGCCATTGGTGCAAGAACCTTTCAGGACGGGACCCTCTGATTTTTCTGGGAACCCCACAAAACGAAGATTGCTCCTTCTGGAATGGTTCTCCAAATCATCCAGCTTGGCCCTTAGGGCCCCCAACTCATCTGTGGCCGTGCGCATAGTGGCAGACAGGGGATGCGCTACATCTTCCAGTGAACTGACCCGGCCTTCTACCTCCCCGGTCCTTTCCCTTAAATTTTGTACATCTTGCTTCAAGAGGGAAAAGTCAATATGTATAGTTTCCATCTGCACTGTGAGGGATGTTTTAACATTCTTAATGGCCACCAGGATCTCTGCCAGTGTGGGCTCAGCAGCAGGGGGGGCTCGGGATGCAAGGTCCTCTGAGTAACCCAGGGATCCAGAGGAGCTGGATGTTTCAGCCTGGGTGCGGAATAGGGCAGGGACAGATCCACTCACCCTCTGATATGAGTCCTGGGCTGCAGATGAAGCAGGCTGCTGTGTGGCCGCGTGTGCTGCTGGAGGATCGGCGCCATCTTGCCTCTGTGATCGGGTCCGCTGCTCCGCCGCGGATTGGGGCGCCGGGGGCCCGTATTTGTTGACCATCATGTCTGGATCGGATGCCCGCCGTGCTAAGGATCAATTCGGTGCCTTTTGGAGCCAAATCGGGTACAGGATGCCTTCAGGATGGCTGTGAGAAGCAGGAGCTAAGATCTCACGCTGCCTCTCTCATGGAGTCCCGGCCACGCCCCCCCATGGTTACAATGTTTACAGTGTGCAGTGTGCATGAGAGGAGTGTTTCCCTCACGGGACATGCCGGGGGAGGGTATTTCTGGCGCAGACGTCATTTTGTCCGGGTCTTCTACCCGCTACGGGTTCCAGATGCGGCACCCACCTTTAGGTGGTGCGCACATCACGGGCCCCATAGCTATGGCTTACCTGGCTGGGGCGCACATGCTACGTGGAGTTCCTGACTCTGGGCCCTCATGGCCCGGAGCAACTAAAGCTACAAAGGGGTCTTAGTGACTTATTGGGCCCCCTTATCTATGGAGAAGATCCCAAGCGAGTTCCGCTGTTCGGTGGGGAGTCGGTCTAAGGTGAGCCCGGAGGCAGGTGACCCAACATGGCTTAAAACAGGGGTGCCCAACCTTTTGAATAGCGAGGACCACTTAAGCAACTTGGTAACCAGTCGAGGGCCACAATGAGCAGAGCGGGCGGATGACAGGTCACGGCCCTCCGATCCGATCCGCCCAGATGAAAGGGGACGAATTCCCTTCTTTTTTTCGGATTGGAGGTAGGCGGGCATAAACAGACATCTGATGCTCTATAGAGGTGAATCGAGGGTCCCATTTGGTCGGGCTGATCGTGTAAAAAGGGCCTAAGACTCCTTTCACACTGATGTGCTGCGGTTTACCCACACCGCAGCATAGTGCACCTGTATCTATCCTGCAGGTTAGCTGAACTTTTCCATAGACTCCGCCTGTTGCAAAAGCCGGCACTGTAGATGAAGCATCGGCTTATGAGGCTCTGCACCGCAGCCGCTTTCTTCCTCTACCACCAGCTTCATTCACAACACTGATTCTGTGGTATGGCGGGTCGACAAACTGAGATCTGGGCTTGCCAGCCCACCATTCTAGAGCAAGAGGTCGCGGGCCACATCAGAGGGCTCCGTGGGCCACATGTGGCCCCCGGGCCACTGGTTGGCCACCCATGGCTTAGATGATCCCCTGGGGATCTGAGTTACTGGACACTGACAAATTCCAGGTTGTAACTTGCCAGTCGTATTGGGGAAAACTACCTGAGTGATATTCAGGTCATTGAAAGTATTTATTGAGAAGGACCAATCCTACTGAACTTTGTTCTTAACCAAGAGCCTGTGGCAGAGGCTGCACTTCTACCCATCACCTTAGTCAAGTTTGTGGCAGAGACTTGCGGTCTTTTCTCAAAGTTCCAAGTGACACTCCGGCTGCCTGGTCTGTGAGGGAGGCCTGTCTGGATGCACTATACAGGTTCATTGTTAGAAGCAGGACTGCTTCCGTTTATCTAGAGGCCTGAATCTGCACTCTCTCTCTTCACCCACCTCTCTCTTCACCTACTTGAGTTGACTGTTTGCCATTGTTGGGCAAGAAATAAAAACATTGAAAACGTCACCCTGTGGTCTGGACATTCCGTGATTGCGTCTCATCTTTATCATCATCATCCCTAGACACTTCATATAGGTAACATAACATGCCTTCCCATATCTAACCAGCGGCTCCTCCGGGGGTAGCGCTATATATATATACTGTGAAGCCCCGTACACACGGCCGAGGTTCTCAGGCAGAAACCAGCGAGAACCTCGCTGGGAGCCGCATTCTGCCGAGAACCTCGGCCGTGTGTACGCTCTCGGCGAGCCCCGCCCGTCGGGAAACCCGTCGAGCAAATAGAGAACAGGTTCTCTATTTGCTCGACGGCTCGTCGGGATGAATGGCTGGTTGCCTTTCCCGACGGGCGGGTCGCCGATTCTGACGGCCGGCAGAGAACCTCGACGGGCAGAACGATGTGTTCTGCCCGTCGAGGTTCTCTGCCGTGTGTACGGGGCCCTACACTTTTATTTAAATATACATTTTTAACCAGGGTAAATAAAGACTATTTAAAGAGGCTGACTAAAGGATTTGAGAATGGTCACACAATTATTTTACCTGTGATTTTCGTTTCACATGACTGAACAATTGAAATGACAGTAATATTTTATTGTGTGAACATACTCCAATCCTTTGGTAAATCAGCTTCAAAGAGTATACATCGGATAATGAAAAAGGTTTCCCCGTAAGTGGGACTTTTAGGCAGCATTGTCAAAGCAGTGAGGTACTGGTATTGGTATAAAAAATAGTGTTTATTAGCTCAGAAAGAGACTAAGTATGGTACTGAATCTGGATGACAATATATAAGTAAAAACAATATAATGGCAAAATATATAAATATAGCATTCCATGGTACATACGATAAAATCATTGCATATCATAATTCATTACATGTTCATTAAATGTTACATATCAATGTACAATGTTGATTCCCGACGCGTTTCGACCTGTGGGGTCTCCTCAGGGGGATGATTGTCTCTACAAAATATATCACAGAGGTATGAATAAGTAAAAGAGTAAAAAAGCATATCGGTGTATGTCCAAAAGATTATGACAAGGAGTATAATTACCGCTACCCATGGAATGGAAAACTTGGAAAGCCACTAAATGCTCCGAAGGAACTCGGGAAATCCCCCACACACCCGAGAGTGGGAGGTCCAACCAGGAAGGGTCTACAGGGGGCCTCGGACATGACGCCCCATCGGTGGGGGAGGAGCCATCGCCTGAAAGGAAACACCCAGTGAAGGCCACATTTGTATAATTGGGTAGAAAATATAGGCAAACCAAACAAAAGGATTGCTAATTATGTGTGCATATCTGGAGGGTAAAGGGCAAAGGCAAACCGATGTATTGCCAATATATATGAGATGTTGTACAGGGCATTCCTAAGAGAAAGTACAGGGGTGGGATAATATGAGTGTAATCGAAAATTGGTTGAATGGGGATGAGTCTGTGAAATAAAGCTTACAAAAGTGCATGGATGTGATAGGTGAGGTGTGTGATGGTAGTGATAGTGCGATAAGAAAGTAAATAGCAGACTGCAAGTAAAGAGAGCAGATGATGGTTCAAATTGTGAAAACAAATGTGAAAGTGAAAATGAATCAAAGGAGTGAATGTGTAGGAGCAATTAAGTGTTCCCAATTGAAGGTGAATAAGAATTGTATGATATACATAAAATATATACATGTGCAAACAATAATGAAGTAAATAATATTGGTAATATGTTGGTAGTTATATACTAAAAGGGCGGATAGTTACCTGATGTGCTGGTATGTTTGAAATAGGTATAAGTAGTGGGTCGTTGAGAGCCTGACAGCAAAGATTTGCAGGACAGGCATGAGCGGAATGCCGAGACGGTATGGATGCAATGACATCCAACCAGGTCTGTAGGGGATTAGTGTGTATTCCCCCAAGGCCAACCATATATAGTGCCCTGGGTGGCAATCAGGGTGAAACGAAACAGGCTTGCGGCTCCTCCCATCCATCAGGAGGGGCGGCGTTGCGGTCCCCAGATGGAGACCGCGTGAGGCCCCCCCGGCGTCCCGGAAGGCTAGGAAGCCCCGACAATAGTCGTCCTCTCTGCCGCAAATTGCGTGACGTCATGACGTGTACGCGCGACGGGGTGGACGTCTGCGCGCACCAGCTCGACGTCCAGGGAGGATCAAGGGACGCCGCCGGCAGTGGGGCTCGCATCGGCGCATGAGGGAGGATCCCCCAATGCAAAGCCGAGGCGAGAAAGGAGGGGACCAAGTCAACCCTTCACCCCACTGCCGGGAGACCCTGGGGGGAGGGACCCCATCCATCTAGGGCGAGGCGGGGACAGCCCGGAACAAAGGAACAGAAAGTGGTCTAATCCATAGGTACAAAGTGTACTGGAATGACAAAAATCTAAACTGTTGTGTTTATTAAATAATATAGTATAATAGTAACGCACGGATGGCTAATGGTACAGTTTGACAAATGTATTTGCACGGAAATTGAGCTTAAATTCCATGGCTGAAACCCCTAGCATACTATGAAAAAAATGAAGAAGTTTTTTGTTTGGAACCTGATGCAATACAGGAATCTGTATACCTGATGCATGTAGAAAAGGGGGGGGGGAAGAATGAATAATCCAGACTAATCCGCTTATATATAGTAAATTGGTTGGGTTGAAACAAATGTTCAAAGAAGCATTTGGACATTCTGCAATATTCAAATATGTGACATTGCAGTATAAACACAACAGTTTAGATTTTTGTCATTCCAGTACACTTTGTACCTATGGATTAGACCACTTTCTGTTCCTTTGTTCCGGGCTGTCCCCGCCTCGCCCTAGATGGATGGGGTCCCTCCCCCCAGGGTCTCCCGGCAGTGGGGTGAAGGGTTGACTTGGTCCCCTCCTTTCTCGCCTCGGCTTTGCATTGGGGGATCCTACCTCATGCGCCGATGCGAGCCCCACTGCCGGCGGCGTCCCTTGATCCTCCCTGGACGTCGAGCTGGTGCGCGCAGACGTCCACCCCGTCGCGCGTACACGTCATGACGTCACGCAATTTGCGGCAGAGAGGACGACTATTGTCGGGGCTTCCTAGCCTTCCGGGACGCCGGGGGGGCCTCACGCGGTCTCCATCTGGGGACCGCAACGCCGCCCCTCCTGATGGATGGGAGGAGCCGCAAGCCTGTTTCGTTTCACCCTGATTGCCACCCAGGGCACTATATATGGTTGGCCTTGGGGGAATACACACTAATCCCCTACAGACCTGGTTGGATGTCATTGCATCCATACCGTCTCGGCATTCCGCTCATGCCTGTCCTGCAAATCTTTGCTGTCAGGCTCTCAACGACCCACTACTTATACCTATTTCAAACATACCAGCACATCAGGTAACTATCCGCCCTTTTAGTATATAACTACCAACATATTACCAATATTATTTACTTCATTATTGTTTGCACATGTATATATTTTATGTATATCATACAATTCTTATTCACCTTCAATTGGGAACACTTAATTGCTCCTACACATTCACTCCTTTGATTCATTTTCACTTTCACATTTGTTTTCACAATTTGAACCATCATCTGCTCTCTTTACTTGCAGTCTGCTATTTACTTTCTTATCGCACTATCACTACCATCACACACCTCACCTATCACATCCATGCACTTTTGTAAGCTTTATTTCACAGACTCATCCCCATTCAACCAATTTTCGATTACACTCATATTATCCCACCCCTGTACTTTCTCTTAGGAATGCCCTGTACAACATCTCATATATATTGGCAATACATCGGTTTGCCTTTGCCCTTTACCCTCCAGATATGCACACATAATTAGCAATCCTTTTGTTTGGTTTGCCTATATTTTCTACCCAATTATACAAATGTGGCCTTCACTGGGTGTTTCCTTTCAGGCGATGGCTCCTCCCCCACTGATGGGGCGTCATGTCCGAGGCCCCCTGTAGACCCTTCCTGGTTGGACCTCCCACTCTCGGGTGTGTGGGGGATTTCCCGAGTTCCTTCGGAGCATTTAGTGGCTTTCCAAGTTTTCCATTCCATGGGTAGCGGTAATTATACTCCTTGTCATAATCTTTTGGACATACACCGATATGCTTTTTTACTCTTTTACTTATTCATACCTCTGTGATATATTTTGTAGAGACAATCATCCCCCTGAGGAGACCCTACAGGTCGAAACGCGTCGGGGATCAACATTGTACATTGATATGTAACATTTAATGAACATGTAATGAATTATGATATGCAATGATTTTATCGTATGTACCATGGAATGCTATATTTATATATTTTGCCATTATATTGTTTTTACTTATATATTGTCATCCAGATTCAGTACCATACTTAGTCTCTTTCTGAGCTAATAAACACTATTTTTTATACCAATACCAGTACCTCACTGCTTTGACAATGCTGCCTAAAAGTCCCACTTACGGGGAAACCTTTTTCATTATCCATTATTTCCGGGGCGAGCAGCTCTACCTTCTCTGTAACATGTGTCACCCTTTTCTCAAAGAGTATACATCGATCAGCCATAACTTTATGCTCACCCACCTAATATTCAGCAGGCCCTCCTTTTGCTGCCAAAACAGCTCTGACCCGTCACCACATGGACACCACTAGACCTCTGAAAGTATGCTGTGGTATCTGGCACCAAGCCATCAGTAGCAGATCCCTAAAGTCCTGCAAGTTGTGAGATGGGACCACCATGGATTGGATTTGCTTTTTCAGCACACAGATGCTCGACTGAATGAGTTCTGGAGAATTTGGAGGCCAAGTCAACACTTCATTGGTGTGTTCCTAAAACCATTTTTGAACCATTGTTGCAGGGTGGCAGGCAGGGGCGTTGCTAGGTATCGAAAAGACCAGGGGCTTCAGCCCGAAGCAGGCACGGGGGGGGGGGGGATGCGCGGGCTCGGTGGAGTGGTGTGGGTTTTTTTTGGCTGAGCAGTGGGGTTGTGTGACCTACCTGACACATACCATGACCTACATACACTGACCTAAATGTCAGTGTGTGCATGTCAGTGTGTGTGTGCATATGTCAGTGTGTATATATATTATATATAAATAATGTCAGTGTGTATATATGTCAGAACACACACACACACTGACATACACACACACACACACTGACATATACACACACACTGACATATACACACACTGACATATACACACACACTGACATATACACACACACTGACATATACACACACACTGACATATACATATACACACACTGACATATACACACACTGACATATACACACACACTGACATATACACACACACTGACACACACACACACACTGACATACACACACACACTGACATACACACACTGACATACACACACACACTCTAAGTCAGTGTGTTCAAGTCAGTGTGTGTTTGTATGTCAGTTACACATGAAATAAGCATGTGAGGAAGCTCTTAGGGACACACAACATTATGACATCTGAAAAAAGCTTAATGTTGTCGGCTAAGTGCATTAGCAATTAAAAGGCTTACCTCAGGACACAGCGGTGTGGAGATTGCAGGCAATCGTGACTGGGAAGTTGGACTTGGAGGTTCCATGCTGTGGAGGGCTGTGTGCAGAGCGCGAGGAGCCGCTTTAAGCTGACGAGCTGCCACCGGAGTCATCTTGTGCATTCGTCTGCTCCGAGGGAGGGGGGGAGAAGAAGTGTGGCAGGCAGCTTCTTGTTAGAAGCTCAAGCTGCATGCCATGTCCGCGGGTTCCCGGTCACACTGTGCACACTGCACTGCAGGCAGTCTGCTGAGCGGCGCTGCGCTGTTATCCCCGGGATGGTGGAGGAGCTGAACGATCAGCAGTACCCACGCACCGGATTTGTAATTCCCGCCTTCTGGAGCTCTGCAGCGCCTATGATGGACGTCAGACGTCCCGCGGACATGGCATTGGACCAGTGGGACGTCCATCACAGGCGTTGCACTGGCTCCAGAAGGCGGACCTGCTGCTATGGCACTCGGCTGCATTCGGCAGCGCTGGGGATCAGAATTCAGTCCCGGCGCTGACCGTTCACTCGGGGCTAATAATTCAGACCTGTGGCCATGAGACTCTGGGCTTTTCGGGGGCACATTCGGGGCTCCAGCCCCCCTAGCCAGGGTCTAACGACGCCTCTGGTGGCAGGACACATTGTCCTTCTCAAAGAGGCCACTACCATCAGGGAATACCATTTCCATGAAGGGGTGTACTTGGTCAGCAACAATATTTACATAGGTGCTACCTATCAAAGTAACATTCCCAAGCTTTTTCTAGCAGGACATTACTGAAAGCATCCCAAGCCTCCAGCAGTTTGTCTTTTCCCATACTGCCCCCTGTTGCCATCTCTTCCCCGCATGCACATGCACCCAGTCCTCCATGATATGCCTGTAAAAGATAACATGATTCTTCAGACCAGGTCACCCTCTTCTATTGATCCATGGTCCAGTTCTGATGCTCACATGCCCATTGTAGGGGCTTTTGGCTGTGGACATGGGTCAGCAGCTAAGCAGCCCCATACACAACAAAATGCAATGCCCATTTGTCTGCTTTCAACAGATCAGCTTCAGGGACAATATGTTTACTGGCTGCCTATTCCGACAACTTTCAGATGCCATTGTAATGAGATAATCAATGTTATTCACTTAATCTGTCTGTCAGTGGCTTTTAAAGGTATGACTGATTGGTGTAAATGCCCTGACAATAAACTTATCTTGTTTGCTCATGTTTTGTTATGTCTAATAATTAATTCCAAATAAAATGCTGTTGATCCTCCCAGAAATCCATTGCTGTCCTGTGTCTTGTGTTACCCGAAGCAGTGTATTTAGCCCTACTCAGTTCACCTTTGGGAACTACAGAATACCACCCCACCATTTTATGGACATAAAGAGAGGAGAATGTGTTCTGTACTCTAGGACATACAGTGCCTTGAAAAAGTATTCATACCCCTTGAAAATTTCCAAATTTTGTCATGTGACAACCAAAAACGTAAATGTATTTTATTGAGATTTTATGTAATAGAACAACTCTAAGTGGCACATACCTGTGAAGTGGAAGGCAAATGATAAATGGTTTTCAATTTGTTTTACAAATAAACATCTTAAAAGTGTGGCATGCATTTGTATTCAGCCCCATTTACTCTGATACCCATAACTAAAATTACCTTCAGAAGTTACCTAACTAGTAAATAGAGTCCACCTGTGTGTAATTTAATCTTAGCACAAATACAGCTGTTCTGTGAAGCCCTCAGAGGCTTGTTAGAGAACCTTAGTGAACAAACAGCATAATGGAGGCCAAGGAACACACCAGACAGGTCAGGGATAAAGTTGTGGAGAAGTTAAAAAGAAGTTAAAAGCAGGGTTAGGTTATAAAGCATTATCCCAAGGTTTAAACATCCCACGGAGCACTGTTCAATCCATCATCTGAAAATGGAAAAAGTATGGTACAACTGCAAACCTACCAAAACGTGGCCATCTACCTACAGTGCCTTGCAAAAGTATTCACCCATATTGTTTTTTTACCTATTTTGTTACATTACAGCCTTTGGTTCAATATTTTTTTTTAATCCGAATTATATGTGATGGATCAGAACACTGGTCTAAGTTGGTGAAATAAAATTAGAAAAATATATACATAAAACTATTTTTCAGAAATAAAAAAATGATAATTGGCATGTATGTATTCGCCTGCTTTGTTGTGAAGCACATAAAGAGCTCTGGTGCAACCAATTACCTTCATAAGCAACATAATTAGTGAAATGATGTCCATCTGTGTGCAATCGAATTGTCGCATGATCTGTCATTACATATACACATCTTTTTAAAAGGCCCCAGAGGCTGCAACACCTTACCAAACACTACCATGAAGACCAAGGGACTCTCCAAACAAGTAAGCAACAATGTTGTTGAGAAGTACCAGTCAGGGTTAGGTTATAAAAAAATATCCAAATCTTTGATGATCCCTAGGAGCACCATCAAATCTACCATAACCAAATGCAAAAAAGAACATGGCACAACAGTAAACCTGCCAAGAGACGGACAAACACCAAAACTCATGGACTGGCAAGGAGGACATTAATCAGAGAGGCAACACAGAGACCTAAGGTAACCCTGAAGGAAATGCAGAGTTCAACAGCAGAGACTGGAGTATCTGTACATGGCCAGAAGAAAGCCATTACAGTACTTTCAGCAAAGAACAAAATGGCACGTTTTGAGTTTGTAAAAAGGCATGTGAGAGACTCCCAAAATGTATGTAGGAAAATGCCATGGTCTGATGAGACTAAAATTTTACTTTTTGGCCATCAAAGAAAATGCTATGTCTGGCGCAAACCCAGCACATCACATCACCAAAGAACACCATCTCCACAGTGGGGATGTTTTTCAGAAATCGGGACTAGGAAATTGGTCAGAGTTGAGGGGAAGATGGATGGTGCTAAATATAGGGATATTCTTGAACAAAACCTGTACCACTGTGTGATTTGAGGCTAGGACAGAGGTTCACCTTCCAACAGGACAATGACCCCAAACACACTGCTAAAGCAACATTTCGGTGGTTTAAGGGGAAACATGTAAATGCATTGGAATGGCCTAGTCAAAGCCCAGACCTCAATCCAATAGAAAATCTGTGTTCAGACTTAAAGATTGCTGTTCACAAGCGCACACCATCCAACTTGAAGCAGCTGGAACAGTTTTACAAGGAGGAATGGGAAAAAATCCCAGTTGTTAGATGTGGCAAGCTCATAGAAACTTATCCAAAGCGACTGGGAGCGGTGATAGCCGCAAAAGGTGGCTCTACAAAGTATTGACTTTAGGGGGGTGAATAGTAATGCACGTTGACTTTTTCTGTTTTGTCTAGAGGTGCACCGAAATGGAAATTTCAGAACCGAAACAAAACCAAAAGAGAAAAAATGTCAGGCCGAAACCGAAACTGAAAATGACCCATACCAAAAATGACAGTATATATTTGAAATAAAATGTATTTTTATATTTTAAATAAAACGTATACATTTTTATATAACACATTGCTAATAGTATTGGAACATTTCCATGCAGTGCACCTCTAGCATATATGATGCAGGAGATGGTCAGAGACTGCAGACATAGTACAGGAGATGGCCAGAGACTGCAGACAGAGAACAGGACATGGCCAGAGACTGCAGACATGGTACAGGAGATGGGTCAGAGACTGCAGACTTAGTACAGGAGATGGTTAGAGACTGCAGACGTACAGGCGATGGTCCCATCAGATGCTTCCAGTGTGCCGATCAATTGCAGCTACTGTGCCCCATCAAATGCCGCTAGTGTGCCCATCAATTGTCGCTACTGTGCCCCATCAAATGCTGCCAGTGGACCCATCAATTGGCGGTACTTTGCCCCATCAAATGCTGCCAGTGTGCCAAACAATTGCTGCTACTATGCCCCATCAGATGTTGCCAGTGTTCCCATCAATTTTCGGTACTGTGCCCCATCAAATGCTGCCAGTTTACCGAACAATTGCTGCTACTGTGCCCCAACTGTGCCCAATCAGATGCTACCAGTGTGCCAATCAATTGCCGCTACTGTCTGTGCCCCATCAGAAGCTGCCAGCTAGTGTCAATTGCCCCTATTGGTCAGTCACCTTATCATATGCTGCTTATTTTGCTTTGCTCACCTGTTAATATGAAGTCTGACTCATCTGGTGGGTGTCACGTAACTTACCAGAGGACGAAGTGCTGAGAGGGCTTCCCTTACGACCAAGTGCAGAACGCCCCCTGGAGGTGACACAGGGGGTGCTCGGCCCAGAGATGCAAGGGTTGCCAGCTGCGACTTGCTGAGTGATGTTGGAGATCAGCTGTATGCCAGGAGACGTAGTCAGGCAGGCAGATGAGGTAGACTGGCAAGAAAACCCAGGGGCGGAGTCAGGAGCCAAGCCGGTAGTCATACACAAGAAGCAGGAAGTGACTGGAACAGGTCAGAAGGCAAGCTGAGGTCATATACTGGAACAAGCAGACCGAAACAGGACAAAGGATAAGCTGAGAGGCAAGGCCGAGGGTCATGCACGGAGAAGTCTGGTCAGGCAAGCCGAGTCGTCAACAGGAACACAAGGAAACAGGAACAAGAACTCAGGATCACATCAAGGGCTAAAGATCATGCAGCAGTTGGTCACTGCTGCAGCAAGCCTTAAATAGGGCACTGACACCAGGAGTCCCGCCCGCATTGCGTGCGTACTGGCGCACTCGCGTGCGCAGTAAAGAACAATGAATTCACAGAGTTGTTGCTTGTGTGCGCTAATGCGCGTACTTGTGCGCGTCTGCGCGCGCATGCACATTTTGCTCGTTGGTCCGTGCAGGACAGGTCTGCTAGTTCTTCTACGGTTGGTTCTCTGACAGTGGGGTAGAACAGTCTTCAGCCAGCGCCAGTCTTCTCTTCTGGTTCAGAATCAGACAGGAGGCAGTTGGGCCACTTGGGCGGGAGGAGGAGGAGCCTGCCTGGATCTGTAGGAGGTCGGAGATGTTGCAGGCCGCGGCCAGGCTAATGATTATGCCTGATTCGGGAAATGCACTGCAGGCAGCGGGAGCCAGGGCGCCGCGGGAGGTTGTGAAGGACTGACCGGGTCCGGGAACAGCTGAGCCGTGCTGTGGAGCCCGGTCACTGGGCTGCCGCCTGCTGGGCAGTGGGCTGGAGTGGTGGAGGAGGTCGGACTCGGAGCCGGACGTAAGTAGCAATGCTGCTCTCTCTGCTGCTTCTTCTGCCACGGCCGGAGGAGGAGGTGGATGGGCACTGGGTGAAGAGTCGGAGTCTCTGAGAGTGGGAGAGCGCAGTGCAGGCCACATGTGACGTCACATGTTGCTACACGCCAAGCGGGGCGGCCCTAGCAACCATAGAGTTTAGCTTTGTTTAATTACAGTGGCACTGTGGCAGGCTGGCTGGCTGTGGATACTCTATTGTCGCCGAATGATTAAATACACGTGCAGCACCCAGCGGGATGACCCGCCCCTTTTTCGGCACTATTATCGGCAACATTTTCGTCTCGGCAAAGTGAAAAATTTTGGTGCATCCCTAATTTTGTGCTATTTGTTGTTTACTTCACAATAAAAAAATCTTCAAAGTTGTGGGCATGTTCTGTAAATTAAATAATGCAAATCCTCAAACAATCCATGTTAATTCCAGGTTGTGAGGCAACAAAACACGAAAAATGCCAAGGGTGAGTAATACTTTTGCAAGACACTGTATACCGACAGGCCTGGTAAGGGAAGCATTAATCAGCGAAGCAGCCAAGTAGCCCATGGTAACTCTAGAGAAGCTGCAGAGATCCACATCTCAGGTGGCAGAATCTGTCCACAGGACAACTATTAGTCATGCTCTCCACAAACCTGGCCTTTATGGAAGAGTGACAAGAAGAAAGTCATTGTCGAAAGACAGCTATAAGAAAGCTATAAGAAGTCCCATTTGCAGTTTGCGAGAAGCAGATGAGGTCAGGTGAGACTAATATTGAACTTTTTGTACTTAAAGAAAAATGCTATGTGTGGCGGCCAACTAACACTGCAAATCACCATGAACACACCATCCCTACCGTGAAACATGGTGGTGACAGCATGATGTTGTGGGGATGCTTTTCTTTAGTAGGGACAGGGAAGCTGGTCAGAGCTGATGGGAAGATGGATGAAGCCAAATACAAGGCAATCTTTTAAGAGAACCTGTTGGAGTCTGCAGAAGACTTGAGACTGGGGAGAAGGTTCACCTTCCTGCAGGACAGAGACCATAAACATACAGCCAGAGCTACAATGGAATGGTTTAGATCAAAGCATATTCATGTGTTAGAATGGCCCAGTCAAATTCCAGACCTAAATCCAATTGAGAATCTGTGGGAAGACTTAAAAAATATTGCTGTTCACAGATACTCTCCATCCAATCTGACAGAGCTTGAGCTATTTTGCAAAGAAGAATAGGCAAAAATGTCACTCTCTAGATGTGTAAAGCTGGTAAAGACATACCCAAAAAGACTTGCAGCTGTAATTGCAGCGAAAGGGGGAGGTGCGGGCCACACCGGGGTGACACACCTAGGCTCCTCCTCCATACAGACAGTACATTCACAACAGGAGCAGAAGCCTAGGAGGAGGAGGAACATCTCCATGTGGACAGAGCGCACTGAGCTCTGTGACTGTAGGTGTAAGTCGTGTACCGGGGTGGGCTCTCCAAGATACAGCAAAGTCACGAACAAGGAAAACAACTTTGACACCAGCGTTTGTGAAACAATTATTTTCTTTTACTGTAACAAGGTATTAAACCGAAACCACAAAATGAACACAGCAATAAGGTTACATACACCCTTTATTACCCTTATCAGAACGCGAACGATTGCTTAGTTTCGGGGTCATCTGCGGTACAGCACAGCAGCTTACAAACTTATCACTTCTATGCAATATTTACCCCCTTCCTTTTGCATGACCGGTATGATAACACGTGTGTACGTTTTTCTTCCTTAGTGAAGAAACTAAACAGGTTTGTAGTTTGGAAGATTGCTCTCCATATGCAATGTCTCTTTAAGAAGCAGGATACTTAAACTGATGATAGCAGTACTTTTGGCCTGATACACTGTAATGACCCTGACTAACTAACTACAGGCCTAATCTTTAGGTGCCAAACATCACTAGGTGGTGCGTGCACGATAATACTGACCCGGGTCTTGAAACTGTAGTCGATGATGTCTTCCAACCGATTAACGAAAAGTCCTTTCAGAAACCATGAGGTACTGCAGGTGAGGTAGTTTGCCATGTCTCAATTCCTATCAGCCTTCCTGAAAAACTATCCCTTTTTCCTCCGTACCGTCTCTGTACTGGACGATGATTACTCAGCTGCCGTTCCTGAAGCTCTAGGATGTACGGTTTCCCCTGGATGCGACCAGATTCAGTTTTCACACAGTCCCACCAAACAAGTCTGCTCCATCACTTCCTGAATCTCCTTCTCCAGTACAGCTCCACCCCTTCCTCAAAAAAACAAAAACTTGCAGTGTGTAGAAACAGTGGCCTCTTGCGGTCAAAACTCAGAATGACAATTATACACAAAGAGTGAAAAATAAAACTCAGAAAGGCAATTATACACAAAGAGTGAACAATGGGATCTGCTTCACAATCTCACATAGGAAGAAGAGCTATTGGGGGGGGGGGGTGTTACATTAGGGGATTGCACAGAGGAAGGTTTACATTGGGGGGATTGCACAGTGGGGGGGGGGGTACATTAGGGATTGCAAAGAGGGGGGTTACATTAAGGATTGTACAGAGGGGGGTTACAATAGGGAGATTGCACAGCACAGAACATTGGGGGATTACACAGAGGAGGGTTAGATTAGCGGGATTGTACAGAGGGGGGTTACATTCGGGGGATTGCAGGGGGGTTACATTAGGGGGATTGCACAGGGGTTACATTAGGGGGATTGCACAGGGGTTACATTAGAGCAGGGGTCTCAAAGTACCGGCCCGCAGGCCATTTACGGCCCGCAGGCCGGTAATAAATGGCCCGCAGGCAGGGCGGGTGCCGCAGAAGTGTAGATCGAGGTGCATGAAGAGTAGGGCACAAAGCGTCTGTCAGAGGTTCACTTCTCTCTCATGTCACACTACTACTCCCCGGCGGCCCCTCCTCTCTTCTCGTCCATCCCCATTTGTTTGTGACATCATCTGGGATGGAAGAGAAGAGAGGAGGGGCCGCCGGAAAATAGCAGCGTGACATGAGAGAGAAGTAAACCTCTGACAAACGCTTCCTGCACTGCTCTGCATCTAAAGAAAACAACAAGTAAACGCTGACCTTTGCCCTGATTGTGCCCTGATGTGCTCTCATGTGCTCTGATTGTGCCCAATGTACCCTCATGTGCCCTGATGTGCCATGTGTCTCATGTGCCATGTGCCCCATGTACCCTGATGTGCCTCATGTACCCTGATGTGCTGGGCTCTGTACATCAGGTTACCCTGTGCCATGTACCCTGTACTGATGTGCTGTGCCTGATGTGCGCTGGTGTGCTCTCATGTGCCCTGATGTGCCCTTATTGTGGCCCATGTACCCTGATGTGTGCCATGTACCCTGATTTTCTGGGCTTTGTACCCTAATGTGCTGTTTTATGTGCCCTGTATCCTAATGTGCCATGTGCCCTGTCCTGATGTGATGTGCCAGGTCCTGTACCCTGATGTGCCATGTGCCTTGTCCTGATATGTCCTGTCCTGATGTGGCGTGCCCTGTACCCTGATGTGGCCGGTTGTGCTTTACCCCCATGTGCTGTGCTCTGATGTGCCCTGTACCCTGTTGTGCTCTGATGTGCTGTGCCCTGTACCCTGATGTGCTGTGTCCTGTACCCTGATGTGCGTTGTGCCCTGATGTGTGCTGTGCCCTGTACCCTGATGTGCGCTGTGCCCTGTATCCTGATGTGGTGTACCCTGATGTGCTGTGCCCTGTACCCTGATGTGCTGTGCCTTGTACCCTGATGTGCTGTGCCCTGTGCCTTGATGTGCTGTACCCTGATGTGCTGTGTCCTGTGCCCTGATGTGCTGTGCTCTGATGTGCTGTGCCCTGATTTGCTGGGCTCTGAGCCTTGATGTGCTGTGCCATGATGGTAAGTGGTCAGAGTGTAGTGGTCTGTCGGCAGTGTAGTGGTCTGTCGGCAGTGTAGTAGTCCGTGTGCAGTGGTCCGTGTGCAGTGGTCAGTGTGCAGTGGTCAGTGTGCAGTGGTCAGTGTGCAGTGGTCCGTGTGCAGTGGTCCGTGTGCAGTGGTCCGTGTGCAGTGGTCAGTGTGCAGTGGTCCGTGTGCAGTGGTCCGTGTGCAGGGCAGTGGTCAGGGTTAATAATGCGTCTGCTGACACCAGTGCTGGGGGTTAATAATGCGTCTGCTGACACCAGTGCTGGGGGTTAATAATGTGTCCTCTGACACCAGTGCTGGGGGTTAATAATGTGTCCGCTGACACCAGTGCTGGGGGTTAATAATGTGTCCGCTGACACCAGTCCTGTTTTTGAAGTTTGAAAGTTTGCATGTGGCCCCCATGGGATATGAAAACTTGTCTTGCGGCCCTCAGGTAATTTAAGTTTGAGACCCCTGCATTAGAGGGATTGCATAGGGGGGTGTAACATTAGAGAGATTGCAGGGGGGATTACATGGGGGTTCCATTAGGGGGATTGCTTGGGGGATTCCATTGGGAGATTACACGGGGGGTTCCCTTAGGGGGATTACACGGGGGTTACATTAGGGGGATTGCACAGAGGGGGAGGTTACATTAGGGATTGCACAGAGGGGGGATTACATTAGGGATTGCACAGAAGGTTACATTAGGGGATTGCACAGAGGGTTACATTAGGGGGATGGCACGGGGGTTACATTAGAGGGATTGCAGGGGGGGTGTAACATTAGGGGGATTGCAGGGGAGGTTACATTAGGGGGATTATACGTGAAGTTCCCTTAGGGGGATTACACAGGGGTTCCATTAGGGGGATTACACAGGGGTTCCCTTAGGGGGATTACACGGGAGGAGAGCTGTGCTTATGCGCTAGCCTACTCAGTGCCCTGGATTGAACAGTGACTTGGGGGGATGGCACCATATTTTACCGCACCAGTTGACACCAACCCTAGTGATGCCACTCTTCTACTTCACAATTATGTACCACTTTGTATTGGTCTATCACATAAAATCCCAATAAAATAAATTTACGTTTTTGGTTGTAACATGACAAAATGTGGAAAATTTTAAGGGTTGTGAATACTTTTTCAAGACACTGTACTTCTTACTCTAGAATGACAATGTTGCTCTTCCATAAATAAAGTATCAGTTAATGTTGTAACCCTAGAACAAAAAGTGTGTTACTGGTAGAACCACCATATGAAATAAAAGAGAAAAACCTGAAAATAGAAAACAAATAAAGCCACCATATTTAGAGACCGATAAGCTGCAATATATTAAATATATGTTCTTAGACTACATTTTAAACCTAATGCCGCGTACACACGGTCGTTTTTTGCGATGAAAAAAAAACTTTGTTTTTTAAAACTTCATTTAAATTGATTGTGTGTGGGCAAAACGTTGTTTTTTGTCTTAAAAAAAACGACCCAAAAAAAATTCCAACATGCTTGAATTTTTTGTGTCGTTTTTCAAAAAGTTTTTTTTTGTTTCACAAAAAGTCACCGTGTGTAGCAAAAACGTTGTTTAAAACGACGTTTTTCAACCCGCGCATGCCCAGAAGCTAGTTATGAAGCGAGCTTCAATGGAAAACAGTGGTGAACGTAACCTCGCTTTTTGTGAAAAAAACGATGGTGTGTATGCAACATCGTCTTTGAAAAGTGACGTTTCAAAAACGTCGTTTTTTACTTCACAGAAAACGTCGTTTTTTTTCATCACAAAAAATGATCGTGTGTACGCGGCATTACTATTAAAGTGTGTGGAAACCAAAAGTATGTTTGCATCATGCGTCACAAATGTAGTTTTCTTAAGCAAACCATTTTTTTGTGAATTATTATTATTGTTATACAGGATTTACATTATATAACGCCAACAGTTTGCTCAGCGCTTTACAAAATGAATCGGTTGTACATTTTTTATACTAACAATTTTTCATGCAGCAGCATTTCCTAATACAGGCTGACAATGCTAAGCTGCTGCTTCATAATTATCAGTAGAGTCAGCGAGTACCATATATGTTCATTCATTTGGCCATTGCCTGGCCTACCATGTCATCTGCATACCTGATAGGTAGTCAAACCCTCCTAAAAGAGCATGCATGACAAGTCTGCTGCTAATTTGGATTTTCTGTAAGAAACTATTCAACAGATTCACACACAGAAGTGCATACACTGAAAAACAGATTTCATGTTTTCATTCCCTTCAACATAATCTATATCGTACAAACCTCCACCAACTCCTTCTCAATGCATGACCATCTAATCATCAAATGGTGGGAATTGTTTTCACATATATTCATTGATTGGCTGCCTGTTCCTAAAGTCACCCTTTGACCGTGCATTTGAGTGTTATCAGTTATTGATTTTCAGGGATAACAGAGTTACTGGTAGCCAAATGAAAGAAAGCTTTGTATTTTTTCAGTTTAATTTAGGAGATTGGGCAGCAGGATTAATGCCGCGTACACACGATCACTTTTTGTGATGTAAAAAAAACTTTGTTTTATCTCACAAAACAAAACAACGTTTTTCAAACTTTTTCAAACTACATTTTAAAAAACGACGTTGCCTACACACCATCGTTTTCTGAAAATGCTCTTGCAAAACGCGGTTACGTACACCACGTTCGACGGCACTCTGTTCCATTGAAGCTCCCGTCTCATAACTTGCTTCTGAGCATGCGCGGGTTTAAAAACGTCATTTTAAACTTCGTTTTGCCCACACACGATCATTTTTTGTGAAACGACATTCTGAAAAACGACATAAAAAATTCAAGCATGTTCAAATCTTGTTTTGGTCGTTTTTTTTGAAGACATAAAACAATGTTTTGCCCACACACAATCATTTTAACCACTTAATCACCTGCCGCCGTCAAATAACGGCGGCAAGGTGGTTGCTTAATTCTGGGATCCCGGGAATGTCCAATGACGGAGCGATCACTTGTAAACAAACTGGCGTCATTTGATGACGCCGGTTCCTCCCTCCTCTCTCTGTACCGAGCGGTACAGTGTGAGAGGGGGAGCGCGGATGGCAGCAGCACTGTGGGATGGAACTGTGACTATTGCAGTCACAGATCCATCCATCCCTGCTCAGCCATCCCTGCAATAACCCCTGCAATACTGTGCATTAACCTCTTCAATACTCTTCCTTCCCTGCGCCATACTCTGCAAAACCCCCTGCGCCATACTCTGCAATACCCCCTGCGCCATACTCTGCAATACCCCCTGCGCCATACTCTGCAATACCCCCTGCGCCATACTCTGCAATACCCCCTGCGCCATACTCTGCAATACCCCCTGCGCCATACTCTGCAATACCCCCTGCGCCATACTCTGCAATACCCCCTGCGCCATACTCTGCAATACCCCCCGTGCCATACTCTGCAATACCCCCCGTGCCATACTCTGCAATACCCCCCGTGCCATACTCTGCAATACCCCGCACAATACTCTGCAATACCCCCGCACAATACTCTGCAATACCCCCGCACAATACTCTGCAGTACCCCCCGGCATAATACTCTGCTGTACCCCCGCGCAATACCCCCGCTCAATACTCTGCAATACCCCCGCTCAATACTTTGCAATACCCCCGCACAATACACTGCAATACCCCCGCACAATACTCTGCAATACCTCCGCACAATACTCTGCAATACCCCCGCACAATACTCTGCAATACCCCCGCACAATACTCTGCAATACCCCCGCACAATACTCTTCAGTACCCCCGCTCAATACTCTGCAATACCCCCGCTCAATACTCTGCAATACCCCCGCACAATACTCTGCAATACCCCCGCACAATACTCTGCAATACCCCCAGCACAATACTCTGCAATACCCCCGGCACAACTCCCTGCGCAATACTCCCTGCGCAATACTCCCTGGGCAATACTTCCTGCGCAATACTCTGATTGTTTTTTGTTTTTTTTCAGGCTTCCCAGCCTAGAGGTGAGATGTGGGGTCTTATTGACCCCATATCTCACTGTAAAGAGGACCTGTCATGCTATATTCCTATTACAAGGGATGTTTACATTCCTTGTAATAGGAATAAAAGTAATCAAAACATTTATTTTTGGGGAAAAACGTGTTAAACTAAAATAAATAAAGTAAAATTAACAATAATAAAAATTAAAAAAATTCACAGCGCCCCTGTACCCGTGTGCTCGTATACAGACGCGACCGCACACGTAAGTCCCGCCCACATATGAAAACGGTGTTCAAACCACACATGTGAGGTATCGCTGCGAACGTTAGAGCGAGAGCAATAATTTTGGCCCTAGACCTCTTCTCCAACTAAAAAGATGTAACCAGTAAAAACATTTAAAGCGTCGCCTATGGGGTATTTTAAGTAGCGAAGTTTGGCGCCATTCCACAAGCGTGTGCAATATTGACGGGTGAAATGTTGGGTATCTATTTATTCGGCGTAACTTCATCTTTCATATTATGCAAAAACATTGGGCTAACTTTACTGTTTTTTTTTAAAGCACAAAAATAGTAGTGCTGTTTTATTTCCAAAAACCAGCGCGACGGAGTAACGCAATCTGCGGATTAGAAAAAAACGCCATTGCTGTGCAAATACCATGCGCGATAAAAAGTTGCAACGACCGCCATTGTATTAAAAGAGTCTAGTATTGGTAAGGAGCTATTGGGTCTTTGCTAAAAATGTTTTTTGTTTGAATCAAGAATAATATTGGGTGCTTATATTCATAACTTATTTTATTTATTATATGTTTTATGGGATTCATTATATGGACACTGTAATACTAATATATGTTTTTCTAAAGATTGCACATTTTTCTATGTATATATATATACACATAATTTGATGTTGTATTACTTAGCGCCCTTTCACTTCCGATTCTATTGGGCTAACTTTACTGTTTTTTTTTAAAGCACAAAACTGTTTTATTTCCAAAAATAACGCGTTAGAAAATTGCTGTGCAAATACCATGCGCGATAAAAAGTTGCAACGACCGCCATTGTATTCTCTAGGGTCTTTGCTAAAAAAGCATATATAATGTTTTGGGGTTCTATGTAATTTTCTAGCAACATGTAGGAGAGAAGAGTCAGAATTGGTCTGCGTGTTCCAGAACGGCTGATAGTGTTCCCTGCATGTTGGGCCTCTGTATGTGGCCACGCTGTGTAAAAGTCTCACACATGTGGTATCACCATACTCGGGAGGAATAGCAAAATGTGTTTTGGGGTGTAATTTGTGGTATGCATATACTGTGTGTGAGAAATTACCCGCTAATATGAAAATTTTGTGGAAAAAAAATAAAAATAAAAAAAAATCTTCATTTTGCAAAGAATTGTGGGGAAAAATTACAACTTCAAAAAAATTAACAATGCCTCTTTCTAAATACCTTGGAATGTCTTCTTTCCAAAAAGGGGTCATTTGGGGGGTATTTGTACTTTTTTGGCTTGTTAGGGTCTCAAGAAATGAGAGAGGCTGTCAGTACAGTACATCAGATGTGATCAAATTGATACATTTTCAGTAATTGGTACCATAGCTTGTAGACCCTATAACTTTCACCCAGATTAAATAATATCCAATTGTTTTTTGTTTTGTTACCAAAGATATGTAGCAGTATACATTTTAGGCCAAATTTATGAAGAAAAATTACTTTTTTGCAAAATGTTATAATAGAAATGAAGAAAAATTAATTTTTTACTAAATTTTCGTTTTTTTTCATTTATACAAATGTGGTATTTGAGGTGATCAAATACCACCAAAAGAAAGCTCTATTTGTGGGGAAAAAAGGACAAAAATTTCATTTGGTTACAGTGTTGTATGACTGAGTTATTGTCATTCAAACTGTGAGAGCACCGAAAGCTGAAAATTGGTCTGGTTATTAAGGGTGTTTAAGTGCCCAGTGGTCAAGTGGTTAAATGACGTTTTTTAAAAACGGCATAAGAAGCATTGTATTCCTTCCTAAAACTGACAGTAGAAAATGTCCTTCTCATAACCTTTACTAAGTATTTGTGCAGTAATAATACATATTTCATTTATTATACTTCTATTCTGGAATAGAGGTTTATTTACTGAAAATTCTTCTCTAGCTAAATTTCTAACCTTAAAAACCGCCTACCCTCAAATAAGGTGCTGCTGAGTTCACAATCGAACAAGTAATATTCTACAACTACTCCACGTGTCTTGAAGTGTGATCTCATTTTTGTTCTGCCTTCTGGGATTAGAATGTAATATATTTGAGGATAAGGATTCTTATGTAACTGTTGTTTCTACTCCATTAGATAATCCTGTCTTACAATTTTCTTAGCATTTTCTACAGATGTCATAAGCTTTGCACTTTTAGTCACGTAATATCCCCCAAAAGCAATAGATGGACTTGAAAAGACACAAGAACAACAGCCGCCTACACAAACTCGGTATGACTATAAATTATGGGTAACAGCACAACGTAACTCATCTTCTTCCTAACAATGTACTAATAAAACACATTATGCATTTATCATAAAACATACCTTTATAAAAATGTATTAGAAATGTGAACTGCAAAATATGGCATTATCAACAGTAACAATGTATCTACAGATAGCCCAAATCATGTTCTTAGTTTATGATAGATAATATCTCTAGTATATAGTATATCAGCACTGTATGAAAAACATGTGTAATATCTCATTATAGGAGAAAAATTACCTGAGTCCTAGATTAGTTGTAACAGGTCAATCTGCTAGCTGGACATGTCTACTAGTTTTAGGGCTTCAATACTTTCACTGACTCTTATGAACTGTTTCCAACTCCTCCCTACTCCCCCTTTCACTAGCAGACCCTCTCCAAGGCTGACATCATTCTGTACACACAGACACATGGACCCAGTATGGACACCGGCTGCAAACTTAATCAGACCCAAAGTTTTCCCTAATTAAACTCCGGAATTTATGGTTTTAATATATCTTATAATATGTGCAGCATATGTGTGCAATGCATTATCCACCTGAGGCTTTGCACATCATTTTCAGATACTTTGGGTACTTTCTAAATTACACTATTCTTCATAAGGCACTACTAGTAATCCTACTATCAATCAATGGAACGTAAAGTTAAAGCAGTATAAAACCCAAAAGTAAACATTTCTTATATGGCAGCTTACCAATTCTTTTGTGATGGCTGCATTTTTTTTTTTTTTTTAGGGTTTCCTTCTTCTATTTTCAATTGGTGATTTAGCCAATAAGTCTGTTGTTTTTCAGAAGAACAAGAACAAGTTTGCAGGAACAAGAACACATTTGCAGGGATGAGACAAATCAATTAAAGAGAAGTATGACAAAATCTTTTTTGGCTGTACTTCTCCTATAGATTACAGGAGTGCAGTTCGTTCTGCACTCATGTGACCCATTTTCAGCCAACAGTGGGCTAAATTCAAATCCCAAACTCTTTTAACACTTTTAGTGGTGCTTGTAGCTTTTATTTATTCATGTAAAACCCCAGACTGACAATTTTGCTGTCTGATGTGCCCCAGTAGCTCATTCATCCAGAATGGGGGGACTGTAATACAGAAGGTGTCTTACTGGCTAGATCACCAGGTGAAAACAGAGGGGGAAAAAGCCTAAAAAAATAAAACTAATGCTGCCACCACATCTAATAATTGAGTTTAAAACCACATTAAATTAAAGAAAAAAAATCAGCACAATCGACATTACTGCAGGGTTGATCAATCAACGATCATCTAAACCTGTCACAGGCACTCATCAAGATTTCCAGGCTATGCCCGTAATTTCTGCCCCCCCCCCCCCTAATTCATAGCAATGTACTATACTGTAATTTCCATCAATAAAACAGCTCCCTATGAATAGAGGAGGTAGACCTTTTAGTTATCCAGCCATCCTCCATTTATAGAATGCTCTTCATTGATGGAAGCTACAGTACAGCTTCCATGAATGGGGGGGGCAAAGAGCGGGCATATTTGTTACTCTTGAAGGGAGCCTGTGACAGGTCCAGCCACTTGTACAGTATTAACCTCCACAGCACTGGAAGCTTATGGCTGCGGGGGTGTGGGGGAAGGGGCAAAGACTTTGGATTTCAATTAAGAGAGCAGCCAGCAGCACAAGGGACATTTCACATTACATGTAAGTATTATCCCCTGGACTAATTTGAAAGAGAAAAAAAAAAATGTAGCTAAACTGAGGCTCTAAACAATTAAAGTACACACAATTCCAACATTTCTGATCTACCAGCACTTCTAAAATGTTAATCTGAGATGTAGAGATTTAGCAAATGGTCTAAAGAAGTAACTAAATGAATTTTAGAAGGCATTGCAAATTTAGGAACAGTCAAATAAACTGCCCAAATACTTTATTGAGATCTGGCTGGTTCATAAACATTGTTCTAAAGGACTAACGCAATTTAAAGTGCGTCTAAAGCAAAAACATTCTATTTATTTTTTCATTTTGGATAAAGTGGAGAAGGATTAGCAACTGCGTATTGCTGTTTTGTCTAATAACCATTGTTACCGGGACTGAAAGTGAAGTTCAGAGTAGGTACCAAAACATAAATAGAGGGGAAGTTTTGTAATGAAAAATTTTATTGTGGCTACTACTGTGTTAACCACTTAAGTCCCGGACCATATTGCTGGTCAATGACCGGGCCACTTTTTACAATTCGGCACTGCGTCGCTTTAACTGACAATTGCGCGGTCGTGCGACGTGGCTCCCAAACAATATTGGCGTCAATTTTTCCCCACAAATAGAGCTTTCTTTTTTTTTTTTTTATATATTTTTATTGAATGAAGTTGCATACAGAGTATATAAAAGGGATCAGATGTAGAATGTTTTTCAATGTACATAAGGAAGAGGGAGAAAAATAGAACAAGAATAAAACAAAATATAACCTATTTCAAGAACACACTAGTGAGGAGGGGGAGGGGTGGGGGAGACGTTAGCACCATTTGAACTAGATGGGAGCATCTGCGGATGGGGGAGAGGTTGCAAGGCAATGGATACAGGGTAGCAAACTTCAGTCTCATATTAGTCCTGGATCGACAGGATTTAAGGGGTTGAGAAGACCAGGAGGAGAGGGGCAACACCCTAATACCTTAACAGGTCTGGTGTCCTAGTCCTGAACTTGTGGGACTACCAGATTGGGGAAGAAAGGGTAAGCGGAGGTCGGAGAGAAGAGCTGTGGTAAAGAAAAGAAAAGTTTTCGAAGTCCACCCTGTCCGCAGGGGTGAAAACAGAGGACATGAACAGCTCCCATTTGTGTTGAAAATGAGCTTTGGACCGTTCATGAGTCAGGTCTGTGTTGAGTTTGTCCGTGTAGAGCAATGTCAGCAGATCCATTTTAAGTTGGGGGACAGTTGGGCTGACGTTGGAGATCCAGTTCTTCAGAATGGAACGTCTGGCGAGTAGGAGGCATATCAGTGTCCAGTCTTTGCCTGGGGGAGTCGGCATCGGTGACCAGGGAAGGAGTTGGGGGTCCCAGTGTCCAAAAATAAGGAGTAGGGGGTCTTTGGGTATTTTCAAAAGAGTCACATCAAAAATATAGAAGAGAACTTGATCCCAGAAGGCTGAGATGTGAGAGCAGGAACCAAATCGATGAGTGAGTGAGGGCTTGGGATGTGGCATAGAGGGGACTCCGGAGTGAGATGCTTCTGCTTGGCATATGAGAATGGGATATGCGCCCGGTGAACGATCTTCAATTGGGTCTCTCTCCAGATCTCGTTGGGGATCAGTTTGTAGACAGAGTTTAGGCCGTGGAGGAGTTTGACCACAAGCTCGGTATCCGGGAAATCTTTAGACCAGTTGGCGGCTGATGAGAATGTTAGGGGGGGGTGTTATTTATCAAAAGAGGGTGGTAGATGTTCGATATTTTGTAGGAGCCCCGAGTGAGAAGAGTGTCAATGAGCGATGTTCGGAACCTTTTGCCATCGTCTTTGCAGGCAGTCTTCAAGTAGCTGATGCATTGACCATATTGGAAAATATGTGAAGGTGGGAGCGAAAACTTGTCAGCCACAGTGTGAAAGCCGAGAGGGCGACCGGTTTGCGAGTCACTAAGTCTCTAAGTCCTTTTTGTTGCCAGATGAGGTACGGTTGACCGTCCAGGCCGGGAAGGAAGTTCGGATTCCCACAAATTGGAAGATTGCGTGAGATAAAGGGGGGCAATTTTAGGCTTTTTCTAACTTCTCTCCATTCTATGACAGTGTCCCGAAGTAGGAGGTTGTGTTGGAGGGGTGGAGAAGTAGATTTCCACTGACAGTGGAGGAGGGCCGCTAGGGAAAAGGGATGAACCATTCCTGTTTCCAAGGGGAAGTTAGAACAGCGAGAGGCCTGAGCCACCCAGTCTAGGCTGATCCTCAGCAGGCATGCAAGGTTATAGGTCCGGATATTAGGTAGGTCGATGCCACCCTCGCTCCTGGGAAGATATAGTTTGGTAAATGCTATGCGTGGCCGGCCGCCACGCCATAGAAATTTAGATATAGCCGAATTGAGAGTTTTAACGTCCTTGTGGCGGAGAAGCAGGGAAATAGTCTGCATTGGGTACAGGAGACGAGCAACATTGACCATTTTTACTAAGTGGCATCTTCCCAGGAGCGAAAGAGGCAGATTCATCCAGTTGTCCAGCTCCTGGAGGACTTTCGTGAACAAGGGGGGATAGTTGAGGTGGTAGAGAGAGGAGGGTAGTTTCCCTATTTTTATGCCTAGATAGGTGATATGTGACCTGGCGACCATAAAGATGGATGTTTGGGACCAGGGGGGGACAGATGGGGAGCCTATGGGGAGGATCTCGCTCTTGCCATAGTTTATGCAAAGTCCTGAGCATTGCCGGAAGGTGTCAAAAGTTGTTTTTATAGTGGTCATGTCGTGTGAGGGGTCGGTCGTAAAGATCAGGACATCATCAGCAAAAAGGGAGGTACGGAGCTTGTGATCCCCTATTTTAATACCATGGAGAGGAGCTACGTGAGTAAGGTATCTAGACAGTGGTTCCAGTGCTATGTTAAAGAGGAGAGGGGAAAGGGGGCAGCCCTGCCTCGTACCTTTGTGGGGGCGGAAGTTCTCCAATAGGAGGCCTGCAGCCACCAGCCTTGCAGACGGGGCACTATACATGGTCTCTACAAGATGGGCAAAGGGGCCAGAGAAACCCATTTTATCCATAACCATGGAGAGCCATTCGAAACTAACGTTATCGAATGCTTTTTCCGCGTCTAAAGTAATGATGGCATGGTCTCCCCCGGGGTTACACCTGGCGTGTTCCAGAGCCATCATCACCTACCTTATATTCATGGTGGCCGTCCTGCCCTTGACGAACCCAGATTGGGCGGTGTGAATCAGGGAGGGAATGATGTCTGCTAATCTAGTGGCGACAATTTTGGAGAGAATCTTGACATCAATGTTTAGGAGCGAGATGGGCCTATAGGAGCCTGGTTCTAGGGGGTCTTTCCCTTTTTTTCTCTAAAAGTTTAATTATGGCTTGGTTGCCTGTGGGTAGGTAGGGGCCTCCTGCCCAGATGTGTTGGTACACATCCTGGAGGGTGGGGGTCAACAGCGAGTGGAAAGATTTATAAAATTCCCCCGTAAAACCATCTGGCCCAGGGGCCTTAGATGGGGCAAGGTCCTTGATGACCGCGTGTATCTCGGGAAGGGTGATAGGGGCGTTCAGGGATTCTAGTTGAGAGGTGGAGATGCGATCGAGGGCTATTGTCTGAAGAAAGTCGCGGGCAACCGGAGCATTTATGGGGTCGGGGGCATACAGGGAAGTGTAGAAGTGTAGCATAGCATCGTTAATACCCTTTTGTGTGTTTTGCACAGTGCCCGACGAGTCCCTGAGGAAGGTAATGTGAGTCGGGCGGTTAGGGCCCTTACATAGCCTAGATAGTAGCCTGCCTGCTTTGTTGCCAAATTTATGTAAGGAAGCGTCTAAGTGTGCCTTTTTGGTTCGCTCAAGGGTCGCTGCCCAAGAGTCAAAGGACTGCTTGGCCGTGAACCACGTCTGCCTGTTAGCCGGGGAGTCATCAGTGTATAGGGCTCGTTGGGCGGCATGGAGCCGAGTACTGGCCAACTTATTATTTCTGAGAGTACTTCTTTTAAAAGAAGCAGCATTGGATATTATGCAACCCCTGAGAAAGGCTTTACCAGCTTCCCAGAAAAGGTGGGGATTAGTGGAGTGGGCCGCATTAGTGGAGACATAATCAGACCATGCCCTTTCCATATGTTGCTGGAAGTCCGAATTGTTGTGGAGGTAGGAAGGGAAGCGCCATATTTTGGGATTGGAGTGTAAGTCTGGATCGTCGATCGTGGTAATTACAGGAGCGTGGTCAGATATCAGAATGTCGTGGATGTCAGCGTCAGATATCAGTGGGAGGAGAACTCAGAGCAAAAACAGGTAGTCAAGTCTCGTAAAAACTTTGTGAGGGTTAGAGTAAAAGGTAAAGTCCCTGTCCGCTGGATGCCGAAGGCGCCAAATATCGTGGAGGTGAAGGGAGTCTTTCGTCGATGCCAGAGGCGTCTAAGTATTGGCATTAGAGGAGGGTCGTGAGTGTCTAGGAGAGGACCTGTCGTCAGATAGATGCATGGTGGTATTGAAATCCCCGCCTATCAGCTGCGGGAGAGTTGGATCGTGTAAGATCCATTTCGTGAGTTCCCCGAAGAACTGACTCGTGGGGTTGGTGGGTGCATATACGTTAGTGATTAACATGACCCTGGTCCCTAGTTGGGCCCGGATAGAAATAAAGCGGCCCTTTGAGTCAGTCCTCGTGGAAAAGAGTTTGCAGGGGAGGTTTTTATTCAGGAGTATCAGAACTCCTGCTCTGCGCCCATTAGAGTCGGAGCCCAGGACTGTGCCCACCCACAGCTTTCTCATGCGTTGGAAGTCAGGGGTGGAAAGGTGGGTTTCTTGTAAAAGGGCAATGTCGGTATTAAGTCGCTTAAGGTTAGCGTAAGATCCTCATCCTCTTATTTGGGGAGCGAAGCCCTTTAACGTTCCAGGAGACTACTTTCATGTTGGATGAGCTTCTGGGGGGATATATACCGAGGTTGTAATATTAGTGATGGATAGCGGGCGATGGTGGACGGACTGCGTGTGCGGCTGGAGATTGGAGCTAACGTTAACTAGGTAAGTAGGTCGGGGCTTAACAGTGACCTGCGAGGTGGGGAGCATGAAGAAATATGAGAAGTGGGGGAGGGAGGGGGGGTTGCAAAACAAGCAAACTGAAAAATACAATCATGGAACTTCTCTTTTTTCCGCATGTAGCCACTGTGTAGGCCAGCTCCCTGCACAGGACTCCTTACGCCGTAATCCACCCCTGGTGCAGACAGGGAGTAAAGAGCAGAACGGCAGGCAGAGTGGTACACAGGGAGTATGGTCCAGGCAGGGATGCCAAAGAAAGAGAACATCAAATACATGGTGCACCAAAAAGGAAGAACCTAAAACACAATATGTCATTTCAAGAAGAGACAATTAACGGGAGCCCTTACGATTCAGGTGGGAGATGGTAAGTCCAGGAGTGGGAGCCAGTCTGTTACGCAGGGCGGCTGTATGCCGAGCAAAAGGTGCTCTTGGAGGAAACTTCAGTATGGCGAAAGCCGTTGTCGGTCCGGAACAGAGGCTTTTAAAACTTTTCGGGGAATCCTTGTGTGGGCTTCTGTCTTCTAGGGCACGGTTGATCGGGGTTGTTCTGGGAGAAGAGTTGGGGTCAGAGCCTGAATGGTGTGACCTCAGGAAGGCCTCCGCAGCGGATGGATCATGAAAAGAGAGTTGCTCGCCGTTATGGGGCCTTGAGCCGGAGAATGGCTGGGAATGCCAGCGTGAATTTAACTTGTAGGCGGTGAAGTTCTGAGCAGACCTGCTGAAAAGCTTTCCTTTTCTTGGAGACTTCAACGAAGTAGTCCGCAAAAATCAGAATTTTCATGCCATCAATCTGGAGTGAACTGGACTGCCTGAATTTCTGCAAGATGAGGGCCTTGTCCGAGTAGTTTCGGTACTTCGCTATAATGGGGCGAGGCAACTTGCGTTCAGAGTTAAAGAGGCCCATGCGGAGGCCTAAGGCTTCAGGGATGCGAGCGGAGCACAGAGCCGTCAGTGCAGAGGGCTGTAGCGATTCTGGGATGCCCACAAAAGCAGGTTGCTCCTCCTAGACCTATTCTCCAAGTCGTCCAGCTTGTCAAGGATGTACCTGTTTGTCCTGTCCTGGGCCTGTTTAGTGGATTGGGCCTGGTACAGTTCTTCCTCGATATTCGCGATGCGGTTTTCAGCTTCGTTAAGTCTGGAAGCATGCTCCCCTAATTGGGCCTGTAATTTCTGCATGCCTTGGCATACTGCCTTCTCCACTGAGGAGGCAATCATGGGGAATAACAGAGCCGCCACGGCCTAGGCTATGAGATCAATATTTGGGTCCCCAGCATGTGATGAGCCTTGAGCAGCCTGTGGTGGGGGGAGGGGGGCCGCATTGCCGCTTACCTCCACCGCAGGGGCCGCATTTGCAATCGAATCTGTAGAGGCTGTCGGAATAAGTACAGGCCAAAGCCGGGGCCTCGATTTGCGGCTGCCTTGTCCGCACCGCGGCGGCCGCGTACAATCGCGTGCTGCTTTTTTCTAGATATTTATCCATTCCTGCCTGGGTGACGGCCGAGGGTAGTGGTGGATGTCTGAACCGGGTTGGCTGGCTTTGTATGCCGGTTTTAAGAGTCAGGCTGCGGGAGCTGAGGAATGGAGCAGTCACTCCATGTGGCGCCGGAACCGGAAGTCCCAAATAGAGCTTTCTTTTGGTGGTATTTGATCACCTCTGTGGTTTTTAGTTTTTGCGCTATAAACAAAGATAGAGCGACAATTTTGAAAAAAATTATATTTTTTACTTTTTGCTATAATAAATATTCCCCAAAAATATATAAAAAAAAACAAAACATTTTTTTCCTCAGTTTAGGCTGATATGTATTCTTCTACATATTTTTCATTAAAAAAAGTTATAGCGTTTACAAAATAGGGCATAGTTTTATGGCATTTTTATTAATATTTTTTTTTTATTAGTAATGGCAGTGATCAGCAATTTTTATCGGTACTGAGACATTATGGCGGACACTTCGGACACCTTTCACACATTTTTGGGACCATTGGCATTTTTATAGCGATCGGTGCTATAAAAATGCATTGATTACTATAAAAATGCCACTGGCAGGGAAGGGGTTAACACTAGGGGGTGAGGAAGGGGTTAACTATGTTCCCTGGGTGTGTTCTAACTGAAGGGGGGGTGGACTGACTTGGGGAAATGACTGATCGCTGTTCATTAATTGTATGAACAGACGATCAGGCATTCCTCCCTGACAGGATCGGGAGCTGTGTGTTTACACACACAGCTCCAGGTTCTCGCTCTGTAACGAGCGATTGTGGGTGTCCAGCGGTGATCGCGCCCGCCGGGCACGCGCGTCTGCGTCACGTGATCTCGCCCAGCAGAGCCGACCTGCCGCCATATAACTGCGGCGGCTGGTCGGCAAGCAGTTAAAGAGGATTATCCTCACTTTGGAAAGATTTCTTGTCACATCCTGAAAAAAGTTCTTATGTCCTTCAAGTTCAATGTGTAGTTCTGGTCCAGAGGGTGGCAGTACAAAATCCTTTTGGAGACTACTACCCATTTTGCCAAAAAGTAGTTTAGTTCCAAATTTGTTATTTAATTCATTTTCGACAAATTTGTTAATTCGGAAACATCCAAATTAACAAAAACTTGTTTACACATTTTTGGGAATATTGATTCATTTGAATATTCGTAAATTTGTCAATTTAAAAATTTGAATATTCGAGAATCTGAAAACCCGAAAATTATAACTATTAAATTATAAGTATTGGCATTTTCTTTCAAATTTGTCTGTTAGTGAACATAATAAATACGAATTTATCCAAAGTTACAAATTATCCAAAATAACAAATGCCATATCTAAACAATTGGAATGTAAGAAATGAATATTAATAAAACACAATAATAATGATAAAGACTTTTTATTATTATTTTGATCATTTCCATTTGTTTAGATGGAGCATTCGTTATTTCGGATAATTTGTAACTTTGGATAAATTCGCATTTGTTTTGTTCACTAACAGCCAAATTTGAAAGAAAATTACAATACTAACAATTTAGTAGTTAGTTATTATTAGTTAGTTGGTTATTATTTAGAATTTTCAGATTTTTGTTCTTTCGAATTTACATATTTTCAAATTTTCGTATTTTCGAACTTACAAATTTATGAATTGTCAATCATAACGAATGGCCGCAAAAAATAAAAAAATATACGAATGAAACGAAAACGAACAAATAATTTTTAGGCGGTGCACATGTCTACCAAAAAGGACATGTATAGCAAATTCTATCATGACCCTCAAGACTTTTAGTAATTAAAACATTGGCTATTATTTATAAAAAGAAAACAATAAATAATACATTTTCATACCGCGCTCCCAAGCATAAACAAATCATGCGCAAATCAACGTATGTAAAAGTGCTAAATGCTGTTTATATATAAAATGTCCATACACATTCACCAGATGTCTCCAATCAAGTAAGAGTGAAGTATATCTTCTGAAAAGTATAAGAATACATTTTAATTCTATATTTTATAATTTATAATGTAATATAAAAGTATTTTATAAGGTATTGTATATTGGCATGGTAGTTTTCATATTGGCTAATGAGTCGTTAATGAGGATTAAAGTAGATTGGATATCAAAGTTATGACGATTGTATTTAACTAGGAGAAAGTGACAGGTCCGATCACATGATCTGATGACGCCAGACGTTGCTGACAAAACGCATTGGATTGGTTAGTGCGTGACACGTCACTTCCGCCATGTCTTTGGAATGCAGATGGAATGCGTCGGCGTGCCTGCTTGTTTTTATGGGCTTTTAAAGATCTACTACATTGTAAGTAATATTTTAATGCAGAAAAAATAAAAGTTACCTACTGCAGGAGCGCTTTCTTTTCTCCTTGACATATGTGATTGACTATACCCTCGCCCAGCAGGCGTACATCGTTCTGGGTCCACACAAGATGTAAAACCTCTAACTACCGGGTTTTATTCTTTTGTTTAAAACTTGTGAAGAAGGTAGAAGGGGGAAGAGGAAGGTTTAGATACACAGCACAGATAACTGGGGAAAAACCCCTAAACTCCAAAATCATTCACCACTCCACTCTTGAGTGGGTATTGCTCGACCCGGATAGACCCCTCTCACCTGGCTAAGCACCCAGAATGATGCACGAACCAGTTCGATAACAGTCTCTGCAATAGACTGAAAACAAATTGAACAGCCTGGAATCCTCTGCCACAGGATGTAATACCCGAACTTCCAGCCGTACAGTTAAAGAGCCTTTAAGCCAACCCGGTGAACTGTAGGACAACTTGAGTCGTGGATCCCTCCCCAGGCCTATTCCGAGACATAAGCCTTCCACTTGGTCTCCTCCAGGGCAGGTCCTCCTCTGGTTTCCTTCATTAAGTGTAGCTTCCTTTACTTAGAAGGACAGCTTGGGACCCCTCTGGATTTGTAGGCCCCAACCAGCATAACTGGGCCTACTAGTAGAGATGCAGCCTCGGGCCAACGTGGTCCCAGGGTTGGAAATCACACAACACATACCTCGCGCCAGGAGGGCCACGAGGCAAAGGACCCCAAAAAATGACATCTGCCCCTTAAGTATCCCTTCCCGGCATGCACAGCGTGGCACCACTCCCACTGGGCTGTTTCTGAGGAAAGATACGCAATGACCTATGGCTTGCCCTTGTTCCAACACTGGCCTGTGGGGGTATCGCCACCTACAGGCAACAGTGGGAAATGCCATCAGGCACAGCCACTTCCAGGACAGAGGCTCATTTTTTTATTAAAGTTTTATGAACATACAGAACACACATAACTTAAGTGCTTACAGTATATCATGAAGAGAATGTTGAAATCAATACATTTTGCAAACATAAGCGTGACACATGCGACAAAGCCAGGGTACACCAATTCTTGCCCATATACCACCCGAAAGACCTTGTCATATTTCAGTTGGCAGCCTCTATTTGTATATGTATCTTTTTTTTTTTTTAAACATCAAGAGTTTATTAGTAAAGTTATTCAGCAATACAGGTCATAGCATATACACCGTATAGATAGCATTGTACATTCCAAACAGCAGTAACATGTCATTTTCATAGCAGGGCAAAAAGATATAACCTAAGGAGCTATAGTAAAACATAAGGCCCCTTTAACGATAACGGTCGCCCTTACATTAAGGGTGTTGACATTGGCTATATGGCCGTAAAGATTATTGTTATAACATTTGTCCAACAACCGTAACTATCCATAGGTAAATGCTAAGCAAACTATTGGGAATTTCGATTTCAATCAATCGAAAACAGCGAGAACAGATATGAATAAGAAGAAGAGAGAAGTTAAGGTGGGGAGTAGGGGGGGAGGGGTGGAGGGAAGGGATCTGAGAGGTATGACCCCATTCAACACGGCCAAGGGTTACCATCAAGGAAAAAACTACGGACCTCAGAGCTCATTCCAGTAGTCACAGGTGTGGGGTACACTGTCCATTCCTCGCATTCTACAGAGCCAGTAATGTGTCATACTGGCGTGAAAATCTAAAGGCAAACCACGGGGACCATGTGTCATGGTATTTTTCAGCTCCGTCAGTGGCTTGGGCGAAAGTGTCCTCCATATAGCAAGTCTCCGACACCCTCCTCAGCCATTCTGGTATTGAGGGGGGAGAAGTGCTCTTCCAGTGGAGAGGAATCAGGGACTTGGCTGCGTTCAGCAGGTGTTTGGTCAAGGAATGCTTATAACGTCTGAGTGGTGAGTCAGAGATATGGAGTAGGCAGCAGGCCGCGGAGAGGTTCAGTGTGGTCCCCGTGATCTGCCTCACGACCTCCCTAACCTCATCCCAGAAGGGGCTCAGAACCTCACAGTCCCACCAGACATGGATGAAGGTTCCTGTTTCGGTACCAGACCTCCAACACAAATCTGAGGTACCAGGGTACCATTTCCTGAGCTTGTCTGGTGTGGCATACCACTGTGTGAGGAGCTTATATGAGGTTTCTTGTGTCCTGGTGTTGATTGAGCACTTGTGTGAAAGGATGTATGCCGTCGTCCACTGCCTATCAGTAATGTCAGTGTGAAGAGCACTGGACCATAACCTGCGAAACCTGTCCGGAGAGTCTGTATGGGAAGTCTGCAACCAGGTGTAAGCAAGTGAGGTCGCCCTGTCGCATCGGTTCCCCTTGGCACAAGTGTCCTCCAAGGCAGTCAGTGTCCTGGAGAAGTCAGGTGCTCTCGAGACCTTATTAGCGTAGTTGCGGATTTGTAGGTAAGTCCACCAGTGAAGTTTCAGGAGGTTATTGTCCTCTCTGAGTGCTATGTGACTTTTGAATTGTCCTCCCCTGAAACAGTCCCCCATCTTGAGCTGCCTCCTACCGTCCTCAGATAAGAGGATGGAGCTATCAGTACCAGGCGGGAAGTCAGGGTTATCCGTCAGAAGTGATAATGGGCTGAGAGTCGAAGTCAGGTCAGTTTTGTCAGCTATTGTCCTAAACAGACTGAGAGTGGTGCCTGTCAGTGGGTGATTCTTAAGGAGCGTCCTCTGATTCTGCCAGGACGTCCATGGGGAGAATTTCAGGCAGCACTGCGTTAGGGCATTCTCAAGAGGTACCCAGTCCTTTGAATCACCGTGGCAGTACCAATCGATGACCCTAGTCAGGTGTGAAGCTAAGTAATAATTGTGGAAGTTGGGCAACCCCATTCCTCCGCGTTCTTTCGGCCTGGTGAGTAGGAAAAATTTGATTCTGGGCTTTTTCTGTTTCCATAGAAAGTGCAGGAGGGTAGATTGCAGGGTGCTAAAGAATTTCTGAGGAATCTTAATAGGGAGCGCTCTAAACAGATATAGCAATCTCGGAAGGACGACCATCTTTATGATCGCAGCCCTTCCGAACCACGAGAAGAATTTAGGCTGCCAACCCTGCAGGTCTCTCCTGATTTCCGAAAGTAATTTGGGGAAATTGCATTCAAAAATTGATGTCAATTTTGGCGTCAACCACGTACCTAGATACTTGAGCTCGGTAGTGACCCACCGGAAGGGGCAATCAGTTGTTGCTCCATGCAGTGGGTCCGCACCCCGGGAAATGTTCATCGCCTCCGATTTTTCAAAGTTTATTTTGAGGTTTGACAAAAAGCCGTATACTGTAAAATGCTGCATCAGGTTGGGGATCGTCGTCTGGGGGTCAGTCAAAAAGAACAGAAGGTCGTCGGCATATGCCGCGACCTTGTATTCAGAGCCTGCTATTTCAAGTCCGGTAACTGTCCTGTCCTTGTTCACCGTTCTAATGAGTGGTTCCAGTGTCAGGATGAATAGTAATGGGGATAGTGGGCACCCCTGGCGTGTCCCATTCCTGATCCTGACCTCCTTGGACAAAGTGCCGTTAATTTTCAGTCTAGCGGTCGGGTTACTATACAGGGCAGCCACCCAAGACAACATGCTCGTGCCTAGTCCCACATGCCGGCATACGGCCATCATGTAGTCCCAAGCGACTCTATCGAAGGCCTTCTCCGCGTCCGTAGACAGGAGAAGGCCTCCAGAATCCCGACCACTCCCCTCATGAATCAAGAGTAGTGCTTTAATCACGTTGTCCCTAGCCTCCCTGCCCGGCATGAAACCCACCTGTTCAGGGCCTATCAGGGTTGGAAGGAGCGGACGTAGCCTGTTGGCTATCACTTTCGCTAGTATCTTAAGGTCTAGGTTCAGTAAAGAAATGGGCCTATAGCTGGAGCATGCATTTGGGTCCTTGCCCGGTTTTGGGATGACGGTGATGTGGGCAGAGAGGAAGTCAGGAGGAATAGGTCTGGGGGAGGACAGGGAGTTCAATGCCGTCAAGAGGGGCGGGGACAAAATGTCACTAAACGTTTTGTAGTAGAGAGACGTAAAGCCGTCAGGACCCGGACTCTTCCCTGCTTTGAGGCCCTTGATTGCTAGTCTAATCTCGGATTCCGAGATTGGTTCTTCTAGGGGGGATAGGTCCTCGGGTCTTAGTTTTGGCAAGCCACTTTCCAGTAAATAATCCTGAATAGCTTGGGGTCTATCAGGACCTACTCCTTGGGGTCTGTGTTGTTTTGGTAAGTTGTAAAGTTTTGTGTAGTACTGGTGGAAGTGAGTGGCAATGGAGTCTGTCGTGACGTCCAGGGTCCCCTCCTGAGATCTAATCCCTGTTATATGGTTAGTAGAGCTGACTTCCTTCAGAGCCCTGGCCAAGATCCTGCCCGATTTGTCACCCGCCTCATAGAATAATTTCTTCCTGAAAAACAGCAGTCGTTTGGCTTTGTCCTCAAATATTTGTTGCAGTCGCTTGCGGGTCTCTAGCAGTTCTTTCGCAGACTGCACCGAGAGAGATTGTTTATGTAGCCCCTCTAGACTGCGGATTTTGTCCGCCAGTCTCTTAACTTCTTGCTCCTGCTTCTTTTTCCTCTGGGCCCCCAATCTGATCAACTCCCCCCTGACACAGCATTTATGTGCTTGCCACACCATCATCGGGTCCATGCCCGGTGTGCTATTTAGTGTGAAGTAGTCTGTCAATTTAGTGGTCACCTGGGGGAGCAGGTCAGGGTCCGTCAGCAGTGAGGCGTTCAGTCTCCAGGTGTCCGGTCTAGGAGGTTGAGCTCCCAGATCGGCCACCAGCGAAATCGGAGCGTGGTCCGAAATCGACTGTATGCCTATATGTGCACCCTTTACGATCTGTAGATCTCTTTGGGTGACAAATAGATAGTCCAACCTGGAGTAGCGGTCATGCGGGATCGAGTGGAACGTGAAGTCCCTGGAGTCCGGGTGTTTAAATCTCCAGGTGTCTATCAGGTGTAAAGAGCTCAGTAGTGATTTTATCTTCCTAAGTGCTCTATAAGTCACACAGGATTTCCCCGAAGAGGAATCAACTGTGGGGTCAAGAGTTAGATTGAGGTCGCCTATTAAGATCACCATTCCTGTTGCAAAACCCTTCAATTCCCTGACCAATTTCTGACAAAAAGTTACTTGTGACTTGTTGGGGAAGTACACGTTAGCTAGTGTCACAGTCTTGTCATAGTAAGTGCCCCTCAGAAAGACATAACGACCCTCGGGGTCCGTCAGGCAGTCCGAAAGCGCAAAGGGGGCTCGTCTGCTGATCAGAGTCGAGACCCCTTTAGTCTTTGCCAGGTCATTTGTGGAGTGGTATGCTGATGTGAAAAAGGGATCAGTGAGTTTCTGTATGTGGCCTGTCTTGAAATGGGTTTCCTGTAAGAAAACAAAATGTGGCTTACCCTTCTTAATCTCCCTGAGTAATGTTGACCTCTTTTCAGGGACATTCAGGCCTTTCAGATTGTGGGAGACCACCATGGGATGTCGGCCCAACGAGGAGTATGCCATTTGTGCGACCCTTGTGTCAGATGGTATTGGTAAAACCTGTAATAGATCTACTGTGAGCTGTTATATATCAAAACTCAGAGGGGTGGCCCCTATATAATAGGCGCCGGAGGGGGGGGGGGGGGTGGGGGTTATGGACAGGGAGGGACAGTGGATAGGGATAGGGTAAACCAGGAGAGTAAGGAAAAGGTCTAGAAAAGGGAGGAAAAGGAAGCAGTGAATTTGGTTAGTCAAAACCAACTATAGAGAGAGTAAGTCACGTCACACTGCTGGCGAAGTCAATGTCCGCCAACAGAGGAAATAGTGTACCGGAGCGAGAAAATTCCCAAACCGGCACTCTGTGTGGTTGGTGTGGGAAGCAAGCAAATAGTGAACCAAAAGAGTTACGGAGAACTAATGAGTAGTCCGTAAGTATTTCAAATGTAAAATAACAAGTATAGAGTCGTAAGACACAGCCTCTAGAAGCTGAATGGTCAACTGGCCCATATTGGGCGAACAAAATGCAAATATAAATGAGCAAGATATGAACATCAAAACATATCATGTATTATCAAACAGCACCTGGGGTAAATTAGGTAGGGCTTAGGGCGGGTATGGCGGGGCCCCACATCCCAGCTTCAAGAGCAACGACAGCAAGGTGATGGGGGAGGTATACACACAAAAAAAAAAGAAAAAAAAGGGGATAGAGCCCCCCCCCCCATTCTGAAGTCCTCGATCCCGCCGCATTAACGGGATGAAGCCTAAGGTAGGTGCGGGTCCTTCCCCAATCCGGTGTTCTTCATAGACACCCCCGTGTCAGTCTCAAAGGGAAAACCAAGTTCAGACCCATCTAGTGGGGATAGCTGGGTGCCTTTTTCACATCAGACCGTCATACCTCCTATTTGTACCGGCACATACGTCCCCATGGGGTACAAAAAAAATAAAAGAACCGAAACAAAACAAAAACCCCCAGCAAAAACAGGAGAGTCGATGCAAAGCATTTCTTAGAGCACAGGTAGGGAGGGAGCCTCTTAAGACATCCCGGGGGGTTGGCTTGACAGTATCACATCAAAGTCAGTGTAAAACAGTAATTCTGGGCAGGGAGGGGAACATCAAACCGCATTGCGTGATCTGGAGGGGGTAGCGCGTGATGCAGGGGTCCCGGCCTGTGATCCGCCGCCATGGCGCAGTTTTTTGTACGCCTGCTTGTCAGGGGTGGAAAACGGTGAATCGGGTGGGCTCCGAACCGGGGGTGGTAGGATGAATTCCTGGTACCATTCAGGGAGGGCAATCAGGTCCAAGTCCAGGGCATCACAAAAGGCAGGCAGCTCAGAAGGGAAACGCAAAACATGTTGTTTACCAGCAGTCGTGACAACTAGGGCGAACGGGAAGCGCCACGTGTACCTAATGTCTCTCTCCCTGAGCTTGTCCAGTAGAGGCCATAGGGCCCGCCTGTTCTTCAGCGTGATCTGGGACAGGTCCTGGTAAAGCATTATTTGCGCGCCATTAAAGACAATTTGATCGTTTCTTCTCGCTTTCCTCATAATCTCCTCTTTAAGTGGGTAGTTCTGTAGGCAGCAAATAACATCCCTTGGGGGTGCATTGTCCGGACCCTTGGGCCTAAGATCCCTATGAGCTCTAACAAACTCAATGGCCGAGTCCTCTTGGCGTTCCAGCAGGCTGTTGAACACCCTCTGGAGAGCGGGGATAATCTGTTCCGCTTCCACAGACTCAGGGATTCCCCTCACCCGTATGTTCTTTCTCCTCCCCCTGTTATCGAGGTCCTCCAAATGGCGGTTAACCTCAATAAAGTGCGAGGCGTGCATGTCTGCTACTTTTTCTAGTCTATGCAGAGCTCTGTCCCTTTGCTTCCCTCGGACCTCCACCTCCTCCATCTTGTCTGAGAGGACCAGCAAGCTAGACTTCAGGTCTGTGACAGCTGCAGAGAATGTAGCTTTTATGTCGGCTGCAAAGCCTGACATATCCGCGTACGTGAGTGGCTTGTTTGAGCGAGCCCGACTCCTACCTGAGTCCTCCATTGCTGACTGCGAGTCTTCGCTGAAGTCCTCCTCCTCTGCTTGGGACCGCGCCATCTTGTGTGCGGCCACGTTGCTCCGCTCTGAGGCCTTGAAGCCGAAGAGATCGGGGATGCTCCTGCTCGCGGATGCGGCCGAGCCTCGGCGGGATCTGGTGTGCGGGGTCTGGTGGGACAGCTTCCCCATTTCCAGAGCCAGGAGAGCTGGTGAAGTGTGCTGGCGGCTGTGTATTTCACGGAGCTCCGTTAATGTGCGTCCATCTCGTTCGCTCGCTAGGCCACGCCCCGTATATGTATCTTTTTATAGCGGAAGGCTGTTGTTTACCAAGCGTTTCCATTGCACAAGTGTAGGGGGAGCAGGTTTTTTCCATTGCATATCAATTTTTTTGCATGCATAAAAGAGCAGCCGGCTGACCATCGTGTGTTTAGCAGAGGTCGGGATGACTGTTTCAATGAGTCCCAGGAGGCACACCTCCAATGCCAACGGTACAGTGACTGAGGCCACTTTGTTAATCAGATCTAGCACCGTCCCTTAGTAATGTTGAACTCTGGGGCACCGACAGAAAATATGGGAAAAGTTGCCTGGGTAGGTGCCACATCTCCAACACTCCAGAAAATGCGCAGGGTTCATCTTGTGGAGTCTATGAGGGGTGAAATAGGCCCTATGAACAATTTTAAATTGCACCAACCTGTCTCGAATGGAAACCAGGGAACTAAAGGGAAAGTCCCAGACATCATCCCAGTCATCATTATCCAAAGTGGGAATGTCGTCCTGCCAGCTAGTCCAGAGTTTGTCAAGGGGCAGGAGAGACACAAAGACCAAATACGAATCTAAATGTGGGTTTTTCATCACAGCTAAATCTGAGTGTTCTCTCCAACTCCGACTGGGCCACTATGCAGGAGGAATGCGGGAAAGGCATGGGACAGTTGGTGATATCTAAAGAGGTAGTGGTTAGGCAGGTTATAAAGGGAGGTGAGATGGGATAAGGAAAGTAGGGAGTTTTGCAACACTATGTGGGATATGAGCTTGATACCATGTTTTGTCCATGCGTAAGGGTACAAAATTTTGTAAGTGTGCGGCAAGTTAAGGTTCAGCCAAATTGGGGCATTTGGGGAAATCTTAGACTTTTTACATCCTTCAATGGCCAGGCCCGCTTACCATGCCATGGACAGAGGCTAATTTAGAATAAATCATAAAGTCTGAGCCACATAATCGGCTCATACACCCACTAAATTTAACATAGCACCCAGTCATTTGGGAGCAGGGCGCTACATACTCCTCCTGATCCAAAAAGACACTGTGCTCAGTGTCTGGGAGAGAGAAAAAACAACAACTCCTCAAGCCTGAGGATTTGGTACTTGAACCAAAAAAACTTGGATGGGGAGGGGAAGAAAAGGAAGAAAGGAAAAAAGATATGACATTTACATTGACTTTTCAATAAAATAACAGCAATATGTACATTACCACCCTTCACTAGCTGTCTAACCCACCCCATTCTCCGGTGGTCTTGACAGAAGATCTGGTTACCTGAAGGAGACGAAAATACATGACACACAACCAATCCTGGCAACATTAATACTTCAATGGAAGTAAAGCTTCACCTCCGAGGAGGTGGAACTTTCCTTCTTTTAATCCTAAATATATGGCTAAAATTCAAAAGAGTCTCTCACTAGCCTTCTGACCTCTGCCATCTAGTGTCAGAAACAGCGCACAACAAGATCTTAAAGAACAAGGGCCCAGCAGATGACATCTTGATCCCAACGTCCTCAGCAACCCTATTTTCGCTATCTAATTTCCCCATTGTCCATTTAGTTCAATAAGAGAGAGGGAGGAGAGGAAAAACAAAACAATCTCCTCTCACATGAGTCCTTTCCCCTCAAGTGCCACCTACAGGCAGCAGTGGGAAAATGCCATCAGGCACAGCCACTGCCAACACAGAGGCTAATTTTGAATAAATCATACAGTCTGAGCCACATTATCGGTTCAGAGCGCCACCAAATTTAACAAAGAGCCCAGTCATTTGGGAGCATGGCGCTACATGTACATTGAATTCTGACAGTGATATACTTTTTGTCAATGTACAGTCCTCATTTTCTGTATAGAGGTAGGATTTTGTTTCTGTTCAAATACAGCAGTACATATGGAAATTGTTTTAGTTTGTGCAAAAAACATGTTGTGTTATATTACAAAATCCGAAAATGAGACAGATATCAAGATTTATAAACAGAAAAGACATGCCCCTTACTGTGAAGAATTTACAGAATCAGAGATATTTATTTTGAGAAAAAGAAGTTGTCATTCATTCATATTAAAATAAAACAAAATTATAAGGTCCTATATTAATGAAAATTGCCCAACAGTGGCACTAACTTTACAGCACAGGGGTGCACCTACCACTGAAACCACTAAGCTAAGAATATCTTCTGGGGGGCGTGGCTTGGACATGCAGCGGTAGAGACGTGTTTGTCTGAGGCTCCGGCGCTGACACCGCTATTATCAGGTTTTTGTTCCTGCCTTCTTAGACTTTCACCCCTGTAACTATGCGGAGGAAGACGGGCAAGTCGCTCCCTAAGTCCGGCACCCCGTCGGGATCCATCCGTAAGTTTCTCGCGGTGGAACCGGGGGAACTAGGGGACTCAGACGGCCTAGGCCGTTCTCCACGTGGCATGGGATCGGGGACAGGCTCCGCCTCCCGTCAAAAGCCGGAACATAGGCTCCATTCCCCTGCTTCTTCTGCTTGCTCGGACGCAGAGGGAAGTGTGTCCCGTCACTCTGAGGCTACCACGCGGAGTGAGGGGCTTCTCACGAAATCGGAGTTAACCTCCATGTTCCGGAGCTTGGAAAAGACCATCAAAAAAGAAATATCGGGTGTCCGGGCGGATTTGTCACAGGTGCTGCAAAGAGTAGAGGAATCAGAGGAATTCGCCTGGACCGCCACGCGACCGCCATCAGACACCTTCAGGCCCCTACCAAGTCCTTTACTTTTGCCCACAGAATGGCCCTCTACAAGTTCTAGGACCAAGAGAACAGAAACAGGAGGAATAATGTCCGTATTAGGGGCTTGCCTGAGGCGACCGGTAACAATGACCTCCTCCCGTCTGTTCGTGGCATTTTTAACGGCTTGCTGGGCTTGGCGGCTGATCATCCACTTAAGATTGATAGGGTGCACAGGGCTCTGCGTCCCCGCATTCTCTCCTCCGACACACCGAGGGATGTCATCTGTCGGTTACACTATTACGAGCAGAAGGAACAGATAAGGCCAGAGAAGTAGCATCCCTCGATTTTGATGGCGCCCCGGTGGCGCTCTACCCGGACCTCGCTAAGGAGACCCTGGATCGCCGCAGGGCGCTGAAACCTCTGATGGAGAAGCTAAGAGCCGCGTCTATCAACTATCGCTGGGGCTTCCCGTCGGCTCTCATAGCGAACCGGGATGGTAAGACTGCCGTCCTCCGCTTCCCTGAGGACCTGGAGAACTTTTGCCTTGATCTTAATATCTCGCCCCCAGAACTCCCGGGATGGCAGGACCCCATCCCTGAGCTGCCCGTGGCTGCAGATTCCCAATGGCAGAAGGTTGATCGCAGACGCCGCTCCAACAACGTGGCTGCTTCAACGCCGGCTGTTTGATCCCTATGCAGTGTGCCTTGGCTCCCCGTACACTAGGGGACTTCCCCCCAGTCAGCTAAGTTCTCCTTAATTTTTGTTGTTTTTTTTTTGTTGTTTATTCTTCACCTCCTTTTTCTTTTGGAGCCTGGATGTGACCTCCCTCATCTCACGTGGCTGAGCCTGGAACTCCTGGACTCGCCACCCCGTTTTCGGGGAGGCCTGTTTACTGTTTTAAACCCCGTAATTTTGTTCTGGGGTTGGACTTATGTTTGTATTCGTTTGCTGCAGGGTGTTTTTCTTTTTTATTATTTCTTATTTTTCATTTTTTATGATTAGGTGTCGGCGCCGGGACGCCTTGGCAGCGATCACACGTTAGGTGTCGGTTGCTAAATGCCGGCGTCACCATGCTCCCCTTTTTTGGGGCCTTGTGCTCTCTTGCACTCAGGGGTGGCTGCCCTGCATGGGGTGGGCCGCACCTGGGGGTCGGAGTGCACGCATGCCCCTCGGATGCACCGCAGTGTACTGCGTGCATATGACCGCTCCCTCCAAGGGGGCTTGTTGCTGTGTATTACTACTAATGTTGAAGTTTTTTCTTTCTCCTTTTTGTTTCCTCTCTCTTTTTCTCCTCCAGTCCTTTTCCTCCCTACCCCCCTTGCCTCTCTCTCCCGCCTCAGGTCTGCTACGCTAGGGTTTGATATCGTGAGCTCCTCCTGCCGACCCCAATGGCCATGCTGAATTTAACCTCTCTCAATGTCAGAGGCTTGCACGCACCAGGTAAGAGACACAACTTATTTTGTGAGCTGGGCCACCTGCGGAGTGATATTGCTTGTTTGCAGGAGACCCATCTCACACACGGTAAGGCTCTTCTCTCCCCAATACCCCGTTTGGTACTACAGCCTATCTGATGTCCCTAAGGCGAAAGGCGTGGCCATTGGGTTCCGTTGAGGTACCGCATTTGCGTTGGAATCTATGCTTTGTGATGACTTGGGTCGCTTCCTATTCCTTAGAGGTAGCCTGGGTGGTATGCCATGCACTATTGCAACTTTATATGCCCCTAATCGTGCTCAAATCTCCTTTATTTCATCCGGCCTTACAAAATTACGGGAATTTGCCCACGGGTGCATCCTCCTTGCGGGCGATTTTAATGTCCCCCTGGAACCGCCCCTAGATACGTCCCTGGGTCGATCCTGCTTCTCGCAGAGATGTTTGTCATACTTACGCAAGCGTCTGCATGAGACGCAAATGGTAGATGTTTGGCGGGTCATGCATCCCCGAGTAATAGACTATACTCATTTTTCCCATCTGCATTCTTCCTACTCTAGAATTGACTATTTTTTAATTGATCACCATCACCTTTCCCTCCCTGTAACTTCGAACATCGGCACCTCCACCATCTCAGATCACGCCCCTGTTTTGCTTCAATTGACAATCCCCTCCTTACCCCGTAGACCTACTAATTGGAAACTTAATGACCAGTTACTCTCTGAGGAAGTTGAAAGGACATTGCTTACGGATGACCTTAAAGGTTTTTTCGCTGACAATGTACACCCGGATATTTCTCTGGGTACTTTGTGGGAAGCCCACAAGGCTTTCATGCGGGAAAAACTAATAGAATTAGGATCTAGGAAAAAAAAGGAACGCACCCAGTTGCAGGCTGCTCTATTACACGAGGTTGAGGCTCTGGAACGCCAACATAAGGCTACTTTGCTGCACTAGGTTATGCGGGTTCTGACCCAGAAGAGGGAGGAGCTGAGAGCTCTCTTTCACTTGGAGCAGAAACAGCGATTCCGTCTAATAGCCCAACACATGTATGAATGGGGCAATAGGCCCGGCCGCCTTTTAGCCCGCTCTTTACAACAAAAGAAATCTGCGGCCTTCGTAGCTAAGATAAAAACGTCATCGGGTTCTCTGGTACACGAGACTCCTGCTATCACCAAGGAGTTCTGTGCATTTTATCAGAAGCTCTATCACGTCCACAACGCGGATGAGGGGAGCGCAGTTAGGCTCCAACGCATACGAGACTACTTGTCACAGGCACGTCTTCCCCAACTTCCTGCAGAGGTACTATCCACTTTAGACGGAGAGTTCACTCCCTCAGAGCTGCGGATTGCTCTGAAAACAATGGCCACAGGTAAGGCTCCTGGCCCTGATGGTTACACGTTGGCTTATTATAAGGCTTTTGCGGATCTTTTGATCCCACGCCTGACTAGCTATGCAAACGCGGTCTCTGGGGACTGCCCTCTCCGCTCTGAAACTCTCCATGCGCATATCACTGTCATCCCCAAGCCTGATAGACCCCTGTAATTGTAGTAGCTACCGCCCCATATCCCTCCTGAACTTCGATGCAAATTATATGCTAAAATGATTGCAAATAGGCTCCTCGCCCTTCTCCCGAAATGGATCTCTAGAGACCAAACAGTCTTTATCCCTGGAAGGGAGGCACGGGATAACTCCCTTCGCACCCTTCTCCTAATGTCTCACGTCCGACGGTTTTCCCAGCCCACCCTTCTCTTGTCCACAGACGTGGAGAAAGCGTTTGATAGGGTGGACTGGGAGTACCTGATGGCAACACTCTCCCACTTTGGTATTGGCCCCACTCTTCTCTCCCGAATCTCGGCCCTGTATGCCTTATCTACCGCCCAAATCCGTATAAATGGAACGCTCAGCGACTCCTTCACGCTTCATAATGGTACTCGCCAGGGTTGCCCTCTCTCCCCTATTTTATTTGCCCTGTCCCTCGAACCCTTTCTCTCTACGATTAGACATGATTCTAACATTAGGGGTATTAGGATTGGAGACTCCGAACATAAGTATGCCGCTTATGCGGATGACATTTTATTTTATATACAACTACCGACTACTACCCTCCCTAATTTGATGTCTGCTTTCTCTACCTTTGGCGCCATTTCCAATTTTAAAATCAATATGACGAAATCTGAGATTCTGAATCTCACTGTCCCCCCCCGAGATGCGTCCCACCTCAGAACGTCTTTCCCTTTCACTTGGCAATCGAGAGCCCTTAAATACTTAGGAATATTCCTCACCCCTAATTCTTCTTCCTTATTTTGCGCTAATTATATACCCCTTCTTAATGCAATACGGTCAGACCTCCAGAAATGGTCCAATCTTGCACATTCTTGGTTAGGCAAAATCAATGTTGTTAAAAATGAACATACTCCCCAGGCTACTGTTTCTATACCAAATGATCCCATTTGGGATATCAGTAGTTTTTTTTACCTTGCTTAGAACTCTTCTTTGTAAATATGTATGGAATAGGAGGCGAACCAGGTTAGCTAGATCTATTATGATGAGATCTAAAAAGAATGGAGGTCTCGCCCTGCCAGATGTCAAAACTTATTTTGTAGCGGTTGTCTTAAATAGGATTTCGGACTGGAAGTTTCATAAAGATGACAAATTGTGGGTGTCTCTGGAAATGAATCTATGTGCCACTGACCCCTTCATCCAACTGTGGATACCAAGTAAATATCAGTCTCTCAGGATTCCCACAGATCCGATCACCCGCTCTACTTTTATGGTCTGGGACTCATTATGCAGATCCCACAAGTGGATGCCAAACTCACCTTTGATGCCCTTAACTGGTCACAATTACATCCCACCTGGGAATATGTCATCTTCCAAGCACACAGGGCCTCTGGGGTCAGCAACCCATTTGCATCAGGTCATTGCTCCCACGGATATTGTCCCTTTCTCCACCCTCACGGGTTCCCCCACTGGTTCACCTCTATGTCTTTGGAAATTTCACCAGCTTGCAGCTTTCGTTGGGTCTCTTCCTAAGCCATTACGCACCATCTCTGAACTGACTCCCATTGAATCTGCCTTTGTGGATGATAAGCCAGTGGAGAGGCCTCTGTCGTTTTTTTATAGAGCTTTACAATCCCTCACGTTGCAAGGACACCCTGTGTTTATCCGCAATTGGGAGGCGGACTTCCACAAAGACTTCTCTGAGGCTCAAAAACACACTATACTATATCTGGCCCATGCTACCTCAGTGTCTTCTAAGATTGCGGAAATCAACTATAAATTGCTTGTTAGGTGGCACCTCACCCCTGAGGTGCTCAATAGAATATTTCCCCAGACCTCCGCTCTATGCTGGCGGGGTTGTGGCGAACGTGCATGACATGCACATATTTGGTGGTATTGCCCGCTCATTCGCCCATTTTGGCATTCAGTTCTGTATTGGATGAAAGAGATTCAGGGCTTCGGGATCCTCGGAGATCCATGGGTCGTGTTACTCCACTGCACGGACAGACCAGTCGGATCATATAGGAAATCCCTGACCCCCCATCTGCTGAATGCAGCTAAGTCCCTCATCCCCAGGTTCTGGAAACAAACCAACATACCATCTCTTCGCCAGTGGTTGGTGGAAGTAGACCATATCTATTATATGGAAGATCTTACACAATCCCTTAAAACCTCTCCTGATACAACGAATAAAATATGGTCCGACTGGTTTGCCTTCAAGTATACCTCTGCATATGCGGACATTATGTCACTAAGTAGATAAGTAAATGGTTAACACACTTGAAACTACATGAGTATCTTGTATCAGTTGGATAAGCTGGATGACACCTTGACCTGAGGCGGAAACCCCTCCCCTCCCCTATCGCTACTCCCCTTTCTTTTTTTTGCTTTTCTCTCTACCTTTTTTCTTTCTCTTCTCTTACTATGGGTTTCTCTAATTACTTGTCTTTCACTGTGGAAGACGGTCCTAGCAATGGTCTTTTCCTGACGCATTCATGGCAGCACACACTGGGTTGTGACTCCGCCCCCACAACCTGACTGGATTGGTTAGCTATAAATTTGATTGGGAGACACCCGGCATCATTCTTTTTTTTATCCTCACCTGAACAGGACACGGACGTACAGCTTGCCTCCTACCGCTATCGCCCCAGCAGGTTCAGCCTCTCCTGTTTGGAAGTCCCCCCTGTACAGTCTCTAATAGAGCTTTATAGGGGGAGCCCCGCTCTGGTGGTCTCGTTGGTTAAATCCCGGCAATACCTGGCTTTTCACAAGCTCTAAATGAGCTTATATTTGGCAGTGGCTCCCTTTATCTTTCATGGCAGCATATCTCCCTTGCCATGCCTTACTAACACAGTGTGCTGTCTGTTACACTCCAACACCTTTAAGTATTTCTTTTATTGTCATACCTTTTTTTGGTCTGCAGGCTTGCTGGGCTTTGTTGTCCCACGTCTCCCTGATCCGCCGCGCCCCCCCGGCCGCTCTGCGCATGCGCGCAGCTGAGCTATGATGTCGGCAGTCTCCCCTGCCCTCATCCAAGATGGCGTTGGGCCGCGCTACTGCGCATGCGCGATTACGTCATCAGCGCCGCGACGGCGGCGCCAGATTTAAATAGGAATCCTTTCCTTTCCTTTTCAAGGCTGCTGCTTTGCCCCAATTCCTCCAGGAATTTTCGCCCCAGGTAACTCTGTTCCTTCTCCCTTCTAGGAACAGCTATTCCTCACCTTGTTTAACTTTTTTTCTCTCTCTCTCCCTTTTGCCTCCTCCAGCTGCTGCTTCCACTGCTGTCTCTGTGCATTTTCATGGAGTCCACTGCCCTAGCAGACCACTGCCAACAAACTAGGTATGGAGGCCGTCATAGGGGTAAGTAGTGAAGAAGACAAAAGAGAGCCGGCCACTAAGCACTGCTTTTTTTTGCAGTCCCACCAGGCCCAGAGATGCAAGCCCACGGCGCAGGGAGAGATCCAGGCATACATCAAGCAGGAGATCCCGCAGAAGCCGATCAAGATCTTCCTCCCGCTACCATCGGTCTAGGCATAGCCGATCACGCCGCAGCCGATCCCGCCACAGCAGGTCTCACCGGAGACGGTCTCCCTCATTGCACCACAGACGCCACCATACCCGTCCTGCGGCTAATGCCTGCTGGGTGTGCGGTGCTATTGCATTGCCAGGGAAATTAGCCTGTCGCACCTGTCTTAAAGAGGCAGTCGGAGAGACAGAGGCGGACGCCAGGATAGCTACAGACCTTGCTCGAGAGCCGGTACAGGAATCCAGCTGGACTATGGCCCCTCTGGCCTGTGACGATCCCGCTCCTGGCACCTCATCCTCTTTCAGCCCTTACGTCCAGCTAGCGGGGACCCTGTCTGACCATTAGGAGCATGAGATGAGATCGGGTTTTGACTTCAGTCTAGTTGAACCCTTTGCACGCTCTGTTAAGGAGACCATAGGCTGGGAGGAACCCGTAGCAGAACCGAAGGTTGGGAAATATTTCCCCGAATTAAGGAAGGCTCCCGAACTGTTTCCTTTCATAGAGGAATTGGAGGATCTCATTAAAGATGAGTGGGAAAGGCCTGATAAACGGCCTGGTCTCTCTAATAAACTCGCTAAGCTATACCTGCTAATGGAGTCTAAAGCTTATTCCCTTATTAACGCTCCTGTTGTTGACTCATCCCTGATGCGGCTCGCCCGGCATGTCACTTTACCAATAGAGGACGCGGTCTCTTTCCGAGATGTTCTCGATCGCAAGATGGACTTGGAGTTGAAGAAAGCTTACTCTTCAGCAGGGGTAGCGTGTAGACCAGCTATTGCCACAGCTGCCGTTGCCAGGGCTATGTCCACATGGGCAGCCAACGGGGAGAAGGCTCTCCTGGAGGGCACTGACCAGGAGGAAGTGATATCCTCTTTACAAGAAATCAGGCTAGCGGGGGACTTTGTGGCAGGAGCCTCAGTAGATGTCATCCGTTCCTCGGCTCGTTCCATGTTGGCTTCGGTAATGGCCCGCAGAGCCCTATGGCTGAAGCCCTGGGTCGCCGACGCGACCTCTAAATCCAACTGGTGTAAAATACCATATGATGGCATAAACCTGTTCGGCGCAAAACTAGATTCGGCAATCTCCAAAGTTACGGGAGGAAAGTCAGGGCTTATCCCCTCTGACAGGAGGCCCAAGCCCCAGAGAGGGCCTACCTTCAGGCGTAACCTGCCCGATAGATACAGAGAAGCCAGAACCTATCGTCCAGGCAGGGAATTCAGAAGAGATGGGAGAACTACTCGGCCCCCCTTTGCTAGGGCTCAGAAGACCAAGGCCATGCCCACAGGGGACCAGCAAAAGTCCTTTTGAAGGCTTGCCTGCCCACCCAGCTCAGGTGGGCGCCAGGCTCAGGAATTTTGCGCAAGTTTGGTCAGAGCACATAGAAGACCCATGGGCCCTTTCCACGATCAAACTAGGCCTCAGGTGGAACTTCATGGGGGCATTCCCTCACAGGGTCTTCCAACCCACCAAAATTCCCTCTTCCCTAGACAAGAGGAAGCTTCTCATTCAATACGTCTCAGATCTAATCCGGAAGGACACAATCGTGGAAGTTCCTTCTCACCAAAGGGGCAGGGTTTTTTATTCCCCCCTATTTTTGGTGCGAAAGAAGTCAGGGGATCTTCGCCCCGTATTGGACCTCAAACGCCTCAACAAGAGAATCCAGATAGAGGCTTTCAAGATGGAGAGTCTCCAGTCTATCCTTCTAGCAGTAAACCTAGGAGACTGGATGCTGTCTATCGACCTGTCAGACGCTTACCTTCACGTGCCAATTCACCCCGCCTTTTAGAAATACCTTTGCTTTTCCATCAGCCAACACCACTTCCAGTTCAGATGCCTACCCTTCGGCATCTCTTCAGCACCCAGGACGTTCACAAAAGTCCTCCTCCCGCTCATAGCACTCCTCAGAAAGAAGGGCCTGCAGGTTTATCATTATTTGGACGACATACTGCTCTTGGCGGCAAATCGGGAAACTCTCCTCCTCCAGCTGGAGATCCTAATCTCGACCCTTCAAAACTTCGGGTGGTTAATCAATTGGCAGAAGAGCAGCCTCCAACCTTCACAAGTGATGACATTCCTCGGAGCAGAGTTGGACACGAAGCAGAACAGGGTGCAGCTGCCCCTAGAAAAGGTGCAACCCCTAGCGCAGAAGGTACGAAATCTACTATCCTCCAGATCCAAGTCAGCCAGAACCTGCCTCAGCATGCTGGGCTCTATGTCTTCAACTATACCTATGATCCAGTGGTCCCAGTGGCAAATGAGATCCTTACAAAACACCTTTCTCAGACAATGGGACGGAGCCTCAATGCACCAACCCATCAATATCCCCAGCCAGGTGCATTTCGATCTTCTCTGGTGGATTCAGCCCCCCAATCTCAGGGGATTCAGACCTATAGCTCCTCCGAGTCCGGAGGTCGTGACATCAGATGCCAGCGAGAAGGGCTGGGGGGCTCACTACCAGGATCAGACAGCCCAGGGACAGTGGCACTTTTCCGCTCGGGGAGTAGTCTCAAACATTCTGGAGCTTCGAGCGGCGTTCCAGGCCCTCTTAGCGTTCACGCCTCTGCTGCGAGGGAGGTCCGTCCTAATCCGGATGGACAACAAGGTGGCAGTGACCTATTTCCAGAGGCAAGGCGGTACTCGAAGCCGCACACTGTTGGAGGAGGTTCTCCCCATAATGAAATGGGCCCAAGCACATCTGTCGGATCTGCGAGCAGTTTACGTCCCAGCGGCTCAGAACACGCTGGCCGACTTCCTGAGTAGGGAACATCGGTCGAACAACGAGTGGTCCCTGAACCTCCGGGAGTTCTCTATTCTGACGGAAGCCTGGGGGATCCCGGAGATCGACCTGGCAGCAACACCAGCCAATACCAAGTGCTCAAGATTCCTGTCCAGAGTGCCCTTTCCGACAGCGGAAGGGACAGGTTGCCTTCTCCACCCATGGGACTTCAACCTGGGGTACATCTTTCCCCCGACTCCCCTGATAGCGAGATTTCTATTTCTAGATCATCAGCCACAGTAATTGCGGTAATACCATTCTGGCCAAGGAGGCCGTGGTTCACAACTCTCCTACAACTCAATACCCGACCTCCGATCCACCTACCAGCATCACCAGACCTCTTACACCAAGGTCAGTTCCTCCATCCAGCCCCCGACAGGCTCCACTTGACAGCCTGGAGGTTGAGAGGGCTAGATTAAGGGAACAGGGATGTTCCCAGGCAGTTATAGCAACTTTGATGCAGGCCAGGAAGGTCTCTACAAACTCTGTTTACACCAGAATTTGGGAAAGGTTCGCCCACTTGGTACAACTTAAAGGTTGGAATCATATCTCGCCAGATCCTTACCAGGTCCTAGAGTTCCTACAAACGGGAGTTGACAAGGACCTAAGCACCTTCTAGCACCCTGAAGGTACAGATCTCCGCTCTGTCGGCAAAAACTGGCACTAGATGGGCCCTGCACCCTTTAATTATCCAGTTCATGCAGGCCTGTGTAAAGATCAGGCCCCCAAGAAGACCATCCTTTCTGGCCTGGGACCTTTCACTGGTTCTTGAAGCATTATCCAATCCACCTTTCTTCCCACTCAGCACTATCTCCTTATGGGATCTGACCCTAAAACTGTCCTTCCTCATTGCTATAGCTTCAGCTAGGAGAGTATCGGAGCTACAAGCTCTCATGTCCAAAGAACCATATTTAGTCTTTCTGCCAGACAGGGTGGTGTTGAGGCCTTCTGATCGTTTCCTCACCAAAGTTACCTCGGCCTTCCACTACAGTCAGGACATCATCTTGCCATGCCTTACTAACGAAGCTGGTGAGCCTAATGCCTTGGACATCAAGTCTACAATCTCCAGCTACCTGTCGGCTACCGTCCACCTTCGGTCAACGGACGCCCTCCTGATTATACCTCATGGAGCCAGGCGAGGCCAGGCAGCCCCCTTCCCGGCCCATCGCCTCTTGGCTAGTCAAGGCTATAGGAAAGGCATACTCTACTCAACAGCGGAAGGTTCCGGAAGGCATTAAAGCGCATTCAACCAGGGCAGTGGCAACCTCTTGGGCAGCATATTGCGGGGTCTCGTCAGAAACCATCTGCAGGGCAGCAACCTGGTCCTCCAGGCATACCTTAATCTCCCACTACAGAGTGGACTCAGCTCTTTTGGCTACAGCGGAATTTGGCAGATCTATCTTCAGGGCCAATTCTTCTGCTCTCTAAGAAATAAATACTTTGCATTGAACCCTCCCAACTGGCGAGTTATTTCCTAGTGTGTGCTGCCATGAATGCGTCAGGAAAATGGAAAATTGTATACTTACCTTTCCGTAATTTTCCTTTCCTGACGCATCTTCATGGCAGCACACAACTGTCCGCCCTGTTTTTCAATGATGATATATACGGAGAATGATGCCGGGTGTCTCCCAATCAAATTTATAGCTAACCAATCCTGTCAGGTTGTGGGGGCGGAGTCACAACCCAGTGTGTGCTGCCATGAATGCGTCAGGAAAGGAAAATTACGGAAAGGTGAGTATACAATTTTCCATTTTTTTTTTTCTTGTTTCTCTCCAGTCGACTCTTAAGGTGATACTGTTTATGCCTTTAAAATGCTGTTTGGGCCTTTACCTGTTGGTATACATCAGATGTGATGCTGCTTACCTCTGTTGTTTGCCGCCTGTGCGTCTGCGTATGCTTTTTGGACGTTATTGTCATTGTGTATTACTGCATAATTTGTCGCCCTATTGTCTTGAATGCCCATGACTGTCTTTGTACTCTCTTCTCTTCATGTTATTTCTTAATAAAAACTTATTGAACAAAAAAAGAATATCTTCTTTATTAATTCAAATTTTAAAAGGTATTCCAAAATAGTATTGTATATATTATTTTTCCTTTTCTGTAAATGGCAAATTTGAGTGACAGACAGAATATGAGAGACAGAATACGCCTGAGGAATATGTAAACAATTATATTCACCATATACTGTAGCTCATATAATTGGTTTATGTACAGTATATTCACATCTATGGAAATAATTTAAGAAAACTGCGCTAAAAAATGCTAAAGAGAAAAAAACAACTATAAAACTGAGTTGCAGTTTGTTCAGTTGCGAGCTGTGATTAACATATAAACAATTGGTACAGAAAAAACATAAAGATAAAAATAAATCGCGCTACCCCCTAACCATGTGATGTAAATGTTAATTAAAGGAATTCAATCGTCAAAATTATAAATGCCAAGACAGACTAGTAATAAACTAATATGTGACTGATGGCATATAGTAATATTAAAAAACTGTCCAATGTTATAAAAGCATCAGTTGCCATGTTTGCAAGCAGTCTCGTGTCAGTTAATAAAATGTAAACTTAATTATAATGGTGACCAATAAATAAATGAGAAATAAAAAAAAAATAGAAACTAAAAATTATAGTCCATAGGTGCTTGAATAGTTAAACGATAAATGCTGAACACCAGTGCTCTGTGCAGAAATCCAAAGGCTGATAAATTAATGTGTCCAAAAACTTGATGAATCCTCCACCAATCAGTAGAAATTGCTCCTTACCAACTTTCCATGATCCCTTATGACAGGGGATCACTGAAAGCATGTAATCAAAGTTCTCATTCCAACCATGCAGCTCAGACAAATCCAATCTTTAAGCAATGAATCTCATCCAGTAATGGTCATAGGTCATCAGCATATGCACCCGACATGCAACAGATAATGATAGTTCCACATAGCGCATTAAACGTATAAAAATATTTATAAAAAAAAGTTGATGTTGCACTTACAATGTTGCAGAAAGAAATAGGCCTTAAATCTGGTGTGCCGGCCGTTACATAAAATCCAGACACCCGTCCTACTGGGGAATCGTATGGAGCTTGTACGATCAGCTGTTAATATTTTCTCTTCTCTCTCCCTTAACTTCATTCATGTTTTTTCTTTTCTTTCTTTTAGCTTTTATATTGACTTTTTATGAATGCTTTGATAAAGGCTACAGGGCCACCTCTAGCCTAAACATTTTTATATTATAAATGTTTTGTCCTTCAAGAACAATATACACATAGTAGTTCTTCATTACCACAAGTGCAAGCATCTTTTTTTACAATACCTATAGTGAATGGATAGCCTCAACCACTGCATCTGTGCCTTCTGTACATCTTCATCCTATCCCTCTGGGCGGAGTAGGTTGTGGATTGCCACTCTAATATTGCTTAGTAGTGATGAGCGGAATACGCCATATTCGATTTCGCGATTTCGCGAATATTTCGAAGAATATTCGCGAATATTCGTTAATATCGAATATTCGTGATATTTAAAAAAATTAATAAAATTGCGAATTTTCGCCAATGCGAATTTTCGCCAATGCGAATTTTCGCTAATACGAAATTTCGCGATTTTTTTTTCTTATAAAATATCACGAATATTCGATATTTACGAATATTCGGTATATTTTATAAAAAAAAAAAAATCGAAATTTCGCATATGCGAAAGCGAAAATGATTGCGAAATTTCGCTATTTTTTTTTTGGATAAAATATCACGAATATTCGATATTTACGAATATTCGCTATATTTAAAAAAAAAAATTTGCAAAATTTCGCTATTGCGAAATTTCGCTATTGCGAAATTCGCGAATGCGAAATTGATTGCGAATTTTTTGCGAAATTTGAAAAATATGAATATTCGAAATAGCGAATATTCGCCGCGATATTCGAGATATTCGCGAATACTCGAATATGCAATATTTGTAGCGAATATTCGCAATGCGAATATTCGTGAGCAACACTATTGCTTAGTAGTGGTGTGAGCAGAATAGAATGCCTTTGTCACTTCTCACTGTAACACCATTGTTTGATATTAATTTGTACAACTTAGTACTTGGTGTTTGTCTAAACATTTTTTCAATAAAAATTATTGGAAAGAAACAAAGACAGAAGTAATGGCAACATATTGACATCAAAATCTATATATAGAGGCATTCTGCTTATTATTACTTAAAGAATGGCTCCTGATGAATCCCCTAAACTATTACATGTTACCCTTTTCTTTAAAGCGGAGCTCCACCCAGGAAAACAACATTTTACAATGTTGTTTAAAAAAATATAAAAATAAAAACCTGAAAAAAAAAAAAATATATTCACCCGAAATACCTGTTGCTATGCGGAAGTCCGTAATCTGCCTCACCTGCACCGCGGTCCGATTTCTTCTTCTCCTTCTCCTTGTGAATGGGGCGCGCTGCTTTCTGGGAACTGTGTGTGTTCTCAGAGAGCAGCGCGCCCATTCACAAGCCAGCGTGAGACTCACGCAGGCGCATTAGGAAATGGGCAGTGAAGCTGTACGGCTTCACTGCCTGTTTCCCATAGTCTGGATGGCGGCACGGGACCCGGAGCGATCGTGGGACCGGCATCGGGGGGCCCATCAGCGCGGGCAAGTAGGACAAGGTAAGTGTCCTTATTTAAAGTCAGCAGCTACACTGTTAGTAGCTGCTGACTTTAAGTCCTCCTCCGCTCTAGGGATAAGGTTCAGATTTGCCACTACTGTGGGTTTGTTTTTGGTGCAAAATTTGTGGTCCTGGAAAATGTATGTCTGCTGTACTGTGGTAAGCAAGCAATACTTTTCTATCTCAGCTAAAATTCTTTATCCTCCACCCAAAAAAATCAGCACTAATACGCATGCTTATTCCTCAAAGCACAGATTCCATCTGGCAATATTCTCCACAATCAAAATGCACCCCCCAAGCACAAATCTCCATTCTAACTACCCCCCCCTTCCAGCACAAATCTTTGCCACCCCAATAGTCCCTCCCAGCACAGAGCTTTGTCCACCACCCAGATCCTCCTCCCAGCACAAATCTCCCCCCAACCCCTCCTTCCAGCACAAATCCTCTCATCCAATTACCTCTTCCAGCAAAAATGCTCCTCCATCCCAATTAGGCCCTTATTTGGGCCTTCATTGTAATTTCTTGGCAAGCCCTTTGCAATAATATGTAGTGATTGTTGTTGTATTATGCTCTTGGGTTACACAGGGAATTTGGCTGTGCCTGGGCAATATGTTTTTGCCACTAGTCCTGTTAACAGAACTATGATGGAGTCTGTTGTTCCTTATTTATTACTATGTTTTCTATATGCATATAAATAAACTAATAAAATAATCCTGCTCTTAGAACAATTCCTCCCCACAAAATCTCCCTTCCAGCACAAATCCCCCACTCAGCACAAATCCTCTTCCCCTCAAATCCCCTTTCCCAGCACAAATCCCCTCCTAGCACAAATCTCCTCTTCAGAAAAAAAGAATTTCAAGACAAAATCCTCTCCTCTTCAAATCTCTCCTCAGAACCCAAAAACCTCACTCTTTAACCTCCCTGGCGGTCTTCCCGTGTGTGGCACGGGGTGAGATTTTAAAGCTACGATCGGTAACCCCGTGCCACACACGGACTTGCCTCGCTGGATGCAGAAAAAAGTTTACTTACCTTTTCTCTGCGATCCAGCGATGAATCCCCGCAGTACACGGCGGGCGGATGTCCGCCTGATGCTGTGTGTTCCGCCGATTCCCTTCCCTGCGAGCGTCGCGACGTAGGGGGGGGAACGGCGCCAAATTTAAAAAAGTAAACAAACACTATACATACAGTACACTGTAATCTTATAGATTACAGTACTGTATGTAAAAAATACACACCCCCCATGTCCCTAGTGGTCTGCCCAGTGCCCTGCATGTTCTTTTATATAATAAAAACTGTTCTTTCTCCCTGCAAACTGTAGATTGCCCATAGCAACCAAAAGTGTCCCTTTATGGCAAAAATTGTTTTAGAGCAGCTAAAAAACAGCGATAATAAATCAGAATCACTTGCAGAATTTAGCGATAGCGATTTGTGGGGAAATTTGTCATAAAAAAAAAAAATAATGACAGCAAAAATTCTGCAACTGAGCAAATTTCAGTGATTTTGATTTGATTACATTATTGAATAATTTTTACTATAATTATATTATTATTTGTTATAATTTTTTATAATTATTTATTATATTATAATTTTTAATAAGAAAAAAAAAATCATACCCAGGGTGCCTATTAGACTCTTGTTTGGATAGATTTCAGTGAGTTATTCCTAAGAATTACAAGCCTACAGTATAAAACGCCAAATTCCCTTGCAAATAATGGTACCGCTTTTAGCACCTAAAATCTTAAAGAATCATACCGCCAGGGAGGTTAAAATTCCTTCTCCCAGCACAACACAAATCCCCCTCCCACCATCACCACTACCAAATCCTACCACCTCACCCAAATCCCCCCTTCCTACCTAATCATCTACCCCCAAGATCCCCTCTTCCAGCACAAATCCCCCAAAACCTTCCTCCCAGCACAAATCAACCGTAAAAATAGCAAAATGTACTAACAGGATCCCACACACACACACACACACGTTCACCTTAGCTATAAATATAATAGTATTTCATTAAATCAGAATACATAAAACACAAAAAAAGTGTTATTAAAGTTCTGTTACTAGTGTGGGACTGGATCTGAAAATACGCAATCTCATATCATCCATCTCACATTGGCCCCCTTACTCTGGTCTTGGGCAACCCAGATTTCCCTCTGGGGTGCCACATTAAGAACATTCTGGATTGGTCAGTGTCAAACCCCTTATCGATCAAACTGGCGATAGGTTCTACCCGACTCATGCTGGGACTCGTTTCTGCAGAGATTTCTCGACAAAGTCACTAGCTTTAATATTTTCAATTAAAACACTTCTAATCTAAGCTCTACACTCTGGGGATACTTAATAGAGATCTAAGGCCCTTTGAGGCCATGTGTATGCATGAACCAGATTGCCCTCCCATAGTATCCAAGTTGTATAAAGTCCTGTTTTCTCAAGAATTTCTAAAATTTCCCTTTTATACATGAGAGACTGGGAGACATAATTGGAATACCCCCTCTCAGAAGAGGACTGGGACAAGTCTTTCCTGTTCACGTTTAAGCTGAGCATTGACAGTCATACCCAGGAAAGGAATTTTAAACTTCTCACTAGATGGTATAGGAGCCCAGCCTTCCTACATAAGATTAGTCCATCAATTATCAATAGTTTCTGGAGGTGTGGAGAATTTAAGGGTATCCTATTACATTTATGGTGGACCTGTTCCCGAATCAGGCCCTCTGGATGACTATTTTTAAGTTGTGTCACCAGATCACTGGGCGAACATGGCTGGGATTCTCATCGGCCTGTTTCCCGATGAGAAAACTGTGTGTGTGTGTATGCGGCTACAAGCTTGCCTGTTCTCCTGTAAGCCCGCACATGTTCAATGAGACTTTGACGCATGTGCGGTAGCTAACAAGGGCAGTGTAGGGTGAAGCAAGACAGCGGCGACGGCATCAAATGTGACGAGCGCATGCTCGTCGTGTCGATGACGTCACCACGTTCTTGCCATTCAAAAGAACGGCGGTTCTTTTGAATGTGCCGTGTGTACACTCGGCTTTGCAAAAAAAAAGCTTACCAGGAATCTTGTCGAGAAAAACAATGTTTTCCCCGCCCCCCCCCCCCGGTTCAGTTCGCAGCAGAACATGCGAACAGGCAAAAAGTTTGTTCGAACATGCGAACACCGTTATATTTCATGGACACGAACATGAAAAATCAAAAGTGATAATTTTAAAGGCTAATATGCACGTTATTGCCATAAAAAGTGTTTGGGGACCTGTGTCCTGTATCAATGCAAAAAAAAGTTTAAAAAAAAAAAGTTTTTTCGGAAGCAGTGATTTTAATAATGCTTAACCACTTAAGGACCGCCTACTGCACATTTACGTCGGCAGAATGGCACGGCTGGGCACATCAACGTATACGTTGATTTTAGTACCCAGCCGTGGGTCGCGGGCGTGTGCCCGCGGGCGCGCGCCCGCAACCCGGTCCGAAGCTCCGGGACCGCGAGATTCGCGGACCCGATCGCCGCTGCAGTGCTTCCCCGTGCTTCTCTGTGGCTGTAGCATCGATCGCGTCATCCCTGTAATAGGGGGACGCGATCGATGACGTCACACCTACAGCCACACCCCCCTACAGTAGTAAACAAAACACATAGGCACACATCCCCTACAGCGCCACCTGTGGTTAACTCCCAAACTGCAACTGTCATTTCCACAGTAAACAATGCAAATTTAAATGCATTTTTTGCTGTGAAAATGACAATTGTCCCAAAAATGTGTCAAAATTGTCTGAAGTGTCCGCCATATTGTCGCAGTCACGAAAAAAATCGCTGATCGCCGCTATTAGTAGTAAAAAAAAAAAAATTTATAAAAATGCAATAAAACTATTCCTTATTTTGTAAACGCTATGAATTTTGCGAAAACCAACCGATAAACACTTATTGCGATTTTTTTTACCAAAAATACGTAGAAGAATACGTATCGGCCTAAACTGAGGAAAAAAAATGTTTTTTTATATATTTTTGGGGGATTTTTATTATAGCAAAAAGTAAAAAATATTGAATTTTTTTTAAAATTGTCGCTCTATTTTTGTTTATAGCGCAAAAAATAAAAACCGCAGAGGTGATCAAATAACACCAAAAGAAAGCTCTATTTGTGGGGAAAAAAGGACGCCAATTTTGTTTGGGAGCCACGTCGCACGACCGCGCAATTGTCAGTTAAAGCGACGCAGTGCCGAATCGCAAAAAGGGGCAAGGTCCTTTACCTGCATTTTGGTCCGGGTCTTAAGTGGTTAAAGTTATACAATAAAAACTAAATATTAATTTAAACATCATATCTTGGGGGTGTCCTTGGTATTTCTGTAAACTGGCACAGTTTTCCCATGTTTAGAACAATACCACAGCAAAATTACATTTCTAAAGAAAAAAAAGTCATTTAAAACCGCTTGCGGCTGTAATGTATTGTCGGGACCTAGCAATATAGATGAAAATCATTGAAAAAACACCCAAATAAAAAAAAAAAGCATGGGGGTTCCCCAGGCCCCCAGTCACTATATACTCTGAACAGCAGTGTATATATATATATATATATATATATATATATATATATATATTGTGACAGGAAGTCAGGTGTGTGTTGTCCCAGATGGAAGTTACTTTCCTGCCTTGTGTAGACAATACACCAATTACTATTGGGCGTCGACTGTAAAAATGGCCAGAGAGGTTTTGGGGGTTAGAAGCCTTCAGCTGTTCAAAATAAAGCAATTAAAGCCCCCTATAAATAAAGCCTAAGTATAACGACTGATTGCTGCATCCTGAGGGGCTTTGTGAGTGAAGGAGCAGACACAAGCACTTCTGAAGAGGTGAGATGCTGATGGATATTTCTGTGTGAGAAATATCAAAGAGACTTTTGTTGTTGTTTTCTGCTGTAGGACCAGCAGTGTCTGCCCAGCAGTAGGCTGTGCCAGACTCAATAGGTAGGTTTCTGTGTTGGGAAGGTAGACCCCCCAAGTGGCAAGGATTTATTTAATGTTTTGTTTTGTTTATGCTGTTTTGATGCTTGCACGTGTATCCCGCAAGATGGAAAAATAAACCATATCATTTGTTTTCAGTCATCCTCAATTGCCTTTTTGTACAGTTCAGCGTGTAGTGAGCCCATAGAGGGGGTCACACACACCCGCTACCGAGTTAATCCCTCACACATGGTGGAGTGCCGCGGGCACTTAAAGTAAACCCAAAATAGAGGAGATGCTGAAACAGCTGATTATAGCAAATGCAGCTCAACAACAGACTCACCGAGAGAGCCTTGCAGCTCAACAACGGGTTCACCAAGAGAGCCTTGCAGCTCAACAACGGGTTCACCAAGAGAGCATGGCAGCTCACCGAGAGAGCCTTGCAGCTAATCAACAGGTTCACCAAGAGAGAATGGCAGGTTGGGAAAGGAAACACCAGCAGCAAATGGAGGCCATCGCGAAACTATTTAAGAGAACAGAGGAAAAGGATAGCAAGCCCTCTCTGATTGAGAATCCAGAGGATCATAATGCTATAGAGGTTACCACGTCTGTTGTTGAGACGGAATCATCACCAGAGGGTAGTACTTCACCAGAGGAACAAGAATTGGAGCCAGAGGAGTGTGCCTTGGCAGAGCCTGAAACTCCCGAAATAAAGGAGCCGCCATTAGTAGTAGAAGAGTCTGTAGAGCCTGTGGAAACCAATGTTGTGAATGGCGTTCCAGAGGTCAAACCAGACGAGATCAAACCAGAAGAGAAAGACCCTCATGTACAAGAAGGTGCTGAGGAGGTCCCGGCTGTCCCCGCAGTAGCAGCTCCTATGAAGCTGAATCAACGGTCTGACAGTTCTGCTAAATACAGTAGAGAACCGTTAGCAAATACTTTGAAGAAATTTGATGATCCAGCTATCCAAAGCTGTTACCTTGGAACTGGAACCCAACAAGTTTAAAGGCAAGATTTTGGATTGCTCCAGATATTTTTGCAAAGCCAAATTGCTGCATTACCATATGAAGTATTTCCCTGGCGTTGACAAGTCAGAGCAGGATCAGAGTCCTGTCACGAGGCATATGCAGACAAGAGGCTCTTTAGCTCACGAAAAGGCCAGCTAAATCAAAGAGAAGACGCACCACAAACAGTTCAAATTCCTACCGACCGTCCCTAAAAGACAAAAGCAAGGAGAACTTAATCCAGAAGTCTCATCGCAAGCCAGACAAGCTGTCTGAAAGTGTTAAAGAAAAAGTAAAGTTCAAAGATTTCTTGAGTCTGAAGTCAAAGAAAAAGAAGAAGAAAAAGAAAGCAAAATCAGAGCTGTCTGGTAGGAAAGAGGACATAAAGGTTTCTAAGGAGCTCTCACCAAAAAAATTACAACCTTCAAAGCTCAACAGTGATTATAAGGCCCTGTGTTCTGGTAAAAGCAGCGATCATGGATGCCGTCCATATACAAGACCAAGTAATGAGGAGACGCTCAGCGATTCTTGCATGGAAAGCTTACTTTGGAGTGATGAGGATTACAACGAAGAGATCGTTGTCATGCATGCTCATGGTTTTCTAAATGTTGGCCGCAACAGGAGCAAGTACATCTCTACCAAGCAAAGACTTATGATGGACAGTATGGATGAGTTGCTAGGACTCTGCTCTGGAAAATTTGTCTGTCAAGATGATGGTCCAAATCAAGAATCTTTTAGTTGTACAAAGGCTCATGCTGAAAATGAGAAAAGTGACCTAATGAATGAAGCAGTTGCTCTCTGTGCCGGTTCTTTCACCAACAGAGAAAATGAAGGAAATGAGGCCGGGTTTGAGGATTTCCATCTTCTACCATGTGATGATTCTGACAGCGAAGAGTTTGCAGAAGTTAAAAGTGGTACAGAAGATGAAGAGGAGGAAGTGAAGGTGGCAGTAAAGAAAGAGCCGATCATGTCACTGCTGGATGTTCTGGAGAAGGATGATGCCCTGCAGGATGAGGCGTCTGCTGTGCTGGCGGGGAGCTATTCCGAAGAGTGCTCCTACCCCCTGGGTTATGTGAAGAGACAAGCGCTGTACGCCTGCAGTACCTGCACCCTGGATAAAGAGGAGCCTAACGGGAATTGTCTGGCCTGTACATACAAGTGTCATGAAGGCCACGACCTGTTTGAGCTATACACCAAGAGGAAATTTTGCTGCGATTGTGGAAATGCCAAATTTAAACAGCGGGAGTGCAAGTTACATCCGGATAAAGAGAAGAAATACCTGGCTAATAATTACAAGGACAATTTCTTTGGCATCTACTGCACATGTAAGAGACCGTACCCCGATCCTGAGGATGAGACCCCAGATGAGATGGTGTGCCAGAGCTGTATGGATCACTGTTCATTTCTTTGGGACTACTCTGCCAAGTTAGGAGTTCCTGGTGTCACCAAGATTACCAAAGCAGAAACGGAACATGAAGATGTTAAAGTTTATGATTGTCCTACGGAAACAGCCAACCCTCAGAATGGACTAACAATAAATAATGAAGAATGTGTGGAAGATAACGACGATGAGGAGGAGGCAATTCTTAGAAAGCTAAATCTGAAGGACTTTATGGAAAATGAAGCTGAACTTTCTGGAAGTGATGTTGAAAGTGAAATCCCTGACCGCTTCAGGACAAATGAAGTGGCTGAAGTGCAGGAAGTAGGGGTTTGCACATCTTCAGTTCTCAGTCAGTTGCTTGATGGAAATACAGCTGAAAAACGTAATTCTGACACTGCACTAAATGATGTAGAAAAAGTGTGTCCAATATCCACTGAGCCTTGTGAATGTAGTAAGGCAGGTGATATTCATGACTTTCCCATAATTGATGATCAGCAGAGCAGGGTCATTGAGGAATCTGAATGGCAAGAAATATGCACCCAGACTGAAGCTATTTTTGCCTCTGTGAATTATTTGCATGTTGAAAAACAGTGTGTTCATTTTTATGTTAATGAAATCGGATTTAAATATAAAGGTAATGTCACATCCTGTGAAAACTAGTCTTTAGAAAGGGTTCTGTCAGAGCAAGTAACGCAGGATAATACTTTGGACTTGACTACCAAGAGTCCTCGGGAAGTAAAATCTATTTTTCAAAGTGTAGAATCTGTAATGGCAGGTGAGCCCTCTGAACGTTGTGAAACCTCCATCACTAAAGTGGTCAGAGAGGCTAAATGTACTAATTTATTGGATGCTTTTTCCAAATGTCTTGAAAGGAATGAAGAATATGAGAATTTGTGTCCAATAGTCGATGGTTTTAAATAAACAAATACTAAAACATTTTTGGGAGACTATGAGGCAAAGATAGTTGAACAACTAGCCATGAACATAATTTCAAAAGTGATTGTATCTGCTAGACAAGAAATTTTGTCTAGCTCAGTTAATGATGTGTCCGATAGCAGTTGTCAAGTTCTTGGTGAGAATAGGGGTGTGCGAACAAGTGATGCACAGAGTAAGTAGTTGCTTCAAGAAAGTGAAGAGGATTCAGTTTCTGAAAACCTTACATTGGGTTTGGTAGATTTTCACCATACTTGTGAGTCTGAACTATCACAAAGTAAGAAACTTGGAAATGTAGAATTGACAAGTAATGATTTCCGTCTAGCGCACCAAAGGGAAGAAAAACCGTCTAGTACATCGGTTTATCAGAGGTCTTCTGCGTCAGACTTTAGTCCAGTTCATAGAAGAACAGATTTTTTTGGGTGTCCCCTTGCTTTGGAGGATTCCAGTCTTGGTGTGTTTGCATCTGAAGAGGGCATCCAAATGGATGATCCATTGCAGAGCACAGTGTTGTCAGCTCTTGGTGTTGGTTATGACTCCCTGAGTTCTTCAGGGATTGAGCTATCGAGGGAAACCTTTGTGTCCATTGAAAAACCAATTAAGGTTTTGCATGGTTTACAACTGAAAATGAGTATATTACAGAGCAAGAAACACCCTCTTATGTACCTCAGCCGAAATTTGAAGACCAATAGGAGAATAAATAGGTGGTTCCTGGCCCTTCAGGAATTTAGTTTTGTCGTAACGCATCACCCCGGTGTTGAAATGGGGAATGCAGATGGTTTGTCCCGAGCGCATGCGTGCCTGGCAACCTGTGTCCCAAACTTAGGATTGAAACAAGGGGGGGGGGGGGTATGTGACAGGAAGTCAGGTAAATCTGTGTGTGTTGTCCCAGATGGAAGATACTTTCTTTTTTTCACAAAGAGGTTGGTCTTTATTGAGAAAGTATCAAAATACAAATGACATGCGTATGCAGTTCATACAAAGGCACAGAAAACAACAGCAAAAACAACAGTGCAGATTGCGCGAATCAAAGTCACACGTGAACCTTAACCTCAGCCCACCCGTCCACCCACCAAACATATATGATGAGGAACAAGAAGGCATAGACTGTAAGTAAAACACACATTAAAACTGTTGTGTCCAGGGAAGCCAGACTCTGTCAAATTTACGAGGGCATCCTCTGCTAATATAAGTCAATTTATACATTGGCAACAGAGCATTTACTGAAGAGTCCCAAGCTCCAACAGTGGGGGGCGAGGGAGAAGACCACTTCTTAAGAATTTCCTTCCTGGCATAAAAAAGCAGCATGGAGACAAGCAATTTCGTACCCCGAGGACGCTGGTCGTCCTCGTGTATCCCAAGCAGAGCCAGCTCAGGCGAGACCGGGATAGACAACGTGAGACGCATGTTGATACTCTCAAACACTCTTTCCCAGTACTGCACCAGCCGCGGGCAGGTCCAGAACATGTGAAAGAAAGAGCCTTCTGGGGAACGACACTTAGGGCAGTTGGGAGATCTGTCCGGGTATATTCGATGCAACCTCTGGGGTGTGTAATAGACTCGGTGCATGAACTTGGTGTGTATCAGCTTGTCCCTAGAAGATATCAGCATCCTGGCCCCATCCTCAAAACAGTCTTCCCAATCTACCCTATCAAGGCTAGGAATGTCAGAATGCCACCTGTCCCAGAGAACACCCATCCTGGGAGAATCTACCTCCAGCAGGGCCATGTACAGTGTAGACAGCGTCTTCTTAAGAGTCTCCTGTGCCAGTATCTCCTCAACGGGGTCGGCCCTTAGGGTGATAGCCTGCGGGAATTGTGCCCTAGCGGCGTGCCTCAGCTGGTAATACCTAAACCACATGTGTCCCGGAAGTCCATGCTTGACCGCCAAGGCCCGGAATGGCAAAATCGATCCCGCCCGCATAATGTCCTGGAGCTTCTTGATCCCATAACCGGCCCACAATTGAGGGTCCGGCACAGTTCTAAAGTGAGGAAGGGAGGGATTACCCCAAAGCGGGCAGAAGGGGGAGTAGTGGTGGGGGCGAACTAGTCGCCTACGGGCCGCAGACCATACCTGCAGGGTAGTGACAGTAGGTGCAGGGAGAGAGGGGTACGCAGCGGCGCCTCTGTACACCAAATTGCCCAGCTCACTAAACGAACCCAATAACGCCGCCTCCAAGCAAGCGGCGGCATTCAAGCTAGATTGTTCGAACCACCACCGCACAGTGACCAGGACCGCCGCCTGGTAGTATACCAGGAGGTTAGGAAGCGCAAGCCCCCCACAACGGACCGGCAACTGTAGGATGGACCGAGCCAGTCTCGGGGCGGACCCCCTCCACAGAAAGGAGCCTATACAGGCATCCATCTCCCTGAAAAAGGACAGGGGAAGCTTAAACGGGGAATTCCGAAAGATGTAAGTGAACCGTGGCAGATAAAGCATTTTTATGATATTGATGCGTCCTAATAAGTTAAGGGGCAAGTCCCTCCACCTGGAGCAGTGCTCCTTGAGCCGTTTAGTGAGAGGAGTCAAGTTGAGGCGACGAAAGTCACGAAGGTCGCGAGACACCACAATCCCCAGGTATTTAAACTCTTCAACCCACAATAGCGGGGACGAAGTCCCCCTCACCCGGGCCCCCGGGTCGAGTGGGAACAGGACAGACTTGGTCCAATTAATCCTGACTCCCGCAAAACTCCCAAATTGCTCAAAAATTTGCAAGGCCGCCTGCAGTGAGGTATCCGCATCCTGCAGATAGAGCAACGCATCATCTGCATAGAGGGAGATCCTCTCCTCCAGGGGGCCCACCCTGAGCCCACGGACCTCATTTGACTCCCTGATCAGGATCGCTAGCGGCTCCAGTGCGAGAGCAAACAAGCTGGGCGATAGAGGACAGCCCTGCCTGGTGCCCCTCTGGAGGGGGAAGAACTCCGATAAAGTACCATTGGTGCGAATCCTAGCCCTGGGGGAAGCATATAGCATACCCCACCACTGTAGAAACTTGGGACCGAAGCCAAAACGCCTCAGCACCTCCCAGAGATAGCCCCACTCTACCGAGTCAAAAGCCTTCTCGGCATCAAGTGAGGCTATGACCCGGGCACCAACATTGTCATGGGAAGTATCTAAGTTGAGGAACAATCTCCTGATATTGATGTCTGTGCCCTTCCCTGGCATAAACCCGGTTTGGTCCTGGTGAACCAAGTCATCCAGCACCGCAACCAATCTTAGGGCCAAAACCTTCGCCAGAAGCTTAGCGTCCGCATTTATCAAGGATATGGGTCTATATGACCCGCATTCCTCAGGGTCTTTACCAGGTTTAGGCACTAAAACAATCACCGCTTCAGACATGGAGCTCGGAAGAGCCCCAAGAGTTGAGAACTGCGAGAAAAGGGAGGTCAACCTAGGAGCTAGCAATTCCTGGTGCACAGAGTATAACTCAGTGGGCAACCCGTCCAGGCCAGGGGTCTTACCTGATTGCATTAAACCCAGTGCCGTCTGCACCTCTTCCAAAGTGATATCTTTATCCAGGTCTCTACACCTGGCCGAGTCAAGTGTCGGGAACGGGATGCCATCTAAAAAAACTGAGAGATCCCCCGGGGTATAGGACACCCTAGAAGAGTATAGATCCTGGTAAAAACGGAGGAACCTAGAGTTAATGTCCTCCGGGGTGGTCAGTAGACTACCATCTCCGTCCCTCACCCTACCTATATGCGTAGAAGGGTTCTGCCCCCTAGCGAGCCATGCCAGAAGCCGTCCATTCTTGTCCCCAAATTCAAACACCCGCTGGGCACTGTCAAGCATGGACTTCTTAGTAAGATCAATTCTAAGGAGGGAGAGTTCACTTAGAGTGTGCTGCCAGGGATAATATGTGCCTGCACCGGGAGATCGAACATACGCCCCCTCCTGCGACCGGGCCCGGTCCTCTAGTAGCTCAAGAGCTCGTTCCGCCCCTCCCCTCCTTGCTGCTATACGTTTGATGTATTCCCCTCTGAGCCAGGCCTTGAAGGTGTCCCAAACTACCAGGGGGCCCGAGGACTCCCTATTCGCCAACCAAAAATTACATATCTCACCCGGCATAGCCTCCTGGATCTCTGAGTCCGCAATCCAGTACCTCGAGAGCCGCCAGACCCCCCGTCCCCTAGGAGAGGCCGCACCCACCGAAACCAGCAGGGGGGCATGATCAGATATACCCCGGGATAGAATCTCGGTAGATACAACCTCGCCCAGAAGGCCGGAGGAGGCAAATGCCATGTCAATGCGAGACAATGTTCTAAAGGTGGTGGAAAGGCATGTGAATTGCTTGTCAGAGGGGTGAAAATGACGCCAGAGGTCAGACATATCAAAGGTAGATGCCCACCCGGCCAGGCCAGGGGTGGGGGACTGGGGAGGGCAGAGCCTATCACAGGTATCTGACATGACCAGGTTAAAATCACCCACCAGTAGCACACGCTCCACCCCATATTGAGTAACAATCTGCATCACCCTGTGGAGAAAGTCCAGGTCCGCAGGGGGGGGCAGATAAATCCCAACAATGACATATTGAACACCAGCAATCAGTGCATGCACCATCACATACCTACCCCCAGGATCGGTGCGGACTGCTAGGAGCTGGAAGGGCAGGGAGCGGTGCACCAAGACACTCACCCCCCTGGCATACGTGGAGTAGGATGCATGATAGTGTGCAGCCACCCAGGCCCTCTTCATACCCAATACTCTGGAGCCCACCAAGTGGGTTTCCTGCAATATGCACAGTTTAGGACTGTGCCGTTGAATGAACTTGAACACCAGGGATCTCTTGATGGCAGAGTTAAGGCCCCTGACATTCCAAGACAGCACTGTAAAATTAGCCATTGGGTATGTTACAGAAATATAAGAGAGGAGAGCAGAGCTCAGAACCAGCCCAGAGGGTGCATCCGCCCACCCCGGCCCAAAAAGGACAGGAGTGAAGGACAACACCCCCCGGGATGGGCGACCCCGCCCCCCCATACGTCCCCAACAGAACTGCATGAGCAAAGACCAAACCCCCAAAACCATTATGTATCTTAATGAAACAAAAAATGAAAAAAACACCCCGAAAAGAGAAGGCAACGGCCCTCCAACCCCCACCCCATGCCCTCCCAACCGAGAAGAGCACATATTCCCCAAACAGGAACCCAACGATAAGTCACTCGTCAATGGGGACGTGGATCACCACTGAGCAGAGCAGCAACCCCGGCCAAAATATGACAACACAAGTACTTAGAATGAGGTGCCACCAAGCATAGCAAGGGGGCTAGCCGTAGAGCAAAAATAAAACCCACGTGCTGGGTGCACAAAAATGTTAGTATAGAACAGGGGGTTAAAAGAAACAGAAACAGGGCAAGTCATTGTGGAATCTTCGTGCATCAGCATGCCGCAATGGCAGCGGAGGGCAAGATCGGCAGTCAGTGTAAACAGGAGGAAGAGACCGATGAACACTCCAGCACAACTGTCCCCAGACTCAGGGCAATAAGCCACAGTCAGTAAATCACTCACCCTCCCACGGCAGTTTCAATAGCAAGGCACCGAGCTTTCCGTAAACCACAGGGCTCCCACCGGTCTCTCCTATGGAGGAAGAGTGTCCAGCCATGCGCTGGCATCCTTGGGGCTGGTAAAGATCCGGACAGTCTCTCCGTCAACCACCCGCAGCTTAGCCGGGAACAGGATACTGTAGGGGATGCCTTTTGCCCGGAGCGCTGACTTCACGCCATCAAGGATCTCCGTTGTCTCTGCGTCTCCATCGTGTAGTCCGGGAACATCATTAGGTTAGTGTTGCGATATGGAAGCCTGCCCGCCTGTCGTGCCGCCCGGAGAAGCTCATCCCGATCCCTGAAATTAAGCAGGCGAAGGATGAAAGTGCGTGGGGGAGCTCCTTCCGGCCCAGGCCTCGGCGGCACACGGTGGGCCCTCTCCACGGTGAAATAGGGGGAGAGTTGGGCCGCCGGGAGCAGGGATCGAAGCAATTCCTCTGTGAAAGCTGTAGAGTTGCGGCCTTCCACTCCCTCCGGAAGACCGACAATGCGAATGTTATTGCGCCTGCTCCGATTTTCGGCATCTTCCGCCCTATATTCGAGCGCTTTCACCTTGGCAGTGAGGGTCCGGATTGAGACCTCATGACCGGCCACCGCGTCCTCCACATCGCCTACACGCTGTTCCGCCGTGGTGACCCTCGAACGGATTTTGTCCATGTCTTGGCGCAGCAATCCCACATCCATCTGCACCTCTTCAATTTTAGAGGTAAGTGTTGTTTGACAGGTCGCAACCGCCGCCTGACAGGATGCAATAGCCGCCATTACCTCCGGGATCCCGGGAGGAGAGAGCACCACCTCACCAGCCTGATCAGTCTGCGACGCCATGTTGTGAAGGCGCGCTGGCGTGGCACGGAGTTCTGGGACCGGACTCTGCACAGCCTCGATTACCGGCGGAAACTTCAGTTTCTTGCCCCAGTTCGAGCCCCCATAGGTTCTGGAAGGCATGTAGGTGCCGTAGATTGTGAAAAGGAGGTTGGAGCCCCCCCTAAAACGGATGGTCAAGCGGATTCTCCCCAGCAGAGTTCAGCCACACGTCTGTTCAGTCCGCCATGCCGGCCACGCCCCGAAGATACTTTCTTGCCTTGTTTAGACAATACACCAATTACTATTGGGCGTTGGCTGTAGAAATGGCCAGAGAGGTTTGGGGAGTTAGAAGCCTTCAGCTGTTCAAAATGAAGCAATTAAAGCCCCCTATAAATAAAGCCTAAGGAAAACGACGGATTTCTGCATCCTGGGGGGCTTTGTGAGTGAAGGAGCAGACACAAGCACTTCTGAGGAGGTGAGATGCTGATGGATATTTCTGTGTGAGAAATATCAAAGAGACTTTTGTTGTTGTTTTCTGCTGTAGGACCAGCAGTGTCTGCCCAGCAGTAGGCTGTGCCAGACTCAATAGGTAGGTTCCTGTGTTGGGAAGGTAGACGCCCCAAGTGGCAAGGGTTTATTTTATGTTTTGTTTATGCTGTTTTGATGCTTGCACGTGTATCCCGCAAGATGGAAAAATAAACCATATCATTTGTTTTCAGTCATCCTCGAGTGCCTTTTTGTACAGTTCAGCGTGTAGTGAACCCATAGAGGGGGTCACACACACCCGCTACCGAGTTAATCCCTCACAATATATATATATATATTGTCACAGACGGGAGATACATTTCTGCCTTGTTTAGACAATACACCAATTACTACCAGGTGTCGGCTGCAGAAATAGCCAGAAAGGTTTAGGTTGTTGGAAAACTTCAGCTGTTCAGAATGAGGTAATTAAGACCTCTATAAGTCATCCAAAGGATGACTACTGATTGCTGCATCCTGAGGCTTTTGGAGTTGAGGAGAGCAGTCAGAAAGTCTTCTGAAGAGATGAGGTGGTTGTTGATTTTTCTGTGTAATAAAAAATCAAAAAGACTATTATTTTTCTGCTGTCTGACCAGCAGTGTCTGCCCAGCAGTAGGCTGTGCCAGACTCCAAAGGTAGGTTCCTGTGTTGTGAAGATAGATGCCCCAAGTGGCAAGGGTTTATTTTATGTTTTGTTTTGTTTATGCTGTTTTGATGCTTGCACTTGTATCCAGCAATATGGAAGAATAAACCATATCCTTTGTTCTCAACCATTATCAACTGCCTTTCTGTATAGTTCAGTGTGTAGTGACCCCATCCAGGGGGTCACACACACCCGCTACCGAGCTAATCCCTCACACCTTGCAGCTCACCGAGAGAGCATTGCAGGCTTGGAACAGAGACACCAGCAGCAAATGGAGGCCATCGTGAAACAGCTTCAGAGACAGCAGACAGAGGCTGGGAGTCAGGCCGGTAACATATCGACTTTTCGGGTAAGCCACTTATTGCCAAAGATGACTGCAGATGATGACCCTGAGATGTTTCTGACCACGTTTGAGAGAACAGCAGAAAAAGAGAGTTGGCCTAAAGAACAGTGGGCTGGACTAGTGGCCCCCCTATTATCTGGAGAAGCCCAAAAGGCATATTTTGATTTGGAGTTTGCAGATGCAAAAAACTATGATTGGTTAAAAGAGGAAATATTGGCACGTTTTGGTGTAACCCTGGATGTCCGTGCTCAGCGGGTCCACAATTAGAGTTATCAGCTGAGGAAGCCACCTCGGTCGCAGATGTATGACCTCATTTATTTGGCTAGGAAATGGCTGCAGCCAGAAACTCTGTCCGGACCAAAAATTTTGGAGCGAGTAGTCATGGACAAATTTCTTAGGTCTCTTCCTAACACCCTGCAGAAGTGGGTGAGCCATGGTGATCCGGAAACCACAGACAAACTAGTAGACCTGGTTGAAAGGTACCTAGCAACAGAGAATTTGTCCTTTTCACCCAGAGACGCACAGACTTTTCACCCCAAGACCAGACCATCCCCACCTATAGGTAAGACTGCACCAAGGGATGGGGGTGGAGAGAGGGACCAAAGAGCAACTAGAGGTGTTATCGGGACTACTGCTAATGTTTGGCGAGAGCAGCCTGGAAGACCCATCCCACAGGAGAGGACCAGAAGGTTGATTTGTTTCCGTTGCCGGGATGAGGGACATGTAGCAGCCGTTTGCCCAGTGGGTGAAGAACCCATGCAGTGTGACTTTCTGACAGAGAGACGACAGTCCTTCTTTACAACCACATGCACTGCAGTAAAGGGGGATGATAAACCTTTATGTAGAATGTGCTTAGATGGTAAAGATGTTGTGGTATTGTTGGATTCAGGTAGCCTGGTCACCTTAGTGAAAAGTGATCTAGTGGTGGGAAAAACCTTACATCCTAGGAAAATGGCTATAATTTTTGTACATGGGGACACTCGAGAATATCCGGTGACTACAGTTTCCTTTTAAACCTCCCTCGGTAACTTGTGTCACCAAGTGGGTTTAGTTCCCCAACTGCCACATGACGCCATTGTGGGAAGGGATTTCTCAAGGTTCAGGGAACTCTGGGATTGCCCAGATTCCCCAGTAAGTGGTTCTTCTGAGCCTGAAACCGCTACTCCAGAATCCTCTAACTTTGAGGATTCTTCTGGGTTTCCGTTCTCAGTCTTAGCAGGGGAAACACCAGTCCCTAGGGAGGAGCCTGCTACCTCAGAAGAGGAACAGCGGCCGATAGGGTTTGATGACCTTGAGGTGCACAGAGAAAATTTTATCACTGAGCAATTGAGGGACCCCACATTGCTAAGAGCCTGAGAGAATGTAGTGAAGATAGATGGGGAGTTAGTTAACCCTGATGAGAGGATTGCCCTCCCTCACTTCATTATTGAAAGAAACTGTTATATCGAGTATCACAGAGGTTAGAGGAGACCATTGAACAACTGGTAGTGCCTAAACTGTACCGCAAGATGGTTTTGGAACTGGCCCATGGGCACATTCTTGGGGGACATTTGGGAGCAGAAAAAACCCGGGAGATGATCACCCAGAGGTTTTATTGGCCTGGGATCACTAAGGAAGTGGAATTGTACTGCTCTTCCTGTCCAGTGTGTCAGATTACTGCACCCATGTCACATTTTTGCTGTCCGTTGGTACCCATGCCCGTTATCGAGGTCCCTTTTGAGAGGATCGCCATGGACTTGGTTGGCCCCTTACTGAAGTCCACTAGAGGGCACCAGCACATCTTGGTAATAATGGGCTATGCCACCGGTTACCCAGAAGCGATTCCTCTCCGAAACACCTCTGCTAAAACCATTGCTAAAGAGTTATTTCAGGTTTTCAGCCATGTGGGTCTTCCTAAGGAAGTCCTAACTGACCAGGGCACCCCGTTTATGTCTAGGGTGACCAGAGAACTTTGTAAACTCCTGAAAGTGACCCAATTACGTACATCAGTATATCACCCTCAAACAGACGGGTTAGTGGAAAGATTTAATAAAACTTTAAAACAAATGTTGAGGAAGGTGTTGGATAAAGACGGAAAGAATTGAGATTATCTGCTCCCTTTTCTGATGTTTGCCATAAGAGAGGTTCCCCAATCGTCCACAGGGTTCTCTCCATTTGAGCTACTGTATGGGAGGCACCCCTTGGGCCTGCTGAACATTGCCAGAGAAACATGGGAAAGTGAGAGTTCCCCTCATCGAAGTGTGATTGAACATGTGGCACAAATGCAAGATAGAATTGCTCAAGTGATGCCAATTGTGAAGGCACATTTAGCCCAAGCCCAGTTGACTCAACAAAGGATTTACAATCGTGGGGCCCAGGTCCCAGGTGTTGGTGTTGGTCCCCACGGTCGAAAGTAAATTCCTAGCCAAATGGCAGGGTCCTTATGAAGTGTTGGGGAAAATGGGGGTGGTGAATTATAAAATTAGCCAACCGGGAAGACGAAAACCTGAGCAGATATATCACGTGAACTTGTTAAAACCATGGAAGGCTAGAGAGTCCTTGGTCGCTGAGACTACCCGATTTTCTGCTCCATTTAACCTGGCTGTCCCTGAAGTAGCGGAGACTCTGTCCAAAACTCAGCGAAAGGAGGCTAAAGAATTTGTGCTCCGTAATAGGGAGAAGTTTTCAGATTTGCCAGGTTTGGTCTCTGGGGTTGAACATGACATTATCACCACACCAGGGGAGAAGGTCAAGTTGAGGTCTTATAGAATTCCAGAAGCCCGGCAAGAGGCAATTCGCCAGTAGGTAAAAAAAATGCTTGAGCTGGGGGTGATAGAAAAGTCAAATAGTGATTGGTCCAGTCCCATTGTCTTAGTGCCCAAACCAGATGGAAGTTGGCGGTTTTGTAATGACTTTCGCCGCCTGAATAAAATCACTAAGTTTGACACCTATCCTATGCCCCGCATAGATGAACTGATTGATCGCCTAGGCACGGTCCGGTACATGATGACGTTAGACCTGACCAAGGGTTATTGGCAAATTCCTCTCTCGGAGTCGGCCAGGGAAAAAACAGCATTTGTAACTCCAGACAGATCTTTCCAATATCGGAGGATGCCTTTTGGGTTACAGAATGCTCCCGCCACATTTCAATGCACCATGAATAAGACCCTTCGTCCTCATCGAGCTTATGCTGCTGCATACCTCAATGACGTTGTCATCCACAGTGAGGATTGGGAATCACACTTGCTAAAAGTTCAGGCTGTGTTGGATTTCATCTGGAAATCCGGGTTTACAGCCAATCCAAAAAAATTTACCCTTGAGTTAGAAGAGGCGAAGTATCTAGGGTATACCATTGGGAGAGGTCTAATCAAGCCCCAAATAAACAAAGTTGAGGCTATTCAGGATTGGCCATGTCCCACCAACAAGAAACATGTTCGTGCATTTTTAGGAATCGCGGGATATTATCGCTGCTTTATCCCCCATTTTGCCTCACAGGCCGCTCCCCTGACCAATTTGACCAAAGGGAAGGAGTCTGTCATGACCAAATGGACTCTCGAAGCAGAAGCAGCTTTTCAGGCTTTAAAACAGGTCTTATGTAGTCAGCCAGTTTTAAAATCGCCTGATTTTTCACGGGACTTTGTGGTTCAGACAGATGCCTCAAATGTGGGGTTAGGAGCTGTACTGTCCCAGGTTATCAACGGGGAGGAACACCCTGTTATGTACCTTAGCCGAAAGCTAAAGGACCATAAGGAGAATTATGCCACCATTGAGAAAGAGTGTTTGGCAGTGAAATGGGCTTTGGATTCTTTCCGATACTACCTCGTGGGTAGACAGTTTGAACTGGTGCCACATCATGCCCCATTGAAGTGGATGGCACAGAACAAGGAGACCAATAGGAGAATAAATAGGTGGTTCCTGGCCCTTCAGGAATTTAGTTTTGTCGCAACACATCACCCCAGTGTTAAAATGAGGAATGCAAATGGTTTGTCCCGAGTGCATGCGTGCCTGGCAACCTGTGTCCCAACCCTAGGGTTGAAACAAGAGGGGGGTATGTGACAGGAAGTCAGGTAAATCTGTGGGTGTTGTCAGACGGGAGATACATTTCTGCCTTGTTCAGACAATACACCAATTACTACCAGGTGTCGGCTGCAGAAATAGCCAGAAAGGTTTAGGGCGTTGGAAAACTTCAGCTGTTCAGAATGAGGTAATTAAGGCCTCTATAAGTCATACAAAGGATGACTATTGATTGCTGCATCCTGAGGCTTTTTGAGTTAAGGAGAGCAGTCAGAAAGTCTTCTGAAGAGGTGAGGTGGTCAAGGGGGGGCGTGACCGGATGTAGGAGCGTGCGAGAATGGTGGAGTGAGTGAGCCTGTGTGTTCCTCCACCCTGCCTCTCCTCCCTCGCTTCCTAGCATACAGCGCCGTGCCTGGATGAGCATGAACTCTCACCACCGCCGTTGCTAAACTGCCGCATCCTCCGTCACACCCATCCACCTGAAACCGCGCTGTGCATCGAGGTATTGGCGGCTCCCCCTGCAGCATCCCCCATCTGCCTGACTACTGCCTTCTGCCTCCTACCTGGTCCGCCTGGCTGCGCCCTGGATGCGGGCTACAGGAGTTAACAGACCTTCAAGCGGCTAAGCTAGACGCAATGGAAAATAGACTTCGCAGAAATAACGTGAGAGTGGTAGGACTCCCAGAGCGATGTTAAGGTACAAACCCTATTGTTTTTATGGAGAGCTGGTGCAGGGAAATTTTTGGCTCCGATAGCTTCTCACCATTTTTCTCCATAGAGAGGGCCCATATGGTCCCCTTTAAAGCACCCCAGCAAGGGAAGTATTCAAGGCCTATGTTGTTAAAACTTCTTAATTATACTGATAAGATGACTATGCTTCAAAAAGCCAGAGACCTGGGGGAAATTATATACAATGGAGCAAGAGTATCAATATATCCCGATTTCTCACCAGACCTCCAGAAACGTAGAGCGGAGTTTATACCAATCAAGAAGTCCTTGCAGAAATACCGCATTACATACGCTCTTTTGTACCCGGCTCGCCTCAGAGTAGCAGCTCTGGGCAGGACTCTCTTTTTTGATGACCCAGGGGAAGTTGCCAATTGGCTGGAGGAGAATAAAACAGCTTTATAGCTCCTCTGGAGCAGGGGGTGCTAGCTCCAAATAGGAAGATGTAAACAACAGATAAGCAAAATCGCTTTTTTTTCTGGTTGTTTTTTTTTACTTTTTTTTTTTTTTGAGTAGGGGGAAGGAAAGGGAAAAGGAGAAGAAAAGCAACCTGATAAATCAACGTTCAAAAAGGTTTTTTCAAAGACATAATGCATAAATTTAGTCCTGCAGCAGGTTTCAGCTACGGATGGCCTGATAAACTACGAAAGGACTGGTTCCCCCCTTTTTTTTTTGGTATAAGGACTCAACATGGTTTCTTAAAAAATTATAACACAAGGACCCTAGATAAGGACGGTTTAGTAAATTATTGGAGGATCTGTTTTTAGGTCCTTCCTTTTTTCTCGGGGGGGGGGGGGGTGTGGCACAAGGTTACAAACGCACGTGCACATATGTACTAATGTGTATTAATGTGTATTAATGCTTTAAAAGTCACCACTTTCTTTATTTTTCCTTTTTTTTTTCAGCACCTTTTTAGCACTTTATACCCTACTGATACTTAGGGTCATATAGACTTGTTATATGGTATGGTATATGTACATTTTATATTCTTGCATTCTCTGCTTAATTAGGTTGCCCTATACTATGGTAATTCCATCCACCAGGGGAGTTTATAGAGCCTTCTTGGAGGTTTGGTACTAGGGCCTTGATATCAATATCAATATAGGGAGCATAATTAGAAGGGGGGGATACCCAGCTTAGTACCAGAATAGGACTATAGCCTGTACAGTTTCTTTAAAGAATTGGCAAGTTTTATCCCCAGGTACTTTATCTCTTTCTGCCAGACAAACTTGTACTCCTTTTTGAGGGATCGTTCTTCCTCTTTATTAATATTAATATTTAGTATTTCTGTCTTCGATATATTCATCTTAAAGTAAGAGATCTTGCTATACTGCTTAATATCGGCCATTAGGTTGGGAAGCATAGACCTCGGGTTGCTCATAAAAAATAATATATCGTCGGCGAACGCAGATAATTTGTGCTCATCTTCTCCTACTCTTATGCCACGTACACACGGTCGTTTTTTGCGATGAAAAAAAACGACGTTTTCTGTGAAGTAAAAAACAACATTTTTGAAACGTCACTTTTCAAAGACAATTTTGCATACACACCATCGTTTTTTCACAAAAAGCAAGGTTACGTTCACCACTCTTTTCCATTGAAGCTCGCTTCATAACTAGCTTCTGGGCATGCGCGGGTTGAAAAACGTCGTTTTAAAAGACGTTTTTGCTACACACGGTGACTTTTTGTGAAACAAAAAACGACGTTTTGAAAAACGACACAAAAAATTCAAGCATGTTGGAATTTTTTTTTGGTCGTTTTTTTGAAGACAAAAAACGACGTTTTGCCCACACACGATCAATATAAATGACGTTTACAAACGACCGTGTGTACGCGGCATTACTCCCTTGATATTGGCATTATTTCGGACCTTTGCAAGAAGGGGTTCTAGGGATAGGACAAAGAGGAGCGGAGATAGGGGGCATCCCTGCCTGGTCCCGTTCCTCATCTCAAAAGATGTTGACAAGGACCCGTTGATTTTAACCCTTGCACGGGGATGATGGTACAGTGTTTTAATCCTCCCCATTGTCTTCGCACCTATGCCTATGTTTTCTAGTGTTTGCATCATGAGCCCCCAGTCTACCCTGTCAAATGCTTTTTCCACGTCAACTGACAGGAATAGACCGGGGAACCCATTTTCTTTAATCTGCTGAAGGATGAGGAGTGCTCTGACCCCATTGTCCTTGCTCTCCCTTCCGGGTATGAAGCCTACCTGGTCTGGGTGGACCATGGCAGTCATCATTCCCTTCATACGTTCTGCCATAATCTTGGCAAACAGTTTTGTTTCTATATTTAATAGGGAGATTGGTCTGAAGCCTGAGCAGAGCATATTATCTTTCCCCTCCTTTCCTATAACTGTAATATTTGCTGTCGCGGCCTCCCTGCTTAGAATGTAGTCTATCCCAAGCCCGTTGTAGTATTGACATAGTCTCGGTATTAAAATTGTTCCAAACTTTTGCATGCTAATTCAATACTCCTGAATGGAGACTGCTAACTTGTAGTACAATACACAGTATTTTAAGTGTAAACACAGAGTCTCTTACACACACAATAGTCAATTAGCTGGAGAAGAGGTCATTAGCATTTTAGCAGTATGAAAGAGTCACTCTACAATTAACCCTTGGAGTTCAAAATTAACAAACTTAAAATATCCCTACAGATATCTCAGAATATAATGTGGATAATCCATACATAATAATCCTATCTTGGGTAGCCCAAGATATCAGTCTTTGGTTCATGACAGCATACCGCCCAGATTTTTTTTTAGTTTGGGGGCAGGATGCGTGGTCTCATCAAACTCTTCATTGTTAGTGAAGTGGAAATATTTCATGATGAGCGAAAAACGGTATTCGGACATCACGGTCCCAAAAAACAGAGTGGCCAGTAACCTATTTGTGGTCCAGTACCATTTCTGGAGCGGTTTCCCCACCACCCCCTGAAGAATGATGAGTCCGAGAAACTGCCAGTCCTCTTTAGTCACCGGTTCCCATTTTCTGGTTCTGGAAAGCCTGGCATGCAGCGTAGCAGATTGCTGCTCTTGGTAGCGATTGGTCTCTGTGACAATTTTTATAATTACCTCCTCAGTGAGGAATAATTGCAGGTATGCCAGAGGGTTGTCACTCTCAACATTTCATTTCTCCGGTTTTTATTTTTTTCTTGCCAAACATAGATGGCATGTCACGTCCGTTAGGCCTAACGGTACCATACGCATCAGTTTTTTGTTTTGTAGCAAAACCTCATACAGTTCCAGAGACGTGTAGAAAATGTCCATTGTCACACAATATCCTTGGTTCAGCAATGGCTCCAGCGGTGTAAGGACAGATGATGTGGCCATCCCATAGCCGCTGTACCTGGGGTAAATTACCGAATTCCAGATGTATTCAATGGATGACTCGCAGAGCATGTAGATTTTGATGCCAAACCGTGCTCTTTTGGATTCAATAAACTGTTTCCAGCTGAGGTGTCCCTTGTAGGCCATCAGACTTTTGTCCACACTGACGTCCCTTTCTGGCACGTAGGCCTCCTGTAAATTGGCCACAATTATTTGGCATACCTCCCAGATTTTTTTTAGTTTGGGGGCAGGATGCGTGGTCTCATCAAACTCTTCATTGTTAGTGAAGTGGAAATATTTCAAAAACAGTATTCGGACATCACGTTGCCAAAAAACGGAGTGGCCAGTAACCTATTTGTGGTCCAGTACCATTTCTGGAGCGATTTCCCCACCACCCCCTGAAGAATGATGAGTCAGAGAAACTGCCAGTCCTCTTTAGTCACCGGTTCCCATTTTCTGGTTCTGGAAAGCCTGGCATGCAGCGTAGCGGATTGCTGCTCTTGGTAGCGATTGGTCTCTGTGACAATTTTTTTAATTACCTCCTCAGTGAGGAATAATTGCAGGTATGCCAGAGGGTTGTCACTCTCAACATCTACCTTCATCCCAGGTGATCCAGTGGTCCGTATCGCTGTCTATAGGGCAACAAGTGCGCACATCGCTTAGGTCAGATGCAGGATCATCGCCATTATCACTTTCTGGATCAGTGTCAGAGTCAGATGACAAATCTCCCCACGACTCACTATCGCTCTGTTCTGCGAGCACCTCTGTGTCGCTGCCGCTGTCGCTCAACTGATCCAAAAGCGCCTTTGTAGCAAAGTGGTGCTTATTTGATGACATTTTCCAAAGATTTTTTATGGGCACAAATGACAGGCAAGGGGCAGTGTAAAGGCACTGTGTCAGATCCTAAGGTGATACAGTGTAATCCTCTCAGATTACAATGTATCACCTCCTTTTATGTGTTTGTGTTTTACTTTACATTTGAATTTCCCTCCCAGTTCCGCTCCCATGCACCACTGCTGCTGCAGGGAACAGAACCAGGAAGTCAGCAGACGGACGGTGTGGCTGTGATCTGCTGGCGATCACAGCAATGGGATATCATCGCTGGATCGCCAGGAGAAGGTAAGGGAACACCACTGCAGGCTCTGCACAGCTACCCCGAGCGTGACTCGGGGTTACCGATCCTATCAGAAAAAGACAACCCTGAGTCACGCTCGGGAACACTTCCAAGGAGGTTAAGCAGAATGTATCAGTTACAGTGATGAGACAATCCATTTAACACTTGCAGGGGTGCTTACAATGATCAGCTTTTATTTATTTATTTATTTATGTAAAACCTTTATTCCAAAAAGGAAAGAAAAGTTTGCTGAAATTGCTTTTAAAGTTTTAGCTGGAGTTAAACTTCAATTTGTTAATCAAGTCTATATAAATTTGTACATCTAACACCCCCTCCCTCCAAGACTGGCAATGCTGCTATCCAGAAGTGCCCCTGTGCCACTTCAGAGTGGGGGAACTCTGATACTGCCCAGATGACCAGGTGAAAACAGTGGGAAAAAGACTAAAATGACTAAAATGAGAAAACTGATAAAGCCATCACATCTAATGACTGATAAGCTGCAATATATTACATTTTTGGTTTTGGGCTTAATATTCCTTTACCTTGCGGATAAACATAGAGAAAATATAATAAAGGCGTGTGAAATAAAAAGGAATTCATCTACTGAATACTCTTTGGATAAGAGTGAGGCAGAGCTATAATTCCATTGGGAAGATTTTCCTTTATGTTCTGTCCTATAGCAACATGAAATGCACCTCTCCCTGAAAACCAGGAAGAAAAAGGAACTGGGCTTCACATGCCCATTGCCCACACATATGATGGATACGGCTACAACATGAGCTGGACAATGATTGGGGAGCTATGCTTTAGCCCAGGTTCACACTGGGCTGCGGGAGTGAAGCCGTGCGAGTTCAGCTGAACTCGCACGATTTGACTCCCGCTTGTCAGTCCCAATTTTGGATGCGATTTTAGAGACATCTGTGCAGGTTTCTGCACAGATGTCAATGTAAATCGCGGCCCGAAATTGCAAAAAGTAGTAGGAACTCCTTTTTTCAATCAGTGCAGCGCCGCAGATGCGGCGTCGCACCGATTAGGATGGTGCCATTGCCGACAATTGCCGGCAAATGCCGCCGATTTGAGATGCGATTTGACATCTCAAATCGCATCTCAAATTGTACCAGTGTGAACCAGGCCTGAGGGACAATTTAATGTGATTTAATGTGATTAATTTTAGCTTGCAAAAAAAAAAACCCACTTTAACTGCTTGCTGCTTATTAGTTGCACATTGATTTCTGTGTGCTACAAATGAGGTTACTGCCAATAAGCAATACAATCTGTCAGTAGCAAACACATTTAATTGCCAACATAAACCTCAGAGTCGGTTCACACAGGGGCAACACGACTCTGGGCGCGACTTTGCGAGGAGACTTCAGCGCAACTTTAGCACCACTTACAAGGCGACTTTAAGTCGCCTCCAGGACAGACGACTTTGCCAGTGGCCAATCAAACAGTAATCGGCTCTGTGGGAGGGTGGTGTTTGCCTGAGAAAACTAGTTTCTCTTCCTTAAAGGAACACTAAAGGTTCGTTTTTTATTAGATCAATTGATTGCTGTAAGCTAGGGCATTTAAATATCACTTTTCCTTTTGACTTCCAAAATACAGTAATCCAGGTTTGAAAATGCCATATCCTGTCTCTCCTCTTCTTGCTTTCCACCAGCATCTGCATGGTGGAAAGCAGAATGTGCTCACCCCCTCCCCATGACTACAGCCCTGCGTGAAGATGCTCTCTTAACCCTCACAGGCATGGAGGCTAAGCCTAATAGGAACTGTAGTTCCCATTAGGCCGTGATGTAGCAAGAATGAATGCGCACCGCAAACCAGGAAGTCAGTGAGAATAATGATTCAGGAGTGACGGAGGTGAATAAAACAGCTCGATTTCAACAGGTATCAAACTAGTTATAATGCAAAACATTACTTTTTACTTTATCAGCTACTGTCAGACTTTAATTTAAGAGAAAAATATTTTTGTGTTTACAACCCCTTTAGAGTCGGTTTACACTGGGGCGACTTGGGATCCGACTTGAGGTCGCCTCAAGTCGTCCCAAGTCGCGCTGTAGAGAAAAACAATGTTAGTGAATGGGAGCGGTGTTAATACACACTACTCATGTCGCTCCGACTTCAGAAAAGGTTCCTGTATGACTTCAATCCGACTTGTCGCCTCAGAAGTCTGATCACTAGCTACTTTCCAGATAAGATAACATACATTTCTTAGGCAAACCTCTCCCTCCCCCTCCCTCTCCCTCCCTCTCCCAGAGCTGATTGTTGTTTTATTGGCCACTGGAATGTCTCCTGTTCTGGAGATGACTTCAAGTCGTGTTGTAAATCGCCCCAGATCGCCCTGTGGTTCATGCTCATGTCGTGTCTGAGTCGCCTCTGAAAGTCGCGCTGGAAGTCGTGTCGCCCCAGTGTGAACCGACTCTTAAGCTTCAGTTAAGACAGGGGATCCGACTTGGAGGCGACTTCCATTGAAATCAATGGGTACAAGTCGCCTTGAAGTAGTACAAGAACCTTTTCTGAAGTCGGAGCGACTTCAGTAGTGTACATTAAGAAGGCTCTCATTCACTTCCATTTAATTTGTTAGGTCGCGCAAGTGTGAACCGGCTCTCAGGCTTAGCTGTCATTGTTGTGGCATCTTTTCTTGGTAAACAGCTCATTACAAGAAAAGTATAACTATATAACATGAATATGAGTTTAGTAATCATTTAAATATATATTTTGGTAATAACATTTTTGGATCAAATGGAGTTTAATATTCATATATTAGGTTGAAAATCTATCAACGGAACTGCCAGAAGGAAGCTATTAATTTAGTATTTTATACTGTACCTTGTTTATTATTATACAAATACACTGTAGTTATCTGACCTTTCTGAGGTCACAAGCGACATATGCTCTGCAGTCAGTCATCACTTTTCCTGGAAATAATTGTGATTAAATTGATTCTACGAACATCTGTACTTGCCCTTAGTCTATGATGTCTGATCATTACAGCCTGGCTCTTGTCACGTGAAACAATTTTATTGTCATTTGGCTTTCACCCATTCCACTTTTGCCAAGTTGTACAAAAGATGCTAAATTTATTTCTGTAAAAAAAAAAAGGCACCAAAACAGTGTAGTGCTTTCAAAAGAGGCCAAGTTAATTCTCCGACACAAATGATTAAAATATGAGATAATCTGAATAATGAAAAACATGAATGCACAGTGTTTATTTCCTAGTAATTGAAGAATACATATTTTTATAAGATTTATTTGTAACAATGCAAATTACGTTAAAACATATATCGCATTCCCTTGCCTTGGGGTACAACAAAGTAAGCATAAACAAGTGCACACCGTACAACTATAAGGCTTCTTTCACGCAGCCAGTTGCATGTGGCCTCTATTTTCTTGTGGCAAGAAAAAGCAGGTTCTTGCTGCTGGAATGACTGGGTCATTAGCAGGGGTCTGAAGTCCGTTCTCTGCTGAGGTCACTGGAATCAGTCCAGGCACTGAACAGGCGGCTCCCTGCTCCTCCACAGGTCTGTGCTCCAGTGAGCGCAGGGGGGACATAGCGGAGATCTGCTGACTGATTGACTCTCTGCTCAGGGAGCTGAGAGAACCAAGCTACCGGCAATGTTCGATGGCTCGGTTCTCAGTGGAGATGTGCCGGGGCAGATGCAGCATCAGTCTGATGGTATACCACCTTCTTCATCCCCTAAAAAAAAATCATGGGATTAAAGGCAGGCATAGAATATGCTGACGAAGAGGGCAGCGTTTCATGCTTGCGCGGGGTATACAAGGAGAACAACGTGATTACGTAGGTTACGCAGAGTTTACTCGAGCGCAAGGAAGGAACTACAAATACGAAGGTAAATTTGATCATGGGATCAGCAGAGGCCTAGAAACTTGAGTCATGGGATGGGGGTTTTGTATGTTGACTGCTCTACCTCTTTATTTTATTATTGTGTATTCAGATCAGGCAACTATTGTTCAGTGTTGGTTGGACAGAGGTAATTAGGTAGTGTATCATGTCATCAATGCTGAGGGCCATGATATCTAAACATGAAATAGTGCCTTGATGATTGCTATCATTAATTTTGCATGGTTATAGATGCCATGTATTTAGTGAAATCGAACCAAAGGGTCTGCATGTTAAATCATTTTTTTCCAACAACAATGGGGCAGAGCTGGGCACCATTTTAGCAGAAGGAGACACTGTGTTTGTATAGTAGCTCTAAAGATTGTGCACATATTCTGACAATGTGAAAGCTGAGCCTTTTTTAAATCGTGTAGAACGAATTGTTGTTTGAAGAAAAAATGGACTTTCCATTTTTTCTTCAAACAACCAATCGTTCTACCCAATTTTTCAGGACGTGGCCTTAGGTCACCCATAGTCCATACTATGGTGTGTGTACCTCGAATCTCTTTCTAAATTTATTTTTTAAATCGTGTTTTCTGCTTTTTTTTCTTTTGGTATTCTAGACATACATTTTTCAATTTGAGAAACAAAAATGGAAAAATTACAGAATCATGACAAATTGAGTTAATTCATACAAAAATACAGAGACACGCCCATCCTTTGGGAGTACAGGCACCCTTCATACCATAAAACCGAGTGCAGAACAGCAGCACTTGATCAGTTTGCATTATACATGCAGACTTGGATATCGGAGTGCACATCCATCATGGTCAAGGAGAAAATTAAAAACCTCAGGAGCACATACAGGAGGACATACAGAAATTACAACCAGCCAAAGAAGTCCAGAGCAGCAGCAAGTGATCCAAAGGAGCCGAAGCTGTGGTACTTCAAGGAGCTCCGTTTTTTGGATGATCAAATGGATGGCCGGGAGTCACTTTCGACTCTTCCTTCCACCCTTCCTTCCACGCTTCCAGCGGAACTTCCACGGATCCCCACACCCCTGCAGAGTCCGCCCAGGAGCTGGCTGACATGGAGCCAGATCTGGTGATCTTCAGTGTGGTATAGTAGTTTACAACATATTTCTTGGCTGTTAATTATTGTTTGTTTATTGAGTTGATTTTGTAAACAAAAAGGAAGGCTTGTAAACATAAACAGAAGTCATGGTCATAAAAAAATGTGTCAGGGATGTCAACTGCAGGGGTCAAAAGGAAAGTCGGTTCAATTTAAAGTTAGAATAAAGAAAACAGTCAAGAGCATGAAAATGTGCGTGATTGATTGTGCCAAATATTACATGTCCCTTTTTTATACACAGGAAGAGACCAGCCAGGAGCTGCCAGCTCCTGGAGATGTCAGCCAGGCGGAAGGGGTGAGTGGCAGCCAGGAGGAGGCCGGGCCCAGTGGATGTCAGCAGGTCCCCAGGCCCAGGCTCAGTACCATCTCCCAGGTGCCTACCCTACAGATGTGCCGACCAGGCCTAAGGAGGATAAAGGAGGCAAGCGCTATCATGAGGGCCCCTCTCAACCCAACTGAGAGCTATAGTGCCTCCATTGCCAGCGACCTGAATCTAGTGGGGGAGGAACAACCTGGCGAAGGACCTCATTAATAAGGTCCTGTGGTGGGCGAGAAGGGACCTGCTGACCAGGGACACTGACCTAAGTGACCCAGTCCAGCCTGCTGCTCATCTTCTAATTCCTCCTGCTGCCACATCATCCCCACCTGCAAGGGGCCGTGGACAGGGCCGTGGAAGTTCCGCTGCAAGGCAGCCTGGAAGGAAGGCTGTAAGGAAGACAAAAAGGTGATTCCCTGCCTTCCAGTTGATTTAGCCAAAAACTGAGCTTGTTGGAGTACCACAGCTTGGGTTCCTTTTGTCATCTGCTTCTGCTTCTGATTTCTTTTTCTGAGCTCCTGAGGTTTTTAATTTTCTCCTTGGTCATGTTGGAATGTGGCCTTTGGTGTCCAAGTCTGCATGTATTTTGTGAATTAATCAAGTGTTGCCGTTCTTGCTGGAATTTGCTTGTTATGCCAAAATAAATGGCTATTTTTTTTTACGTTACAACCTTGTCTATTGTGTTTTATAATGTGGTGAATAGGCATCAAACATTTGCAAAATACAATGTGTAGTTTACAAAGGACACAAACTCCTTGGGGGGGGGGGGGGGGGCATTTGGTGTGATAACTTTAAAAACCAAAAAAAATACATAAAGTAAAAAATCAAAATTATGTTGACATAACTTGACAAAAAAATAAAAAATATGTTGACATAACTTGAAAACAAACAAAAAATAATAATAAGTTGACATAACTAGATATTTAAAATGTCGAATGTGCCATGTCACAAACAAACGTGAGTTTTACCTGAACGAGCGCTCCCGTCCCCTCATTTTGTCTGAGCATGCGCAGGTTTTTGGTCCTATGATTTTGTGTACTAACCATCGAACCTGTCCGGACAGGTTTTAAAGCATGTTTTAAAACTTTGGTCTGCTGGAAAACGGTCCGATAGGCTGTACACACGATCGAACATGTCCGCTGAAACTGGTCTGCGGACCAGTTTCAGCGGACATGTTCGATCGTGTGTACGCGGCCTAACACTTCTGGCAAAGATGTAAAAATCAGATCCCCAAGCATTATATATATTTTTTAAGCAGAGAATAAAATTATAGGCGTTTCTTTTTTTTTGTCTCATGGTATTTGCGCAGCAGTTTTTCAAACCAAATTTTTGGGTTAAAAATACATTTTTATGAATTTTTGTGAACACAACATAATACCCAATTTTGGTTAATTATAAAAGATGATTTTACACTGAGACAAAGGATACCAGATAAGTCACGCTTAAAAATTGTGCACACCCATAGAATAACAACAAACCACAGTACATTAATATTATCCATGGGTGACACTTTAAAAATCTTTATAGGTTACCTGTAACCTTTATAGGTTTAGAGTTACACAGGAGTTCTGGCTCTATAATTTTGATATAATATCTCACATATGTGGTGCAATCACCATTTACGTTCACGTGCAGGACCAATGTGTGCATTTGCCTTTGCATGTGAGCACAGGGAGATAGGGTGCTTTCAATTTTTTTATTTCATTTTATTCTTTATTTTTATTTTTTTATGTTGTTTATACTGTATCTTTCAGTTTTTTAATTTCTTTTAAATCGGAATCATAGTTGTAGCCTCAACCATGATCCCGGTATAACCACCACAATACCTGAATGTATATGTACATGCAGCGTTATTGAGGTGGTTAAATAAATGGCATGCGAATAGCTGTGGTTATTGACGGATGTCAGAGCCTGGATGCAGTCAGCTGTACATCTGTTACTAACTGCAGATAACAGCTCTGTGTGAGGCTACATGTGAACAGCAGCACCTAATGTCAGCCTGCCATTAATTTGAATAGTCTGAAGGGATGCTGATATTTTCATGACCCAATCATTCCAGCAAAGAAATGCTGCTTTGGTGTGGTATGATGGGTTTAGATATCCTTTAGACCATGGGTCCTCAAACTACGGCCCTCCAGATGTTCAGGAACTACAATTCCCATCATGCCCTAGTCATGTCTGTGAATGTCAGAGTTTTACGATGCCTCATGGGACTTGTAGTTCCGACACAACTGGAGGGCCGTAGTTTGAGGATCCCTGCTTTAGACAATGCAAACATTAGCCTGCCCAGCCATAAAAATGTTTACGTTTTGGGCAGAGCAAGGTATCATGGAGCACATGTGAGTTATCTGTGGTCTGTGACCTCATGGGGGAGATGTGCCTTAATTTCCTGTCAGAAGAGGAAGCAATGGGAAATCTCTCCAGTGTTGACATAGTCTAAAACAATTTTTATTTTAAATTAAAATGGTGAAGGGTTAGAGCTTGTAGTTTTTTTTTGTCCTGATGACAACAACTCTCCTCCTACCATCCACTCTGCAGTATAAGGGTCTGCCTAAGGCCCCTTTCACACACTCAGTGGGCTTCACTAGCTCAGCAGGAGATCACTCCATTGATCTTTGCTGAGCCAGGACAGATGACAGGTCTATCTTTGCTCACTGAACAGGGAGGGGACCTGTCAGAGCTTGGCTGATTTATATGGGGAGATCGGATGAAAACGCACAGCATGTCCATTTTTATCAGATCCCATCCGATCCGCCAGACGAATGGCGAACATATTGACATACGTCTGTCTTGAGCAGTTCGGATGGCAGACGGGGGTCAGCGGACACATCTCTGTTGACACCAGCTTTCCCATAGGAGTCAATAGGTGGCCCGCTCGCTTCAGCCTGAAAAACGGACAGGCAGACCTGAGCGGGCTTATCGTGTGAAAGGGGCCTTATTTAATACTAGTTGAATGGATTGTTTAGGCTTGTCCTCATAGCACAGAAGTTGTTTTTCTAGAAGATATTTGCAAAATATACATTGCAGAGGTTATCGCATTTGCAAAGATCATTGTTTCCCAAACACCAGAAAGTTGCGAAACATGATGCTTGACTTTTTTACATCGTAGTTAGCATAACGGGCAAAACCTGTTTGCTCTTCTCCAGTGTACTGTACAAGAATGTAAACAATGAGTTATTACAAGGGCAGTCTGGCTCCAGAGCTGCTATGGGCCATAACTATCCTGTTCAACATAAAAGTTAGTTATAGCCGAACAGAAATATACTGCACAGGTATATTGAAAGAATTATGTTTCATTTATTACAATTTACCATTTACCAATTTACAATTTAAAAGTACCGGTATATATAAAGCCAAACTATCTCTGTTTGGATAGAGTAGAAGATGGTTAACATCCTTGCCATTTTTTTCTGCTGTTTCCCACTGGGGAGAGTTTTACTCATTTCCTTTTCTGAAGGCGCAGGAGGAAGCAAAATAAGGGCAAATCCACATGTAGATAATATTAACCAAACAGACATCCCCAATGGAAGATTACTCTTCTATTCTTCTTTCAGTGACAATGTTTTACTAATTTCCTATTTGTAGGCAGGTTGAAAATATGTACAGCTTAGTAAGCTAGCAGCCGGCTCAATCTGGGGAAAGGGTTAATTGTTTTCAGCTCAGTTCCCAGGCTTTTTTGTCTTAGCTGCTCTTCTTTGATAGCAGAAGTCGGCCAGCTAAGATCCAGAGAGAAGCATGACTAGTGTAGTCCAGATAACACCAACCTTTCCCTTTCTACCATATGCCCTTTTAACCCTTACCACTTACCAATAAAGAGAGACACAGATATTGGAGTAAAATGGCCATAACAGTCTATTTATTAACAAATAATTCATTCATTAAATAATTAAATACTTAAATAATTTCCAATCTTTATTAAATAACATTTTGAAACCAAATTTTTAACAGCATCCCGGCTTAACCTTTATTTTCACCACTACACTGCGGTACATTTTCAATAGCAGGCCTCCAGCCGTATAACCAGCTCAGAGACAACCCCTTTTTCCCCGCAGTGCAACCATAACTGTATTTCAGCAGACACCGTTCCACTGGAATAACCCCAGAGGGGCCCATCCCACAGATGAGCCCCCCACCACTTCCATCACATCTGTCGAGCTGAGCATTGCGCTGCACTTCCGGCAGCACCCTGCTCCACCCCATCCCCAGGACACCCAGCCACCTAATCCTCGCCTTCCTTATAGAGATGCCCAGCTGCCTACCATCAGGTCTCACATCAGCTCTCTTGGCCCCCAAAAGACAAATGAATGTCCCAGAATCCAAACGAGGCGTAAATGACCTCCATCTGAAAAGACAAATAGCAACAGTGATAATCATGTACAGACCCCACCCCAAACAGTAGGAAAACCATGCAGCCCTTGCACCACCAAATGCCCCCCAGCCTGTGTACCACCTACACCATCAATCCAGCAACATAAGAACGAAATCTCCTGGATTCCCAGAGCCCAATCCTCTTGTCCTCATCCAACCCACAGCGGGCCGCCTCCATAGCCGCCCCGATGCGGAAGGAGTGCGAGGCGAATTGCCCGTCATCCAACCCCGCCACCCTTAAACATTTTCTGAACATCGCCATGAATTGGAACCTGGATATAAATGACCCGTCCCCATGTACAAGAAACTGCCCACCCCCAGCTGGATGCACCAACATGAACTCCCGTACCACTCGCACCGGGCAAACCCCCGAGCCGGCAGCGAATACAAAACCACATCCACCCCTTTACCTGTCTGATCCGACTTAGACTGGCGCAGCCGAAACAACACTTTCCCCTTTGTCTCCCTTACGTCTCCCGTTTGTAGACCCCCCTGCCACTCTCCTAGATGGGTTTACTAACTCCCCCACCCGAAATGCTCCAAAGAATGCAACCGAAAAAACTGTCCTAAACAAAATTACCTCGTATCCTGATGAAAAAACAGAACCCAGAAACCCATAAATCGCCTGCAAGACCGAGAAAGAAAACGGTCTGCGGGTGTCCTTGCACGAATGGCTCTTCTGGTAACCCTTTACCGTCTGCTTCACCCAGAAACCTTTTGTGAAATCAGTGCGACCCTCCAATTTGAATAAAAACACCAAACCTGCCAACTTCTTATCAATGGCCGATACAGACCCGCCACCCTCCATATGCCTGGCAACGAAGTTCACCACCAACCACCCCATCTCCACATCCCCCAGCTCAGCATCCGCTAATCGTATGAACTCAGACCATTCCTCCCCGACCTTAGCGAATGCCGCCCATGTCGGCCCACTTACCGACCTCCTGATCCATCCCGCAGGGACTCCAATGCAATCCCCAAATCCACCCCGGGCAAGGCACCCGTTCTTTTTCTGCATGCAGGGCCAGCTCCCTGAATTTGTCCCACCGAAACCGAGTCCAAGGAATCAGCGAGTCTGTTGTCCACACCAGGAATATGCACAGCATACATAAAAATGTTCCACTGTAAACAACGCAAAACTAGGTGGCGCAGCATCTGAACCACCGGCAACGAGGATGCGGAAATTCGGTTGATGGCTTGAACCACCCCCATGTTGTCGCAGTTCAGCCTGATCTTAAAATTTTTACACGACTCCCCTCACAACTCAATAGCCAATACCACCAGAAAAAATTACAGCAATACCAGATTCTTTGCAAACCCAGCCGTAACCCATGTGTCGGGCCATGCTCCGGCGCTCCATTGCCCAGCCACGTCCGTGACCAAATCCAGGTCGAAGTTACTCACCGGCCCCTCCAACCAGAGCGAACGTCCGTTTTACTCCTCCAAAAATGTGTGCCACCCGACAGCCAAATTAAATGCATCTGGGCCGGAACCCCAGCCATAGCCGCCGACACCCTTCCGATCGGGGTGACTCTATAGGCAAAGTTCAACTTACCTAATAGGGATTGTAACGCCCGGAGCTGCACCTTGTTGCGTCCCAACATCCCCCTAATCTCCAACCGAAGATTATCCACCTTGTCACCCGGCAGCCTGCATTCCATTGCCCCAGTATCAATCACTATCCCCCAGGGGGGGTGTGGTTTGCCTAGGAGGAAGATGGCCACCTAAACCTAGAGCTCCGTCTTACCTCAGTTATCTGACGGGATTTTCGCTCCGAATTTGCCCCGCAACATGGGGAGCTCGGCGTCCCGATCCAGGTCCCCGAGAGATGTGAATGGTCCGTTTCAGACCATACCAGAGCTCTTCAGGTCTCAGAGGACTGTAATGGTGCCCCCGCTTCCCGCCCCATCTTCTCCTAAGCAGCATATCGAAATAATGCTATCGCCTGTGGAGCTACCCCCCTCCCCTGGGGTGAACAACCCGGCACAGTCGCCACATCTGAGCCTCCATGACTTACGTGCGGTGGCGACAGACATCAAGGACACATTGTCTGCAGCCATTTCGGACCTCCACCTCGAGCTACAATCCATCGCAGGCCGGGTCCAACGAGTTGAGAATACCATGGCGGTACAACACGCGGCCATTAAACGCATCACCCACAGAGTGGACTTCCACACTTTACAGCTTCGAGACCTCCAACGCCATGTCGAGGAACTCGACAATAGGGAACGGAGACACAACCTTAGGGTGAGAGGTCTGCCAGAAGCCTTTGAAACTGACCAAATTCGCGGGCCTCTTAAACCGCCTCCTGGATAGGCCCCCAGAGACTGGCATTGCTATGGAGCGCATTCACAGGGCTCTCCGCCCTCGGGGAAGGAACACTGATCCCCCAAGAGACATTATCTGTTTTGTGAATGACTACGCGATCAAGGAAGCGGTGCTCAAAAAGGCGCATGAAAAAGACCGTTTGGATTTTGAAGGCCACCAGATACAGATTTACCAAGACTTCTCTGCCATCACGTTGAAAAATCGCAAAGACCTACGCCCCCTACTGGATCTTCTAAGGGCATAAGATACAGTTGGAATTTTCCCTTCGGCCTCCTCGCCACCCATCTGGGTCGCTCAGCCCTACTGAGAGTGCCTGAGGACTTGGAGACCTTCTGCAAGCACCTGGATTTGCCGCACGTCCTTGTTCCGAACTGGTACGCGGAGTTTCCGGTTCCCGGACCCCCACCGTCGTAATCAGGAAGAAGAGCTGATGGAGGCCCAAGATTCCAGATACCGCAGGAGAAGATCACCCTCTGCTTCCAGGCTACACTCCCCGGCACATGGCCGTCCGCCACCGAACAGCCCTTCTGCAGCGCCTCTGCCTTGTAGAGCCCGCCGCGACCAGGGACTGGAAGCCGGTTAACTGTTCTTACAAAGACCGGCTGTGATCCAGTATGTACCTACCCGTGGATGTTTTTGTTTAGGAACGTTTTATTTACCTGTTTCTCAGGATCCCTGTTGCCCTGTGTTTAAACTACATATTGTGTCGCCACTGTCTTCAGCTCCCAGGATTGACCCCCCGAACTTGGCAACATCTCTTCGGCTACTACGACATCTCAGCCACCCTCTCGGGATTGCAGTGTCTGGAATGCTCTTTCGATCGAGTCCTGACCCCTGAGCCCTTAGCATCCTTCCATACCCAACCACCTAGCGAACTGATCCAGTGTGCTCACTCCGGTGTCTTACCTGGTTGGGGCCCAGTCCCGACCCTCTGACAACTGTACCCTGTGACTGATGCGCAGAAGAGAATTGCGGGTAACAAAATGGACTGTTTGCCCTGTGGCTTCGCCCACCGGAGGTGAGACTGTCATGCGGCTTATACCACTGGGACTGTGTCCTCCATGTGCTAGCAGGTATGGAGCAACGGTGTTTATGTGGGAGGATGGACTGCTTTCTGTTTATTATGTTCTTGGGTCTTTTCAATGTATTCAATGGTTGTTTTCTTAAATCTTTGCACGCAGGTAGCTACAGGATTTATCTCAAGCTAAAGGGGCGGCTCCCGTACTGTTCGCGGGCATCGCTTCTTACACATGTCTGCCCCTCACTGCACTATCGGGGAGTCCCCTCTTCCCCTGCTGCTCACACATGTGACGGGATGAAAGCTGTGTGGGGTCTATGCCTACGGGGGAGGGTTTCCCTCAGACAGCGACTCCCGCCCTATGTTGCCTTGCATCCTCGCTCGCACTTGCAGACTGGATCCGCCCGAGGGACCTCGGCTCTCCCGTCAACAAGGGCTGACTACTATGGTTTAACTGATTGTTCCTCCACACAGGGTACTTTTCAGAGTGGGCGTTGCCATGGAAAAGGGTTCCGGGTTTCAATATGTTTTTTGGCTAAGTATAACCCCTTGTTTCCCCCACTCCCCGGTTTAATAATTGGCTCTACTCCGCAGAACACTCCGTGTTAGCATATTTTGACGGTTGGTTTCCTAAGCCTTTTTTTTTACCACGGACAGCCTGTGGCTACGTCCGCTTTTGCAGACACCCACAAGGAATCTCACCGGTTCCTATCACTCGAGTCTTGCTTCTTGTCTCCCCTTAGGATCCTATACCTGACCATCTTCCTACCACTACATGGTGGGGCTTTGGTGTAGATGGACGGTTATACTGTCTCCTTTACTTACCTTTAATCTTCTCGATAGCCTGACTGACCCCCAACCAGTGGTTATATACTTAGCCTACAGTGACAGTGTAATACACATTTCCCTTGGACCACTGACCATTTCCGGACCCCCCCTCTCCTGTTGTGCCCTCTCCCTTTAACTAGTGAGTGGGACTACACAGGTTGCCGGAGTTCCTTCCCCCGGTCCCGTTGTCAGATCCCCAGTCTATTTCCATACTCCACTTTTCAACCCCACCCTTCCCTGCTACAGCTCTTGAGTCACACTACATCGGACTCCTCATTGATCACTCGATTCAGTATATGCAATGTCGGCCCTGATTGCCACCGATATTGTACCCTCGGTTAAGATCATATCTTTTAACGCCAGGGGGCTCAACATCTCTGAGAGATGTTCTCAACTTCTTTTGACCATGCACCGTAGTAAATCAGATGTCATATTTCTGCAAGAAACTCACTTTCTACTCGATTCAACACCTAAACTGGGTAATTACCACTTCCCCACGGTGTATCATGCTACCAACTCCACAGCCAAATCGAAAGGGGTCTCTGTTTTGATAGCTAAAAACTGCCCTCTTCAGATTACTGATTCCCTCGCAGACGCAGAGGGTAGGTTTCTGTTTTTGAAAGGCACATACCTACAGCGTACAGTCACACTAGCAAACATATACGCACCAAACAAACATCAAGTTTCATTCTTTCGTTCCATAGCAGAGCAATTAACATCATTTAAGGAAGGTACTCTCATATTGGGGGGCGACTTTAATGTCCCGCTTAATCCTCCTCAGGATACCTCCACAGGCACTGCATCCATCCCGTATGTGGCCCTGAGAAAAATTAAATCACACCTACGAGATCTCATGCTCCATGACACCTGGCGCACCTTAAACCCTGATGGTATAGACTACACCTTCTACTCACACCCTCACGACAGATTTTCCAGACTAGATTACTTATTTATAACTCAGGAGGCCCTTTCCATGCTCAAGGGCGCTTCAATTGACCCCATGTTCTTGTCGGACCACAACCCTAATTCGAAAACTATATCGTTCTCGGAAACTCGTCCGAGATCAAACATATGGAGACTTGACCCCCTCCTTGCTCACTGACCCAGTAGTTGCCGCAGAGGTGGGAACACGCATCAAACTGTTCTTTCAGGAAAATGACCCGACAGATACGTCCCCCATTACTAACTGGGAAACACACAAATGCGTTATCCAGGTAAACCGAAGCGTGCTCGGGATAGGAAGAAAACGTACGCTGACCTCATAGACAGAATCCGGAAACTAGAAAACGCCCACAAACTCACTCAAGCGGTAGCGACCCTGTCGGGTCTTACCCGGGCTCACTCGGAATTACTTGACTTGCTGGGGAAAGAAATTAGACGAAAGTATGTCCTGGCCAAAAAACAGTTCTATGAGTATGGCAACAAAGCTAGCTGGATGCTAGCCAGGGCCCTCCAAACCAGGAAAGCGAAGGTGACTGTCCATTCTATCACGACCGAACAGGGACAGAAACTACACACTTCTCCCGAAATTGCCAAGCAATTTGTTAACTATTACACTAAGCTCTATAATCTATCCCCGGCCGAACCATCTATGCCGCCGGATACGAGGCAGAGAATGATTGAGGACTTCCTACGACAATATAGCCCCACTCCGTTATTTGCTTCCGCACAGTTGGAGCTAGAGGCCCCTCTGAACATACAGGAAGTCGATTTAGCACTAAAAATTATGGAACCAGGCAAGAGTCCGGGTCCTGACGGATTCACAGTAGGTTATTATAAAACATACATGGAGGTCCTCACTCCATTCTTCCTCTCTGCCTTTAACTCCTTTGCTGCCTTGCCTGAACCCCCCTGGGATCTTTTGACTGCTCACGTGGTAGTGATCCCGAAGCCGGGTAAAGACCCCTCTTAGTCACTAATTATCGGCCTATCTCACTATTCAATGTGGATTTAAAATGGTACGCCAAAACATTAGCTAACAGACTCCTCCCCTTCCTTCCCCACCTGATAGACCTCGACCAGGTGGGCTTTGTTCTGGGCAGAGAAGCGAGGGACAATACTCTCAAGGCAATAAACATCCACCATTGGCTCACGTCCTCCAAAACCCCCAGGATTCTTCTTTTCACTTGACGCGGAGAAGGCATTTGACAGGGTTGCATGGGATTACATGACAGAGGCCCTAAAAGCCTTGGGCCTTCCACCGACCATGTTGAATTTTATTTCTGCACTATATACCAGATCCTACGACGAGGGTCCGGGTCAACGGCTGCCTGTCGGATGCCTTCTCCGTGTCGAATGGAACTCGTCAGGGGTGCCCCCCTTCCCCGTTGATCTTTATCCTCACTCTGGAACCCCTGTTGAAGTGCCTCAGATCCAACCCAGCTATTAAGGGGGTGGACATTAAAAAACGTGATTTCAAACTGGCCGCGTTTGCGGGTGACATCCTTCTGTTCCTGACTGACCCCCTCACGACAATCCCCAACTTGCTCAAGGACTTTAAGAACTTTAGACTTATGACGAACCTCCAAATAAATGTATCCAAATCCAATGCCCTAAATGTCTCCCTACCTGCTGACACCTGCAGGTTTTGTCAGTCCAACTTTCCATTCTCCTGGAATAGCCGCGCAATTAACTATCCGGGTATCCAACTTCCGACTCCCCTAGCAGACTTATAGGGCCAGATTCAGAAAGACTTACGCCAGTGTAGCGCGAGATACGCCGCGTAAGTGTAAATATGCGCCGTCTTATCTATGAGCCATACCCACAGAACTAGATACGCCTGAAAATAGGCTTCCTCCTACCGACCTAACTTTCCTACGCTGGCGTATCGTAGGCGCATATTTACGCTGGACGCATCTGGTGCTGCCATTGATTTCCTATTCAAATATGCAAATGAGGGAGATACGCCGATTCGCGAACTTATGCGCGCGGTGTGCGTAAGTCGTACGTCCGGCCTAAAGTTATTCCAACAAATAGCTGGTTTATCTTTGCACCAGAAGTGCACAGGTCAGCTGGAGAGCAGCTACAGAAGCACCGTTACGAACGAGCTGAGAAAGCTGAGCAGCCCCACTTGCAGGACAACACATCTGTCTGCCAACATGCCAGGGGCAGCCGTGGTCCTAGCACTACTAATGGGTCCACCGGCACGGAGGAGGAGGGCACGGGAGAGGATATACTCAGGGCAGGACTTAGGGTGGTGGGGGCCCCCCTTGTTGAGCAGGGGGGGGTGCACATTAAAGTTGTTGAGCGGGGGGGGCGAATTGAAGTTGTTAGAAGTTGTTGAGCGGGGGGTGCGCCCCCTATTGCAGTGCGGGAAAATTATCCCTTTCGCGGGACTATGGGAAGAATCGGAAAGTCCCGCAGAATCCGTGCATGTTGGGAGGTATGCGCAGGGCCGCCATCAGGAATTTTGGGGCCCCATACACAGCTTAAGGCATGGTGGGCCCCCTGGAGCAGAGAACCGGGGGGGGTGCTGACACCTGAAATTAAGAAGCGGGGGGGGGGGCTGCCCGCAAATTGAGAAGCAGGGGGGACCTTTACAAAAAAAAGAAGAAATAAAGAAATATATATATATACAGACAGACAGACAGGGCCCGGGGATCTCTGGGCCCTTTAATAAAAAGAAACCACTGGGCCCAAATGTAAAAAAATGTATAAAAAAAGGGGGGGGGTTGCCATCTGGAGACCTCTGGGCCCTATAATAATAATAAAAATATACAGTATATATATATATATGTATATATATATATATATATATATATATATCTATATATATATATAAAAAATTATAAAAAAATAAATAAAAAAGTGGGGGTTGCTGTCCGGGGCCCTGGGGACCTCCAGACCCCTAAAAAAAAAATTAAATAAACATTTATAAAAAAAATACATAAAAAAGGGAGGTTGCCATCCGGGGGCCCTGGGGACCTCTGCGCCTTTTAATAAAAAATAAAAAAGAATAAACAAAAAGTAAACATTTATAAAAAAAATAAAAAAGGGGGGGGTTGCCACATGGGGCCCTGGGGACCTCTGAGCCCTTTAATAAAAATATATATATATTTATAAAAAAAGGGGGGTTGCCATCCGGGTTGCCATTAGTAGACCTCTGAGCCCTTTAATAATAATAATAATAATAATAATAATAATAATAATATATATAAAAACTTTTTTTTATAAAAAAAGCGGGGCCCATGGGCTTGAGCCCAGTCAAGCCCAATGGTAAGTCCGGCCCTGGATATACTACACGCGCATGAGCCTCTTTGACATGGGTGATGCAATCCTGGAAATAACCACAGCCCTGAAATATGACATCACCAGCAAGACACACCGCTCACAAGCAGTGCAGCCACTGGTCAAGGTACTGGCAACACTCCATTTCCTTGCCAGTGGCTCGTTCCAGCGTACAAGTGGAGTCGTGGCTGGGATGTCACAATCCACCATCCACCAGATGTGTGCACCAGGTTGTCCCCGCAATCCTCAGATGCATGTCCCACCACATCATCAGACCCACCAATGAGCATCTGCGGCAGAAGGCAATGCTGGATTTCTACAGAATTGCAGGATTCCTACGCACCATCGGGGCCATTGATTGCACACATGTGGCACTACAGCCCCCCCCCCCCCCCGTGCCACAGAGCACATATATCGCAATAGGAAGCACTGGCATTCCATCAACATACAGGTGATAGCCAATGCCCAATGCCTCATATGGCACGTCCGTGCCAAACACCCCGGGTCCAGCCACGACAGCTATATATACTGTCAAAGCAACATCCCAACAGAATTCAAACAGAACGTGTACAGGGGCAGCTGGTTGGTTGGTGAGTGACATGGGAGTCAGGCATGACTGTCAGACCCCATGATGCAAACATCACAAGGGGCACATGCACGGCTAACATCCTCCTGTCTTTTCCCTTCCAGGTGACTCGGCATATGCACTTGGGCTCCATCTCATGACTCCATACCGGAATCCCCAAACCAGAGGAGAGATAAACTACAATGCGGCACACATACGTACCCGTGCAGTGGTGGAAAAAACATTTTGCCTCCTGAAGTCGCGTTTCCGATGCCTAGATAAGTCCGGGGAGGGCCCTGTTGTATTCCCCAAACTTTGTGTGCCAGATCATCGGTGCATGTTGCATGCTGCACAACTACACCATGAGAAAGGGCCTGCAGATTGACATATGTGATGACCTGACCCCCCAACCACACAGTCCCCCCTGCCTGAGGCCTACCCCATCTGCTGAGGGAAGAGCAGTCAGGAGGGTCCTCGTGGAACGCATCTTTGAACGTTAAACACACACATTTATCATGACACACAGACAATGCACACCACTGTGGTCCCTAGATCACACATACCACATCCACATCACATTGGATTAGCCCAAGTCTGGCATTCAGGACTTGGGAGCAGCAACGCCGCATCAAGGCCCCAATGGTGTCGCTGTCCATTCATACCACATTCACACGGCCATGGGGATAACTTCTCCACCACAACCCAGGGTGACACCCCTTACTGGCAGGAGTGTCACCCCCACATTCACACACCAGTCACACTGTAGTCTGCACTACTGACTGTGTGCAGTAATTTAAAAAAAAAAAGGCTCATGACCTGAGCATGAATCAAAACAAAAAACTTGTATCCTGAGCAGAAAAAATAAATGCCACTCATTTGGCCTGATTTTTTTATTAAAGGGCCCAGAGGTCCCGGGTGGAAAGCCCCCTTTTTTTGGTAATTTATTTTTATTAAAAAAAAGGGGGGTTGCCATCCGGGGCCCTGGGAGCCTCCGGGACCCTGAGGACCCCCGGGCCCTTTACAGGTGTACTGCCTGTACCCCCCTCATGGCGGCCCTGGTGGCGGGGGACCCATTAGTAGTGCTAGGACCACGGCTGCCATGTGTTGTCCTGCAAGTGTGGTTGCTCAGCTCGTCTGTAACAGTGCTGCTGAAGCTGCTCTCCTGCTGACTTGAGAAAGCCTGGTGCAAAGTTATCCCTGCTTTATAAGGGGTAACTTTAGGCCGGCCAAACGGCTTAGGCACACCGCGCCTAACCTGTGCCGAACGGCCTATGTTCGGGAATCTGCGTTTCTCCCTCATTTGAATATTTGCATAGGAAATCAATGGTGTGGACGGAATCAATGTGCTCCTAAGATGTGCAGGCGTAGGCAAGTTAGGCCATCCGGGTTGCCATTAGTAGACCTCTGAGCCCTTTAATAATAATAATAATAATAATAATAATAATATATAAAAACTTTTTTTTATAAAAAAATAAATAAAAAAGTAGGGGTTGTTGTCCGGGGCCCGGAGGGCCCCCTATTAAGCGGGGCCCATGGGCTTGAGCCCAGTCAAGCCCAATGGTAAGTCCGGCCCTGGATATACTGCACGCGCATGAGCCTCTTTGACATGGGTGATTCGGAGGTATATCGCATTTTCAGATTCAGTCCTGATGCAATCCTGGAAATAACCACAGCCCTGAAAGATGACATCACCAGCAAGACACACCGCTCACAAGCAGTGCAGCCACTGGTCAAGGTACTGGCAACACTCCATTTCCTTGCCAGTGGCTCGTTCCAACGTACAAGTGGAGTCGTGGCTGGGATGTCACAATCCACCATCCACCAGTTGTGTGCACCAGGTTGTCCCCGCAATCCTCAGATGCATGTCCCACCACATCATCAGACCCACCAATGAGCATCTGCGGCAGAAGGCAATGCTGGATTTCTACAGAATTGCAGGATTCCTACGCACCATCGGGGCCATTGATTGCACACATGTGGCACTACAGCCCCCCCCGTGCCACAGAGCACATATATCGCAATAGGAAGCACTGGCATTCCATCAACATACAGGTGATAGCCAATGCCCAATGCCTCATATGGCACGTCCGTGCCAAACACCCCGGGTCCAGCCACGACAGCTATATATACTGTCAAAGCAACATCCCAACAGAATTCAAACAGAACGTGTACAGGGGCAGCTGGTTGGTTGGTGAGTGACATGGGAGTCAGGCATGACTGTCAGACCCCATGATGCAAACATCACGAGGGGCACATGCACGGCTAACATCCTCCTGTCTTTTCCCTTCCAGGTGACTCGGCATATGCACTTGGGCTCCATCTCATGACTCCATACCGGAATCCCCAAACCAGAGGAGAGATAAACTACAATGCGGCACACATACGTACCCATGCAGTGGTGGAAAAAACATTTTGCCTCCTGAAGTCGCGTTTCCGATGCCTAGATAAGTCCGGGGAGAAGGAGCATTCTTCCGCTCGACTAAGAAGTCTGCAGAGGGGAATGACCGGATGTAGGAGTGTGTGTGGGGAGTGAGGAGTAAACAGCATGCGTGTCCCTCCGCTCTGATCTCTCTCCCCCCTGGAGCTGCACGCTAACAGATGGATGGCTTAGGAGTATGAACTCCCCCCGACGCTTGCTTTAAATACCTGACGGGCAATAACTCCAGAAATAACTCCAGCAAAACACAGCAACTGGCACAAAAAACCTGCATACCTTGTCTACCTTGTCTACCTTGTCCACAGCGAGAGGTCTGTGCTAACCCCGCGTGTTGCTCTCTGCTCTCCGCTCCCCGTCTTCTTGCCTGCTCTTGGTTGGCTGTCTGGACGTGCAGGACGTGTGGGGTGCGAGGAAGCCGTGCGGGTGCGGGGAACGCGGCCGATCCCGGGGGCTCTCCTCGCTGTCGCAGGTCCCTCAGGAGTCTCGTGGGAGCTGGGAAACCACACATTGCCACGGCTCCAAGCCCTGCCTGAGAACCTAGGAGAGCCGAAGGACGCGGAAGGAGCCGAGAGACGGCAGGCACAGTGTCGGGCGGGTGCCTGCAACAACAGTAAGCCGCTACGCTCACAATTGCAATCCACCACAAGACACTAGGCTTTTCTTACTGAGTCACTGGGCTACTTGCTGGGCTAGGATGGCGCTGTAACTTGCCACTCACTAGAGCTGCTGTGCTGTATACTAACCACAAGTTTTTTTTTTGTGTAACCAAAGAGAACTATTGTGAGTGGGGGGAGAACTAGCAGGGGAAGCCCTTTATCCAACACAGCTCCACGCTCCCTTGTCACCCCCAGCCACAAAGCTGCAATATCCAGTGTCAGGACCCTGCTACAGCAACTGGAATAGCACTCTTCAACACTTAGACCCTAGACATAAAGTGACCACAGTGCCCTACCTCTCCTTGTCCTGGCAATACTCACAAACGATAACCACAAAGATAGCCATAAAGAGCTCTAAACCTGAGTGGCTGCCTATCAGAGGCTACCCTTTTTTTTTTTACCTTTTTTGACCTTCTTGAATGGCTCGTATCAACCTTACTAACTAAAGAAGCAATACAAAATCTGGTCTCGGAAACTTGTTAACATTATCATTGGAGCACTAACCTGTTTTTCTGCTTTTCTTTCATATTAAACAGTAAATCTGCACTTAGAACTTTGCCAATTTTTTGAAAGATCTATTTCTGGCACCTCAATTTGTTAATTTGTCTTAAGTCGTTCCCCCTTCTTTTGGATTAACTCTGCAAAGAATGTCCACTACCAGATCTACCAAGGGTAATCAAGCCGCCGCAGCCAAACTAGAGCGTTTCACACAAATTCCTGCTATTTCGCCGGCCAAAGGTCAACCAGCTGTAACAGCACCGCAGATCAAATTGCAGTCAACCTCATCCCAGGAAAGAAGAAGCCTCGGTCAAGCAGCCTCAAAATCTTCTAGTACGCCCAGCCTAAACAACGCTAAAACCGTGAGTACTAAAGGGCTGGGGACAGAGGCTCCTGGAATGGTAAATATGCATGCAACTCCGGGGTTGTCTGGTGAAACTGACCCTTTAATAAACGGTTCGACACTAGAAGGGGAACCAACTCTCAGAGATGTGTTTATGTGCTGTGAACGCATGTAAGGACTTTATGGCCAACTTTGACAGGCAGCTAGCAGGTTTAAAAGATGAACTATCATCCATGAGGCAGGAATTACATGGGACTGTAATAAGAACAAACGCACTTGAGGAGAGACTAAGTGCAGTGGAGGACACACTATTTCCATTACAGAGGGAACTAAGGGGGCTTCAGGAGCTAACAGATCTACAAACGGCGAAACTAGATGCGCTGGAAAATAGGTTACGCAGAAATAACGTGAGAGTGGTAGGTCTACCCGAGGGAAGCGAGGGCCCAAACTCTGTCGCCTTCATGGAAAGTTGGTGTAGGGATATTTTTGGCCCTGAGGTTCTCTCACCATTTTTTTCCATTGAGAGGGCTCACCGGGTCCCCTTTAAAATCCTCCAGCAGGGGAAGTACCCTAGACCGTTCTTAATTAAACTCCTTAACTACACTGATAAGGTGACCTTGCTTCAAAAGGCTAGAGAACTTGGAGACATCACATACAAGGGAGCAAGGGTCTCTATCTATCCTGATTTCTCACCTGACTTGCAGAAACGGAGAGCTGAGTTTACACCCGCTAAAAAATCTCTACAGAAATACAAAATTACCTATGCGCTTCTGTACCCAGCCCGTCTCAGAGTGGCTGCCCTGGGTAGGACTTTTTTCTTCACTGACCCGAGCGAAGTAGCCAACTGGCTGGAAGAAAATAAAACAGCCCTATAGCCCCCTAAAAAAAAAAGGAGGGGGGGTAGACCGCAGTACGGACAACGAAAACAAACGCCAACTAACAAACGGGACTGGAGGGACCACACAAAAATATTAATTACATTTTTATTTTATTTTTTATTTTTTTAAGGCCTCCTTATTAAGCCAAATAATACTTTTTTTATATGTGTATATATGTGGGTATATATATGTGTATGTATGTGTATATATATATATACATGTGTTTTTTTTTTTTTTCTCCCTTTTCTTTTTGGAGGGGGACTTGTGCTCCCAGGGATTCTGGCAATTAGGCATATTCTCGGGGTCCCTGCGAGCATAACTGACCCTTCTGCTTATGGTTGCACTAATGCGATTCTGGATACTGGCAAGCAAAGAGTGTATTGATGACAACCTACAATCTTTGCTTGCAATTTTTTTTTTTTTTTTTTCTTTTTTTTTTTTTTTTTTCCCTTTCTTCCCAAGCAAACAATCACACTCTATAGGTCCTTTTGGAAATAATTGTACTTTTTTTATGATAGCACTCATATGGTTAAGTATCTGCGTATGTAAAGAATGCAGTGATGCATAAATTCCTTTTTATTGACAAAACACCCACACACTCACAATGTCTCGGCAGAGATATTTTTTTTACACTTTTACCAGGGCACCGATAATCATTTTGCTTTAGCACTTGATCACTTAATCACCCTATTCAGGGTCCTGTCACACCGAGTACACTTACTAACTTCCACCCCTGTTTTTTTTTTTTTTTTTCCTCACACGGTAGTGCCTATATGGTTAAGCACTCCTGTATGCAAAGAATGTATAGATGCTAAAATCCCCTTCCCCCCCCTTTTTTTTTTTTTTATACACATACTTACAAGGTCTCTTTGATATTTCTATTAGACCATTTACACTATTACAAGAGCATTGCTAATCAATCTGTTCAAGTACTCCATCACTTACCTCTTGAATTTAGGGTTTGGCCATACTATGTATACTTACTAATCTTCAATCACGAGGGCATCATCTGTTTTTAGAACCCACAAATACATAGCTAGCTGCACGAGAGAGTAAAGCTATGCCTTTTTGTCTCACTGTCCCCCTTTTTTTTTTTTTTTTTTCCCCTTTGCTCAATAGCCCAATTATCAAACTATATGGCACCCCAATTTGAGGAAAACCCATTTTTTTTTTCTCTCCTTGGTTTGTGGTTCCAACTGGATCCCCCAGGGGGGGTGGGCAAGAGCAAGAGGGATACGTAATGGGATGCATTGGGGGATGAGTGTTAGTATGAGTAGAGCGGTCATTAGACAAGCCCCTATGGGGAACCCTGCAGGGCAGGGAGGGGGGGGAGGGGGGGGAGGGATGGGGGGGTTCATAGGGAAGGGGTTCGAGAGCATGCACCTCGGTTATTACAAATCATATCACCACTAGCAGGTGCAAGCGGCGCTAAGAAAGTAAGCTGGCTATCCACCGGCCAAACCCAACGAGGGTCACTAGCAACTGTCCCAGATTTTAGCTGCATGACCAATGCCGAATACCTGACTACTATATCAACTTTGGTAGATGCAGGATAAATTAATGGCTATTACTTCCTGGAATGTACGAGGCATGGGTGATCCAGCTAAAAGAACGGCAGTTATGACATTCCTGGAAGACGGAACACCGGGAATAATATGCCTTTAAGAGACACATCTGACCAAAGAGTCGGTGCTGCTTTTGAATAGCCGTAAATTTCAAGCCCAATTCCACTCGGTACACTCCTCTTATTCAAGAGGTGTGAGTACAATGATTGGAAGAGGAATGACTTTTTCTTGTTCTAAATCTTGGATAGATGAACAAGGTAGGTTTATATTTTTGTTTTGTCTTATTGAAAATAGACCTTATGTTTTGGCCAACTTATATATCCCTCCACCTTTTAAGTTTGATGTCCTATATAACCTGGTTGAGTTTACTCTGGATAAACCAAATATACCTGTCATAGCCATTGGTGACTACAATGAGGTGTTGGATAGAACTATTGACAGATTCCCCCCGGGGACCGGTCCCAAGGAGGGGCGGTTGGCTCGCTTTCTGGGCGAAATAGGGATGAGGGACATCTGGAGAACTGCCTACCCACAGACCCGCCAATATTCGTGTTATTCCACCTCCTACCACACTCTATCTAGGATAGATATGGCCCTGGGCAGCGATGGCGTATTGCCTCTGGTGAAAAAGATGCACTATGGCCCAAGGGGGGTCTCAGACCACTCTCCGCTGACTCTGACAATCAGGATAGGCAGTAGGATCTCGCGCAAAGAATGGCAGCTAAACCCAGGTTGGCTGGAGCTGATCGAGCAACCCCTAATGGTGGTGACACAGATAACTGAGTTTGTGTCCATCAACGAAGGAACGGCACCGCCGGGAGTGGTCTGGGATTCCCTCAAAGCCTTTGTGAGAGGCCTCCTGATTCAGCAGGCCGCTAGGATTAAAAAAGCAGGTAGAGTGGAAGAGAGTAGGCTGGGTGGCGAGTCTACCCAGGCGGAAATTAGATATATTGAGAACCCCACCTCACTCTTGCGGTCTGCATGGCTGGCTAAACAAGATGAGTACAGAAGGTTCATATTAAAAATAGCAGAGAACAAGAGAATCCTACAGAAGCAGCTCCAGTTTGGCGAGGGCGAGAAGGTAGGGCGTATGTTAGCCCTCCTGACTCGAACCAACTCCCCCTCGTCAAATGTCCCTGCAATACGGACAAATACTGGTGAAACCTCGACAGATGGCCAGACCATATTAAAAACATTCTATACATACTATAAAGAACTTTACAAAACTAAAGGGAGGTTGGAGATAGGAGCTATGGAAACATTCTTTCAGAGGATAGTAGTCCCCAAGCTGTTAGACAAAGATAGACAGGAGTTAGACGCACCAATCACTCTAAAAGAAATTCAGCAAGCGGTTTCAGACATGCCAAACCAGAAATCCCCGGGTCCGGACGGGCTGCCCATCGAGGTGTACAAGAAGTTTGGCGAGATTTTGCTTCCAGAGCTGTTGAAGTCATTGGAGTGGGCTGCAGGGGCGGGGACTCTACCCTGCTCAATGACTGAAGCAACGATTATAGTTATACTCAAGGAGGGGAAAGACCAGTTGGAACCTTCATCCTATCGTCCAATCTCCCTTTTAACCTCTGATGTAAAGATCTTAGCCAAAATTCTTGCGACACGTTTCAATAAATTTATTAGTTACCTTATTCACCTTGACCAGTCCGGCTTTATTCCAGGCAGGGCAACAAGCAACAACATCAGAAGAGCCTTCCTAAACATATGTACACCAACAGATAGTGTAGGCTCCAGAGCAGTGTTGTCGCTTGATGCCGCCAAGGCTTTTGATAGCCTCGAGTGGGTATACCTGTGGAGGGTACTTGATGGTTTTGGTTTTGGCCCCCTCTACGTCAATTGGATCAAACTGTTATATGAAGAACCAAGAGCCAAGGTCAGAATTAACAATGAGACCTCCGAGATTTTTCAGCTGGAGCGAGGCACGAGACAGGGGTGTCCTCTATCCCCCCTTCTGTTTGCCCTCGCCATGGAACCCCTGGCAATCATGGCCAGGGCGAGGTCGGACATAACAGGGTTTAGAAGACACCATGGAGAAGACAAGATAGCTCTCTTCGCAGACGATGTTCTGTTCTTCCTGGGGGATGTTGAAAGCACACTTGACAAAGCGATCCAACTGGTGGAGGATTTTGTCCGGTTCTCAGGCCTTACCATCAACTGGACAAAGTCAGCTTTGTTGCTGCTAGACCAGGTAGATCTACAACGGTCGGCAGGTGCTTCGCAAATAATTGTAAGTACTGAATTTAAGTATTTAGGGATCTGGATCTCAAAGGACCCTACCCAATACATTAATTTAAACCTGGCCCCATTATTAGCGAAGTGGAAATACAAAAGTGAAATTTGGAAAAGACTGCCTTTGTCTGCTGCAGGCCGCTGCAATTTAATTAAAATGATCTGGCAGCCGCAGCTACTATACATACTACATAACTCCCCGGTATGGATAGGATACAAGTGGTATAAAAAGATAGACTCTCTATTTAGAGGACTCATATGGAGGGGTGGCCAAGCCAGAATAAGCCTACAAACCTTACAACTCCCTGTAAAAGAGGGGAGAATGGCGGTTCCACATCCAAGGCTATATTTTTTAGCAGCACAACTACAACATCTGGCAGGATGTGGAACCGTCGAGGGAGACGGCTCTAATACCCGACTTTTGTTGACAGACAACCCCCATAAACAACTAGTGGAAGCCTTAGAGGCAAACCTTTTTTGCCATAACCACTCGATTACAAAACTAGTTATTAAAACATGGTACACAGCCAAAAAAAATATTGGGATACGCTGGTCCGACAGAATTCTCCCCTCTTTGGAACAACAATAACCTACAAGAGACACTAAGCATTGAGGTATCGCCCGAATGGACGAGTAAAGGCATAAGTCGCCTTAAGCAGTTGTTCAAAGGGAACACTATGAAATTATTTCAAGATCTAGTAAAAGAATTCAGAATCTCCAATAAAACTTTTTTTAAATTTCTACAGATCCGCCATGCTATACAGACACAATTTGGCCCCCAGAGGGTCGAGTGGGCTGAGACTCCGGCTTTGCTTGCTGTAACTGGGGCAACAGCGGCCAAGGGTTTAATATCGGGGATGTATAGTAACCTGGGCGCCAGGGCACTAAGCAAAGCAGGTCCGCGTTAGAGTAAAGAGGCATGGGAGAATGACCTGGGACCAATATCTCCACAACAGTGGGACAGGATTCTCCAACAGGGCACCTCGGTGTCCATCGCCCCGGGCCAAAGACTGTCCCACCTATTTCTCCTTTATAGGGTCTACCATACCCCCCATAAAATGTTTAAGCTAGGTTGGAGACAAGACAACCATTGTCCTCGATGTAATAACAAAGGGGATTTATTACATATGGTCTGGAAGTGTCCAAAATTATATGGTTACTGGGTGGGAGTTACAAAACGGATCAATGAGACATATGGTTCTCTTCTTGAGCCAACAGCCAGGGTATGCCTTTTGGGATTAATAGACAACAGCTGGGTAGTGCAGGGAACACTCGAGGCGATACTAAGGAGCCTATTCCAGGCTCGCAAGGTAATCGCCCAAAAATGGCAGACACAGGCTCCCCCGACCTTAGAACACTGGACAGCGGCTATGAAACAAACAATATCAAATGAAAGAGTCCACTTTACTAAACAGGGGAAACTGTCCAAATTTGTCAAACTATGGGGCCTTTGGCAGTATGGCATTGAGCATTCTACCTAGCACTACACAAAGCCATACTTGTCAGGCCCTTCATGATTCCGACCACCAAGGACAAGTCCAGCTGTGACCTTGGCGGGGGCTTTTTGTGGCTGGCTGGCGCCCCTTGGCCGGCCCTGACTTTTTTTCTTGACAAGAAATGATATGACTTGTGACCTATGGCGCCAGCTAACATTGAGGTTGCATGCTCTCGAACGGCAGGGGAAAGGGTGGGAGGGAGAGGGGGGAGGGCAACACACATAGCCACTACATATCCAACAAGACTCAGTGGCCCCTAATCGGCTGTGCCACTAAGTCTAAATTAGCTCTGAATTACTCTGTCTCTTTCTTTTTTTTTCTTTTTTTTTTTTCTTCTCTTTTTTCTTTACATACTGTATGTAAAATGTTTGTATACTCGCTTGTTGGAATGTAAAATGGTTTTAAAACAACAATAAAAAGAATTTAACTGAAAAAAAAAGATAAGTCCGGGGAGGGCCCTGTTGTATTCCCCAAACTTCGTGTGCCAGATCATCGGTGCATGTTGCATGCTGCACAACTACACCATGAGAAAGGGCCTGCAGATTGACATATGTGATGACCTGACCCCCCAACCACACAGTCCCCCCTGCCTGAGGCTACCCCATCTGCTGACTGAAGAGCAGTCAGGAGGGTCCTCGTGGAACGCATCTTTGAACGTTAAACACACACATTTATCATGACACACAGACAATGCACACCACTGTGGTCCCTAGATCACACATACCACATCCACATCACATTGGATTAGCCCAAGTCTGGCATTCAGGACTTGGGAGCAGCAACGCCGCATCAAGGCCCCAATGGTGTCGCTGTCCATTCATACCACATTCACACGTCCATGGGGATAACTTCTCCACCACGACCCAGGGTGACACCCCTTACTGGCAGGAGTGTCACCCCCACATTCACACACCAGTCACACTGTAGTCTGCACTACTGACTGTGTGCAGTAATTTAAAAAAAAAAGGTCATGACCTGAGCATGAATCAAAACAAAAAACTTGTATCCTGAGCAGAAAAAATAAATGCCACTCATTTGGCCTGAATTTTTTTATTAAAGGGCCCAGAGGTCCCGGGTGGAAAGCCCCCTTTTTTTGGTAATTTATTTTTATTAAAAAAAGGGGGGGTTGCCATCCGGGGCCCTGGGAGCCTCCGGGACCCTGGGGACCCCCGGCCCCTTTACAGGTGTACTGCCTGTACCCCCCTCATGGCGGCCCTGGTGGCGGGGGACCCATTAGTAGTGCTAGGACCACGGCTGCCATGTGGTGTCCTGCAAGTGTGGTTGCTCAGCTTGTCTGTAACAGTGCTGCTGAAGCTGCTCTCCAGCTGACTTGAGCAAGCCTGGTGCAAAGTTATCCCTGCTTTATGAGGGGTAACTTTAGGCCGGCCAAACAGCTTAGGCACACCGCGCCTAACCTGTGCCGAACGTTCTATGTTCGGGAATCTGCATTTCTCCCTCATTTGAATATTTGCATAGGAAATCAATGGTGTGGACGGAATCAATGTGCTCCTAAGATGTGCAGGCGTAGGCAAGTTAGGCCGGTCGGGAATAGCTATAGAATAGAATAGAATAGATATGCCGGCGCTAATTTAGACTTAGGCGGCACATCTCGAGATAGACCGGCTTAAGTCCTACCTGAATCTACCCCTATATCATATATCACATTACTTGTCAGTTGATTGACAATTGACTTGTGTTTGAATTGACACTGTTGCGTCTATTAACCCATGTTATGATCATTAATCCATGTGATATTTTTCATTTATATACTTGGTGATCTATGCAAAAGTACTTGAAGCTCGCCCAACCTATAAAGTACACCTCAGCGCTTAGGATACTGCTGCCCAAATCCAAGAAACAAAATAAATGATCAAATACCAAAATACAAGCAGCTGCTTAAAGAAAAAAAGTCCAATAAAATAAGCAGAAAATGTAGAAACAGACTCTCACCGAGTCTGAACAAAGTCCTGCAGCAGCGCTGCAAACTATACATTTGTTGTAATGACAGTTAGTGTTAATGATCAGACTAAACATATTAGAAGCACACTTAGTCTGGTCATTAACACTAAGGCCCCATACACACGATCGTACATATCCGATGAAAACGGTCCGCGGACCGTTTCCATCGGATATGTCCGATCTGGAGTTTGGTCCGATGGCGTGTACACACCATCGGATCAAATTCCCCGCCGGCGGACGGCGCGGTGACGTGGCGGTGACGTTGACGCCGCCACGTCACCGCTACGTCACCGCACCAGGAAGTAAAACACTTCCGCGCATGCGCCGAATCCATTCGGCGGTGGCGCGGCGGCGGTGCGGGACGACATGTCTGCTGGTAAGTGTACTAACCAGCAGACATGTCGGGCGGACACATTCCCACCCGATAGATTTCAAAGCATGCTTTGAAATCTGTTGGTTGGACAAATCTGTCCGCTAGCCCATACACACGATCGGAGATGTCTGCTGAAACGGTCCATCGGACCGTTTTCAGCGGACATATCCGCTCGTGTGTACGAGGCCTAACTGTCATTACAACAAACGTATAGTTTGCAGCGCTGCTGCAGGACTTTGTTCAGACTCGGTGAGAGTTTGTTTCGACATACACGTGGTGATCTATATGGACTTTACCACATATTTATCAGACACAATCTTGATGCACATGTGAATTATATTGTTGTGTGTGTTCATTGAGGTATGGTTTATATATTTATATTTATTAGTTTACAATGATTTTCATCATGATCATCATTGCATAAGCGCTACACATATATTTTTCCGTTTGTTCTTTTGCTTTTTTCAAATCAGCCATGTTAGCAGCTATTATATATTTTTTGGCAGCGCAGGGTACCCATATTCTTTCCATAGCTGCTACCCTTAGCCACTTCAAGCCCAGAATTAAACAAACAGGCCTAGCCCCCATCCAGAACAAAAGAAAAGAAAGGAGGGCTACTCACAAAGGAAAGTTGAGTGAACGCTTTTCAGACAGCTGGACTGGACCTTGCGGCACCTGCCAGTAGGACATCAAACATCTGGACGGCTGACGCGTTTCTGGGGCGTACCCACTTCTTCAAAGCCTAAAATGGTCCTTGTAGTCTCCCTCCCCAATTTTTTTCCCTCTCTAAATTTTAAGTGGTAATACACTAGGTCAGTGCGCCCTCCTTTCTTTTCTTTTGTTTTAGCCATATGAATACCCTTTTATTCTGTGGAGGGCTGCAAGACTACAGAATTTGCTGTGAGACTATACTGCTGTACCCAGTCTTGGCAGAAAACCAGAGCGCAGGAGGTTTTGTTTTTCTGTAGCCCCCATCTAGGACTGCCTAACTTTTCCTACTCTTTATCTTGAAAATCCTCACTCTTGCAACTACCTAACTATAGGGTGCTGCAACTGCATCAATGCGGCGTGGCATGGAGGTGATAAGCCTGTGACACTTCTCAGGTGTTATGGAAGCCCAGGTTGCTTTGATAGCGGCCTTCAGCTTGTCTGCATTGTTGGGTCTGGTGTCTCTCATTTTCCTCTTGACATTACCCCACAGATTCTCACTGGGGTTTAGGTCAGGAGAGTTTGCTGGCCAATCAAGCACAGTGATACCATGATCATAAAATCAGGTATTGGTACTTTTGGCAGTGTGGGCATTTGCCAAGTCCTGCTGGAAAATTAAATCTGCATCTCCATAAAGCTTGTCAGCAGATGGAAAGGTGATGATTTGGGGAGCCAATATCAACTGCTGGTGTTGGTCTGCTGTGTTTTATCAAGTACAAAGTCATCACAGCTCTGTACCAGGAAATTCTAGAGCACTTTATTCTTCCCTCTGCTGACCAGCATCATTTTCCAGCAGGACTGGTCACCTGCCCACACTGCCAAACAGTGACGGCTGGTGCTCAACATTTTTGGGGACACTAAAAAAAAACATCAATTGCCGCCACTGTGCCATCAAACGCAGCCACTGTGCCATCAAATGCAGCCACTGTGCCCATAAAACGCAGCCACTGTGCCCATTAAATGCAGCCATTGTGCCAAGCGCAGCCATTGTGCCCTTCAAACGCAGCCACTGTACCCATAAGTTGCCGCCACTGTGCCATCAAACACAGCTACTGAACCCATCAATTGCTGCCAGTGTTCCCATTAATTGCTGCTATTGTGCCCATCAATTGCTGCCAGTGTGCCCATCAATTGCCGCTACTGTGCTCATCAATTGCTGCCAGTGTTGTGGAAATTTTATGAAGATGTATTTAATATGTATTGTCATAGTGTCACTCAGTGTTAGTACTTCCGCAACCCGCTCTAAAGAGCTGACTGGGGCAGTCTGAGACTGGTTAAGATAAACTTCCTGATTTGGAGAAGTGTGTCTGTGATGCACAGAAATTCGCCTGTGGGGATGTGTCCACTTTGCAAACGCATTGTCCGTTTAGCGGAGTGGTTCTCAACCTGGGGGTCGGGAATCCTGGGCTGTTATTGTATTATTATTGTATCGTACAGTGTTGTTGTTGTATTGTATTGTATTCATGTATTGTATGTATTTAACCACTTGCCTACTGTGCACCTACACCCCCTTCCTGCCCAGACAAAATATAAGCTTCCGGCACTGCGTCGCTTTAACTGACAATTGCGCGGTCGTGCGACGTGGCTCCCAAACCAAATTGGCGTCCTTTTTTTCCCACAAATAGAGCTTTTGGTGGTATTTGATCACCTCTGCGGTTTTTATTTTTTGCGCTATAAACAAAAATAGAGCGTCAATTTTAAAAAAAATGCAATATTTTTTCCTTTTTGCTATAATAAATAACCCCAAAAATATATAAAAAAAATATTTTTTCCCTCAGTTTAGGCCGATACATATTCTTCTACATATTTTTGGTAAAAAAAAAATGCAATAAGCGTTTATCGATTGGTTTGCGCACAATTTTTAGCGTTTACAAAATAGGGGATAGTTTATGGCATTTTTTTTTTTTTTACTATTAATGGCGGCGATCTGCGATTTTTTTATTGGGACTGCGACATTATGGCGGACATTTCGGACACTTTTCTGAAATTTTTGGGACCATTTACATTTATACAGTGAACAATGCTATAAATATGCATTGATTACTGTATAAATGTGACTGGCAGTGAAGGGGTTAACCACTAGGGGGCGGGGAAGGGGTTAAATGTGTGTCCTATGAGTGTTCTAACTGTGGGGGGAGGGGGGGTGACTGGGGGAGGTGACCCGATTGTGTCCCTATGTACAAGGGACACAATCGATCTCCTCTCTCCCTGACAGGGACGTGCAGCTCTGTGTTTACATACAGAGCTCCACGTCCCCGCTCAGTTACTGAGCAATCGCGTGTGCCCGGCAGCGATCGTTGCCGCCGGGCACTCGCACGGGATCCCGCAGAGCGGCGGGTGTGCGCGTGCGCCGCCGGCGACGCGCGCGCGCCCGCCCGCGGCTTTAAAGGGACATCACGTAATATGACGTGATGTCAGGATAATGGAGTCCTCTGCCCACTGTCATTTGACGGTGGGCAGATGACAAGTGGTTAAATATCCCTGTTGGAAGGGTTATCATGTATTATCACATCCTGTGTTGACAAATTTATATATGGGCATCTGCTGGGTGGAGCTCACACCCTGTGAGCTCACTTCCTATGGAGGAGGTCACATGCTGTGACATCACTTCCTGCTGGGATTTAATAAAAACAACCTGTGAGAGCATCGGCGGGCAGTGTTTGCTGGGAGCCGAGATGATAAGGACAGTTTTTGGTGATGGCTCTTGACTTGAATGGTGAGTGAACCGTTTTGGTTAAGATGGATTATTTCAATAAGATGAAGTGTGTGCTTATTAGCACAGGCAAAATGGCTGTGTGCTCTGCATACAACCTATTTTGCCACTACAGATGGGGGAGAATGGATGCGCGTTCTAATGCGTAGGGGGGCTGTGCTTTGGAAAATAACACATGTTTTGTCTTTTTGAAATAATGCTGTTGTGTGTGTAGATGCTTATGTGTGGATGTCTGTGAATTCGATCGCATGTGTATGTGTGATTTTGATTGTGTGTCTATTTGTGCCTGTGTTTGTACATGTGTGAGTATCTGTTTTATGGGAGATGTATGAGGCATATGGAGACTGTGTGTATTTGGATTGTTTGTCTGATGCACATGTCCCCATGAGTGAGATAGTGTATAAAGAAGCTAAGATGGCCGCTGCCATGTGGCTCGGGGGATGGGCAGCCAGGGAGCCTGTTGTAAGCAGTGGGCTTACAATAGAAAATGTTTTATGTTGGAAGGGCGACGCCCATAGGCGTGCGCACGGGGTGTGCCCAGGCACATCCTAATCATCATGCACACATATCGCTCTGTGTGGTGGTGTCAGGCTTTTTTTTCAGCCAGAACTACTTCAAGTACTGCCCTGCGCTTGCCACATTCTCCTGTCAACTGGAACCACAGAAGCAAAGTTTCTGTGTGAACAAATGTGTCAAGGGACCAGCTCCATCCAGCTCTAGCTCCGTGACAGGTCAGCTCGGGTGCGCTCGCCTGGGCTGCGCGCGCTGACCACGGCTTGTCTCCTAGACTTTTCTTCTGCCTTGGCCTTGTCTACCCAGAACCTCGCTTCAGGCCGTGTACACACGACCGAGGTTCTTGCTGGAAACCAGCGAGAACCTCGCTGGAAGCTGCATTCCAGCGAGGACCTTGGCCGTGTGTACGCTCTCGGCGAGCTTCCCGTCTGGAAGCCCGTCGAGCAGAAATAGAGAGCACGCTCTCTATTTGCTCGACGGCCCGCCTGGAAGAATGGCTGGTTGCCATTCCCGACGGGCGGGTCGCCGATTTCGACGGCCGGCAGGGAAACTCGACGGGCGGAACGATGTGTTCTGCCCGTCGAGGTTCTCTGCCGTGTGTACACGGCCTCAGTCTACCCGTCTGCTGCAGCTCTGAACCATCCCGGTGGATCTTCCGCCTGTCCCTGCTTGACCTGCCGGATCTACATCTTCCCGCTGGTACCGGTGCCTCCCGGTGCGTCCTTCCCCCTGTCCCAATCCCAGGGGGAGGATCGCGCCAGGTCGCAAAGGTGAGCCACCCTCAGCATCTCGGCCTTGGTAAGTGTTCCCGTGATAGTACAAACCAGCCAGATGTCTGAGGCCGACAGGGCGCGCTCACCCTTCGAGACTCTCTGCCAACAAGTCTCGGCACTAACAGAAGCGGTGCAAAAATTACAAGAAGGGTACCTACAGATGGATGGCCGTCTTCAACAACTAACCCCTACACCTGGACCCACAGCCCCTTTCGGTGACCCCAGGAACAGGGGCGTCCACCTCTTAGCCTGCTTCAACTCCAGCAGTAGTCGTGTCTCACCCAGAACCCCGGGTGCCTACACCAGAGCGCTTTGCAGGCGACCGCAAAAAGTTCAGGGCCTTTAAAAACGCTTGTTCTCTGTATCTGGCCTTGCAACCCAGGACTTTCTGCTCTGAGGCCGTAAAAGTGGGCTTTGTAATCTCGCTCCTTTCTGATGAACCTCAAGCCTGGGCTCACAGTCTGATGGAGCAAAGAAACCCGAAATTGGACACGTTGGACTCCTTCTTTGAACACATGTCCAAACTATATGACGACCCTCTGCGTTCTGCCACGGCTGAGGTTACCCTCCACAACTTGAATCAGGGCAGGAGGCCCGTCGAAGACTATATTGCGGAGTTCAGGAAATGGTCCGCCGACACTGGATGGAATGAGGCGGCCCTGAAGTACCAATTCCGCCAAGGACTATCTGAGTCCCTCAAGGACGAGTTGGCTCGAGTCGATCCCCCCGTCTCACTGGAAGGGTTGATTCAGTCGGCTACCCAGCTGGACCGACGCCTTCGGGAACGGCGGGCGGAGCGTTTCCAAACAAACCGTCCCAGTTGGATTCCACCAAGATTCTCTCCCGCTCCTCCGTCTCTCCCGGTCCCACCGGTCTCCTCCCTTTCAGACCCCAAACCCATGCAGCTCGGGGTTATCCGGCCTCCTCTCACCCCCGAAGAAAGGCAGCGAAGACACCAGTCCAACTTGTGTCTGTACTGTGACGGAGCTGGCCACTTCCTTCGTTCCTGCCCGGTGAGACCTAGTAAGTGTAAACCGCCACCCGCCTTCAATTGCCACGTTACTAACCTACCACAGACTTATGTTGTCCTCTTTCTTTCTTTACAGCTCCCGGAGGGGGCAACCCGGCTGCCAGCCATAATTGATTCCGGAGCATGCAGCTGCTTCTTGGACTCTGCCCTGGCCCTGAAGCTGCATGTTCCCTGCCGCCCTAAGGACTTTCATTTGCAAATCCACCTAGCGGACGGCTCTCTTCCCCGGTCCGGACTTGTCACTCAGGAAACCCAGCCAATCCTTGCCATTTCTGACACAGGACATCAAGAATTTCTTTGCCTGGATTTGATACCTTCTCCACTGTTCCCCATCATCTTGGGACTCCCATGGTTGCAGGTCCACCAACCCTGCATAGATTGGCACAAGGAGATCGAGTTTTCATCCGCCTACTGTTCACAAAACTGCCTCCTGCCCGCCCAGGCCTCCTGTTCCACCCTAGCTACTATGTCGGACAATTCTCTTCACATCCCTTCTGCTTATGCTGAGTTTAAGGACGTATTCGACAAACGACAAGCTGATCACCTTCCCCCGCATAGGCCATATGATTGCCCTATTGATCGCTTGCCCGGATCCAAGATCCCTTTTGGTCGTATCTTCCCCTTGTCCGAGACGGAACTAGTCGCCCTCAAGGCATATATTGATGAAAACTTAAAGAAGAAGTTCATCCGCCCTTCCTCTTCTCCTGCTGGGGCGGGGATCTTCTTCGTCGAGAAGAAGGATGGGTCCCTCAGACCCTGTATAGACTACAGGGAGCTAAACAAAATTACCATCAAGAATAGGTATCCGCTACCTCTCATCCCAGAACTATTCCAGCGGTTTCGGGCAGCCCAGTTCTTCTCCAAACTAGATCTCCGAGGGGCCTACAATCTTGTCCGGATCAGAGACGGGGACGAGTGGAAGACGGCCTTCAGATCCAGGTTCGGGCACTTTGAGTACCTGGTGATGCCGTTCGGCCTCTGCAACGCCCCTGCCACGTTCCAGCACCTAGTCAATGACATTTTTCGCCAACACCTAGATGACTTACTAGTTGTCTATTTAGACGATATCCTCATCTTCTTGGTCTCTCTCGAGCAACATCGTTCCCACGTTAAGAAGGTCCTAGCCATTCTCAGGGAACACAAATTATACCTCAAGGCCGAGAAATGTGAATTCGAAAAGACAACAATCCAATTCCTGGGGTTCATCATTTCTACTAGTGGGATTGCCATGGACCCGCAGAAGGTCAAGGCGGTTCAAGACTGGCCAGCCCCAGACGACAAGAAGGCCATACAACGATTCATTGGCTTCGCCAATTTTTACCGGAGGTTCATCATTGGCTTCTCATCTATTGTAGCCCCCATCACTGAGTTGACACGTCAGGGGTGTCGCTTCCACTGGTCCCAGAAAGCACAAGAAGCATTTACTCAACTTAAAGTGATGTTCTCCTCTGCACCCGTCCTACAGGACCCTGACCCAGCTCTGCCCTTCGTCTTGGAAGTTGACGCCTCTGAAATAACTACTGGCGCCATCTTATCACAGAGACAGGGACCCAAAGCTCTCCTCCACCCGGTGGCCTACGCATCCCGGAAATTGACCTCCCCAGAAATGAACTATGACGTGGGGGACCGGGAACTGATGGCGATTAAGTTCGCACTTGGAGAGTGGAAGATATCTCTTGGAAGGGGCTCTCCATCCTATCCTAATCTTTACGGACCACAAGAATTTGGAATACCTGCGAACGGCCAAACGCTTAAGACCTAGGCAAGCCCGCTGGGCCCTCTTTTTCACTCGCTTCAATTTCCATATCACCTACAGGCCTGGCTCAAAGAACGGGAAGGCGGATGCCCTTTCTAGGATGTTCTCAGATACTTCCATCCCACCGGAACCTAGTACCGTTTTGGCCGCCCAGAACTTTTTTTAGTCTCCCAAACAGACTTGCTAAACTCCCTAAAGGAGGCATCCAAAGAATGTACCGACCAAGCCGCATCTGCCCTAGAGAGACGGGACGACTTGCTGTGGTCACGGGGTAAGATTTTTGTACCTGCGGTACTAAGGCAACGAGTACTAAGTACATTTCATGACCATAAATTAGCGGGCCATTTCGGGTTACGAAAGACTGCCGAATTACCGTTCCTTCTGGTGGCCAAAGTGGAGACTTGACTGCAAGACCTATGTTTTATCCTGCTCCCGCTGCCAACGCTGTAAAGGGCCTAAGACCAAGTCCTGGGGCCTATTGAAACCTCTCCTGGTTCCGGAACGCCCATGGACAGAGTTGTCCATGGACTTTATAGTGGATTTACCTCCCTCGGAAGGCTTCACAACAATTCTGGTCGTGATCGACCGCCTGTCCAAACTGGCCCATTTCCTACCCATGATTGGCCCACCCTCTGCGGCTGACACGGCAAAAATCTTTTTCAGGGAAATTGTGAGACTGCATGGGGTGCCCAAAAGCATCAAAAAATTCAAAAAATTCTACGACAAGGGGAAGAAAGAGTGCCCTGCTTTTGAAGTAGGGGACGAGGTCTGGCTTTCCTCTACTAACCTCAAATTACCAATGCCTTCACAGAAACTGGGCCCTAGGTTTATCGGCCCATTCCGGATCAAGCGGAAAATCAATCCCGTGGCTTTTGAACTAGCACTACCTGAAACTTACCGGATCCATCCGGTTGTCACGGTCTGGGGTCAAGCTCAGAGGCCAGTAGCTGTAGCAGCAGAGCAGGTCACCCTGGCTGATGACACGGGGTCACCTGAGTATGGTCACCTGAGGTGACAGGGGTGTCTCTCTCCCCGGCGGAAGGCGACGGCGAAGACCGGGGGGGGTAGGTGTACCCCCCCGGCGGAAGGCGGCGGCGAAGACCGGGGGGGTAGGTGTACTCCCCGGCGGAAGGCGGCGGCGAAGACCGAGGAGGGGTAATTTTTTTATTTATAAAACTACGACCAAAAAGTTAACAAATATATAAAATAAACAAAATAACTAAATAAACCAAATAACACAAAAACAAACAACAAAACACAAACCATCAAATCACCGACCTCCACCCACCACGAAATAACTATAAAGAAAGAAAAATAGCACCAGAACAGGTATTTACAACAGGCTCACTGGTACAAGAGAAAGTCTTTATAGTCCATCAGAAAAGCTTGCCCAGATCATTGCCAAAAAAAAAAAACACTTAAAACGGCTCACTGGTACAGTAGGGAGATATTAAAGTCCATAGAAACCACTACTGTCCAGATCATCGCCAACCCACAACACACCCCACCATCACAACAACAAATACCTACAACCCACGTATGAGCAAGAACATGATAGTCAGACATGTCTGTAGCCTTATTTAAAAAAAAAATACCATAAACAAAATCTAAGGGGGTGAAAAAGGATAGATGCCCCTACCCATGGAGAGGGGCAGAGCCGTGACCTAAGGGGGCTGGAAGAGGAACCCCCTCCATAAATGGGCACACCTCTCAGGCCCGACCCTGCTCCTTTCCAGATCCCGCACCTTCACCAACTCCCGAAAGATATCGCCCACCACCTCATGCACAGACAGGATTTTGTCCCTAGTGGACACCAAACACCGAGCATGCCAAGTGTAATAAAGCACAACTAGGCTGACTAAATAAAGTGACGATAACTCAAATCCCCTGCGGACCCCAAAATCACCATACACTCGCTCAGCATAGGTCAGGGCCGGAAGGCGGGGGTAGCCAATGGCACCCCCTACCCTCGTAAGAACCTCCATGTTGAAGGGACATTGGACCAGAAAATGGTCCATGGTCTCCAATGTCCCACCACATTCCTGACGGGGGCAGTCCCTGTCCCCCAGGTTCCTGTATTTGAGATTCGCACGGACATAGAGTCGTCCATGGAACGACCTCCATGCGAGATCCCAAAACGTATTTGAAATTTTAGAAGAATTCAAGAGGGCTAGCCCCTCCGTGAGGACCCTCTCAGGGCAGTCCCTCAAAGACAGGGGCTTCAAAATGTCCGAGGCCATGACCCTCAGGTACAGCTCCCGCCGACCCAAAGAGCCCACCTCCAGGGCAGTTATCCGCCACTGCCTCAGTACCTTTAATGCCAGGGGGACATAGGAAGGGAGATACCCATGCGATCTCCTCAGATCGCCGGGCCTCCCCCCCTCCCCCCACTGCCTCAAGAACAGCAAGAGCCAGTCCTTGCATGAACACTCCCACCAGGAAGGCTCGTCCACAAATATGGACTGCAAATTGTATTTAACAAAGATGGTGACAAAGAACACCACCGGGTTGACCATGTCCAACCCACCTTGCCGTCGCTGGCGGTATGTGACCTCCCTCTTGATCAGGTTCAGTCTGCTTCCCCACAACAGCAGGAAGAACAGACCATAGACCCGAGCATAGAGAGATGCTGGCAAAAGACACACATAGCTTACAAAGAGAAACTCAGGCAATAAGTACGTCTTGACCAAGCTTACCCTTTCCCTCAGGGAAAGTTTCCAACCTTTCCAGGCCTTCACCTTCCGAGTGGCACTCACCAGCCTGCGCTCCCAGTTTAGCTTGGGATAATCACCCGGGCCGAAATGAATGCCAAGAACTCGAATCTCTGGTACGGGCGTGGGGAACACGTCCGGAAGGGGGAACTGCTCCCCCTCCTTCCCCAACCAGAAAACTTCACTCTTGTCCCAATTGACCAGCGAGCCTGACGCCTCAGAGTAGCACCCGATCTGGGACTCCACATAATGGGCCTCCTCACGACCAGATACCACCACCGAGACGTCGTCCGCATAGGCCACAACCCTCACCGCCGAAACCGGACCCCCGACAGGTCCCACCGGAACCCCCCCCCAGACGTCCGCAGTCTAGCCTCCTTACGAAGGGGTCGACCGCAAAGATGTACAGGAGGGGGCTCAGCGGGCACCCCTGCCGGACGCCAGAGTCCACAGCAAAGGCCCGGCCCACCCAACCGTTGACAAGAGGGAAGCTCTCAGCTCCCCTATACAATACCTGCAGCCAATCAACGAATTTATCAGGCAGACCGTATCTCCTCAGAAGCAGCCAAAGGTACTCGTGGTTCACCCGATCAAACGCCTTAGCCTGATCCAGTGCAAGCAGATACCGCTCGCTGCCATCAGCCCTGCACCTTTCCACAGCCTCCCGGACGCTCAGGACGGCACTAAAAGTGCCCCGGCCAGGAATTGTGCAGTGCTGAGAGGGAGACAGCATCCTGCCCGCCAAAGCAGACAGACGTGTAAACAAGATCTTTGCCAGTATCTTCCTATCTGTGGTAAGAAGGGCGATCGGACGCCAATTCTCCACCACAGATGGATCTTTCTCCTTTGACAGTAGGATCAGAGCTGACCTTCTCATTGAGGGAGGCAGCAGGCCATAGGCCAAACATTCACTAAACACGTCCCTCAGATGAGGAGCCAAGAGGCTCTTAAAGGTTTTATAGAACTCGGCCGTGAGCCCATCGGGCCCAGGTGACTTTTTAGAAGCTAAAGAGCTAATAGCCTGCTCGACTTCAGCTACCGAGATCTCTTCTGCCAGAGAGTCAGGAAGGTCAGACCCCACTTCCAGTGGGGTCTCATCAAGGAATTCCCTGACTTTCTCCATGTCTATAGGCCGCTTCTTCAGGAGGTCCGAAAAGTGGTCTCTGACGACACCCAGGATCCCCGATCTGGACCGGACCAGAGATCCTGAGGCATCCTTCAGGCCATGTACGACCTTCGACCTCGCCACCTCACCACAGCTCCTGTAGGGATCAGGAGAGATAAACTTCCCGTAATCCCTCTCAAAAACCAGGGAGGCGAGACGGTCGTACTGACACTCCTTCATCTGCGCCTTCAGACCGGATATCTGTTCCCCAGAGCCCCCAGAGGACACCAGACGGTCAAGCTGCCTGCGTAGTCTCTGGTAGGCTTGGTACTTGGAAGCTGCCCTGTACCCAGAGATTTCCCGGAAAAAGTCGCCAGACCTCTTTTTAACTACTTCCCACCACTCAAGGCGGGAGCAGTTGCCCTCAAGGAGCGAGGTCTGGCCCAGGAAGAAAACCTCATAGGCTTCCCTAACCTCAGGATCCTCCAGTAGCGACCCATTCAGGCGCCACAAACCCCTCCCTTTAAAAAAAACCTATCTAATCTACTCTTACTACTACCTCGGGAAAATGTGAAACCAGTGAGGTTGGGGAGGTGACGAACGTGCACATCCACCAACCTGGCCTCCCTCACTACGTTATTCAAAAAAAATACTATCATATCCCAGAGGGTTGGCGGCACCTGCCCGGTCTTTGGGCCTAGTGATCATATTGAAATCGCCACCAAAAATCACCTGCTGGGACGTAAAAAGATAAGGCTTAACCGCCGTAAGGAGGCTCCTCCTCTCCCTCCTAGTTTGAGGCCCATAAAAATTTATGAGCCGGAGGAATTGCCCCCTCACGACAGCGTCCACCACCAGACATCTACCGATCTCCACCTCAATCACTCGCCGGCAAGCCACCGGACCAGTCTTAAAAAGGACCGCAACCCCACTGCAGGGCTCGGCCGCAAGAGACCAGAGGGAGGGCCCACATCTCCACTCCCTCTTTGCTAGATGCATCTCTGCCACAGATGCCAGCCAGGTCTCCTGCAAAAACAAAATGTCAGCTTCAACACGGCTGAGAAAATCGAAGGCCATAAAACGAGCTCCCGCAGAACGAATACTTGCGACATTAATGGTCGCAAGCCGTATTGGAGAGGGTACCGCCATCAGAATGATTGAAAGTGGTCACGTTCTCCTTCATACTACAAACACAAAAACATATTTACATATATACATGCTCAGAGTCCGAGGAGGACGTCAAAATGCCATATGGGTTCCCCAGGGACACCCCACTTTGTGCCCCTGGAGGAACCCCACCCCTCACTGGGGACTTCCCGCCCCTGGATTTTGCAGCCCTCCCCTTCTTTTTTCTCTGTCTCACCTGCTCCCACTCCTGCCATTTCTCCGAGGTGACAACGCCTCCCCCCCCCTCGGACCCGCTGCTCGAAAACTCCCTTTTAGAGGAGGCCCGAGCAGCCCCCATCTCCACGGCCACAGGTCCAGAGGAGACTCCGGGCCCAGAATGGGGGGGTGGGAGAGACAGGAGGGGGGCCAGAGACAGGAGGGGGGACAGGGGGGGGACCAGACCTGGCCGGGTGGGAAGAGGAAAAAGGGGCAGGGGGGGGACGGGACCTACGAGGGAGGGGACTAGGGGGTAGGACACGAGGGAGGGGGGATGAGGGGGGAGGGCACGGGGTGACAGATGGAGGACCGGGTGGTGGGGGGGGGCAGTGGGGTGAGGGGGGAAGGGGGATGGGGATTGGCCCTGCAACAAAAGGAGGGGAAGGCCAGGCCCCCGGATCCACAGGCCCGGGACCCCCAGGCCTTCCCGACTCCTCCCCACCGGCTTCACCTTCCGGAGGATCGGGAGCCTCCTGACCAACCGCGCCCGTGTTCTAGTGATGAGCGGAATACGCCATATTCGATTTCGCGATATTTCGCGAATATTTCGAAGAATATTCGCGAATATTCGTTAATATCGAATATTCGTGATATTTTATAAAAAAAAAAAAAAAAAAAAAAAAAAATTGCGAATTTTCGCCAATGCGAATTTTCCTAATGCAATTTTCGCTAATGTGAAATTTCGCGATTTTTTTTTTTTTTTTTTATAAAATATCACGAATATTCTATTTACGAATATTCGGTATATTTTATATATAAAAAGCCTTCTCTGAATATCGGCAATGGGCCTGTTGGAAATCGAATATTCCTATTCCGGAGTAGCATTAGGGGCTCCGTGGGCAGGATCCCCCTTCTCTGAGGCAATGGGCCTGTTGGTCCCTCCGAGTAGCATTAGGGGCTCAGGATCCCCGCCCCGAGCCTCCCGACCCGGGAGGTCCCCCCCCTGAGGAAGGACCCCGATATGCTTTGGGGCACCTACTAAATGGGTGCCCCATCTCACCGCATAAATTGCAGCAGATATCCCCACATGAGTCGGACAGGTGGCCAAAAGCGTGACATCTGCCACATCTGACCACCGTGCAGTCCGAACTCATGTGGGTCGGGCTACCACACTTAAAGCATCGGCGGGGCTGTCCCGGGTAGAAGGCCAGGATCCGGTCCCTTCCCAGGAAAGTGCTCCCAGGGAGGTGGGCAACGCTGTTGCCCTCCCTCCTGAGCCGGACCCTGGTCAACCAAGCCCCGGTCCAGACCCCGCGCTCATCGAGGTTCTTCCTCAGGGGGGTCTGCAACTGCCCGTACCTCCCGAGCCAGGTGGCAATGTCCTCCGGAGGGAGCGACTCGTTCCGCACCAGGATGGTGACGTTCTTAACCTCCTCCTGCCTGGAGATGGGAACGAGCCTGTACTTCTTCCAAGGGTCAACGCCCCTCACCAACCCAAAGTTGGTGATGAAGCGTTCCATACACACGGGAGTGACAAAACTTATATCGAACTCCCGTGTGTTGGTGGGGTGAATGACAGCAAAAAGCTCACCCACCCCAAAACCCAAGGAGAGTACCAGGCCCACTACCTCACCACGGGCGGGGCAGGGGTCCGGACCCTCGTACCTAAGCTGAACCACATTCTTTCGCCTCCTCTCTGGACCACCCATACCCCTCGTCCACGCCGACCCCTGCACCCTCTCCTGGTCAGCAGGGGGGGCGCGGAAATTCTGGGCTCCAAAACGGCTGTACAGGTGGTCCAGAGGGGCACGAGAGCCCGCCACCTGGGCGAAGGAGCGACCCCCCTTCAAGGCCGTCAACAGGTTGGTCTCCGGAGACCCCCGAAAAATATTCTCCGGAAGTGGGGCACCCCCCTCAGCACCCCCAGAAATGGGAGGGGACGGGGGGGCCCCCATCCCCTTTGCCGGTGGTGCTGCACCCACCCCCGCTGAGACACCCTGGCCCACCACCCTTGGCCTGACTACAGGCCCTTCCCCCCCTGGGGCCAAAGCAGAGGGGGACACCTCCCCCACCAAACTCCCCCACCCAGACCCCTCTGCCACCTCAACAGCCCCTTGGGACTCCACCTGCATTGGGGGGATGCCCCCCTGGGACCCCTCCAACTGCCTGATGAAATCATAAGCGGCACAGTCCACCGGGAGGGGTCCCATCTGACACTCCCCCCACCCCGCCTGCGCTGCCTGGAGCCCCTCGGGGCTTACAGTAGTGTCCATGGGGACCTGGGGGGGTGGCAGCTTACCGTCCATAGTACCGTTCTTACTACCGTCCACTGCTCCATCCATCTCCTGTCGGGGGCGCCTGGAGGTGCCTGCTGCAGTAACTGGGACTGGGCTCCCCCGCGCCCCCGGCCTCCCATACCCCAGGTCCCCCAAGCTGCCGCCAACCTCCACAGACACGCGGGGGGGGGGCACTTCTGGTTCCGGCCGGGGCACTTCCGGTTCCGGTCGGGACGGTTCCGGCCGGGGCACTTCCGGTTCCGGTCGGGGCACTTCCGGTTCCTGGGCGGTCACTTCCGGGTCATCAGGTGTCACAGTTTCTCCACCCCCAACAGCCGGCGCCATCTTGACCACACTACACCCCAGCTGTTTACCATTAGATGTCTGCAGCATTATGCCTCCACCGTGTGTCTGTCTCTCTCCCAGTGACATGGCAGCTGCAGGAGCAGTCCCTGGCTTACTCCCTGCCAGATCATCCTGCTCCACTGCCAGCTGAGGGGTCATGGAGGTTGATACACGGCGGACTTCAGCTGGGGCAGTGTGACTAACCCGGGGGAGCCTGGGCACGCTGACTTGAAGATGGCGGGGGGGTACCGCCGGCGGCACCTGGGCCCGGCGACCTCCTGGATCACTGGGCTCCCCGGACTTCGCCAACCCCCCAGTCCCTTCCACGGACCAAGGGATCGGCTCCCGGGAACCCTCCCCAGGTTTTATGGCCATACTGGGCCCTGCACCACCGGCACTCGCCCCCCCCCCACTGCACCCAGGCTCCCCTGACTCTCCTGGCTGTTTGGGGGGTTGGGACCCCTTCTTAGACCGCCCGCTCCTCCTCGCTGCCTGGCTCCCTTCCCGGTTGGCCTGCTGGAGGGTCCTCCGGAGCTCCTCTAGGAAGTTCACCTCTCCAGCCCCACGTTGGCAAAAGCCCCCCAGGTATTCCCATATTTCTTTTACCTCTATTCCTAGGGTGGTGATGGCCCCCTTGTATTCAGATCTCTTATTACTGGAGCACCTGTCCCTCTTTTCCCTCAGGCCTGCGAGAGTAGTCATCTTTTCCACGCAGGCCTGAGATATCCTCACCAGCAGGGATTTGATTTTATCCCGCCTCTTCCTGGTTCTTGCCTCATTCTCACCTGGCTGAGGGGCTGTCCAGTCTGAGAGACCCTCCTGGGTCTCCAGGAAGAGACGGTCCTCCCTGCTGATGGTGGTGGCGGTGGTCTGGCTGGAGGGCAGGTGCTGTTGACTCCTCCGGAGGCCGGAAGCCGGTCCACCTCCGGGGCTGAGGGAGGCCATCCCACCCCTCTTCCGGGGCTGGAGGCTGGTCCTGGTAGGCTGGATCCTGGAACACAGGAGCTCTGGAAGACAGGTCTTCTCTCCTCTCCAGCAGGAAGCAGAATGAGCTCTGTGGGAGGAGCCGGAACTACTGCCAGTGGGAGGAGCTGCACTGAGACCGAGGAGGGGTAATTTTTTTATTTATAAAACTTCGACCAAAAAGTTAACAAATATATAAAATAAACAAAATAACTAAATAAACCAAATAACACAAAAACAAACAACAAAACACAAACCATCAAATCACCGACCTCCACCCACCAAGAAATAACTGTTGTGGGCCAGATTCAGGAACAGTTACGCTGGCGGATCGAGTGATCCGCCAGCCTAACTGTGACTTTGAGCCGGCGTTTCTGTTTTCTGTAACCAGAAAACAAGAAACGCCGGGTTGAAGTTCCGATGCGAGCAGCGTAACTGAGTTTCGCCATCGCATCGTTACTTCAACTTAAAAATGGCGCCGGGGGCGTTCCCGCCGATTTACGCTCAAAAAATATGTTAATGAGCGGAAATCGGCAATTCACGATCGAAATCCGGCGCGACGCAATGACGATATGACGTTTCCGGACGGGATACGCGGCGCATAGATATACCTACATGGGGTTGGAGTATCCTATGTTAGGTATAGGCGTCGTCATCGCGTCGGGAAAAAAAAAAAAAAACGTCGCTTGCGTAAAACGGTCATGAATGGGAATGTGACGTCATTGACGTTCATTCACAGATTTTGGAGCATGCGCACGGGGATGTTTTGACACTCGACGCATGCGCAGTACGTTGGCGGCGGGATCGCGCGTAGTTAGCATACTACACGCCCCGTACCCACTAAATTTGAATTCCGCCGGCTCATTTGTGATGCGCTGCCGCAACTTTAGGAGCAAGTGCTTCGTGAATGACAGCACTTGCTCCTAAAATTTCGGCAGCGCAACGCAAATGAGAAGCGTTACTCCAGAGCAAAGATGCTCTGGACTACCTGAATCTGGCCCAAAGAAAGAAAAATAGCACCAGAACAGGTATTTACAACAGGCTCACTGGTACAAGAGAAAGTCTTTATAGTCCATCAGAAAAGCTTGCCCAGATCATTGCCAAAAAAAAAAAAAACAACCCCTTAAAACGGCTCACTGGTACAGTAGGGAGATATTAAAGTCCATAGAAACCACTACTGTCCAGATCATCGCCAACCCACAACACACCCCACCATCACAACAACAAATACCTACAACCCACGTATGAGCAAGAACATGATAGTCAGACATGTCTGTAGCCTTATTTCAAAAAAAATACCATAAACAAAATCTAAGGGGGTGAAAAAGGATAGATGCCCCTACCCATGGAGAGGGGCAGAGCCGTGACCTAAGGGGGCTGGAAGAGGAACCCCCTCCATAAATGGGCACACCTCTCAGGCCCGACCCTGCTCCTTTCCAGATCCCGCACCTTCACCAACTCTCGAAAGATATCGCCCACCACCTCATGCACAGACAGGATTTTGTCCCTAGTGGACACCAAACACCGAGCGTGCCAAGTGTAATAAAGCACAACTAGGCTGACTAAATAAAGTGATGATAACTCAAATCCCCTGCGGACCCCAAAATCACCATACACTCGCTCAGCATAGGTCAGGGCCGGAAGGCGGGGGTAGCCAATGGCACCCCCTACCCTCGTAAGAACCTCCATGTTGAAGGGACATTGGACCAGAAAATGGTCCATGGTCTCCAATGTCCCACCACATTCCTGACGGGGGCAGTCCCTGTCCCCCAGGTTCCTGTATTTGAGATTCGCACGGACATAGAGTCGTCCATGGAACGACCTCCATGCGAGATCCCAAAACTTATTTGGAATTCTAGAAGAATTCAAGAGGGCTAGCCCCTCCGTGAGGACCCTCTCAGGGCAGTCCCTCAAAGACAGGGGCTTCAAAATGTCCGAGGCCATGACCCTCAGGTACAGCTCCCGCCGACCCAAAGAGCCCACCTCCAGGGCAGTTATCCGCCACTGCCTCAGTACCTTTAATGCCAGGGGGACATAGGAAGGGAGATACCCATGCGATCTCCTCAGATCGCCGGGCCTCCCCCCCTCCCCCCACTGCCTCAAGAACAGCAAGAGCCAGTCCTTGCATGAACACTCCCACCAGAAGGCTCGTCCACAAATATGGACTGCAAATTGTATTTAACAAAGATGGTGACAAAGAACACCACGGGTTGACCATGTCCAACCCACCTTGCCGTCGCTGGCGGTATGTGACCTCCCTCTTGATCAGGTTCAGTCTGCTTCCCCACAACAGCAGGAAGAACAGACCATAGACCCGAGCATAGAGAGATGCTGGCAAAAGACACACATAGCTTACAAAGAGAAACTCAGGCAATAAGTACGTCTTGACCAAGCTTACCCTTTCCCTCAGGGAAAGTTTCCAACCTTTCCAGGCCTTCACCTTCCGAGTGGCACTCACCAGCCTGCGCTCCCAGTTTAGCTTGGGATAATCACCCGGGCCGAAATGAATGCCAAGAACTCGAATCTCTGGTACGGGCGTGGGGAACACGTCCGGAAGGGGGAACTGCTCCCCCTCCTTCCCCAACCAGAAAACTTCACTCTTGTCCCAATTGACCAGCGAGCCTGACGCCTCAGAGTAGCACCCGATCTGGGACTCCACATAATGGGCCTCCTCACGACCAGATACCACCACCGAGACGTTGTCCGCATAGGCCACAACCCTCACCGCCGAAACCGGACCCCCGACAGGTCCCAACGGAACCCCCCCAGACGTCCGCAGTCTAGCCTCCTTACGAAGGGGTCGACCGCAAAGATGTACAGGAGGGGGCTCAGCGGGCACCCCTGCCGGACGCCAGAGTCCACAGCAAAGGCCCGGCCCACCCAACCGTTGACAAGAGGGAAGCTCTCAGCTCCCCTATACAATACCTGCAGCCAATCAACGAATTGATCAGGAAGACCGTATCTCCTCAGAAGCAGCCAAAGGTACTCGTGGTTCACCCGATCAAACGCCTTAGCCTGATCCAGTGCAAGCAGATACCGCTCGCTGCCATCAGCCCTGCACCTTTCCACAGCCTCCCGGACGCTCAGGACGGCACTAAAAGTGCCCCGGCCAGGAATTGTGCAGTGCTGAGAGGGAGACAGCATCCTGCCCGCCAAAGCAGACAGACGTGTAAACAAGATCTTTGCCAGTATCTTCCTATCTGTGGTAAGAAGGGCGATCGGACGCCAATTCTCCACCACAGACGGATCTTTCCCCTTTGACAGTAGGATCAGAGCTGACCTTCTCATTGAGGGAGGCAGCAGGCCATAGGCCAAACATTCACTAAACACGTCCCTCAGATGAGGAGCCAAGAGGCTCTTAAAGGTTTTATAGAACTCGGCCGTGAGCCCATCGGGCCCAGGTGACTTTTTAGAAGCTAAAGAGCTAATAGCCTGCTCGACTTCAGCTACCGAGATCTCTTCTGCCAGAGAGTCAGGAAGGTCAGACCCCACTTCCAGTGGGGTCTCATCAAGGAATTCCCTGACTTTCTCCATGTCTAGAGGCCGCTTCTTCAGGAGGTCCGAAAAGTGGTCTCTGACGACACCCAGGATCCCCGATCTGGACCGGACCAGAGATCCTGAGGCATCCTTCAGGCCATGTACGACCCTTCGACCTCGCCACCTCACCACAGCTCCTGTAGGGATCAGGAGAGATAAACTTCCCGTAATCCCTCTCAAAAACCAGGGAGGCGAGACGGTCGTACTGACACTCCTTCATCTGCGCCTTCAGACCGGATATCTGTTCCCGAGAGCCCCCAGAGGACACCAGGCGGTCAAGCTGCCTGCGTAGTCTCTGGTAGGCTTGGTACTTGGAAGCTGCCCTGTACCCAGAGATTTCCCGGAAAAAGTCGCCAGACCTCTTTTTAACTACTTCCCACCACTCAAGGCGGGAGCAGTTGCCCTCAAGGAGCGAGGTCTGGCCCAGGAAGAAAACCTCATAGGCTTCCCTAACCTCAGGATCCTCCAGTAGCGACCCATTCAGGCGCCACAAACCCCTCCCTTTCTGAGGAGTGTCAGCGACATTCAGGGCCACAGATACCATACAGTGATCGGAGAACTCTACCGACTGCAGCTCAGGAGCGGAGCAGACAGAGTCCTCCTTTAAAAAAAACCTATCTAATCTACTCTTACTACTACCACGGGAAAATGTGAAACCAGTGAGGTTGGGGAGGTGACGAACGTGCACATCCACCAACCTGGCCTCCCTCACTACGTTATTTAAAAAAATACTATCATATCCCAGAGGGTTGGCGGCACCTGCCCGGTCTTTGGGCCTAGTGATCATATTGAAATCGCCACCAAAAATCACCTGCTGGGACGTAAAAAGATAAGGCTTAACTGCCGTAAGGAGGCTCCTCCTCTCCCTCCTAGTTTGAGGCCCATAAAAATTTATGAGCCGGAGGAATTGCCCCCTCACGACAGCGTCCACCACCAGACATCTACCGATCTCCACCTCAATCACTCGCCGGCAAGCCACCGGTCTTAAAAATGACTGCAACCCCACTGCAGGGCTCGGCCGCAAGAGACCAGAGGGAGGGCCCACATCTCCACTCCCTCTTTGCTAGATGCATCTCTGCCACAGATGCCAGCCAGGTCTCCTGCAAAAACAAAATGTCAGCTTCAACACGGCTGAGAAAATCGAAGGCCATAAAACAAGCTCCCGCAGAACGAATACTTGCGACATTAATGGTCGCAAGCCGTATTGGAGAGGGTACCGCCATCAGAATGATTAAAAGTGGTCACGTTCTCCTTCATACTACAAACACAAAAACATATTTACATATATACATGCTTATACCCCGTCCTCCTCAGAGTCTGAGGAGGACGTCAAAATGCCATATGGGTTCCCCAGGGACACCCCACTTTGTGCCCCTGGAGGAACCCCACCCCTCACTGGGGACTTCCCACCCCTGGATTTTGCAGCCCTCCCCTTCTTTTTTCTCCGTCTCACCTGCTCCCACTCCTGCCATTTCTCCGAGGTGACAACGCCTCCCCCCCTCGGACCCGCTGCTCGAAAACTCCCTTTTAGAGGAGGCCCGAGCAGCCCCCATCTCCACGGCCACAGGTCCAGAGGAGACTCCGGGCCCAGAATGGGGGGGGATGGGAGAGACAGGAGGGGGGCCAGAGACAGGAGGGGGGACAGGGGGGGGACCAGACCTGGCCGGGTGGGAAGAGGAAGAAGGGGCAGGGGGGGGGGGACCTACGAGGCGGGGGACTAGGGGGTAGGACACGAGGGAGGGGGGGTGAGGGGGGGAGGGCACGGGGTGACAGATGGAGGACCGGGTGGTGGGGGGGGCAGTGGGGTGAGGGGGGAAGGGGGATGGGGATTGGCCCTGCAACAAAAGGAGGGGAAGGCCAGGCCCCCAGATCCACAGGCCCGGGACCCCCCAGGCCTTCCCGACTCCTCCCCACCGGCTTCACCTTCCGGAGGATCGGGAGCCTCCTGACCAACCGTGCCCGTGTACTCCCGGGGGGGAGCCCCACGCCCACGCCTGCTCCGCCTTCTCTGAGGCAATGGGCCTGTTGGTCCCTCCGGAGTAGCATTAGGGGCTCCAGGATCCCCGTCCCCCTGGCGATTATCCGCCGGGGGAGCTTCAGCCGCTCCCGACCCGGGAGGTCCCCCCCCTGAGGAAGGACCCCGATATGCTTTGGGGCACCTACTAAATGGGTGCCCCATCTCACCGCATAAATTGCAGCAGATATCCCCACATGAGTCGGACAGGTGGCCAAAAGCGTGACATCTGCCACATCTGACCACCGTGCAGTCCGAACTCATGTGGGTCGGGCTACCACACTTAAAGCATCGGCGGGGCTGTCCCGGGTAGAAGGCCAGGATCCGGTCCCTTCCCAGGAAAGTGCTCCCAGGGAGGTGGGCAACGCTGTTGCCCTCCCTCCTGAGCCGGACCCTGGTCAACCAAGCCCCGGTCCAGACCCCGCGCTCATCGAGGTTCTTCCTCAGGGGGGTCTGCAACTGCCCGTACCTCCCGAGCCAGGTGGCAATGTCCTCCGGAGGGAGCGACTCGTTCCGCACCAGGATGGTGACGTTCTTTACCTCCTCCTGCCTGGAGATGGTAACGAGCCTGTACTTCTTCCAAGGGTCAACGCCCCTCACCAACCCTAAGTTGGTGATGAAGCGTTCCATACACACGGGAGTGACAAAACTTATATCGAACTCCCGTGTGTTGGTGGGGTGAATGACAGCAAAAAGGTCACCCACCCCAAAACCCAAGGAGAGTACCAGGCCCACTACCTCACCACGGGCGGGGCAGGGGTCCGGACCCTCGTACCTAAGCTGAACCACATTCCTTCGCCTCCTCTCTGGACCACCCGTACCCCTCGTCCACGCCGACCCCTGTGCCCTCTCCTGGTCAGCAGGGGGGGCGCGGAAATTCTGGGCTCCAAAACGGCTGTACAGGTGGTCCAGAGGGGCACGAGAGCCCGCCACCTGGGCGAAGGAGCGACCCCCCTTCAAGGCCGTCAACAGGTTGGTCTCTGGAGACCCCCGAAAAATATTCTCCGGAAGTGGGGCACCCCCCTCAGCGCCCCCAGAAATGGGAGGGGACGGGGGGGCCCCCATCCCCTTTGCCGGTGGTGCTGCACCCACCCCCGCTGAGACACCCTGGCCCACCACCCTTGGCCTGACTACAGGCCCTTCCCCCCCTGGGGCCAAAGCAGAGGGGGACACCTCCCCCACCAAACTCCCCCACCCAGACCCCTCTGCCACCTCAACAGCCCCTTGGGACTCCACCTGCACTGGGGGGATGCCCCCCTGGGACCCCTCCAACTGCCTGATGAAATCATAAGCGGCACAGTCCACCGGGAGGGGTCCCACCTGACACTCCCCCCACCCCGCCTGCGCTGCCTGGAGCCCCTCGGGGCTTACAGTAGTGTCCATGAGGACCTGGGGGGTGGCAGATTACCGTCCATAGTACCGTTCTTACTACCGTCCACTGCTCCATCCATCTCCTGCCGGGGGCGCCTGGAGGTGCCTGCTGCAGTACCTGGGACTGGGCTCCCCCGCGCCCCCGGCCTCTCATCCCCCAGGTCCCCCAAGCTGCCGCCAACCTCCGCAGACACGCGGGGGGGGGTTGTTGGGATCACTTCCGGTTCCGGCCGGGGCACTTCCGGTTCCGGCCGGGGCACTTCCGGTTCCTGGGAGGTCACTTCCGGTTCCTGGGCGGTCACTTCCGGGTCCCCAGGTCTCACAGTTTCTCCACCCCCAACAGCCGGCGCCATCTTGACCACACTACACCCCAGCTGTTTACCATTAGATGTCTGCAGCATTATGCCTCCACCGTGTGTCTGTCTCTCTCCCAGTGACATGGCAGCTGCAGGAGCAGTCCCTGGCTTACTCCCTGCCAGATCATCCTGCTCCACTGCCAGTGCCAGCTGAGGGGTCATGGAGGTCGACACACGGCGGGCTTAAGCTGGGGCAGTGTGACTAACCCGGGGGAGCCTGGGCCCGGCGACCTCCTAGATCACTGGGCTCCCCGGACTTCGCCAACCCCCCAGTCCCTTCCACGGACTGAGGGATCGGCTCCCGGGAACCCTCCCCAGGTTTTATGGCCATACTGGGCCCTGCACCACCGGCACTTGCCCCCCCCCCCCCCCCCACTGCACCCAGGCTCCCCTGACTCTCCTGGCTGTTTGGGGGGTTGGGACCCCTTCTTAGACCGCCCGCTCCTCCTCGCTGCCTGGCTCCCTTCCCGGTTGGCCTGCTGGAGGGTCCTCCGGAGCTCCTCTAGGAAGTTCACCTCTCCAGCCCCACGTTGGCAAAAGCCCCCCAGGTATTCCCATATTTCTTTTACCTCTATTCCTAGGGTGGTGATGGCCCCCTTGTATTCAGATCTCTTATTACTGGAGCACCTGTCCCTCTTTTCCCTCAGGCCTGCGAGAGTAGTCATCTTTTCCACGCAGGCCTGAGATATCCTCACCAGCAGGGATTTGATTTTATCCCGCCTCTTCCTGGTTCTTGCCTCATTCTCACCTGGCTGAGGGGCTGTCCAGTCTGAGAGACCCTCCTGGGTCTCCAGGAAGAGACGGTCCTCCCTGCTGATGGTGGTGGCGGTGGTCTGGCTGGAGGGCAGGTGCTGTTGACTCCTCCCCCATTCCTGTCCGGCCAGACTGCGTGCCTGGGAGAAGGGTTTGGTCTGGATCTGAGGGGGAACCCGACGCCGTTTTTGGCGTGGGTTTAACCCCTTATGTTCCAGATCAAATCTAAGAGCCTGTTGTGCACCTGAAGGGGGAACCCCACGCCGTTTTTTTTTTTAATTTGGGGTGGAGTTCCCCTTTATCCCGGTCCTGTCAGGGGGGGGGATGCCTGCTCGTCTGTCCCTACAATGTATGAACAGCGATCTGTCATTTCCCCTAGACAGTCCCACCTCCTTTACAGTTAGAACACACCCAGGTAACATAATCAACCCCTTCCCGCGCCCTTGAGTGTTAACCCCCTTCCTGCCAGTGTCATTTTTATAGTAAGCAATGCATTTCTATACCATTTCTCGCTAGAAAAATGCCAAATCTCACAAAAATGTGTCCGCCACAATGTCGCAGTAGCCAGAAAAATCAATGATAGCCACCATTACTAGTAAAACAAAAAATTATTCCTAAAAAACCCATAAGACCAACACCTACTTATAACTTTTGCCCAAACCAATCAAATGCTTATTGTGATTTTTTGGAACCAAAAATATGTCGAAGAATACTTATTGGGCTAAACTGAGGGCAAACATTTTTTGAATATATTTTGGGGGAGATTTATTATAGCAAACAGTAAAAAAGATGTCTTTTTATTTACCAAATTGTCGCTATATTTTTGGTTCAAGCAAAAATAAGAAAAAACGCAGAGGTGATCAAATACCACCAAAAAAAAAAAAAATTTAAAATTTTTGGGGGGGAAAAATGAGGACGCCAAATTTGTTTGGGGGCAACGTCGCACAACCACGCAATTGTCAGTCAAAATGACGCAGTGTTGAAATGCAAAAACTGGCCCCGTCAGTAATATGCTCTGGGGCTCAAGTGGTTACAAATTAAGAATACACTAAAGTTAGCCCAATTTATGGCCATAATGTGAAAGATGATGTTACACTGAGTAAATAGATACCCAACATGTTACACTTTAATATTGCACACACTCATGGAATGGCGCCAAACTTCAGTACTTGAAAATACCCATAGGCAACGCTTTTTTATGTTTTTCAGATTACCAGTTTAGATTTACAGAGGAGGTCTAGTGCTAAAAGTATTGCTCTCGCTCTAATGTACGCTATGATACCTCACATGTGGGGTTTGAACGGGGGGTTCAATATGTGGGCGGGACTTACACATTTAAGGCCCGCCCACATATGGAAACATCCTTCAAACCACACATGTGAGGTATCATAGCGTGCGTAAGAGCGAGAGGAATACTTTTAGCACTAGACCTCCTCTGTAAATCTAAACTGGTAACCTGAAAAACAGGGGCATTTAAATTATTATTATTTATGTTTGTTACGTAAAAATTCTATAAGACCTCCCCTTCAGCTTGTAAAGCATCAGTTCAGGGGGACCAAAAAAAAATTAAACACCTCTAATGCTTTCATCCGCCATTGCAGATTTGATTCTGGTACTGCATTTCGAGTGAACTGGGCATGCTCGAACACTTAGAAAAAGAAGCTGGTTGTCTGAGCCTGAAAATGACATGCATCTTTCTGAGCATGCTCAGAAAGCTGTTTTTTTGGCTTAGTAATTTAAGGACATCCTTAACAGGTGTAAGCAGTTACAAGTGCACACAAACTAGAGGCTGACATTTCTTCATGTGTTTCCAATTGGTTCATTAGCACACATGTTATAAAAAGCGTGGATAGAGCACGTGTCAGCTGCCCTCAGAGGGGGCAGATTTGCTGGCTGGAAGTAATGGCGGAGCGAAACAGAGATGTTTTGGAGCAAGTTTTTTTTTTATGTTTTGTCTGCTGCATAATTTTGCTAAATGTTTCTCAAGATGTTATTGACTAATGTTTTAATCCTGTGGGTCTATCCTGTTATTTCAAAAGCATGATTTATTTTCCAATGACTGTGAAATAAACGTTGGTCTTTTTTGTTTTTAGTTGTTTTTATATTTTTTTGGTGTGTTTATTTGTAATTTTTTGTTTTTCTTTCCTTGTTTTGTGGACCAATAAAATTACTTTCAAATTTTGAAGTTTGTTTTGTGATATTTTGTTTCATGCTATGGATTTCCACCGCTGCAGCTGAAATAGTTTGGGCCTAAACCATCAAGTGTGATTTGTCTCTAAGCTCTTTCCTGGTGTGTATGCATGAAATGTTTAGTCACCAGAAAAGGAAGACAAAGCGGTAAGTATTGTTTCCTACAATTGATGTCCAGACTGACTTTTTAAAGCACATGTGCAAGATGTAGGAAAAGCTGCAAACAGGGCCTGTTGGAGGGGGGGGGGGTGGTGTATTGGTGGACAGGCATGAAGTGCTGATTTACAGCGCTGTGCTTGAAACTAGCACAAGACAATCCTATTCTAATTGTGGGTTGTTTGAGGGAAGCCAATTGAGTGATAGAACCCCTGCTAGTGTTTTTAGGTTGGGCTTTGTGTCCCTTTTCCTAAAATTGGCTTCACTTCCTGTCACACAGCTGAACAGGAAGTGAGGTTAAAACCCTACCAATGGTCTTTTCTTCGGGACACAGGTCAATCTAACTAGTGTCACCATTAAGCAAATTGCACTGTAGTGTACACCCCAAATGATTAGTTATTTTGGGGTTTAGTAAAGGCAAAGCCGCTCTGCAGTAGAAGCGTAGGCAATGAAAATCAGAAGGGAAGCACTGATGGTTTTTACTTCCAATCCCGCCAAGTTTTTATTTTTCTTCCTTGCTTGTCCACTTGTAGTGCAAAGTGGATTTGCCTTTAGTAAATGGACCCCAACGTCCAAGATTCCTACTAATTTGGGGTGTACACAGCAAAATGCAATTTCCAAAATGGGAAACTATTTAGATTGATCTGTGTCCCCAACAAAACATTACTCAGGTGTTTCCCTCACTTCATGTTTGGCTATGTGGCAGGAAGTAAATGAATTAAGTAGAAAGTGACAACATTTGTGAGGTGTCTTTACCCTATCAGGGGTGCAGGCATCCCCAAAACAAACAAGAAAATTGTTGATTTAACATTGGGTGGTGTTTGTGAGGGTCCCTAACACACATTCATACATATTAACAATGCTGGATCCTGGCCTATTGGCATGGTTATATTTTCTTAAGCCTCTCAATAAAATTATCTGAAATTTGGGGTTAAACTGGAACTATAATCATCACTTTTATTTTTTTGTTTTCTTTCATTTTGGATAGAGTTGGGGGGGGGGGTTAGAAGCTCTGTCAGTTTATTTTGTATTATCCCTGTCCGTTTGGGGAGATTGGCCTTCACTTCCTGCCCCATAGCCAAACAGGAAGTGATCGAAAAACTAGGCAAATTAAGGGACTCCTGTGCCCCCGCCCCCCCCACAGAACTTGTGTGTGTCCCCTGAAAATTCCTGGGTGGGTCATAAAAAAACAGGGTGTGGCCTTGACAGGAAGGGTGGGTCATTTTTCTAAATATCCTACTGCATATTAGGGCTTATTTAGACAGGATCCAATTTACAGCATGTTTTTAGATTGTGGGAGGAACCCGCACAGGGAGAACATGCAAACTCCAGGCAGATAGTGTCACGGGCGGGAATTGAACCAGCAACCCTTTTGCTGCTAGGTGAACATGCTACACACTACACTACTGTGCTGAACGAACATGATCGCAGCTGAAAGCATGAGATGTTTTTTTTTTTTTTTTTTACCAATTCCATGCTTTCCAGCCTGGAGGACAGATGTGGGGTCTAATTGACCCCGCCTCTCTCTATAAAGAGGACCTGTCACACACTAGTCCTATTACAAGGGATGTTTACATTCCTTGTAATAGGAAGAAAAGTAAAAAATAATACAAAAAAAGGGACAAACAAGTGCAAAAATGAAAATATTAAGTTAAATATTAAATAAAATAAAAAAGGAATTTAAATGCTCCTGTCCCTAGTAGCTCGCACTCAGAAGCGAACACGAATGCAAGTCCCACCCACATATGTAAACATCCTTCAAACCCCACATGTGAGGTATCATAGCGTGCGTTAGAGTGAGAGCAATAATTTTAGCACTAGACCTCCTCTGTAACTCAAAAGTGGTAACCTGAGAAAAAAAGTCAAGCGTCGCCTATGGAGATTTTTAATAACGAAGTTTAGCGCCATTCCATGAGTGTGCGCAATATGAAAGCGTGACTAGTTAGGTATCTATTTACTCGGTGTAACATCATCTTTTACCTTATCCCTAAAAAGCGCGCTCTTATTTTGTCCATCAGGTTTTTTTTTGAAAGCCAAAAAAACAAAAACGTGTCAGTTGGAAATGTGTACCTCCTCCTGTCTTTACACAGGAAGCCAATTTTCAGAGGAAATGATGTCACCTCACCCAAACAAAATCGTCCTTTTTTCCCCATCGGTGGTATTTGATCAGCGTTTTTTTTTTTGTGCTGTTTTGAAAAAAAAATAAAGTTTTTATTTTTTTCTGTAATTTTTTTGTAAATGAGTATGTTTTCCAGCGCTGCTGATGAGAGAAGACATCACAAGTAAGTGTGCACCAACACAACACTGACACACACTCACATAGGCATATTAACCCCGGCACAGGTTGTGATCGCCCCCCCCTGGTAGGTGGGCCCATGGATTGGCCCCCCACTGTCACAGTGTCACTGCATTTAGTGTCAGTGTCATTTTTTTTACTGCCCCCCTTTTTTTTTTTTGTCATTTTTTTTTTTTGTCAGTCATTTTTTTTTGTATTTTTTTTTGTATTTTTTTATTTCCCTGGTGGTCTAGTGTAAGGGGGGCTGCGCTGAAAACAGCGCGAACCCCCCCTTAGTGTTAGGTTCAGGATAGCCCCCCCACCCCCGTGATTGGACACGGCTAATAAAGTCCGCCGGAGACTTTAACCCCCTGATCACCGCCCTAGTTAACCCTTTCACTCCCTATTGCCAGTGGTTAATAAAATATATATAATGTTTGGGGGTCGTCAAGGAAGAAATATAATTGTTACTAAGGAGAGAAGTGCGATCATTTTTAAAGTGCTGATCGCTGTATTAGTGTCGCTGTGGAGCAGAGAACAGGGGGGGGGTCCCGAAATTGAGAAGGAGGGGGGGCTAGGTAGAAAAATATATATTAAAAACTCTGGGCCCTTTATTTTTTTTTATTGCGATTTTTTTAAGGACCCCCGCACGCACATTTTTACTAAGTGCGGTTCGGGGGTCCCAGGCGTGCGGGGGTCCCCCTGCTCCGGGACATGTGGCTACCCGCCCCCCCGCGAATAAATTTTGTCTTTACACAGGAAGGAGGAAATGAGTCCTAAGCGCTGTTTCCCATGTTGAGAGAAGACATGACACCAACACAACACTAAAATTTAGTTCGCCCCCCCCCCCCCACCCCCCTATTTGATTTTTTTTTAACAAAAAGTAAAAAGCCCCCCCATAGTTTTAACCCCCTGTTTTTTTTTCAAAAGCGATGTCGCTCTATTTTTGTATATAGCGCAAAAAATAAAAATCGCAGAGGTGATCAAATACCACCAAAAGAAAGCTCTATTTGTGGGAAGAAAAGGACGCAAATTTTGTTTGGGAGCCACGTCGCACGACCGCGCAATTGTCTGTTAAAGCGACGCAGTGCCGAATCGCAAAAACACCTTGGGTCATTTACCAGCGTATTGGTCCGGGTCTTAAGTGGTTAATAAAAAATAACTACCAAAAATCTAAAAAAAAATAACATGGGATGGGAGCTGCAGTGGCTCAACGTGAATGGCACTGTGCTGACAAGCCGTTCACCTCTGCAGCCAAGGGTTCGGATCCCAGGCTCGGCTACATGTGAATTGAGTTTGGTGGTCTCAGCCCGGCTCACGGTGGGTGTGCTATGCAAGGTACGCCCCCCCCCCCAAAAAAAAACACCACACTTGCACGCACACGAACGCACTTTGGCCATGAGGTCTCCTAAAATAAAGAGAGGCGAAGGACCTACAGGGCTGGCTGGGTGGGCTAGACTCCCTCATAGGGGGAGTCCCTCTGTCCCATCGGGCTCCCAAGTGTAGCAGGTAGGGTGGGGTGAGTGGGAGGGCCCCCCTCACACCCACCATTGCCACCGGGGGCATGGAGAAGGATGGCGATTGCAAGTCCAGCTCCTCTCTCTCGACTTCACGCACAAAATACACTTTAAAAAATAAATTAAAGAAAAAAATAAAAAACCTGGGGAAAATATAAAATGTTTATAACATTTTTATAAGCAAAAAGGTTGTCATCTGGGGCCCTCTGGGCCCTTTCATAATTATATTATATATATATATATATATATATATATATATATATATATATATATATATATATATATATATATATATATTTGTTAAAAAAATATATAAAAATATATAATTTTTTGGATTTTTTTTTTTTAAAAAAGGGGGGGGGGTTGTCATCTGGAGCCCTGGGGATCTCCGGGCCACTGGGGACCTCCAGACCCCTAAAACAAAACATTGGTCATTTAATAACAAAAAATATGGGCGATTGCCACCCGGAGCCCTGGGTGCCTCTGGGCCCCTGGGGACCTCCGGACTGCAAAAAAAAAATTAAATTCCAAAAATTGGCCCTTTAATAAAAAATCCTAAAAAAATAAACGAAAAAATATATATACAAAAAAAAAAAAGAGGGGGGTTACCATCTGGGGCGCTGGGGGGCCTCCAGGCATCTGGGCACCTCCGGACCCCCGGGCCCCTTACAGGTGTACAGGGCCGCCATCAGGAATTTTGGGGCCCCTTACACAGCTTCAGGCATGGGCCCCCTGGAGCAGAGAACCGGGGGGGGTGTGCTGCCGCATGAAATTGAGAAGCGGGGGGGGGGTGCTGCCGCGAATTGAGAAGAGGGGGGGCCCTTTACAAAAAGAAGAAATAAAGAAAAATATATATAAAAAAGGGAGGTAGCCATCCGGGGCCCTGGGGACCTCTGGAAAAAAGAGAGAAAATATATATATATTTTTTTTTTAAATATAACATTTATATAAAAAAAAAAAAAAAAACAAGGGGGTTGCCTTCCAGGGCCCTGGGGACCTCTGGGCCCTTTAATAAAAAATAAAAATATAAAAAAAATATATAAAAAAAAAATAATAATTATAAAAAAAGGGGGTTTGACACATGAATGAATGAATGAATGAAAACTTATATAGCGCGGCACATGCGAACTGAATCGCCTCTGGGCCCTGGGGACCTCTGGGCCCTTTAATAATAATAATTATATATATATATATATATATATATATATATATATATATATATATAATATGAAAATAAAAGAAATAAAAAAATATATAAAAAATATATTTATTTTATAAAAAAAGGGGGGTTGTCATCTGGGGCCCTGGAGATCTCCAGGTCCCTGTGGACCTCCGGACCTCTAAAAAAATAAAAGAAAAAAAATTGTCCCTTTAACCACTTAAGACCCGGACCAATACACCCAAGGTGTTTTTGCGATTCGGCACTGCGTCTCTTTAACTGACAATTGCGCGGTCGTGCGACGTGGCTCCCAAACAAAATTTGCGTCCTTTTCTTCCCACAAATAGAGCTTTCTTTTGGTGGTATTTGATCACCTCTGCGATTTTTATTTTTTGCGCTATATACAAAAATAGAGCGACATTTTTGAAAAAAAAACACTATTTTTTACTTTTTGTTAAAAAAAAAATCAAATAAACTAAATTTTAGTCAAACATTTAGGCCAAAATTTATTTAGCCACATGTCTTTAGTAAAAAAAAAAAAATCGCGATAAAAAAAAAATAGCTACCTAGCGGGAACAGCGACACTAATACAGCGATCAGAAAAATGATCGCTTAGTGACGCTGGCAATAGGGAGTGAAAGGGTTAACTAGGGCGGTGATCAGGGGGTTACAACTTTATTAGGGGGGGTGGGGGGGCTATCCTGAACCTAACACTAACTGATTTTACACTGCCTGTCACACTGACACTAAATGCAGTGATTAGATCACTGCATTCAGTGACACTGTGACAGGGGGGGTGTGGGGGGGCAGATCGCAAGGGGTTAAGTATGCCTATGTGAGTGTGTGTCAGTGTAATGTTGGTGCACACTTACTGTTAGGTGTTTCTCCCATCGCAGCGGTTGGAAATACCCCTGCGATGGGAGATTACATCACTTCCCCCTTCCTGTGTTTACACAGGAGGAGGAAGTGACAGGAGACTGGGAGCGCGCGCATTGGCTGGGAGCGATCGCGGGGGGGCGGGTAAACGCCGACATCCGCCCGCTCGTCCCGGATCGCTCCCGGAGCCAGGGGGACCCCCGCACGCCGCGCAGGGGGTCCCGATGGGACCCCCGAACCGCACGAAGGCGGGGACGTTAATTTACGCCCTTGTGCCTGTACGAGCCATTCTGTGGCCGTATATGTGCGTGCGGGGGTCCTTAAGTGGTTAATAAAAAATAAAAGAAAAATATATAAAAAAAAATTGCATATTTGCAGGGGAAATCAATGGGCGCGACTGATGCGCCCAGCGAAAATAAGCGCTGACGATACTCTGGCGTCGGAACGTTCCGCCGGTCGCAAATGACCCGTTATTGGGCGCATCTAGTTTGGTGGGTACGGGCACATAGAAACGACGGCGCATCATCACAGTTACGCGGCGCATATCCAAATACTCCAGCGCAAGTGTTCGTGAATCTGGCCCATAGATAGATAGATAGATAGATAGATAGATAGATAGATAGATCAGGGAGGCTACTAGTTAGTATAGTTAAATGTACAGTTTGTAGAGAATATATTGACATCCCTAGGAGTTGTCAATATATTTATAAACAGTATAGCTTAGCTAGTTCTGCTATTAGTATCTGTCAGGCAGGAGATTGTGCTTGATGCTCTAACGTGTTAGTGTACACGTGTTAGTTCATTGCACATAGACGCATTAACTGTTACTGCACATGTGCTATTTATTTGCACAGAAAGGCAGTTGCTGTTAATGCAAGTGGGCTATTGAATTGCACAGAAACGCAGTCGCTCTGACTGTGCGTGTGCTGTCTAATTCCACCTGAGCGCATTTGGGGTCACCGTACGTGTGCTGTTTTATACCACCTGAGCGCATTTGGGGTCACCGTACGTGTGCTGTTTTATACCACCTGAGCGCATTTGGGGTCACCGTACGTGTGCTGGTATATACCACCTGAGCGCAGTTAGTGCCACTGTACGTGTGCTGGTATATACCACCTGAGCACAGATAGTGCCACTGTACGTGTGCTCCTATATACCACCTGAGCACAGATAGTGCCACTGTACGTGTGCTGCTATATACCACCTGAGCACAGATAGTGCCACTGTACGTGTGCTCCTATAAACCACCTGAGCACAGATAGTGCCACTGTACGTGTGCTGCTATATACCACCTGAGCACAGATAGTGCCACTGTACGTGTGCTCCTATATACCACCTGAGCGCAGTTAGTGCCACTGTACGTGTGCTGCTATATACCACCTGAGCACAGATAGTGCCACTGTACGTGTGCTGCTATATACCACATGAGCACAGATAGTGCCACTGTACGTGTGCTGCTATATACCACCTGAGCACAGATAGTGCCACTGTACGTGTGCTGCTATATACCACCTGAGCGCAGGTAGTGCCACTGTACGTGTGCTCCTATATACCACCTGAGCGCAGGTAGTGCCACTGTACGTGTGCTGTTATATACCACCTGAGCACAGATAGTGCCACTGTACGTGTGCTGCTATATACCACCTGAGCACAGATAGTGCCACTGTACGTGTGCTCCTATATACCACCTGAGCACAGATAGTGCCACTGTACGTGTGCTCCTATATACCACCTGAGCGCAGTTAGTGCCACTGTACGTGTGCTGCTATATACCACCTGAGCGCAGGTAGTGCCACTGTACGTGTGCTCCTATATACCACCTGAGCGCAGTTAGTGCCACTGTACGTGTGCTCCTATATACCACCTGAGCGCAGTTAGTGCCACTGTACGTGTGCTGTTATATATCACCTGAGCACTTCAATATGTCTGGAAGGAGAACAAAGAGAGGCAGAGAGTCAGGAGGGCAGGCAGGCTCTGCATGTAGAGGTAACGCTGGTAGTGGATGTGGTGCATCCTCTTCAGCCCGTGGCCGTGGCCGTGGCCGCTCGTCATTCTTTTCGGTAGCTGGCCGTTTTGAACCTCAACATGCAGAGGAATTGGTAGAGTGGATGACCAAGCCGTCCTCATCCTCCTCATCCTCTCTCACACAGACAGATCAAAGTTTATCTGGCAAAGCAGCTGCCAAGGCGTCCTCTTCCCTCTGCACAATGGCTTCACACAATACTTCCCTAGTACCACCATGTCCTCCTGAGGAGTCCCCCGAACTGTTTCAACACAGTGTGGGGTACATGCTGCAGGAAGATGCGCAGCGTTTTGAAGACTCCGATGACGGAACACTGATAGAGGAAGGCATTGATGTGAGCCCAGGGAGAGGGGGTGGCCGAGAGGGACAGCAATTTGTCAGTGATGATGTTCCCCCAGCTGGAGCATACTGCCAGGTTGTTAACAGTGATGAGGAGGTAGAGGATGATGAGGTCACTGACTCTACCTGGGTGCCTGATAGGAGAGAGGAGGAGGAGGAGGAGAAGGACGAGGCACAGGCAAATCTCCAAAGAGGCAGGATGCCCTCCAGGGGTCAGCTTAAGGTCACACCCACTGCATTACAGCGCACATCTACGGCGCTTGTACATGGCGCTGCTGTGTCTGACCGGTACAGCAAAAGTTCTTTGGTGTGGGCCTTTTTTGAAACATGTCCACAAGATCGTACCTTTGCTATTTGCAACTTATGTCGCAAGCGTATCTCGCGTGGCCAAAACATCAACCGCCTGGGTACCACATGCTTGTCCAGACATATGTCGACCTGCCATGCAGCTCGTTGGCAAGCACACCAGAAAGACCCACACCAAAGACAGAAGCGTACCCCCCTTGCCCTTCTGGGAACTCCAACCCCAGTAGACCCCCAGTGCTTTCTGAAGCCTGCAGTGAAGGTGTAGAAATAGGTGTGTCACAAGCTAGTAGAAGCGGTGAATCTACTGATAGTACCAGGCAAATTTCCCTGCCCCAGCTGCTGCAGCGCCGAAAGAAGTACAATCCCAGCCATCCACATGCCCAGCAGTTGAATGCTAGCTTAGCGAAATTGCTAGCACTTCAACTGCTACCTTTTCAGTTGGTAAATTCTGCCCCCTTCCGTGAGTTTGTGCAATGTGCAGTACCTCAGTGGCAAGTACCAAAACGCCACTTTTTCTCATGGAACGCTATTCCGGCTCTCTACCAGCATGTGGAAGGCAATGTCCATTAGACATGTGCACAGAAAAAAAAATAGTTTTTTTTGTTCTGTTTCGTATCGTTCCGTTTTTTCGTTTTCGTTCGTTTTTCGTAAGACGCCCGTTTTCCTGTTTGTTCCCGTTCGTTTTTCGTATGACGCGATTTTTTCGTATTCCGATCGTTTCGTATTTTCATTACTGTTTTATTTTCGTACATGCGGGGTGGTTCGTTATTCTGTTTAATTCATGTTCGTTACTTGTTAGACAATAATTTTCGTGAATTTTCGTCAATGATTTGCAGTATCTTGAAACCCTTTTCTTTTGCTATTTTCAGTTGTATGTTCATATGACATCTATAACAAAAGATTTGCATTCTGTATTTTAAATTCCTTTTTTCTGTTCGTATTTTGGATTCAAAATACAGCATGCAAATCTTTTGTTATAGATGTCATATGAACAATGAACATAGGACTGAAAACAAACAGAAAAAGTATTGAAACAAAATACAGCATGCAAATCTTTTGTTATAGATGTCATATGAACAATGAACATAGGACTGAAAACAAACAGAAAAAGGATTGAAACAAAATACAGCAAGCAAATCTTTTGTTATAGATGTCATATGAACAATGAACATAGGACTAAAAACAAACAGAAAAAGGATTCAAACAAAATACAGAATGTAAATCTTTTGTTATAGATGTCATTTTTGTTCTTTTGCCATTTTCTTTTGGTGTTTTTTTTCGTCGGATCATTCGTTCGTATTTGCGGTTGTTCGTTATGCGGCTCATTCGTAATCTCGTAGTTTTCGTATTTTGGTGCTTTAACTTTTTCGTATGTACACATTATCCTGCGGGTACGAAAATGAACATTTTCGTACGAAAATAACATTTGTACGAACGGGAATGCACATATCTAATGTCCATGCCTTGCTGGACAGGGCGGTCAGTGGTAAGGTGCATATTACCGCTGACTCATGGTCCAGCAGGCATGGACAGGGACGTTACCTGTCTTTTACGGCGCATTGGGTGACTCTGCTGGCAGCTGGGAAGGACGCAGGGCAAGGTCCAGTAGTTTTGGAGGTTGTTCCACCACCACGCCTCCAAAAAAATACTACTGCTTGTGACACACCTCTTTCCTCCACCCCCTCCTCTTCTTCTTCCTCTGTGGCCTCTTCCTGTGGGGATGTTTTCTCCGAACCAGCCGTGCTTCGTAGGCGTACGAGGGGATACGCAGGAATGCAGGCCAAGAGATGCCATGCGGTGCTAGAGCTAGTGTGCTTGGGAGACAGGAGCCACACTGGGGAAGAGATTTTCTCAGCTCTGCAGGGTCAGGCTGAGAGGTTGTTGACGCCACGCCAGCTGAAGCCTGGAATGGTGGTCAGCGATAATGGCACCAACCTCCTCTCTGCCCTGCGACAGGGAAAACTCACCCACGTGCCCTGTTTTGCGCATGTCCTCAATTTGGTGGTGCAGCGGTTCTTGGGCAGGTACCCGGGCTTGCAGGATGTCCTGAAGCAGGCCAGGAAAGTCTGTGTGCATTTTCGGAGGTCATATAATGCCACTGCTCGGGTGACTGACCTCCAAAGGGAATACAACCTGCCCAAGAACCGCCTAATTTGTGACATGCCCACCAGATGGAACTCAACATTGGCCATGCTGCAGCGGCTGCACACGGAGCAGCGGGCCATCAATGAGTACCTGTGCCAATATGGCAGCAGAACTGGGTCAGGGCAGCTAGGTTTCTTTTCACCACGCCAGTGGGCTTTAATCAGCGATGCATGCACTGTCCTGTCACCATTTGAGGAGGCCACGAGGATGGTGAGCAGTGACAGTGCATGCATCAGTGAGACTGTCCCTCTTATTCACATGTTGGAGCACACGCTACTTGGAATAATGGACAGGGCCCTTGAGGCAGAACAGAGGGAGGAAGAGGAGGACTTCCTTACCTCTCAAGGCCCCTGTAATGGTCACCACCGCTTACAACCTTCCATCCAACCACGACAAGCTTATCTGACACACTCCGACAATATTGCATACACGATCCATATCCTTTCCCAGAATAAGACGAGACAGAGCTCCGTTCTTGCTTCCAAAGATATATGACAATTTATTAGTATTTTCTCAGCTTCTTATACAGCCTCAAGCATAATGCAGTTTATTACAGGACAATGCAATCTCCACCCCCCTTCACACCATGGGGGGCTTCAATCACACTCTAAAAGGCATTCAGGTAAGCTAACCATGTAGACCGGTCGGCACCGCATCTTCAATAGGGTTCAATTAACCTTGAATAATAACACAGACATCTAGTTGAATAAGTTATCTATACAGCTTTATCACACAATGGCAGAGGCTTGTGAAAGTGGGTGCAATCCACACCTTCAGATATTTCAATAGCCTATTATACAAAAGGTATGACTCACTGGTTGACCTGGTCATGTCATCATGACTCCTTGTGATATCTCAGTCCAGAAATATGAAGTATTAATAATGTCCCATCACATGTAATATATGAATTATGATTCACTATTAGCCACCCTACACCCAAAAGGGCACAGGGTGGATTTCGACCCAAGAGTTATTGTTGCTGCTGGCACAGGAGTATCTCTCATCCTTCCAACGTCTCTGGGTGTCACGGGCCATTCTGTTACATCTCTCCCCTTTCGGTGGGAGACGGACACAGGTGGTAACCCCAAATGGGTTGATTCCGAAGTCCATCAGTAGTTCCCGTCCTCCAAAGCTGGTATCCATACTGTACCCCAAATAAATGGCTCCAAACTGAGCATTACTCACCCCGCCAACCTCTGCCTCTCTCAGAGAACACGCCTGCCGCTGGGGAGAAGGCAGGGTAGCTGGGCTCAGTCCATCATGCTGCTGGGGGTCTGGGCCAACTGCCCCCCCTTCCTGGGGTATACCAGTGGAGACTGAAGTCCCATCCACTGGTGCTTGGTGAAAACCCCCCGGTGCTTGCAAAGCAAAGCAGACATCCTCCTGTCCCAGTCCTGTACCATTTTCTGGGGTTGTGCCAGTGGAGACTGAAGTCCCATCCACTACCCCAGGAACCCCCTCTTCTGTTAGTGAGGAGCAGAGGCCTATGACACTCTGCTCTGTTGCCAGCTCTTCCGCTGGGTTGCTGTGAGTGGAGACCATAGTCCCATCCACTGCCACAGGATCCCCCTCTTCTGTTAGTGAGGAGCAGAGGCCTATGACGCTCTGCTCTGTTGCCAGCTCTTCCGCTGGGTTGCTGTGAGTAGAGACCACAGTCCCATCCACTACCACAGTGTCCCCCTCTTCCGTTAGTGGAGAGCAGAGGTCCGTGACCCTCTGTTCTGTTGCCAGCTCTTCCGCTGTGTTGCTGTGAGTGGAGACCACAGTCCCATCCACTACCACAGGGTCCCCCTCTTCTGCTAGTTGGGAGCAGAGGCTTGGGGTACCCTGCTCTGTTGCCAGTGATTCAGCTGGGGGTAAAAGCTTTACCACCTCAGCTTGTTGCTGGAGAGGGGGGCCAACCGCCCCGGCTCCCTGAAACTCCACACCATCCGCTTCGGCTTTAGAGATGAAAATCTCCATATTTTCCACTGCCGATTCATCAGCCAGGAGTTCACAGTTGTCATCTGAACTTTCCTCATAGTCCCAGGCAATGGGAGCCCCACCCTGCTGCTGAGCCGAGTCTAGCAGCTGTCTGTAGGCGACCTCCAGCTCCCATTCCCGAATGGCCAGAAATTGCAAATCTTCCCGTGACCAGTGGCCTCCCGAGATATTTAATTTTTCCTCTCTGTGCTCCATTATGTCCTCCAAGCGCCACTCCCGATCATCCCCAAAGTCGGGATCACTGGACATCCTCCAATACAACAATCCCAGGCCATCATAGTCATAGCCTTCTGTGGGGCTGTCATCCGCTGACCACGGGCACTCTTGGGCTACATACCACCGGAGGGCTCTGTAGCTCTCATCCAGCTGCATCTCTGCCCGGATCAGCCTGCTTAGCTCGGCTATCCACTCCTGCTTCGGTTGTTCCCCCAACAACAGCATTCGTATGTCATACTGCGGGGAGTACCTTGCATAGACGGAAGGCAGGACCTTTCCTTGGTGTTGCTGCTCCAGAGCTAACGCTTCCTTCCAGAGTTGGCACCGAATCACATCCGACCATCCCAACAGGACCTCCTCTGATACTGGTCCTCTATGCTGTATCCGCATCTCTTGTAACCTCCTTTGGAATTCCTCTTCCATGGAGACTGGTATCTGCACCTCTCCTCTCTCTTCAGCTGCTGCAGCACTTCTTCGCTGTCGCAAGGTGGCATCCACAGCCGCTATAACCCGGTCTATGATCTCCGGCGGAGGATTAGGACCATATTGTGCCAGTCTATGTTTAACAGCCCGATCAAAAAATTCTTCCTCGGGTGTCCTGTCTGTTACGCTGGGCCTCTTAGCTCTATTCATTTCGACAAGTTCTGCGATAATGTCCCTTTTCTTATGGTTGCTGGCCGGTCTGCCCCGGCTCTCCAGTAAGTCCATGAGGGAAGAGAGCTTCATCCGTTCATACAGCGTCTCCATTGTCATGTGTCCTTGTAGCCGTCCTTCTGGTGATGGAATCATCCCACCGCTGCCACCAATGTAACGGTCACCACCGCTTACAACCTTCCATCCAACCACGACAAGCTTATCTGACACACTCCGACAATATTGCATACACGATCCATATCCTTTCCCAGAATAAGACGAGACAGAGCTCCGTTCTTGCTTCCAAAGATATATGACAATTTATTAGTATTTTCTCAGCTTCTTATACAGTCTCAAGCATAATGCAGTTTATCACAGGACAATGCAATCTCCACCCCCCTTCACACCATGGGGGGGCTTCAATCACACTCTAAAAGGCATTCAGGTAAGCTAACCATGTAGACCGGTCGGCACTGCATCTTCAATAGGGTTCAATTAACCTTGAATAATAACACAGACATCTAGTTGAATAAGTTATCTATACAGCTTTATCACACAATGGCAGAGGCTTGTGAGAGTGGGTGCAATCCACACCTTCAGATATTTTAATAGCCTATTATACAAAAGGTATGACTCACTGGTTGACCTGGTCATGTCATCATGACTCCTTGTGATATCTCAGTCCAGAAATATGAAGTATTAATAATGTCCCATCACATGTAATATATGAATTATGATTCACTATTAGCCACCCTACACCCAAAAGGGCACAGGGTGGATTTCGACCCAAGAGTTATTGTTGCTGCTAGCACAGGAGTATCTCTCATCCTTCCAACGTCTCTGGGTGTCACGGGCCATTCTGTTACAGCCCCCTTTACCCAGACAGTGGTCCTGCTTGCCCACCTAGCACACAGGAAGAGGATGAGGAGGAGAAGGAGGAGGATTGTATCAGCAGCATGGAGGTGGAGCCTTAGCACTCAGCAGCAGCAGCAGTCTTCAAGGGATCATTTACAGTCCCAAGGAGCACGTGGAGTTTTACGTGGCTGGGATGAGGTGCCTGTGGATCCTGTCGTCCTCAGTGACCCAGAGGACTGTGGCCCGAATGCCTCAGCACACCTACGCTGCATGGCCTCCCTGATTCTGCAAAGCCTGCGTAAGGATCCTCGTGTACGTGCTATTAAGGAGAGGGATCATTACTGGCTGGCGACTCTCCTTGATCCAAGAGTAAGGTTGCGGACCTTATGCTGCCATCGCAGAGGGAGCAGAAGATGAAACTTCTGCGGGAGGCCTTGCAGAAGGGTCTGTGCAATGCGTTCATAGAACCGGGGGGATTACCAAAACCTGGCTCTGGACAACGTCTTTCTGAGGCTTTGGTGAGTCACAGGAGGGGCGGTGGAGAAGGTGGTCGTCTGACCGATGCGTTCAGGCAGTTTTTTAGTCCGCAGCCCCAAGGTCTGACCGGTTCCAGCAACCATCGCCAGCGTCTGCTTTACATGGTCCGGGAATACCTAGGGGCAAGATCCGACTTGGACACCTTCCCCACCGAAAATCCTCTGGCTTACTGGGTCTTGAGGATGGATCACTGGCCAGAGCTTGCCCAGTACGCAATTGAGCTACTGGCTTGCCCTGCATCCAGTGTTCTTTCAGAACGGACATTCAGTGCTGCTGGAGGCTTTGTCACTGATCACTGGGTGCGCCTCTCCACCAGCTCTGTTGATCGACTGACCTTCATCAAAATGAATCAGGCTTGGATCAACACCAGCTACCAAGCACCTGATGCTGATATTAATGAATAATATAATTTTTGTTGAAATGTCGGATCCCTTTTAGACTGCTGATGCTGAGTGACTGTCCTCTTATGCTGCTGATGGAATATCCTTCTCCTCCTCACTTTTCGTGCTGATAGCTAGTAAGAAATGTTGTGTTTTTGGGCTCTGCCACCAGTGCCTAAGGCAGAATTTTTCAGCCCCTGTTTAACAGGGGCGCCTAATAACAATTTTTGATGCAATAATTTGCATGTGGCTCCTTGTTGCGCTCCAATTGGAGTTATTGGGAGGGGTTGCAAGTGTTGTGTTGTGCCCAATGCACAATTTTTCTGCCCCTGTTTAACAGGGGCGCCTAATAACAATTTTTGATGCAATACTTTGCACGTGGCTCCTTGTTGCGCTCCAATTACAGTATGTTTGAGGGGTGCCCTTTTTTCTAAAAATGTTCTTTCACACAACAATAATGGCCCCCCACCACTGCTAAAATATTCGACATAATGTTGCCACACAGCAAGTAGCATTAATTACTTTATTTTTTTTTTGGTCCTTTCATGTTGTGCAGGGACATTTCTAAACACGTGCCACTACTATAGACACCCAGCAGGTGTGATATTTAAAGGAATTTTTTTTTCACTTTAAGCATCATTAAAATGGCTGCTCCGCAAAAAATGGCCGTTTAAAAAAAAATACATGTTCCCTGGGGCAAGACCCGGGTTCTGAACGACATTTTCCAACATTTAATTTAATTTTGGTCTTTAAAATGACCGTTTTTGAATTCGAATGTTCGGGTCCCATAGACTTCAATGGAGTTCGAAATGTTCGCGCAAACCCGCGGTCTGTTCGAACGTTCTGGTGCGAACCGAACCCGGGGGTGTTCGGCTCATCCCTAGTCTCCACCACTAATCCCCCATCTGTTCCCCCTGTCCTCTCCCCTCCTCCCCTATCTGTCCCCCCTTCTCCACATCTGTCTCCGCCACTAATCCCCCATCTGTTCCCCCTTTCCTCTCCCCTCCTCCCCTATCTGTCCCCCCTTCTCCACATCTGTCTCTGCTAGGGATGAGCTTCGCGTTCGATGCGAACACATGTTCGCATGGAACATCGGCATTTCGATCGTTCGTCGAAAACGAACAAATCGGGTCGTTAGCGCCAAATTCGAATGACGCGCAACGGCCCATAATTCACTGCGGCGTTGCGCGCTGATGATTGGCCAAGCATGCACCATGATCCCGCATGCTTGGCCAATCACAGCGCCCAAAAAACGAAGAGACCTAATTGGCCAAAACCTGGGTGCTTTGGCCAATTAAGGCTCAGGGCTTTAGCACACGCCCCACACTATAAAAGGCCGCCTCCCGGGCGGCCTCGTGTAGTGTGTTCCGGCTTGCTTAGAGAAGTGAGACAGACAGACAGAGAGAGAGATAGATAGATAGATAGAGACACAGGGGTAGATTCACATAGAGATACGACGGTGTATCTACTGATACACCGTCGTATCTGTGAGATCCGACGCTCGGATCTATGCGGCTGATTCCTTGAATCAGGTTCCGCATAGATCTCCCTTAGAGCCGACTGGTCGGATCTAAGGCTGCAATCTCCCGCCGTCCGCTAGGTGGCACTTCTGTTATTATACGCGACGAATATGCAAATGAGGAGAACCGCCGATTTTGAAACGAACGCCCGGCCGTTGCTTCTTTTTTTACGTCGTTTGCGTTCGGCTTTTTCTGGCGGATAGTTACCCCTGCTATATGCGGGGTAAGTGCGGCGTATCATATGTTAAGTATGGCCGTCGTTCCCGAGTCAAGTTTTGAATTTTGTACGTCGTTTACGTAAGTCGTTCGGGAATACGGCCCTACGTTAACTGCGTTAACGTTGAAAACAATGACGTCCTTGCGACGTCATTTGAAGCAATGCATGCTGGGAAATTTATCCGGCGGCGCATGCGCAGTATGATCGGCGCGGGGACGCGGGTGATTTAAATAGTAAACTCCCCCTAGCCGTGGAATTTGCATTCCGCCGGGGGATTTACGATCCGCCAGGGCAACTTACGAGGCAAGTGCTTTCTGAATACAGTACTTGCCTCAAAAACTGGCTCAGGCGGATCGTAAAAAAAGATAGATCACGCGGATCAAAAGATCCGCTGATCTATGTGAATCTACCCCACAGTGTCTTTTCACATAGATAGATAGATAGATAGATAGATAGATAGATAGATAGATAGATAGATAGATAGATAGATAGATAGATAGATAGATAGATAGATAGATCAGGGAGGCTACTAGTTAGTATAGTTAAATGTACAGTTTGTAGAGAATATATTGACATCCCTAGGAGTTGTCAATATATTTATAAACTGTATAGCTTAGCTAGTTCTGCTATTAGTATCTGTCAGGCAGGAGATTGTGCTTGATGCTCTAACGTGTTAGGCCTCGTACACACGATCGGACTTATCCGATGAAAACGGTCCGCGGACCATTTCCATCGGATATGTCCGATCGGGAGTTTGATCCGATGGCGTGTACACACCATCGGATCAAATTCCCCGCCGCCGGACGGCGCGGTGACGTGGCGGTGACGCGGCGGTGACATTGACGCCGCCACGTCACCGCTACGTCACCGCACCAGGAAGTAAAACATTTCCGCGCATGCGCCGAATCCATTCGGCAGCGGCGCGGCGGCGGTGCGGGACGACATGTCTGCTGGTAAGTGTACTAACCAGCAGACATGTCGGGCGGACAGATTCCCACCGGATAGATTTCAAAGCATGCTTTGAAATCTGTCGGGTGGACAAATCTGTCCGCTAGCCCATACACACGAGCGGAGATGTCTGCTGAAACGGTCCATCGGACCGTTTTCAGCGGACATATCCCCTCGTGTGTACGAGGACTTAGTGTACACGTGTTAGTTAATTGCACATAGACGCATTAACTGTTACTGCACGTGTGCTATTTATTTGCACAGAAAGGCAGTTGCTGTTAATGCAAGTGGGCTATTGAATTGCACAGAAACGCAGTCACTCTGACTGTGCGTGTGCTGTTTAATACCACCTTAGCGCATTTGGGGTCACCGCACGTGTGCTGTTACATACCACCTGAGCGCATTTGGGGTCACCGCACGTGTGCTGTTACATACCACCTTAGCGCATTTGGTCTCACCACACGTGTGCTGTTACATACCACCTTAGCGCATTTGGTCTCACCGCACGTGTGCTGTTACATACCACCTTAGCGCATTTGGTCTCACAGCACGTGTGCTGTTACATATCACCTGAGCGCATTTGGGGTCACCGCACGTGTGCTGTTACATATCACCTGAGCGCATTTGGTGTCACCGTACGTGTGCTGTTACATACCACTTTAGCGCATTTGGTCTCACCGCACGTGTGCTGTTACATATCACCTGAGCGCATGTGGGGTCACCCCACGTGTGCTGTTACATATCACCTTAGCGCATTTGGTCTCACCGCACGTGTGCTGTTACATATCACCTGAGCGCATTTGGTGTCACCGTCCGTGTGCTGTTACATACCACCTTAGCGCATTTGGGGTCACCGCACGTGTGCTGTTACATATCACCTGAGCGCATTTGGGGTCACCGCATGTGTGCTGTTACATATAACCTGAGCGCATTTGGGGTCACCGCACGTGTGCTGTTACATATCACCTGAGCGCATGTGGGGTCACCGCACGTGTGCTGTTACATATCACCTGAGCGCATTTGGTGTCACCGTACGTGTGCTGTTACATACCACCTTAGCGCATTTGGTCTCACCGCACGTGTGCTGTTACATACCACCTTAGCGCATTTGGTCTCACTGCACGTGTGCTGTTACATATCACTTGAGCGCATTTGGGGTCACTGCACGTATGCTGTTACATATCACCTGAGCGCATTTGGTGTCACCGTACGTGTGCTGTTACATACCACCTTAGCGCATTTGGTCTCACCGCACGTGTGCTGTTACATATCACCTGAGCGCATTTGGGGTCACCGCACGTGTGCTGTTATATATCACCTGAGCGCATTTGGGGTCACCGCACGTGTGCTATTACATACCACCTGAGCGCATTTGGGGTCACCGCACGTGTGCTGTTACATACCACCTGAGCGCATTTGGTGTGACTCCGCTTGTGCTGTTACATACCACCTGAATGCAGTTGGTGTCACTGCGCTTGTGCTGTTACATACCACCTGAAAGCATAAACATGTCTAGAAGGACAACAAAGAAAGGCAGAGAGTCACAAGGGCAAGCAGGCTCTGCATGTAGAGGTAACGCTGGTAGTGGATGTGGTGCATCCTCTTCAGCACGTGGCCGTGGCCGTGGCCGCTTGTCCTTCTTTTCGGGAGCTGGCCGTGTTGAGCCTCAACATGCAGAGAAATTAGTAGAGTGGATGACCAAGCCATCCTCATCCTCCTCATCCTCTCTCACACAGACTGATCAAAGTTTATCTGGCAAAGCAGCTGCCAAGGCGTCCTCTTCCCTCTGCACAATGGCTTCACACAATACTTCCCTAGTACCACCATGTCCTCCTGAGGAGTCCCCCGAACTGTTTCAACACAGTGTTGGGTACATGCTGCAGGAAGATGCGCAGCGTTTTGAAGACTCCGATGACGGAACACTGATAGAGGAAGGCATTGATGTGAGCCCAGGGAGAGGGGGTGGCCGAGAGGGACAGCAATTTGTCAGTGATGATGTTCCCCCAGCTGGAGCATACTGCCAGGTTGTTGACAGTGATGAGGAGGGAGGGGATGATGAGTTCACTGACTCTACCTGGGTGCCTGCCTGATAGGAGAGAGGAGGAGGAGGAGGAGGACGAGGCACAGGCACATCTCCAAAGAGGCAGGATGCCCTCCAGGGGTCAGCTTAGGGTCACACCCACTGCATTACAGCGCACATCTACGGCGCTTGTGCATGGCGCTGCTGTGTCTGACCGGTACAGCAAAAGTTCTTTGGTGTGGGCCTTTTTTGAAACATGTCCACAAGATCGTATCTTTGCTATTTGCAACTTATGTCGCAAGCGTATCTCGCGTGGCCAAAACATCAACCGCCTGGGTACCACATGCTTGTCCAGACATATGTCGACCTGCCATGCAGCTCGTTGGCAAGCACACCAGAAAGACCCACACCAAAGACAAAAGCGTACCCCCCCTTGCCCTTCTGGGACCTCCAACCCCAGTAGACCCCCAGTCCTCTCTGAAGCCTGCAGTGAAGGTGTAGAAATAGGTGTGTCACAAGCTAGTAGTAGCGGTCAATCTACTGATAGTACCAGGCAAATTTCCCTGCCCCAGCTGCTGCAGCGCCGAAAGAAGTACAATCCCAGCCATCCACATGCCCAGCAGTTGTATGCTAGCTTAGCGAAATTGCTAGCACTTCAACTGCTACCCTTTCAGTTGGTAGATTCTGCCCCCTTCTGTGAGTTTGTGCAATGTGCAGTACCTCAGTGGCAAGTACCAAAACGCCACTTTTTCTCACGGAAGGCTATTCCGGCTCTCTACCGCCATGTGGAAGGCAATGTCCATGCCTCGCTGGACAGGGCTGTCAGTGGTAAGGTGCATCTTACCGCTGACTCATGGTCCAGCAGGCATGGACAGGGATGTTACCTGTCTTTTACGGCGCATTGGGTGACTCTGCTGGCAGCTGGGAAGGACGCAGGGCAAGGTCCAGTAGTTTTGGAGGTTGTTCCACCACCACGCCTCCAAAACACTACTACTGCTTGTGACACACCTCTCTCCTCCACCCCCTCCTCTTCTTCTTCCTCTGTGGCCTCTTCCTGTGCTGAGGTTTTCTCCGAACCAGCCGTGCTCCGTAGGCGTACGAGGGGCTACGCAGGAATGCAGGCCAAGAGATGCCATGCGGTGCTAGAGCTGGTGTGCTTGGGAGACAGGAGCCACACTGGGGAAGAGGTTTTGTCAGCTCTGCAGGGTCAGGCTGAGAGGTGGTTGACGCCACGCCAGCTGAAGCCTGGAATGGTGGTCAGCGATAATGGCACCAACCTCCTCTCTGCCCTGCGACAGGGAAAACTCACCCACGTGCCCTGTTTTGCGCATGTCCTTAATTTGGTGCTGTAGTGGTTCTTGGGCAGGTACCCGGGATTGCAGGATGTCCTGAAGCAGGCCAGGAAAGTCTGTGTGCATTTCCGGAGGTCATATAATGCCACTGCTCGGCTGACTGACCTCCAAAGGGAATACAACCTGCCCAAGAACCGCCTAATTTGTGACATGCCCACCAGATGGAACTCAACGTTGGCCATGCTGCAGCGGCTGCACACGCAGCAACGGGCCATCAATGAGTACCTGTGCCAATATGGCAGCAGAACTGGGTCAGGGGAGCTAGGTTTTTTTCCCCACGCCAGTGGGCCTTGATCAGGGATGCATGCACTGTCCTGTCACCATTTGAGGAGGCCACGAGGATGACGAGCAGTGACAGTGCATGCATCAGTGAGACTGTCCCTCTTATTCACATGTTGGAGCACACGCTACGTGGAATAATGGACAGGGCCCTTGAGGCAGAACAGAGGTAGGAGTTAGGACTTCCTTACCTCTCAAGGCCCCCTTTACCCAGACAGTGGTCCTGCTTGCCCACCTAGCACACAGGAAGAGGATGAGGAGGAGGAGGAGGAGGATTTTATCAGCAGCATGGAGGTGGAGCCTAGCACTCAGCAGCAGCAGTCTTCAAGGGATCATTTACAGTCCCAAGGAGCACGTGGAGTTTTACGTGGCTGGGATGAGGTGCCTGTGGATCCTGTCGTCCTCAGTGACCCAGAGGACTGTGGCCCGAATGCCTCAGCAAACCTACGCTGCATGGCCTCCCTGATCCTGCAAAGCCTGCGTAAGGATCCTCGTGTACGTGCTATTAAGGAGAGGGATCATTACTGACTGGTGACTCTCCTTGATCCACGTTACAAGAGTAAGGTTGCGGACCTTATGTTGCCATCGCAGAGGGAACAGAAGATGAAACTTCTGCGGGAGGCCTTGCAGAAGGGTCTGTGCAATGCGTTCCCAGAACCGGGGGGATTACCAAAACCTGGCTCTGGACAACGTCTTGCTGAGGCTTCGGTGAGTCACAGAAGGGGCGGTGGAGAAGGTGGTCGTCTGACCGATGCATTCAGGCAGTTTTTTAGTCCGCAGCCCCAAGGTCTGACCGGTTCCAGCAACCATCGCCAGCTTCTGGTTTACATGGTCCGGGAATACCTAGGGGCAAGATCCGACTTGGACACCTTCCCCACTGAAAATCCTCTGGCTTACTGGGTCTTGAGGATGGATCACTGGCCAGAGCTTGCCCAGTACGCAATTGAGCTACTGGCTTGCCCTGCATCCAGTGTTCTTTCAGTACGGACATTCAGTGCTGCTGGAGGCTTTGTCACTGATCACAGGGTGTGCCTCTCCACCGGCTCTGTTGATCGACTGACCTTCATCAAAATGAATCAGGCTTGGATCAACACCAGCTACCAAGCACCTGATGCTGATATTAATGAATAATATCTTTTTGTTGAAAAGTCGGATCCCTTTTAGACTGCTGATGCTGAGTGACTGTCCTCTTATGCTGCTGATGGAATATCCTTCTCCTCCTCACTTTTCTTGCTGATAGCTAGTAAGAAATGTGTTTCTGGGCTCCTCCACCAGTGCCTAAGGCACAATTTATCAGCCCCTGTTTAACAGGGGCGCCTAATAATTTTTGATGCAATACTTTGGACGTGGCTCCTTGTTGCGCTCCAATTGGAGTTATTGTGAGCGGTTGCAGTGTTGTGTTGTGCCCAAGGCCCAATTTTTTTGCACCTGTTTAACAGGGGCGCCTAATAACAATTTTTGATGCAATACTTTGCACGTGGCTCCTTTTTGCGCTCCAATTGGAGTTATTGTGAGGGGTTGCAGTGTTGTGTTGTGCCCTAGGCACAATTTTTCAGCCCCTGTTTAACAGGGGTGCCTAATAACAATTTTTGATGCAATACTTTGCACGTGGCTCCTTGTTGCGCTCCAATTGGAGTTATTGGAAGGGGTTGCAGTGTTGTGTTGTGCCCAAGGCACAATTTTTCAGCCCCTGTTTAACAGGGGCGCCTAATAATTTTTGATGCAATACTTTGGACGTGGCTCCTTGTTGCGCTCCAATTGGAGTTATTGTGAGGGGTTGCAGTGTTGTGTTGTGCCCAAGGCCCAATTTTTCTGCACCTGTTTAACAGGGGTGCCTAATAACAATTTTTGATGCAATACTTTGCACGTGGCTCCTTGCTGCGCTCCAATTGGAGTTATTGGGAGGGGTTGCAGTGTTGTGTCGTGCCCAAGGCACAATTTTTCAGCCCCTGTTTAACAGGGGCGCCTAAAAACAATTTTTGATGCAATAATTTGCACGTGGCTCCTTGTTCCGCTCCAATTGGAGTTATTGGGAGGGGTTGCAAGTGTTGTGTTGTGCCCAAGGCACAATTTTTCAGCCCCTGTTTAACAGGGACGCCTAATAACAATTTTTGATGCAATAATTTGCACGTGGCTCCTTGTTGCGCTCCAATTGGTGTTATTGGGAGGGGTTGCAAGTGTTGTGTTGTGCCCAAGGCACAATTTTTCAGCCCCTGTTTAACAGGGGCGCCTAATAACAATTTTTGATTCAATAATTTGCACGTGGCTCCTTGTTGCGCTCCAATTGGAGTTATTGGGAGGGGTTGCAAGTGTTGTGTTGTGCCCAAGGCCCAATTTTTCAGCCCCTGTTTAACAGGGGCGCCTAATAACAATTTTTGATGCATCAATTTGCACCTGGCTCCTTGTTGCGCTGCTCCAATTGGAGTTATTGGGAGGGGTTGCAATTGTTGTGTTGTGCCGAAGGCACAATTTTTCAGCCCCTGTTTAACAGGGGCGCCTAATACCAATTTTTGATGCAATACTTTGCACGTGGCTCCTTGTTGCGCTCCAATTACAGTATGTTTGAGGGGTGCCCTTTTTTCTAAAAATGTTCTTTCACAAAATAATAATGGCCCCCCACCACCGCTAAAATATTCGACATATTGTTGCCACACAGAACGTGCGCAAGTAGCATTAATTACTTTTTTTATAGTCCTCTCATGTTGTGCAGGGACATTTCTAAACACGTGCCACTACTATAGACACCCAGCAGGTGTGATATTTAAAGGAATTTTTTTTTTCACTTTAAGCATCATTAAAATGGCTGCTCCGGAAAAAACGGCCGTTTTGAAAAAAAACATTTCCATTGATACATGTTCCCTGGGGCAAGACCCGGGTTCTGAACGACGTTTTCCAACATTTAATTGAATTTTGGTCTTTAAAACGACCGTTTTTGAATTCGAACGTTCGGGTCCCATAGACTTCAATGGGGTTTGAAATGTTCGCGCGAACCTGCGGTCTGTTCGAACGTTCTGGTGCGAACCGAACCTGGGGGCTCATCCCTAGTCTCTGCCATTAATCCCCCATCTGTTCCCCCTTTCCTCTCCCCTCCTCCCCTATCTGTCCCCCCTTCTCCACATCTGTCTCCACCACTAATCCCCCATCTGTTCCCCCTGTCCTCTCCCCTCCTCCCCTATCTGTCCCCCCTTCTCCACATCTGTCTCCACCACTAATCCCCCATCTGCTCCCCTATCTGTCCCCCCTTCTCCATATCTGTCTCCACCACTAATCCCCCATCTGTTCCCTCTCCTCCCCTATCTGTTCCCCCTTCTCCACATCTGTCTCCACCACTAATCCCCCATCTGTTCCCCTTCCTCCCCTATCTGTCCCCACTTCTCCACATCTGTCTCCACCACTAATCCCCCATCTGTTCCCCCTCCTCTCCTATCTGTCCCTTCTCCACATCTGTCTCCACCACTAATCCCCCATCTGTTCCCCTTCTTCTCTCCCCTCCTCCCCTATCTGTCCCCCCTTCTCCACATCTGTCTCCACCACTAATCCCCCATCTGTTCCCCCTCCTCCCCTATCTGTCCCTTTTTCACATCTGTCTCCACCACTAATCCCCCATCTGCTCCCCTATCTGTCCCCCCTTCTCCATATCTGTCTCCACCACTAATCCCCCATCTGTTCCCCCTCCTCCCCTATCTGTCCCCCCTTCGACACATCTGTCTCCACCACTAATCCCCTATCTGTTCCCCCTCCTCCCCTATCTGTCCCTTCTCCACATCTGTCTCCACCACTAATCCCCCATCTGTTCCCCTTCTCCTCCCTCTTCCTCCCCTATCTGTCCCCCCTTCTCCACATCTGTCTCCACCACTAACCCCACATCTGTTCCCCCTCCTCCCCTATCTGTCCCTTCTCCACATCTGTCTCCACCACTAATCCCCCATCTGCTCCCCTATCTGTCCCCCCTTCTCCATATCTGTCTCCACCACTAATCCCCCATCTGTTCCCCCTCCTCCCCTATCTGTCCCCTCTTCGACACATCTGTCTCCACCACTAATCCCCCATCTGTTCCCCCTCCTCCCCTATCTGTCCCCCCTTCTCCACATCTGTCTCCACCACTAATTCCCCATCTGTTCCCCTCTCCTCTCCCCTCCTCCCCTATCTGTCCTCCCTTCTCCACATATGTCTCCACCACTAATCCCCCATCTGTTCCCCCTTTCCCCTCCCCTCCTCCCCTATCTGTCCCCCCTTCTCCACATCTGTCTCTGCCACTAATCCCCCATCTGTTCCCTCTTTCCTCTCCCCTCCTCCCCTATCTGTCCCCCCTTCTCTAGATCTGTCTCCACCACTAATCCCCCATCTGTTCCCCCTATCCTCTCCCCTCCTCCCCTATCTGTCCCCCATTCTCCACATCTGTCTCCACCACTAATCCCCCATCTGTTCCCCCGTCCTCTCCCCTCCTCCCCTATCTGTCCCCCCTTCTCCACATCTGTCTCCACCACTAATCCCCCATCTACTCCCCTATCTGTCCCCCCTTCTCCATATCTGTCTCCACCACTAATCCCCCATCTGTTCCCCCTCCTCCCCTATCTGTCCCTTCTCCACATCTGTCTCCACCACTAATCCCCCATCTGTTCCCCCTCCTCCCCTATCTGTCCCCCCTTCTCCACATCTGTCTCCACCACTAATCCCCCATCTGTCCCCCCTCCTCCCCTATCTGTCCCTTCTCCACATCTTTCTCCACCACTAATCCCCCATATGTTCCCCTTCTCCTCTCCCCTCCTCCCCTATCTGTCCCCCCTTCTCCACATCTGTCTCCACCACTAATCCCCCATCTGTTCCCCCTCCTCCCCTATCTGTCCCTTCTCCACGTCTGTCTCCACCACTAATCCCCCATCTGTTCCCCCTCTCCTCTCCCCTTCTCCCCCATCTGCCTCCCCTTCTCCCCAATCTTTCTCCCTCAATGCCCCCTTTCCCCTGTCTTCCCCCTCCTTCTCCCCGCCTGTCTCTAGCCAGTCTCCCCAGTATCCCCCATCTCCCCCACATGCCCCCCTTTCTCCCCATCTGTCTCCCCCTCTTCCCTCTCTTACCTGATCTCTGCTCTCTATAGGCAGCGCACACCTGAACTCTGCTCTCTATAGGCAGCGCACACCTGAACTCTGCTCTCTATAGGCAGCGCACACCTGAACTCTGCTCTCTATAGGCAGCGCACACCTGAACTCTGCTCTCTATAGGCAGCGCACACCTGAACTCTGCTCTCCATAGGCAGTGCACACCTGAACTCTGCTCTCCATAGGCAGCGCACACCTGAACTCTGCTCTCCATAGGCAGCGCACACCTGAACTGTGCTCTCCATAGGCAACGCACAACTGAACTCTGCTCTCCATAGGCAACGCACACCTGAACTTTGCTCTCCATAGGCAACGCACACCTGAACTCTGCTCTCCATAGGCAGCACACACCAGAATTCTGCGTTCTATAGGTAGCACACACCTGAACTCTGCACGCTATAGGCAGCATACTCCTGAATACTCCTGAATTCTGCACTCTATAGGAACTCTGCTCTCTATGCACAGCGCACATCTTAATGCAACAGGCTGCGCACGCCTATGGCGACGCCCTGAGGGATGATAATCTGATATTCTGAGAAAACATACAAGCAACATTATACTGTGTGTGGTGACAAATTCAGAGTATATGAACTTTGAGAAAAGAGTGTTGTTTTAATGTTGCGCATGTAACTAACATTTTTTTGAATATGCTGTTTAGTTGGCCAAAGGGTCCGAGTTGAAGTAGCCTAAAGTGTGTGAAGATTGTTCTTAAAATGTTTTTAAGTGCTCATGTGGTGTCTCAGATGTTTTGGCTGGTAGGGAAGTTTGTGCTGGTTTTCTCTGGAACAATTGAATGCGTTAATAGTGCCATATTGCTGTGGCCTGACTTTTGTTGTTGTCCATGTGGCTTGTGGGCCATCTTGCGGTGGTGCAGCTTTCATCCACCATTTTGTTGTGGCCTGGCTTGTCAGACATCTTGAGAGGCGCAGTTCTTAACGTTTTTATCCGGGAGAAACCCACATTTTGATGGACTTTTGCTTTAGGCCGCATACACACGGCAGATTCGGCGACCCGCCCGTCGGGAATGGAAACCAGCCATTCATCCCGACGGGCCGTCGAGCAAATAGAGAACCTGCTCTCTATTTCGGCTCGACGGGTTTCCCGACGGGATGCTCGCCGAATCTGTTACACACGGCCGAGGTTATCGGCAGAATGCGGCTCCCAGCGAGGTTCTCGCTGGTTTCTGCCGAGAACCTCGGCCGTGTGTACGCCACCTTATACTGTTTGGCCTGTGGGTCATCCTATAGGGGAGGTGCAGTCACCTTTCCTTTGGGTGTGATACCATGTGGTATTTGTCGGCTATCTTGCTGGTGGAATTTTTCCAGTCTTTGGGGCAGATTTCGATGTTTGGTGCGAATTGAGTAGTGCGGTCTTTTCTGTGTTGGAATCTGGTGGACGCCATTTTTGTTTTCCTTTGTGTGTGTGTGTATAGAATGGTCTGTCCTGTTTTAAAAAGGTGATTTGGAGGCGCAGTTCTTGGTTGATGTTTACAGTTTGGCCTGTGGGTCGTCCCAGAGTGGTGAGACATTGGGATGACATACTGAGAAACTGTTTTGTTTAATGTTAAATTTTCTGGTTTAAATAGTTTTTCTTGAGTTAAGTAGAGTGGTATCTTGATATAGCACAGTGTTTCCCTGAGGGGTCTCGACGTGCTCGCAGACACATGCACATGCTAGGGCCAAGAGTGGATATTTGTGTACTGAATTTCGTTTTTAAGTGAAAAACTCTACTTTACACTGAATTTTAATAGATTGTAAGACTAACTTTAACTGAGTTTTTGTACACAGTGGTGTGTTGTTTTTATGTTTAAATATTTGGGAGTTTCCTAGAAGACAATTCATTGTTTTTGAAGCATGTATTGTGTAGCCTGCAAAGGGGGGGGGATTGGTTGAACAAGGCCCGGTGGGCTACACCGCAGCAGCTGGGACGTGGCCGCACAGTAGGTATTCAGACTTCAGCCTGGGCTAGCCAAAATTGAGGCCATTGCTTTTTATGAATCAGCGCCCTCTGGTAGATGGTGCTGTGATGATCGCAGCTTGCTCTGGCTGCCTGCCAACTTCCGACATCATCTTCCCAGTTTGACAGCTGGGCAGGCATGTACTGCCCCCCCCCCCCATGCTGCTCTGGTCCCCTCCACTCCTCTGTTCTCCCCCAGCGTTCACCTTTCTCTGGCTTAGTTAAGCAGCAGGACCCCACATGCTGCTCTGGTCCCCTCCGCTCCTCTGTTCTCCCCCCAGTGCTCACCTCTCTCTGGCTTAGTTAAGCAGCGCGACCCCCCCCATGCTGCTCTGGTCCCCTCCACTCCTCTGTTCTCCCCCCAGCGCTCACTTCTCCCTGGCTTGGTTAAGCAGTGCGACTGAATGACGTGCTTCTCGGGAGACGGCACTGAGAAGCTCATACGATCCGGAAGGAGGGCTCACGGCAGCCGCACACAGCTGTGATATAAGCTTCCTCAGCTCTCATTCTACTGCTATTTACTTCCCCCGCTCTCCATCCTGTCTGCTGCCACGGAGAGTCTAGATGGAGAGTGGGGGAAGGAAACAGTAGAACGAGAGTTGAGGAAGCTTATATCACAGCTGTGTGCTGCTGCCGTGAGCCCTCCTTCCGGATCGTATGAGCTTCTCAGTGCCGACTCCCGAGGAGCACATCATTCAGTCATGCTGCTTAACCAAGCCAGGGAGAGGTAAGCCCTGGGGGGAGAACAGAGGAGCGGAGGGGACCAGAGCAGCATGGGGGTGAGCATATGGAGGACGAGAGCAGCATGGGGGGGTGAGCATATGGAGGACAAGAGCAGCATGGGGGGTGAGCATATGGAGGACAAGAACATCATGGAGGGGTGAGCATATGAAGGACCAGAGCAGCATGGGGGGGTGAGCATATGGGGGACGAGAGCAGCATGGTGGGTTAGCATATGGGGGACCAGAGCAGCATGAGGGGGTGAGCATATGGGGGACCAGAGAAGCCTGGATGGGGGGGCAGAGGAGCACCAGGGACAGGAGTACAGGGGGAGCACGGGGGACAGAGGAGCATGGGGAGGGGACAGACAGCTGACTCAACAGCTATGGCCTGGGGAGTTTCTCACTTTCCTGCCTTTACTTGTCCCATAACAGGGGGGCGCCAAACAAATTCTTTGCCCTGTGTGAAATCTCTACCAGATTCCCCACTGGTACTGCCTATAAGAGAAATAATGTAGAATGGCTAGTGAAGGGGGGTGCGGCTTGGATGGCTGGCACAGGGTGGAGTGGGTTCATATTTCCCAACGGCCCAGACATGCAGTGCTGGGCAGCTGATCTAAAAAACTGGCTCCTAACTTTTTCAGTTGGCTCCTAGATTCTAAGCAAATTTGAGCCATCTTTTTGCAGAAGTTTTGTATTTGGGTCTCGAAACTTGTGGTTTGACTTCCAGGGGATGTTTGGGTCAGGGGGGGATCAACTTCCATTTTGCAGTATGGGGGGGTTTATTTTTCCCTTTCCTGAACTAAAAGTGTTTTTTTTTTTTTTTTTTTAACAGAAAAAATGCAGGAGATTCAGTTTTGGCTCTTTGTTTACTGCTGTGTAATATTTAGGTGTCGAAACTTGTAGTTTGACTTTCCAGGGAAAATTGTCGAAATATATATGATGTTTAGCCATGGATTTTTTTTGATTTGTATATAGACAAGGTGATGGGGCTAGGCTCCCCCCCTCCCTCTTCCTGTATATTGATATGTAAATAAACCAGTTTGGGCATAAAAAACAGGAAGTTCTTTTCAGCATTTATGTATCAACAGGAAGTTGGTGGGAGGAGCTTGGGGTCTTCTGAAAGATGAGCAATGAGATTTGTGTTTTGAAAGGACAATGGAAAACACTTTGGCGTTTGAAAGAGTGTTTTAAAGTTTAATTTTAGTTGTTTTTGTAAAGTTTTATACTGTAAATACAGGTTTGGGTACAGGAGGGCATCACCATTATTGTTGTAACGTCTAGATGCAGGTAGAAAGAAGCCATAATGTTTTGAATAGTGGAGGATTTCATAGTGCTTTGTAGTACATCTGACAAACACATTTAGAAGGCTGTATATCGTGAGACAGGTCGGGCCGTATAGAATCCTTGGATATTCCTGTGTGCGATTTTATTAGCATAAAATGTGAGGAGTAGTACACTAACAGCCCTGCTCAGGCCATGTAGAACAGTGGTCATCAACCCTGTCCAGCAGGGCCCACTAACAGGCCAGGTTTTATGTATTACCTTGGGGAGATGCAGACTGGAATACTGCAATCACTGAGCAGCAAATGACATCACCTGTGATACATTTCAGTTATCTTGCAAACCTGGCCTGTTAGTGGGCCCTGCAGGACAGGGTTGATGACCACTGATGTAGAATAATCGGGATGCAGGGGTCGATTATGGTAATAAAGGCGCAAACCATAACCGTTTCGAAAATAAAGCGCAGGGTTCTCTGGACGCAGAGTTCACCAAAAAAAAACGATTCAAATCATCATGGGCAAATGTGCCGTCCATGCAGTGCACCAGTCAGACAGCTGCACCACACATGAGGTCTGGGTTTGGGGCTCCGGACATGAGACCCCATAACCACTTAAGGACCACCTCCTGCACACAAACGTCGGCAGAATGGCACGGCTGGGCCCAAACACGTACAGGTACGGCCTCTTTAAGTGCCTAGCCGTGGGTCGCGGGCATGGGACCCGCGGAACCGATCACCGCTGGAGTCCGGGAGAGCTGTGTGTACACAGCTTCCCCATTCCTCACTGTGGCGCCATCATCGATCGTGTGTTTCCTAATATAGGGAAACACAATCAATGATGTCACACCTACAGCCACACACCCCTACAGTTAGAAACACAGATGAGGTCACACTTAACCCCTTCAGCGCCCCCTTGTGGTTAACTCCCAAACTGATATTGTCATTTTCACAGTAAACAATGCATTTTTAATACATTGTTTGCTGTGAAAATGACAATGGTCCCAAAAATGTGTCAAAATTGTCTGAAGTGTCCGCCATAATGTCGCAATCACGAAAAAAATTGCTGATCGCCGCCATTAGTAGTAAAACATTTTTTATATAAAAATGCAATAAAACTATCCCCTATTTTGTAAACGCTATAAATTTTGCGCAAACCAATCGATAAACGCTTATCGTGATATTTTTTACCAAAAATAGGTAGAAGAATACGTGTCGGCCTAAACTGAGGAAAAATACTTTTTTTTATATATATTTTTGGGGGATATTTATTATAGCAAAAAGTAAAAAATATTAAATTTTTTTCAAAATTGTCGCTCTATTTTTGTTTATAGCGCAAAAAGAAAACCGCAGAGGTGATCAAATACCACCAAAAGAAAGCTCTATTTGTAGGACGCCAATTTTGTTTGGGAGCCACGTCACACAACCGCGCAATTGTCAGTTAAAGCGACGCAGTGACGAATCGCAAAAACTGGCCAGGTCCTTTACCTGCCTAAAGGTCCGGGTCTTAAGTGGTTAAAGATTGACATAGGCGGTCAGAGGGTACAGTAAGGTGTATTCCTTTGGAAGGTACTTTTGCTGGAAGTACGAGACCTCAGAATAAAGATACCTTGGATGTAGTTCAGCTGTGGCTTCAGAAATCTGTAATGATGAGTGTGTTGATGGAGGTGTAGTACACGTTTTTGTGATTCTCAGAGGAGGATTTATGGTTAAATTCTCATGCCTATTTGTTTGAACTTTGTATGGCTGGTCCATGCAAGGTTCTTGAGCTGCTCTCATGTTTTTCCCATTGTATTTTCTTCTATTGCTGAAAGAGTGAAGATAGAATTCTATAAAACTATGAAGTATCTCCCCCACATTTGTATCTGAATGTTTGTGTAGCGATACCCCCGAAAGAGCCGCTGGTTAGATTTGGGATCGGCGTGTTACCTCTGTAGCATGTCTAGGGGTATGATGAAAGTAAATGGTGTGAGCAATGATAGAATGTCCAAACAGCAAGGTGTCGTTTTCTGTGCTTTTATTCTTGTGCCCAACACGGCAACAGGTAACTTCAGGTGAATAAAGGAAAGGTGATGAAAGAAGAAGTTGCAGGTTCAGGCCTTAACTATGTACAGAAGCAGTCCTGCTTCAACGATACCTTTGCTTTGTCACCACTCCAGCTTGAGTGGCTGTAGTGTACCCGGACAGTCTCTCTCACAGAACTGGCAGCCAGAGTATCACTCGGAACTCTGAGAAGGAAGCAAGCCTCTGCCACAGACTTGGCTCAATGTAATAGGAGTGGTACCTCTGCCACGGGCCCTTTCTCTGGAATGTAACTTGGTGGAGCGATTCCTTCTCAGTAAAGTAGTTTGCTTGAATTGTCTTCAGGTAGGTCTTGATTTTGGGTGATCGACTGACAGGTTGCCATAGAACAAACTCCCAGTGTCCGGTCACCTTGATCCCTGATGGGTTGTCCAGGCCTTCTTGGATCGCCTGCCTCCGGGCTCTCCTCAGACTGACTCCCCACCGAACAGCACAACTCGCTTGGGATCTTCCCATAGAAGTGAGGACCCAGAAAGTCAATTGGGCCTCTCTGCAGCATTAGTTGCTCTGGGCCATGAGGGCCCAGAGTCAGGAACTCTGCATAGCACGTGCGCCCCGGCCTGGTAGGCCATAACGCCGGGGCCCATTATGTGCGCACACCCTAAAGGTGGGTGCCACACCCGGATCCAACCTCGAACTCCCGAAGCCAAGATGGCGCCCTCAAGAAGTACCCTCCCCCAGCATGCCCTGCGAGGGAAAACCTCCTCTGATTGGCTGCTGGCAAGAAGGCGCTCTCGCTGGTCTCCACTGCCGCCACCTGTCATTCCAAGATGGAAAGGTATCTTTGGAACACAGAATGAAACAACAGCACAGCACTAAACTAACATAAATCACATGGATGAGAGTTGAGTAAGTCTCTCATCCCCCTCTGAATTTAAACAGCGTCCGTACTTGGAAGTACAGGGAAGCTACATTTGTATGTAGTAACGTGAATACGTTCAAACTTACAGTGGCGATCCTCCGATGCGTCACGCGGCTGTTGTATTTTTGTAGGAACGGGAAAAGTAAGGGTTACAGAGGGTTTTGTTTGAATGTCATTGACAATTTACAGGAATGTCATTTTTGTTTGCCATTCTTTGCAGGTAAATATGAAATATAGAGTAATGATTTTTGCTTATAAGTATTTTTCAGGTCCAAGGAGGTTCTAAAACTGTTTGTACATAGAGAGCAGGTATATGTAGACAGCTGTACACATGGATAAATACATGAGTCTAAGGAGGTAAAAGTAAAAAGTATCATAGGCTATTTCATTGTTTCTTTTTTCCTGCACCACACATTTCTTCCTTCAGTCTGTAATGAGGAAGAAAATGGGGAGGATGGATAAATGTGTAAGAATGACAGTTTTTCAAACTAATAACACTAACCTTTCTAATTCTAACCAAGTTTGTGTCTTTCTTTGATAGAATTTGAATCGGCAAGCAGCAGTCTGGTGAAGTAGGTTCCCATCCCAGATGCTAAGTTCCAGGTATTACAGGCAATTGTAAGCCACACACAGGGCCAGATTCTCATAGAATTCCGGCGGCGTAGCGTAAGCCAGTTACACTACGCCGCCGCATCGTACTAGAGCAAGTGCTTTAATCTCAAAGCACTTGCTCCGTAGTTTTCGCCTGCGTCGCGTAAATCGCCCAGCGTAAACCCGCGCAATTCAAATGGGGTGGCTTGTATTTAAATTAAGCGCGCCCCCGCATCGAACGAACCGCGCATGCGCCGGCCGGGGAAAAAGCCCAGTGCGCATGCTCCAGCTCACGTCGGAAAGCGTTGTTGAAACCAACGTCAAAACGACGTGAGCGTCATTTACGCAACTCCCTATTCGCGAACGAGTTAGTAAAACGACGTAAGCGATGGAAAAAGCCGACTCTGACCCGACGCCATACTTAACATGGCATCCGACGGCATCCGACTGTACTTCGTAAGGTTACTCCACATAGAAGCTGGGGTAACCTTACGCGGACGAAAACGACGTACGCGACGACGGGGCGGAGTAAAAGCGATCGAGAATCGGCGTACTACCTCATTTGCATATGCAAATGAGAAAACAACGTAAAGGCCACCTAGTGGCTGGAGTTGTCATTACAACTACGATCCGCAAGTGTAATGGTTTTACACTTGTCGGATGTAGAAGCGTATCTATGCAAAGGTGATGCTAAGCATCACGCGCATAGATACGAGGCAAAAAAAAACGGCGATACGACGGGGTATCTGAGATACTCCTTCGTAACGCCGCTGAGAATCTGGCCCACAGTTTATGCAGTGACCACAGCCCCGGTGTCTGAGTTATTGTCATGAGGTTTGTTTGGAGGTCAACCAAAACCAGGGTCGTACTTTCCTCATCAGCTGTCACTTCCATTCTCAGGTGATGGGGTGGGTGCAGTCACTGTAACATAAACTTCACAGGTTTCAGGAGTCCCTCCTGGACCCTAACAGGGTAATCAGTTTTCATTCTTTCCAACCAGGTGACTGGGTCGTTGTAAAGAAGCTTGAGGGATAAGACCACGCCAGCCACTGCAAGAAGTGGCTCAACCACACCAAAGAATTGAGTAGTATCTTTGTTTATTTATATATTTTTTGTTTGTTTAGTATATTTTAGCAAGGGTAATGATAAAATACAACCCAAGTTATTATTTAACCACGTAACACCCGCCCGCCGTCATTTGAAATGCTCTATTGTTCTAAAGGGACGTCATATGACGTCCTGTCATTAAAAGCCGCTAGGGGGCGCACCCGTCGCGTTACTGGAAACACTGTGCGTGATGGCCGCCGGGCACCCGCGATTGCCCAGTAACTGAGCAGAGACGTGCAGCTCTGTGTGTAAACACAGAGCTCCACATCCTGTCAGGGAGAGAGACCGATCTGTGTCCCTTGTACATAGGGACACAATCGGTCACCTCCCCCAGTCACCCCCCCACAGTTAGAACACTACTTAGGACACCCCTTCCCCATCCCCTAGTGGTTAACCGTTAACCCCTTCCCTGCCAGTCACATTTATACAGTAATCAATGCATATTTATAAATGTGAATGGTCCCAAAAATGTGTCAAAAGTGTCCGATGTGTCCGCTATAATGTCACAATCTCGAAAAAAAACGCAGATCGCCGCCGTTCATAGTAAAAAATAAATAAAAAAAATCATAATTACAGTATGTCCCCTATTTTGTAGGCAATATAACTTTTGCGCAAACCAGTCACTATACGGTTATTGCGATTTTACTTTTTATTTATTTTTTTACCAAGAATATGTAGAAGAATACGTATCGGCCTAAACTTTTCCACATCCAGTTTTATTGAAGAAAACAAGTAAAATAAGGTCAGTTCGGGAGTCGCAGCTACCAATGTACAAGCAATATGTGAAGCAAGACAATTAGTCAATGTACAGAATCATAGAAGAATAACAATGATAACAGATGGATATATCCAAATAATCAACGGTAAATGCAGAGCATGCCAAACTTGGAGATTGGCGACTGTCAATCAACATCTATAATGAATTAAGCTAAATGATTCATTAAAGATAAAGAGAAAGTAAAGAAAAGAGAGAAGGTAAATTAAAGAGAAAAAAAAAGAAAAGAAAAGAAGGGGGGAGGGGAAGGAGGGGAAGGGGGGTAGTGGAGACTATTAACTCCTACTTTGTGTCTGGGGGTCAGGAAGTATTCAGTAGAGCAGTAAGTATACATGTTACAATCACTAGGTCTCAGACATTATCTTTCCACAGATCTGTGAGAATTTAAATTGGATCCACGGAGACCAAGTCTGCGAAAATTTCTCAGTAGCATCTGTAGATTGGGCTAAAGTCTCCTCCATGTGGTATATTTCAGTTACTTTGGAAAGCCAGTCGCGGATTGAAGGAACTCGAGAGGATTTCCAAAATAGGGGTACCAGAGACTTGGCTGCATTCAAAAAGTGCTTAGTCAAGGAGTTTTTATATCTCCGAAGGGACACGTTTGAGATGTGTAAGAGGCAACATGCCGCATCGAGTCTTATCTTGGTCTCCGTGATCAGCTGGGTATACTCACAGACCTCCTTCCAGTAAGGGGTAATTAAGGGGCATTGCCACCAGATGTGAAGAAGAGTTCCCTTGTCTCCACCACATCTCCAGCATGTGTCCGGTGTCTGTGGAAACCAAGAATGCAACTTCACAGGTGTAGCATACCAGTGTGTGAGTAATTTGAAAACTATTTTACTGCGTTCTAGTGCTAAAGGAGCACTTGTGAGCTAGAATGCAAGCTCTCCTCCATTGAGTCTCCAAGATCAGTATATCCAAAGCTCTTGACCATCTCTCTCTGAATCTATCATCACCCTGAACCGGTTCATCTCGTACCCAGGCATAATCCTTCTGATGAAAGGCTCAAGGGAAAGGATAAAAAGGAGGGACGAGAGAGGGCAGCCTTGCCTAGTGCCATTGCATATCTGAAAAGTCTCTGACATGGAACCATTCACCTTAACACGGGCAGACGGATTCTTATACAGAGCAGAAATCCAAGAAATCATGTGGGATCCCAGTCCTATATGTTTGCAAGTGTCGAACATATAATCCCACGCTAACCGATCGAAGGCCTTCTCAGTGTCAGTGGACAAGAGAAGGCCCCCGATCTTCCCGGCTCATGCTGTGTGTTTAAAGTTGAGTGCCTTAGTGACGTTGTCTCTGGACTCCCGTCCGGGCATGAAACCGGCCTGGCTCGGGCCAATGATATCATGCAGGTGTAATCTAAGTCTATTAGCCAATATTTTCACTAGTAATTTAACATCTAAATTAAGAAGTGAGATCGGTCTATAACTGGCACACAATTGGGGGTCTTTATTTGGTTTTGGTAGGACAGTGACATGTGCGGAAAGGAATGTGGGCGGTACATCCCTAGGCGAGGCCAGGGAGTTCAAGCCCTCCGCAGAGGTTTGGCAATGAGCTCTGTCAATGTCTTGTAGTAGATGGAAGTGAAGCCATCCGGGCCTGGGCTCTTCCCCGCCTTAAGCTCCCTAATGACCGAACATAGTTCAGCATGCTCGATCGGGGCTTCCAGTTGCTGAACCGCCTCCTCCGATAAAGTGGGGAGGTCGAGGCTTGTAAAATAGTCTTGGATCGCCTGGTGTCTAGTTTTAAGCGAATCAGGAAGGGTGCCTTGGACCGGGAGGCCATATAAGTTAGAGTAAAACTCATGGAAGTGTTTGGTTATTTTGTCTGTTGTAACATCAACCGATCCAAGGCCATCTCTTATGCCCAGTATGTTTTGCGAGTAACTAGCATCCTTCACTGCACTGGCTAGGAATCTGCCCGATTTGTCACCATGTTCGTAATATATTTTCTTCTTAAAAAACAAAAAACGTTTACCTCTAGAGTCTAAGAGTAGCTGTAAATCTTTCCTCGTGGTCAGGAGAGAGCAGGCCAAACGCTCGGACAGGGATTGTTTGTGTTGTGTTTCGAGCCTATAAATTTTGTCTACAAGGAGATGGATGGCCTTTTCCCTTTCTCTTTTACAGTATGATCCTAATCTGATAAGCTCTCTATCAGGCTGTGTACTCACCGAAGCCGAGATGCCGAGGGTGGCCCACCGTTGCGACCCGGCGCCGACCGTCCCCTGGAGTTGGGACAGGGGAGATGAGCCCCGGGAGGCACTGTAACACCATCGGCGTTACTTTGTACAGAACGAGCGCAGCTGTACCATCCTTAGACAGCTGCGCTCCATTCAGCACCCTGTCTTCGACACTTTCGACGCGCCGTCGAATCCTGCGCTCCGTCCAGCACCCTGTCATCGACACTTTCGACACGCCGTTGAATCCTGCGCTCCGTCCAGCACCCTGTCCTCGTCACTTCCAATGTGCCGTCTAATCCTGCGCACCACGCTGGAACGCGAAAGCGCGCCCAGCGTGTGTCCCGCGACAGGCTGGCTATTTAAACCCCCTCTGATGGCGGCTGGGTGTCTGGTTATTGAAGTTGACGCTCGCCGCCATCTGAGACCCGAGACCCCCTCCAGAGACCCTCGGATCCTCACCCTGTGAGGAGATCACCAGGATCACAGGATCAGGTTCTACTCCAAGGACCGTGCTACTGTCTATGACTTCTCCTGGACCACAGAGCTGGCAATCTACAGAACCATAGAGGCATCTTGCACCTGCTTTTAGTCTCTCTCCAGGAAGGAACTCCTAACCACATCACATCTAAACCGCAAGTACCCACAACTAACCATACCAAGCCTGTATACTGGAATACTGTTCATGCTGGATTGGATACTGTGATTTGTTCTAGATTGCCTGATATCATATGTTTGTAGAGACTGTAACGCCTTACCAGAAATCTCCAATAATCTATGGTAGATACACCACACCATCAATAGGAGATAGTTCACAAGAGGTTGTGATGAATTAACCCCATAAGCTCTGTATAACATCTTAGAGCAAACAGGTGGTTTAATCTGAGTATCCTCCAGAACAAGTGACTACCCTTCATCTCCTATTCATGGTGACGGCGTAGTCATTATAGAATAACCAGACCAAATATATATATATATATAGATGGATCCCGCTGATTTAGCGAATCATCTACTATGACTCACTCAAAGGGTAGATACCCTAACTAACTCTTTAAATGAATTACGCCTTGAGAATGAAGCTCTCTGCCAGCAGAACTTTGCTCAGGTTAGAGAGAGACCAGAACCAAAAGTCTGTTCTCCAGAACCTTTCTCTGGGGATAAGAAACTCTTCCGGCAATTCATCAGCTCTTGTCGCTTGATGTTTGAGCTACGTCCCCGTACTTATTATTCTGATAGGAATAGAATTCTCACCCTCATCTCCTACCTCAGGGGAGAACCTAGAGTTTGGGCCGACGCCTATCTGGAAGAACACGGAGATCTCCTTGGAGCTTTGGACACTTTCCTCGCAGAAATGTCGCTCCTCTATGAGGATCCCAATAAACAGTTGACTGCTGAAAATTCCATCAGAAACCTCAAACAGGGGAAAAGACCAGTGGAGGACTACATTTCTGAATTCAAATGTTGGTGCCGAGAGACCCAGTGGTCGGATATCGCACTCAGGAATCAATTCCGGCTTGGCCTGACGGAAATTTTGAAAGACGAAATCGCACGTGTAGAAATTCCACCATCCCTAGAGGATTTAATGCAACTGTCCATCACCATTGATCGACGTATTCGTGAGAGAAGAGCTGAACGGGCCAATGCGTATTCTCCTTCACCTTTCAGGAGAGCCAGATCTCCTCCCAAGGAGCTTCCGATGGAACTTGGTGCGATTAAAGGACCATTAAGCACAGCGGAGAAACAACGCCGCAGAGACCAAAACCTCTGTATGTACTGTTCAGCTCCTGACCACGTTGTATCCACCTGTCCCCTTCTTAAGAGGAATTCGGAAGGTAAAGATCACCACAGAAACAAACTTAATTTCACTGGTACTATTTCTAACCGTTACATTTTTATTGTTCTTACATTACAGTGGGATCAAGAAAGGTTCTCCATTAAAGCAATGGTCGACACTGGAGCCTGTGGAAACTTTATTGACTCAAAGGTTGTAGAATCTAATAAAATACCTTGGGCCAGATTCACGAACACTTGCGCTGGAGTATTTGGATATGCGCCGCGTAACTGTGATGATGCGCCGTCGTTTCTATGTGCCCGTACCCACCAAACTAGATGCGCCCAATAACGACTCATTTGCGACCGGCGGAACGTTCCGACGCCAGAGTATCGTCAGCGTTTATTTTCGCTGGGCGCATCAGTCGCGCCCATTGATTTCCCCTGCAAATATGCAAATAAGGGATTTTTCACAATTCACGAACGGATTAGCACCATACGCTGGCTACATGCGCCGCGCGTATCTGGTCCGTCCGGCGCAAAGTTATTTCTACAAAAGGCTGCTTTATCTTTACTCCAGACGGTCACAGGTCAGCAGGAGAGCAGCTACAGCAGCGTTACCGACGATAAGAGCTAGCTGAGCACCCCCACTTGCAAGGACAACACCTCTGTGTGCCAACATGCCAGGGGCAATTGTGGTCCTAGAACTACTGATGGGTCCCCTGGAACCAAGAAGGCGGGCACGTGAGAGGATATACCGCACACGTATGAACCTCTTTGGCATGGGGGATGAGGAGGTGTATCGCCTATTCAGATTCAGCCCAGATGCAATACTTGAACTAACCACAACCCTGCAGGATGACATCACCAGCCCAACACACCGATCACAAGCAGTGCAGCCACTGGTGAAGGTCCTGGCAACACTTCATTTCCTAGCAAGTGGATCATTCCAGCGTACAAGTGGAGTGGTGGCTGGGATGTCACAGTCCTCCATGAGCAGATGTGTGCACCAGGTTGTCCCTGCAATCCTCAGACGCATGTCCAACCAGTTCATCAGACCAACCACTGAGGAGCTACGGCAGAAGGCAATGACAGATTTCTACAACATTGCCAGATTCCCACGCACTGTGGGGGCCATTGATTGCACACATGTGGCCCTACAGCCCCCCAGTGCCACAGAGCACATATACCGCAATCGGAAGCATTGGCACTCCATCAACGTACAGGTGATAGCCGATGCCCAACGCCTCATATGGCACGTCCGTGCCAAACACCCCGGGTCCAGCCATGACAGTTTCATATACCGTCAGAGCCCCATCCCAGCAGAATTTAACCAGAACATGTATGGGGACAGCTGGCTGGTTGGTGAGTGACAAGGGAGTCAGGCATGACTATCCCCTCCCGTGATGCACAACAGAAATCGCACATGCATGACTAACATTCTCCTGTCTTTTACCTTACAGGTGACTCTGCATATGCATTGGGACCCCATCTAATGACTCCTTTCCGGAACCCCCAAACCAGAGGAGAGAGAAAATACAATGAAGCACACATCAAAACCCGTGCAGTGGTTGAGCAAACATTTGGGCTCCTGAAGTCCCGTTTCCGATGCTTGGATAAGTCTGGGGGGGCCCTCTTGTATTCCCCTACCTTTGTGTGCCAGATCATCGGTGCATGTTGCATACTACATAACTTTGCTATGAAAAAAGGCCTGCATATTGACATACGTGATGACCTGACCCCCGACCCACACAGCCCCCCCCTGCCAGAGGACACCCAGTCTGCTGATGGAAGAGCAGTCAGGAGGGTCCTCGCCGTAGGCATCTTTGGACACTAAACCAAAACATTAATAACACAGACAGTGCACGCGTGTACACCACTGATGTCCCTAGATCACACACACCACATGCACATCGCATTGGATTAGCCCAAGTCCAGCATGTAGGAGTTGGGAGCAGTAACGCCAGCGTCAAGGCCCCAATGATGTCACTGTCCATTCACACACCTTTCACACATCATTCATTCAGCCGTGGGGTTCACTTCACCACCACGGCCGAGGGTGACACCCCTTACTTTCAGGAGTGCCACCCTCTCACATTCACACACCATTCACACTGTCCCCTGCACTCCTGACCGTGTGCAGTACAAAAAGAAATTAGAAATATCATATCCTGATCATTAAAAGAAAAATAATCTCATAACCTGAGAAAAATAAAAAATAAACTCATGACCTGAGTATGTCAAAAACAATAATATAAAACCAGAAAAAATAAAAGGCCTCATCGGGGATGCCGGGGGCTTCTTCTGGGGGCCCCTCTCTGGCTCCGCAGCTGCCTGGATGGAGTGGGTGGGGGTGGGGGGGCATCTGGAGGTGGCTGATCCCCAGGTGGGCCACTCCTGGCAGGTGTGGCCTGCGTGCCCTCCAAGGCCCTGGCTATCCGTCCAAGGTATGTGTTCGTCTGGGCCTGCATCCGGAGCTGACGGGTCACCTGGTAATGCTGGGCCCGCCGACTCAGCCTCCCCTGCTCCCGGATGGCAGCACTGTTCCCATGGATGGCAGCAGTGTTGGCCTGGACGGCTGCAGTAAGGTGCTGGATATCCCCCTGCACCTCCCCCAAAGTGGTGACCACTGCAGCGCAATTAGAGCTGACATCCTGCACTGCGTTGCTGAGGTTGGCAACGGAGCCCAGGCTGTCAGCCACTTTCTCCAAGTGCACCGCTATGGCCCCCATCTGTTCCGTCTGCCTGGCGTGATCCCTCGCCAACTGGTCCTGGACACCATCAGACACCCCCCTGGTCTTCTGGGTCGCCTTCCTGGGGCCAGAAGATGGATGTCCTCGGGTGGAAGGAGTCGCCCTTAAGGGGCTTCCAAGGATGGGGGAGGGGACGACAGACGGGCCAGGAGAAGGGGAGGAGACAGACAAAACCAAAGAAAAGTCCTGCTCTGCCACAGCAGGATCCTCCACAACCACCTCGGCAGGTGTGGTGTGGCCACTCTCCTCCTCCACAACCTCTTCACCACCCAGTGGCTCGGGCACATGATGGCGTGGGGGGGATGGGGTGGAATGCAGGCTGACAGATGATGGCCCAGCTCCGTCATCTGTGGATGACACAAAGCAGACACATGTTGGTGGTCCCACACACTTGGCACATGTCCCCCCCCCCCCAAATGCAAAACAACAAATAGGGGATTATAAAACACTTACCTGTCCTTGTGCCTTCCTCCACGGAGTCATAGCCTGCGACCCCCTCCACCTGCTCCCTCTCCAGGCAGCGAGCAACCACCTCCTCCTCTGCGGTCAGGGTGACAGGACATGGGGGACCACCACCTGTGCCCCTCTCATACCTCCTGATGGATGCCACCTTGTCCCTCACCTTGCGCCGCAGGTCATTTATTTTCTTTTGTATGTCCCCAGCAGTCCGGGTGGAGTAGCCCAGGACATTGACCCTGGCAGCAATGGACTCCAGGATGCCCTGCTTCCTCTCCCGGCTGGTCTTCCGGCTTTTTTTGCCATGGAGAAATTCATTCTCCGTCTCCATAGCCGAGATAATCACTGAGACCTCCTGGGTATTAAAGTTGAGGTTCCTCCTCTCTCTGGGGGTAGCGGGAGCAGCCATTACAGTGCAAAAGTATCTTCCCTGGGGTGGGGGGAAACGGAACTACTTTTGCGCCGGAATGGCGTTTCCGCCAGCGCTTTTAAGCGCCCAGCGGAACGCATTGCGCTGACGTTTCCCAGGAAGTGGTGCCGACGGAAGTTGTGAGCATGCGCACAAGGGGGCGAGTGGAGCCGCACTCACTGCGCATGCTCCGTGGATGATGCGCTGAACGTAAGCCTCTGCGCCGGGCTCCGCCCATCATTTACATATGATCACACCCACTTCCACTTGCGTCGGGTTACGCCAGCGCATTATCGTTACTCTGGCGCAAGTTTACGCGCAACTGCTATGTGAATTACAGGACTTGCGCTGAAAGGGTCTTCAGAGTAACGTAAATGAGAAGCGTTACTCCAGAGGAAAGATACTCTCATCTACCTGAATCTGGCCCCTTGTGTGTTCAAGCAAACCCCTGTATCACTCACTTTCATTGATGGTTCCAGTTCTCCCACAGGTCCAATTACATTCCAAACCTCACCCCTTTGGGTGACTTGCGGTTCAGGTCATACTGAGAGCCTCATTTTTGACGTCATCCCATCACCTCTATTTCCAATAATTCTCGGTTTACCTTGGTTACGTCTTCATCAGCCTACCTTCCAATGGTCTACTAGTTCCTTAACCTTACAATCCTCTTACTGTAAAGAGAGTTGTTATCCTAATTGTTCTATCTCTTTTACAGAATTCTACCCTCCTGATCTTCCACCTTATCTACATGATTTTGCCGATGTTTTTAGCAAAACCAAGGCAAACTTGCTCCCCCCACACAGGATCTATGATTGCCCCATAGATCTCATAGCTGATGCACCGATTCCGACTGCTCGGATTTATCCATTATCTCAACCTGAACTTGTACACCTCAAGGATTATATCGATCGAAAACCTCAAAAAAGGTTTTATCAGACCTTCAACCTCTCCAGCGAGTGCAGCAATGTTCTTCGTAAAAAATAAAGACGGCTCACTCCGACCAATTATCGACTACCGTGCACTCAATAACATCACCATAAAAAACAGATATCCACTACCATTAATTCCAGAACTCATCGAACGACTCCAGACCTCAAAAATCTTCACTAAATTAGATCTGAGGGGGGCCTACAACCTCATAAGAATTCGATCTGGTGATGAGTGGAAAACGGCTTTTAAAACACGCTATGGCCTCTACGAGTACACTGTAATGCCCTTTGGGTTATGCAACGCACCTGCTACTTTCCAATACTTTATCAACGACATTTTCCGAGATTTGCTCGACGTTTGCGTTGTGATTTATTTGGATGATATTTTAATCTATTCAGATTCTCCCGAAGAACACATCAAACATGTACGCTGGGTTTTGGCTAGATTGAGAACACACTCTTTATACGTCAAACTTGAAAAGTGTGTTTTCAGTCAGCGCAACATTTCTTTCCTGGGATATCTAATTACCCCAAACGGAATACAGATGGAATCATCGAAGGTACAGTGCATATTATCCTGGCCAGTTCCCCATTCCAGGAAGGCGCTGCAACGTTTCCTCGGATTCTCAAACTACTACAGAAAATTCATTAAGGACTTCTCTACGATCGTGAAACCACTGAACAATCTCACTAGTAGTAAGACGCCTTTTTCCCGGTCTGATCAGGCACAGAAATCTTTTGACCTTCTGAAGCTTAGTTTCACCTCCGCACCAATCTTACAACTTCCTAACCCACTTTACCACTTCACATTAGAGGTCGATGCCTCACACTTTGCTTTGGGAGCTGTACTCTCTCAACAAGCTTCATCATCTGAACCTCTACATCCGGTAGCCTTCTACTCTAGGACACTATTATCTGCCGAAAAGAATTACCCCATTGGGGAAAAAGAACTCCTTGCTATAAAGGATGCCCTGAGCAATTGGAGACATCTCTTGGAAGGTTCCAAACACCCCATTACCATCCTCACTGATCATCGCAATTTGCAACATTTGAGGGCCTGTAAAACCCTTTCCGCCCGCCAAGTCAGGTGGAGTTTATTTTTTGATAGGTTCGACTTCAACATCTCCTATCGTCCTGGCACAGAAAATGTCAAGGCTGATTCGTTGTCACGTATGCATGACAACCAGACAATTGAGACACCTCCCCTTTCTATTATTCCACCCGATCGATTCATTGGAGCATCTATTCCTTTCCTGGACCTACTGATCCAATCTCTCCCTAGCGAGGTTCCCCTAATGCCCCAGGGTCTCAAGAAAGAACCTAACGGGCTATTTACCTTCAACAATAAGATTTACGTCCCCGCCACCTTACAACCTCTACTTCTCAAACAACTTCATGATGCTCCTCTGGCAGGTCATCCAGGAATAAGTAAAACCATTCATCTAATTAAAAGAAATTACTGGTGGCCCAAGCTTTCACAGACAGTCAGTGATTATGTAAATTCCTGCGTGATATGTGCTACCAACAAACATTCCAGGAAGCCGCCCTATGGTCTCCTTACTTCGATTCCAATACCTGAAAGACCCTGGGATGTGGTCTCTATGGATTTTATAGTCGATCTCCCCAGGTCTCAAGGTGCCAACACAATTCTAGTTACAGTAGATTTATTAACAAAGATGGCTCACTTCATCCCATTGAAAAATTTACCAACTGCTCTAGAGACTGCACAAGCCTTCCTTCAGAATGTCCTTAAGTTACATGGGTTGCCCTCCCAGATTATCTCTGACAGAGGCACTCAATTCATTTCCAGATTCTGGAGAGCCCTTTGCCAGGCCTTGCAAATTGATCATCGAATGTCCACTGCTTATCATCCTCAAACGAACGGACAGACAGAATGAGTAAACCAAACACTGGAGCAGTATTTACGCTGTTATTGCACCCATCTACAGGGCGACTGGCTTCAATTTCTTCCTCACGCCGAATTTGCGTATAATAACGCTTCCAGTTCTTCCTCCGGATTCTCTCCTTTCTATGCAAACTATGGGTTCCATCCCAAATCTGCTCCAGTCCCTAACAATGTTCCCGCTGTAGAACATTACCTCTCCACCTTAAAGAGGACCTTAGGAATACTCCATTCTAATCTTTCTGCAGCCCAACAAAGACAAAAGAAGTATTATGATTCCCATAGAACTCCACCGCCTAAATACAAAGTTGGAGATTTAGTTTGGCTCTCCACTCGAAATCTACGCCTTAATATCCCTTCAAGAAAACTCGGCCGCCAATTCACTGGTCCCTTCTCCATTTCACATCTCATCAACAATAACACCGTTAAGCTACTTCTACCTCCGGATTGGAAGATACATCCTTCTTTCCATGTCTCACTTATTAAGCCTTTCACTCCTAATCCGTTCCCCAACAGAGACCCTCAACCCCCTTCTCCTGTTGAGGTTCTCGGTGAGACTGAATATGAGGTACAGAAAATTCTGGATTCCAGGAGACAAGGATCTTCCCTGCAATACTTAATCCGTTGGAAGGGTTACAGCCATCTTGATGACTCCTGGGTAGATTCCTCCCACATTCATGCTCCCCGGCTCATCAAACAATTTCACCGCAGATACCCTGATCGACCATCACCTTCTGGGTGTATATTTGGGACCCCCTTGAGGGGGGGAGTATGTAACACCATCGGCGTTACTTTGTACAGAACGAGCGCAGCTGTACCATCCTTAGACAGCTGCGCTCCATTCAGCACCCTGTCATCGACACTTTCGAAGCGCCGTCGAATCCTGCGTTCCGTCCAGCACCCTGTCCTCGTCACTTCCGACGTGCCGTCGAATCCTGCGCACCACGCTGGAACGCGGAAGCGCGCCCAGTGTGTGTCCCGCGACAGGCTGGCTATTTAAACCCCCTCTGATGGCGGCTGGGTGTCTGGTTATTGAAGTTGACGCTCGCCGCCATCTGAGACCCGAGACCCCCTCCAGAGACCCTCGGATCCTCACCCTGTGAGGAGATCACCAGGATCACAGGATCAGGTTCTACTCCAAGGACCGTGCTACTGTCTATGACTTCTCCTGGACCACAGAGCTGGCAATCTACAGAACCATAGAGGCATCTTGCACCTGCTTTTAGTCTCTCTCCAGGAAGGAACTCCTAACCACATCACATCTAAACCGCAAGTACCCACAACTAACCATACCAAGCCTGTATACTGGAATACTGTTCATGCTGGATTGGATACTGTGATTTGTTCTAGATTGCCTGATATCATATGTTTGTAGAGACTGTAACGCCTTACCAGAAATCTCCAATAATCTATGGTAGATACACCACACCATCAATAGGAGATAGTTCACAAGAGGTTGTGATGAATTAATCCCATAAGCTCTGTATAACATCTTAGAGCAAACAGGTGGTTTAATCTGAGTATCCTCCAGAACAAGTGACTACCCTTCATCTCCTATTCATGGTGACGGCGTAGTCATTACAGGCACCAGCGCCAGTGAGGTCCGGGTTGGTAGCCGGGATCCTGGTGCAGACTGGAACTGAAGCTCCTGCTGATGGCGGTGAGCAGAGCAGGCAGCCGAGGAGCCACAAGACAGGTGCAAGGCAGGTAGCTGAAGCTGTATTGAAGAACTGTGGAGCAGGTAACTGGAGGGGTACCGGGCAGGTGCAAGCGGATCAGACTGAGAACAGGTCCAGAGAGCAAGCCGAGGTTCAGGGGTTGGAGAGGTCAACAAGTCCAAAGTCAAGCCAGAAGTCAGGGATTATAGAAGACAGCGTATCCAGGAACAAGAGCCAAAGTCAACTTCAGGGCGAGAGGAGAGTCGTATGGAAATCCGGGTCAAAGGTTCAGGTAATCGGCAGAGAGTCCAAGCACAAGCTGAAGACAAACCAGCAACCTGCCATAAGACAGGGGCTGGTTTAAATAGCCTGGTCAGGCCTCTGATTGGTTCCCGGCAGGTGCGCGCCCGTGCGCGCGCCCATGTGCACGCTGCGTCGCCAGACCGCGCATGCACGCGTGTGCGCGCCTTTCCCGCACAGGTACACGCCGGAGCGCCGCTCTATTGCGCATGTGCGAGGATCGGAAGACAGGCCTGGATCCCTGACAGTGCCCCCCCCAAGGGGCGGACTCCGGACGCCCAAACTGGCCATCAGCTCCGGATGTTCCTGGTGAAAGGCACGGATTAGGCGTGGGGCATGTAGATTCTTAGAAGGTTCCCAGGAATTGTCCTCCGGTGGGTACCCCTTCCATTTGACCAGGTACTCGAGTTGCCTACCCCTCTTCCTACAACTCACGATGGCCTCCACTTCGAATTCAAGTTCACCCTCAATCTCCACTGGTGGAGGTGGGGGTTCCCCTCTTCCGCCAAAAGGGTCTGGCACAACGCGTTTAAGGAGGGAGGAGTGAAAAACAGGGTGGATCCTGTAAGAGTCCAGTGGGGCAAGTTCAAAGGCCACGGCATTGATTTTCCGTCTGATCTTGAAGGGACCAATGAACCTCGGGCCAAGTTTCCGAGAAGGCACAGGTAATTTTAGGTTAGTGGCGGAAAGCCAGACTTCCTCCCCGATTTTAAAGGCTGGGCACTGTTTTCTTCCTCTATCATAAATTTTTTTTTAAACCTCTTGGGCCTGTCGCATCATCCCCTGAAGCTTCAGAAAATTTGACTGGACAGCTGTTAGATGTTCCTGAACAGCTGGGACGGGTATTTCTGGTAGATCATCCGGGAGGAAGGATGGGTGAAATCCAAAGTTGGACCAGAAGGGGGTCTGATTGGTGGTGGAATGTACCGAGTTGTTGTAGGAGAACTCTGCGGATGGTAGCAGGGACGACCAATCGTCTTGAGAGGAGGAACAAAAGAATCGCAGGTATTGTTCCAAAGTTTGGTTCGTTCTCTCTGTTTGGCCGTTGCTCTGGGGGTGATAGGCCGAGGAGAGGCAGCTCTTGATTTCCAAGGCCTTACAAAGTTCTTTCCAGAATCTGGATGTAAATTGGCTGCCCCTGTCAGAGACGATACTTCGGGGAACCCCATGGAGCCTAACAACTTCCTTGAAAAAAGTCCTGGCTGTTTCTGCCGCAGAGGGAGTTCCTGCCACGGGCACAAAATGGGACATTTTAGAGAGTCGGTCCAGATGGAGGCAAGTCCACAATGAAATCCATGGAAATTTCTGCCCATGGACGTTCCGGAATAGGTAAGGGTTTGAGCAATCCCCAGGACTTAGTATTGGGACCCTTGTTTCGTTGGCAACGAATGCATGAAGCAACATAGATTTTACAGTCCTGTCTCCACCTGGGCCACCAGAAAGACCGAGAAATCAGTTCACCCGTTTTCCGTGCCCCAAAATGTCCTGCTAAATTGTGGTCATGGAAGGTACTCAAGATCAATCGTCTGGCTTTCGTTGGTACAAAAATTTTCCCCCTTGACCATAGTAAGTCGTCGTGTTTATCCAGTGCCTCAATTTCCGGATCGGAACACTGTCTGGAAGCCGCTTTGAGAGAATTTAACAAGTCCACTTGGGAAAGTAAAAGAAAATTCCGAGGTGACAGGATGGTACTGGGTTCTGCAGTGCAAGGGGTTTCGAGGAACATCCTGGAAAGGGCATCCGCTTTTCCATTCTTTGAGCCGGGTCGATAAAAAATATGGAAATTGAACCTTGAAAAGAAAAGCGCCCACCGAGCTTGCCTGGGTCTTAAGCGTTTTGCTGAACGTAAGTATTTGAGATTCTTGTGATCTGTGAAGATCATGATGGGATGAGCCGCCCCCTCCAGTAGGTATCTCCATTCTTCTAGGGCCACCTTAATGGCAAGCAGCTCTCTGTCCCCTACATCGTAGTTTCTCTCGGGGGCAGTTAGCTTCCGAGAGGCGTAGGCCACAGGATGTAGCAGAGCCTTCACCCCTTGTCTCTGTGATAGGATGGCCGTCTCAGAAGCGTCTACCTCCAGGGTAAAGGGTAGAGTTGGATCCGGATGTCGTAGGACCGGAGCAGAAGAAAAGGCGGATTTAAGCTTTTCAAAGGCTTCCTGAGCTTCTGGTGACCAGTGGAAGCGACCGCCTTGTCGGGTAAGTTTAGTAATGGGTGCCACAATGGAGGAGAATCCAACGATAAATCGTCTATAGAAATTGGCAAAACCAACAAACCGATGCACCGCCTTCTTGTCGACCGGAGCTGGCCACGCTTGGATGGCCTCTACTTTTTGCGGGTCCATGGCGACCCCACTGGTGGAGATAATAAATCCTAGAAATTGTACTGAGGCCTTCTCAAATTCAAATTTTTCTGCTTTCAGGTAAAGTTTATGCTTTCTTAGTATGGCAAGAACCACTTTGACATGGCACCGGTGTAATTCAAGGGAGGCTGAAAAGATGAGAATATCATCCAAGTAGACCACCAAAAAATCATCTAGATATTCACGAAAGATGTCATTGACAAGATGTTGGAAGGTGGCTGGGGCATTGCAAAGCCCAAAGGGCATCACCAAGTACTCGAAATGTCCAAATCGAGACCTAAAGGCCGTTTTCCATTAGTCTCCGGACCTGATCCGAATGAGGTTATAGGCGCCCCTCAAATCTAGCTTGGAAAAAACTTGAGCGGACCGGAAGCGCTGAAAAAGTTCTGAAATCAGAGGCAGCGGGTACCTGTTTTTGACGGTAATTTTGTTGAGTTCACGGTAGTCAATGCAAGGCCTCAACGAGCCGTCTTTCTTCTCCACGAAGAAGATACCTGCCCCGGCTGGAGAGGAAGACCGGCGGATGAAGTTTTTTTTAAAATTTTCATCAATGTAGGCCTTGAGGGTCTCGGATAATGGGAATATACGCCCGAAAGGGACCTCGGATCCAGGTAGTAAGTCAATAGGGCAATCGTATGGCCGATGAGGTGGGAGAGAGTCGGCTTGCTGTTTATCAAATACATCCTTGAATTCAAGATAGATGGAGGGGACGTGCAGAAGGTTTTCTGGTGCGGTTGTGATAGCGTAACAGACGGTGACTGAAGGTGGAAAGCAACTCTGGGTGCAGTATGAAGATGTGAAACTGACTTCTTTCTTTAGCCAATCAATGCAGGGTTGATGCACCTGTAACCAGGGGAGGCCCAAGATGATGGGGAATAGAGGAGACGGAATAAGATGCAGACATAGGAACTCTCGGTGGCCTGAGTCCGTGGTGGCACAGATGGGTTGAGTCTCGTGAGTAATAAGTCCGGATCGGGGCAGCGAGCCGTCGGCCAGGTGGATCTGTAACTGATGATCTTTAATGCGAAGTGGCACATGAAGTTTCTGAGCCAAGGTGGAATCTAGGAAGCAGCTGCATGCCCCCCAATCAACAATGGCTGGGAGCCTGGTTGCCCCTGCTGGTAGCTGTAGAGAAACAAAAAGCACAACATGAGTCTGAGGGAAGTTAGCAACATGGAAATTGTAAGCAGGTGGCGGCTTCGACTTACTAGGTCTTATGGGGCAACCGCGGAGGAAGTGGCCAGCCGCTCCGCAGTACAGGCATAGATTGGCTTGGCGCCTGTCAGTACTGGATCCCTCTAGGACCCAGCGCACTCACCTGACACAGCCTTGGCTGGGAAACACTGATTGGCCAGCTCTCCTTTAAAACACCTGTGTTTTCACCCAATCAGTGCTCGTGATAGAGTTAGGCGCCGTACACACGGCCGAGGTTCTCGCTGAAAACCAGCGAGAACCTCGCTGGAATGCACATTCCAGCGAGGACCTCGGCCGTGTGTACGGTCTCGGCGAGCTTCCCGTCGGGAAGCCCGTCGAGCCGAAATAGAGAGCACGCTCTCTATTTCCTCGACGGCCCGCCTGGAAGAATGGCTGGTTGCCATTCCCGACGGGCGGGTCGCCGAATTCGACGGCCGGGAGAGAACCTCGACGGGCGGAACGATGTGTTCTGCCCGTCGAGGTTCTCTGCCGTGTGTACGGCGCCTTACTCTGCTTGCCTTGAGAGATCCAGCCTGACCTGTTTATCTGTAAACGTTGTGTATGACCCGGATTGTTTGACCCTGCTTGTTGCTTCCGATTTGGTACCTTTCGAACTCTGATTATCCGTGTATGACTCGGCTTGCCTAGACCACATCCATTGCAGTGGTGCACTACTAGCACCAGCAACACCACCAACATCCACACCTGCGGTGAACTACAGTTCCAGCTTTCCTGCTCATCAAAACACCTACTTCAGCAGTGAACTACAAGTGCCAGCTGTCCCGCTCATCTCAACCCTGCATCCGTGGTGAACTACAAGTCCCAGCGCTGACCTGCTTCTCAAGACCTGCTCATGGTATGTGCTCTTGTTATTGAACTATAAGCATATTAGCACACCTGAACTGTTGTCTGCTGCTAGCCTGATATGAAACCTGACAGCGCCTAAGTTGTCTTTTCTCGGAGGTGAGAGGCGCCCGGACTAGTCCCAGCTGCATCGGCTCAGGGTCAGGAAACGTGGAGACTAGAGAAGCCGCTGGAGGCAGAAGAGCTGGAGAGGGTCTTGGAGGTGTCCAGGTGGGACGTGCGTTTTGAAAGCGCTCAGAGCGCCGTTCTCCCAGGCGCCGGTCTAACTGAGTAGCGGCTTGGATCAGATCTTCTAGCGTGGCCGGGGTTTCTGTCCTTGCCAGCTCGTCCTTGAGGCCCTCAGCGAGCCCCAGGTGGAACTGGTACTTCAGGGCGGCTTCATTCCAGCCCGTGTCGGCCGACCACTAACGGGACTCAGCCGTGTAGTCCTCCACAGGTCTTCTTCCTTGAGCCAGGTTATGGAGGGCGGCTTCAGCCGTGGCTGTGCGCTGTGGATCGTCGTATAATTTAGCCATGTGCTCAAAAAAGGAATAAATTGAGTCCAGGATGGGGCTTCTTTGCTCCATCAAACTGTGCGCCCAGGCTTGCGGCTCTTCGGCCAAAAGGGAGATCACAAACCCCACTTTTACGGGTTCAGAACAAAAAGTTCTAGGTTGGAGGGCCAAATACAAAGAGCAGGTGTTCTTGAAGGCTCGATATTTTCTTCGGTCGCCCGCAAATCGCTCCGGGATGGGGACCCGGGGTTTGGGTTGAGTCATAACCACAGTCGGGGCGGAAGAAGCTTGAGAAGTAGCGACCCCAGGGGATGGAGCCACGGATGGGGGTATGGCCCCAGGCGGGTTGCCCAGTTGCTGGAGGCGGCCATCAATTTGCACGTATCCTTCCTGAAGCTTTTGAACAGCCTCGGTGAGGGCGGAGACCTGCTGGCACAGGGTCTCGAAGGGAGAGTGCACCCTGTCGGCTTTGGACATCTGGCTGGTTTGTACTATCAGGCTGTGTACTCACCGAAGCCGAGATGCTGAGGGTGGCCCACCGTTGCGACCCGGCGCCGACCGTCCCCTGGAGTTGGGACAGGGGAGGTGAGCCCCGGGAGGCACCAGCGCCAGTGAGGTCCGGGTTGGTAGCCGGGATCCTGGTGCAGACTGGAACTGAAGCTCCTCCTGATGGCGGTGAGCAGAGCAGGCAGCCGAGGAGCCACAAGACAGGTGCAAGGCAGGTAGCAGAAGCTGTACTGAAGAACTGTGGAGCAGGTAACTGGAGGGGTACCGGGCAGGTGCAAGCGGATCAGACTGAGAACAGGTCCAGAGAGCAAGCCGAGGTTCAGGGGTTGGAGAGGTCAACAAGTTCAAAGTCAAGCCAGAAGTCAGGGATTATAGAAGACAGCGTATCCAGGAACAAGAGCCAAGGTCAACTTCAGGGTGAGAGGAGAGTCGTACGGAAGTCCGGGTCAAGGTTCAGGTAATCGGCAGAGAGTCCAAGCACAAGCTGAAGACAAACCAGCAACCCGCCATAAGACAGGGGCTGGTTTAAATAGCCTGGTCAGGCCTCAGATTGGTTCCCGGAAGGTGAGCGCCCGTGCGCGCGCCCGTGTGCAAGTTGCGTCGCCATACCGCGCATGCGCGCGTGTGCGCGCCTTTCCCGCACGGGTACACGTCGGAGCGCAGCTCTATTGCGCATGTGCGGGGGATCGGAAGACAGGCTTGGATCCCTGACAGCGATCCACAATTCAGACCAAACACATTAGTGCCAATAGATCTCTCATGGTGGTTAAATAATAACCAAACCTCACTCTCCAATTTTATAGAAGGCACCAATTTTATCCCTTTCTCCTTACTTAGGTTAAAACACCAGATCCCAGACTCAGAGTATGACAATTTCCTTCATATTAAACAATTCTTTGACACACACTTCCAGACTATGAACACCCAACCCCCAACCCTTTTTGAGAATCTATGCCTCAAATCTCCCAGAAAACGAGGCTTCATCCTCGGTAGCCCCTCAAGGGCGACTCCATCCCCACGGGGACAACCTTCTCCTGCCCCCAGGAAGGCCACCCGGAAGACCAGGGGGGTGTGTGATCTGGTCGAGGACCAGGTGGTGTTGGACCACGCCAAGCAGACCGAGCAGATGGGGGAGATTGCTGGCCACCTGGACCGGGTCGCTGACAGCCTGGGCTCCATGTCGCAGCTGCCCAGTGGTGTTCAGAACCTTGTTACCAGCCTGGGGGAGGTGCAGGCTGATGTACGGCACCTGACAGCAGCCGTACATGCCAACACTGCTGCCATCCGGGAAGAGGGGAGGCAGCGGCATCAAGTCACCCGCCAGTTGAGGATGCAGGCCCAGACTAACCTCTATCTGAGCCGGATTGCAGTGGCCTTGGAGGGCATGCAGCCAACAGCTGCCCGGAGTGGCCCACCCGGGGAACAGCCTCCTCAAGATGCCCCCACACCCCCACCACCACCCACTCCCTCCAGGCAGCTGAGGAGCCCGAGAGTGCCCCCAAGGAGGAGCCCCCGTCATCCCAGATGAGGGTTTTTTTTTTATTTGGTTTATATTTTTATTTTTTTTAGTACTCAGGTTATGAGTTTTTTGTTATTTTTATACTCAGGTTATGAGTTTATATTTTATTTTCTTGCTCAGGTTATGAGATTTTTTATTTCTTTTGAACTGCACACGGTCAGGAGTGCAGGGGACATTGTGAATGGTGTGTGAATGTGAGGGGGTGGCACTCCTGACAGTAAGGGGTGTCACCCTCGGCCGTGGTGGTGAAGTTAACCCCACGGCTGTATGAATGACGTGTGAAAGGTGTATGAATGGACAGTGACATCATTGGGGCCTTGACCCTGGCGTTGCTGCTCCCAAGTCTTACATGCTGGACTTGGGCTAATCCAATGCGATGTGCATGTGGTGTGTGTGATCTAGGGACATCAGTGGTGTACACGCGTGCATTGTCTGTGGGATTAATGTTTTGGTTTAGTGTCCAAAGATGCCTACGGCGAGGACCCTCCTGACTGCTCTTCCATCAGCAGACTGGTTCTCCTCTGGCAGGTGGGGACTGTGTGGGTCGGGGGTCAGGTCATCACGCATGTCAATCTGCAGGCCTTTTCTCATAGCAAAGTTGTGCAGAATGCAACATGCAGCGATGATCTGACACACAAAGGTAGGGGAATACAATAGGGTCCCCCCGGACTTATCCAGGCAGCGGAAACGGGACTTCAGGAGCCCAAATGTTTGCTCCACCACTGCACGGGTTTTGATGTGTGCTTCATTGTATTTTCTCTCTCCTCTGGTTTGGGGGTTGCAGAAAGGAGTCATTAGATGGGGTCCCAGTGCATATGCAGAGTCACCTGTAAGGGAAAAGACAGGAGGATGTTAGTCGTGCATGTGCGACTTCTGTTGTGCATCACGGGAGGGGATAGTCATGCCTGCCACCCATGTCACTCACCAACCAGCCAGCTGTCCCCATACATGTTCTGGTTAAATTCTGCTGGGATGGGGCTCTGATTGTATATGAAGCTGTCATGGCTGGACCCGGGGTGTTTGGCACGGACGTGCCATATGAGGCGTTGGGCATCGGCTATCACCTGTACGTTGATGGAATGCCAATGCTTCCGATTACGGTATATGTGCTCTGTGGCACTGGGGGGCTGAAGGGCCACATGTGTGCAATCAATGGCCCCCACAGTGCGTGGGAATCTGGCAATGTTGTAGAAATCTGTCATTGCCTTCAGCCGCAGCTCCTCAGTGGTGGGTCTGATGAACTGGTTGGACATGCGTCTGAGGATTGCAGGGACAACCTGGTGCACACATCTGCTTATGGAGGACTGTAACATCCCAGCCACCACTCCACTTGTACGCTGGAATGATCCACTTGCTAGGAAATGGAGTGTTGCCAGGACCTTCACCAGTGGCTGCACTGCTTGTGAGCGGTGTGTCTTGCTGGTGATGTCATCCTGCAGGGTTGTGGTTAGTTCAAGGATTGCATCAGGGCTGAATCTGAAGAGGCGATACACCTCCTCATCACCCATGCCAAAGAGGTTCATACGCGTGCGGTATATCCTCTCACGTGCCCGCCTCCTCCGTAGCGAGGGACCCAGTACTAGTCTTAGGACCACGAGTGCCCCTGGCATGTTGGCACACAGAGGTGTTGTCCTTGCAAGTGTGGTTGTTCAGCTAGCTCTTATCGTCGGTAACGCTGCTGTAGCTGCTCTCCTGCTGACCTGTGACCGTCTGGAGTAAAGATAAAGCAGCCTTTTGTAGAAATTATTTTGCGCCGGACGGACGAGATACGCGCGACGCATGTAGCCAGCGTATGGTGCTAATATGTTCGTGAATTGGGAAATCTCCCTCATTTGCATATTTGCAGGGGAAATCAATAGGCGCGACTGATGCGCCAAGCGAAATTAAGCGCTGACGATACTCTGGCGTCGGAACGTTCCGCCGGTCGCAAATGGCCCGTTATTGGGCGCATCCAGTTCGGTGGGTACGGGCACATAGAAACGACGGCGCATCTTCACAGTTACGCGGCGCATATCGAAATTCCAGCGCAAGTGTTGCTGAATCTGGCCCTATGTGTGCATCCGAAATCAAGTGAAGATCCCTCTGGGATGTGAAAATGTAATCTATTCTGGAGTAACGGTCATTGGGAATGGAATAGAAAGTGTAATCCTTGGCCTCTGGGTGGGTGAAGCGCCAAGAATCTATCAACTGCATGGACCCCAATAAAGTTTTAATTTTCTTGAGAGTCTTATAGGTGATGGACGACTTCCCCATGGAGGTGTCTGTCAGGGGGTTTAATGGGATGTTAAAGTCCCCTCAAAGGATCACACAGCCTGCACTGAAGCCCTTAAGCAGGGACAGCATCTTCCTACAGAACGTGAGATGGGAGGAGTTGGGAAAGTAAACATTGGCTAGTGTAAGGGGTATCCTGTTACAGGTCCCTTTCAAGAAGAGATATCTACCTTCCTGGTCTATGAGTTTGTCAGAAATATCAAAGGAGGCATGTCTACTAATCAAGATGGAGACATCTTTGGACACCTTTGGACTTTGCAAGGCTATTCGTGGCGTGGTATGCCTCAGGGAAATAGGAGTCGGTGAGCCTTGGCACCTGGGCGTCACCGCATCACGTGTGAGGACCCGGAAGACGGGTACACGCTCCATACGCCGGCCGGCTTACTTGTTTTATATGCTGTTTTACTTTGGATTGATGTAAGTGCGCACAATCTTCTTTTTACCAAATAAATGTATGGTTTTACACTATGTGGATTTCTTTTGATTTCTATATGGGGCCACTGGTTGATATATGATCGTTTTTGAGATGAACACACCAACTGGCTGTCATGAATGGATGTTCCCTTTGCTCCTTGCTGATTATGGATACTACTTTTTGCTGTTATTGATCTCAGTGAGATCAGAGACTCTGGTAAGGGTGAGGCGCCGTACACACGGCAGAGAACCTTGACGGGCAGAACACATCGTTCCGCCCGTCGAGGTTCTCTCCCGGCCGTCGAAATCGGCGACCCGCCCGTCGGGAATGGCAACCAGCCATTCTTCCAGGCGGGCCGTCGAGGAAATAGAGAGCGTGCTCTCTATTTCGGCTCGACGGGCTTCCCGACGGGAAGCTCGCCGAGACCGTACACACGGCCGAGGTCCTCGCTGGAATGTGCATTCCAGCGAGGTTCTCGCTGGTTTTCAGCGAGAACCTCGGCCGTGTGTACGGCGGCTCAGTGTTTTCTGTGCGGTGGAGGTCTTTGTTTGTCATTACTCACACCTGTCCGTGGATTCATCTACACTGGGAATCTTTTGTTTACCTAAGAATTTTCCTTGATGGACTGTATGATCACCATATGGACTTTAAATTATTTATGTTCACTGTTCACTATCATTGTGTTCACTAAATGTTTTTTCACGTGATATCTTTGCACATTTTGGCACTAATGACACCATTTTATTCATTTTAGTTTTGATACACTGTATGCCATTTATAGCGCGACTCCAATTTTTTCTGCATAAACAGAACATTCCATTCAACCCGATCAGGCCCCCAATACGTACGTGACATGTAATGTAACACTGACAACATCAATCGGTTTAACCCCTACCGAGGCCTAAAAGCAGATGGAACAAAGAGGGATAAAAGTTAGTGTAACCCCATCCCTCCCCCCTGTATCAAGTCAGATTTTCATTGTGGAGTGCTGTCGCAATGTCCGATGGATCAAGCAGAGCGAGGGAAGAAAAAATAAAAAAGCAAAAATAAAATAAAATCTCCCCAGCACAGTCCGCACAGAGGATCCCCTCTGTGCGGGTTCAGTGAGCAGTGTCCATCAGTGTGCAGTCACATACTGAAATAGGAAGTTAAACCTGGAGGTGCTGTGTACCGGGACTGTCCGGCAATCATAAAGTCCGCTTTCCAACATCACGGGCGATCACTACCGACTTAAGCAGTCCAATGATGGGATACAGTGGGGTACAGCCTTGGAGAGCCATTAGGAGGGGGATGATGGGGTGACAGCGATATAACCTTAAACGTCAAAAGCTGCGATTACAGTGGCGTCAGCAGGGGTAAAGGCGGGTAAAAGGTCTCTACTTAGGATGTATCCAGGGCCCTGGATGAGTGGGGTTTGTTGTTGGGTGTACCCGCTAGTGAACCCGCCATCGAGCGTCCTCGGGGAGAAGTTTTCATCTTCTTAGAGGATCTGTTATCCGGAGATGTCAGCGGGGAATGTGGTGGGCTTCTTTCGGCGGGCGGCAGGCAGAACTCCTGGTACCAGTCAGGGAGGTCGATCATATCCAATTGCAATGCAGAGCAAAAGTCAGGGAGATCCATGGGGGAGCGCCATTGAAATGCACCAAGACCGCAAACGGAAATCTCCATGTGTAGCGTAGATCTCTCTCCCTTAGCTTGTCTAAAAGGGGACGCAGCGCTCTGCGATTCTGAAAAGTAATCTGGGAGAGATCTTGAAAAAGCATTCTTGTATCGCCATTGAATACAATTCTCTAATTTCTGCTTCCTCATGATGTCCTCTTTCAGGGTAACTCTGGAGGCAGCAGATTATGTCACAAGGCGGTTGGGAATCGGGTCCCTTGTCTCTAAGTGCTCTATGTGCTCTTACAAAATCAATGGCTGTGTCTTCCGGTCTCTCCAGCAGGCTGCTGAAGACTCTCTGCAGTGCTTGTGTAACCTGGTCAGCTTCCACCAATTTAGGGATCCCCCTTACCCTTATGTTGCACCTCCTTCCTCTGTTGTCCAGGTCCTCTAGGTGTCTGTTTGTTTTCTATAAAGTGTTCAGCATGGGTATGAGTGACTCTTTCTAGTCTGCGGATCTCCCTGTCCCTACGTCTCCCCTCATTTTTAGTCACCTCCATCTTCCCATTCAGGACCATGAGGTTAGATTTCAGGTCGGTGATGGCCGCAGAGAACGTGGACTTGATGTCTGCAGCAATGTTTGTCATGTCCTTATAGGTGAGAGGCCTGTCACCATGGGAAGTTCCCCTGCCAGTCTCCTCCGTAGCGGATTGAGAGTCCTCGCTGTACTCCTCATCCACGTGCGTCGGCGCCATCATGGATTTCGCCGTGCTGCTCCGGGAGGACGAGTGGTTCTTAAAGATATCTGTGATATTCCTTCCTTTGCAGGTACCCAGATGGCGGCGAGATCTTGTGTGCGGGGTGCCGAACGATCTCCGGTGCATCCTGCGTTTCTGTAGTGCAAAGAGACTGCTTTAGGCGGTGGGGACGACAGAGCTCTGAGATTAGGCTGCCGTCTCCATTGCGCGCCAAGCCACGCCCGCTAAACTTTTTTTTTTAAATGGGATATTTATTATAGCAAAAATCAAATTTCGTCTGGGCAGGAAGGGGGTGTAGGGTGCACAGTAGGCAAGTGGTTAAAGTGTATTTTCTGACTAAGAGAAGCAAACAGGACCAATTGCGGAGTCTGTTCTGAATCTCCACCGAGCTTTTGTCCCCAGCGATGACAGTGGTACATGCTGTTTATGATGTTATTATTGGTATGAGGATTATTGACAAACTAGTGAAGACTCCAAACAGACAATTGTCAATGGAATTTAACGATACATATCTAGACGGTAAAATTGGTTATAGTTTTAATACCTCTGCCTCTTATCGGTTTGGGTATCGGGACAACTAGGTAGCCTACACGTGTTTATATTTAGTTTGGTGTTTTTGTGGATCTACAGCTTATAAGGTAATTCCCCAACGCAAGAGGTTCATGCGTGCTGGTGAAGATGTCCCGGCATCTTATGTCGCAGCCGATCATGAGGATCTGATGGCACAAGAGAAGGTAAGAATGGCAGGGACAGCTAGAAGGAATTGTTCACCAAACCCCGACCAGGTCTGGGCATGGTTTCCTGCATGTACAAGGTGGGGCTTGAGCTTATGATATGATTGAACAATTCTCATTCATTCAGAATGGGATGTTTCATGTAACTGTTGAAGCTGCAAGGAAGTTCCCACAAGGGGGGTTTCTACAGTACCTGCCGACAGGGTGCCGACATCTCGCGCTCGCTGGAATAGTAAAAGCACATTCCAGCGAGCGCGTCAGAGAAGCGACGGGGATCCGACTTGGATTCCCGCCAATTCTACACATGGACGGCCTTGGGTATGAATCCTGAGGGGGAGCTCCCCGCCGGATTTAAAAAAAAAATCTGGCATTAGTTCCCCCCCTCAGGAGCATACCGGGCCCTTAGGTCTGGTATGGGTTGTAAGGAGACCCCCCCTACGCCGAAAAAACGGCGTGGGGGTCCCCCCACAATCCATACCAGACCCGTATCCAAAGCACTCTGCCCGGCCGGCCGGTCAGGAAAGGAGTGGGGGCGAACGAGCGCCCCCCCCTCCTGAGCCGTACCGGGCAGCATGCCCTCAACATGGGGGGGGACAGGTGCTCTGGGGCAGGGGGATGCACTTCCCCCCCAAACCAGAGCACCCTGTCCCCATGTTAATGAGGACAGGTCTCCTTCCTGACAACCCTGGCCATTGGTTGTCGGGGTCGGGGTATGCGGGCGGGAGGCTTATCGGAATCTGGGAGCCCCCTTTCATAGGGGGCCCCCAGATACCAGCCCCCACCCTAAGTGAATGAGTATGGGGTACATCTTACCCCTACCCATTCACCTGCAAGAAAAGTGTAAACACAAATAAACCACACAGGGTATTAAAATATTTTATTAGTCTGCTCCGGGGCCCCCCCCTCTCTTTTTTAGCTCTTTCACAAGGGGGGCTTGCTTCTTTGACGTCTTCGGGTGGGGGCCGCTCTTCTTCCCGCCATCTGGTTCTCTTCCACCGCCGGGTGGGAGTCGCTTTTATAAAAGCGCCCACCCCCGGCAGGCTTCCTCCGACATCTTCAGCGGGGGGTGGTGTGCTTCTGTCGGCTTCTGTCTTCTTCTTCTGTCCTCTTGCTTCTTCTTCTGTCGCCTTCTGCTGTCTTCGCTTCTTCTTTCCTTTAGAAGATGACACGTCGCTTCCTTTCGCTGCAATGCCGGGTGCGGGGCTCGCACCGATTTATATAGGTCACCTACAACGTCACAGTCCCATCATGCCCTGGTACCTACCCACGTGATACCTACCCACGTGGGTAGGTACCAGAGCATGATGGGACTTTTGAATCATTTGGGTATCCGAGAAGCTCGGTAATAAATACTGTTTTATACATCCAACACTATTTTTCTATTTCTGCGTATAAGCCCAACCGGGGAATCTTTCTCTTCCATGCAATTTTCGGGTTAGCAGCCATTTCATCTCCTCTAATATGTGTCCTTTCTCTTTGTACAAAAATTGGGTGGCTAAAACCCCCTCCTTCCCCTTGACACATAGAGGTATGAAACTAGCTGTGTGCTTCCCCATGCCTGTTGAACTCCTGCATCCCCTACTTATGATCCACACCCTTTGGTGTACCATGGGTCAGCACTTTGGTTTAAGTACCCAGAAGGTTCATTCACCTTCTCCATTGGGGGGATCAGACCCTCAAATCCTCCCTCGCTCGCACCAGGAGGAACTGTACACAGACTCCTTCAGCGCAGCAGGTTCAAATATATTAACCGATTATTTGCCCCAATATATTACCACCAAATATGCAAGGGGTTTCCAGTCATGGTTTCAACACCCAGTCTATGTGTATAGCATCATATTTAATTATGTTTATACAGTATCTATAACCCAATTTTAAGATTTGGCACATTGATGTTAATTGTCACACATGTTTTATGTCATTCATTGTGGCCGCCTTCATTTTCCGGCGGGGCACGGCTGGGCCTGTCCGGTCCTGTGTGGGTGAAGCCCTTTCCTTGATTGCTTCCTGGCAGGGTGGGGGGGTCTGTACTTGAAATACCCCTCCTACCCCCGGACGCTCGTGTGAGTTTTCACCCTGCCGGTGGCATCCCCTAAATCTTCCCCGTTCCAGCATTGGCGCGGTGCGCGTGTGCGATTTTTGGGCGTGTGCGCTGACGTCATTACGTCACTTGGCTGTGACGGGGATGACGACTGGGAGTCGGGGCTGTTCAGCCCCTCTGGGACGCCAAGGGAGACACATGTGGGCCGCCCAACGGCGGCCGGGACACTTCCCAATTGGGGAACTGGAGTGGAGACAGCTGCCTGCGGGTGATCATCCTTGATCACGACATCCGGGGGGCTTTTTTAATGAGCAGCCACATAAAAACCAACACCATATTCCAAGTAGGTCAGGTTGGATGCTACCGCATCCCTGTCCCTAATTTCAGCACCTTGTCCTCTCCTTCAGTGTATAACTGCAGTCAGGCTATTACAATCTTTCTCTATCCAACCTTCAAACTCTTAACTGTACCAGTACCAGGTAATTATCTCACAATCTATGTTACTTCAATACTACCTTACTTGTCGCCACACTTATTCACCTCACTCCCCTCTCCACTGGGGTATTAATTATCTTATTATTATCTTATTATTATCTTATTATTATTATTATTTTCTCCACACTTCCCCGACACATTCACTACACTGACACACCTAGCACTACTGGATTGTCCTAATTTGGCAATCGCTTACTTTATTTGTTTCCACCATTAGTTCACTCACACTCACTCACCTAGTATTACCACTGCATTATTCTACTTAATCCACTCTCCCTAACTATTAACTCTACTGGACCCTCAAGGATGCCTTCATCTTCATTACATATGTTGGCAAATAGAACTTGTTTTCAGCCCTCATACTACTCTATTACCCCCACATACCCACTTATACAGGGAGTGCAGAATTATTAGGCAAATGAGTATTTTGACCACATCATCCTCTTTATGCATGTTGTCTTACTCCAAGCTGTATAGGTGATGTGCATCTCTGTAATGAGAAGGGGTGTGGTCTAATGACATCAACACCCTATATCAGGTGTGCATAATTATTAGGCAACTTCCCTTCCTTTGGCAAAATGGGTCAAAAGAAGGACTTGACAGGCTCAGAAAAGTAAAAAATAGTGAGATATCTTGCAGAGGGATGCAGCACTCTTAAAATTGCAAAGCTTCTGAAGCGTGATCATCGAACAATCAAGCGTTTCATTCAAAATAGTCAACAGGGTCGCAAGAAGCGTGTGGAAAAACCAAGGCGCAAAATAACTGCCCATGAACTGAGAAAAGTCAAGCGTGCAGCTGCCAAGATGCCACTTGCCACCAGTTTGGCCATATTTCAGAGCTGCAACATCACTGGAGTGCCCAAAAGCACAAGGTGTGCAATACTCAGAGACATGGCCAAGGTAAGAAAGGCTGAAAGACGACCACCACTGAACAAGACACACAAGCTGAAACGTCAAGACTGGGTCAAGAAATATCTCAAGACTGATTTTTCTAAGGTTTTATGGACTGATGAAATGAGAGTGAGTCTTGATGGGCCAGATGGATGGGCCCGTGGCTGTATTGGTAAAGGGCAGAGAGCTCCAGTCCGACTCAGACGCCAGCAAGGTGGAGGTGGAGTACTGGTTTGGGCTGGTATCATCAAAGATGAGCTTGTGGGGCCTTTTCGGGTTGAGGATGGAGTCAAGCTCAACTCCCAGTCCTACTGCCAGTTTCTGGAAGACACCTTCTTCAAGCAGTGGTACAGGAAGAAGTCTGCATCCTTCAAGAAAAACATGATTTTCATGCAGGACAATGCTCCATCACACGCGTCCAAGTACTCCACAGCATGGCTGGCAAGAAAGGGTATAAAAGAAGAAAAACTAATGACATGGCCTCCTTGTTCACCTGATCTGAACCCCATTGAGAACCTGTGGTCCATCATCAAATGTGAGATTTACAAGGAGGGAAAACAGTACACCTCTCTGAACAGTGTCTGGGAGGCTGTGGTTGCTGCTGCACGCAATGTTGATGGTGAACAGATCAAAACATTGACAGAATCCATGGATGGCAGGCTTTTGAGTGTCCTTGCAAAGAAAGGTGGCTATATTGGTCACTAATTTGTTTTTGAATGTCAGAAATTTATATTTGTGAATGTTGAGATGTTATATTGGTTTCACTGGTAAAAATAAATAATTGAAATGGGTATATATTTGTTTTTTGTTAACCACTTGAATACCGCATCACGTCCAAAGACGTGAACAGCGCGGATCTGAGGCGCCGGGGTCACGTCTTTGGACGTGATTTGCTTGTAATTCCCCGCGCGCGCCACAGGGTGGCGCGCGGCGGGGAAAAACAGTCCCGACGCATCACCGAGGATCCGATGCGTGTACCCGGCGGCCGCGATGTCCGTCAGGTACACGCGATCGTCGGTGAGACAGCAGGGACGTGGAGCTCTGAGTGTAAACACAGAGCTTCACGTCCTGTCAGTGAGGTGACAGATGCTGTTTCTCTTGTACATAGGGAGACAGCATCGGTCACCTCCCCCAGTCACCCCCCTCCCCCCATACAGTTAGAACACACCCAGGCAATACATTTAACCCCTTCCTCACCCCCTAGTGTTAACCCCTTCAATGCCAGTCACATTTATACAGTAATTAGTGCATTTTTATAGCACTGGTCGCTGTATAAATGTGAATGGCGCCAAAAATGTGTCAAAAGTGTCCGATGTGTCCGTCGCAATATCGCAGTCCCAATAAAAATCGCAGATCGCCGCCATTACTAGTAAAAAAAAAATATAAAAAAAAAATCATAATTATGTCCCCTATTTTGTAGGTGCTATAACTTTTGCGCAAAGCAGTACTTATTGTGATTTTTTTTTTTTTTTTTTACAAAAATACGTAAAGAATACGTATCGGCCTTAACTGAGAAAAAAAAATATAAAAAAAAAAAAAAAAAAAAAGGGATATTTATTATAGCAACAAGTAAAAAATATATATATATTTTTAAATTGTCGCTCTTTTTTTCATTATAACGCAAAAAATAAAAACCGCACGGGCGATCAAATACCACCAAAAGAAAGCTCTATTTGTGGGGAAAAAAGGGACGCCAATTTTGTTTGGGTGCCACGTCGCACTACCGCGCAATTGTCAGTTAAAGCGACGCAGTGCCGGAAGCTGAAATTTCGCCTGGGCACGAAGGGGGTTTATGTGCCCAGTAAGCAAGTGGTTAAGTTGCCTAATAATTATGCACATTAATAGTCACCTGCACACACAGATATACCCCTAAAATAGCTAAAACTAAAAACAAACTAAAAACTACTTCCAAAAATATTCAGCTTTGATATTAATTAGTTTTTTGGGTTCATTGAGAACATGGTTGTTGTTCAATAATAAAATTAATCCTCAAAAATACAACTTGCCTAATAATTCTGCACTCCCTGTATACAAGCCTAGCTGTCACTCCAGCAGCTATCTTTCAAAATAACCTTTGAATATAAAACTATTTTTTCAACTAACAAGGGGTACCCTAATGTTTCTTCGCAGGCGGCATCTCCTCCGTTTCCCTTGGGTGGAGTTTCCTTAATGTGGCTCCCTGTAAGCTCTCTTGGGTGGGCTCCCCGCCACTGGATGGGCAGGGTTAGCCGAGGCCCCTCCGGAATACCCAGCGCCTTCACATATAACTGATTTCCTGCTTCAGCGGTAACTATATCAATATGGCATTCCAATGTGATGTATACTGACATAGTTACATAGTTAGTCAGCTTGAAAAAAGACACAAGTCCATCTAGTTCAACGAAAAATAAATAAACAAACAAAATAAAACACAGTACATCCCATACACCCAACTCCATACCCACAGTTGATCCAGAGGAAGGCAAAAAACCCCAGCAGAGCATGATCCAATTTGCTACCGGAGGGGAAAAAATTCCTTCCTGATCCCCCAAGAGGCAATCGGATTTACCCCGGATCAACTTTACCTACAAAACTTAGTACTCAGTTATATTATGTGCATTTAGGAAACAATCCAGGCCCTTCTTAACCACTTGCTTACTGGGCACTTACACCCCCCTGCTGCCCAGGTAAAATTTCAGCTTCCGGCACTGCGTCGCTTTAACTGACAATTGCGCGGTCGTGCGACGTGGCTCCCAAACAAAATTTACGTCCTTTTTTTCCCCACAAGTAGAGCTTTCTTTTGGTGGTATTTGATCGCCTGTGCGATTTTTATTTTTTGCGCTATAAACAAAAAAGAGCAACAATTTTGAAGAAAAATACAATATTTTTTACTTGTTGCTATAATAAATATCCCAATTAAAAAAAAAACACATTTTTTTTTCTCAGTTTAGGGCGATACGTATTCTTCTACATATTTTTGGTAAAAAAAAAAAAAAAATCGCAATAAGCGACTGGTTTGCGCAAAAGTTATAGCGCTTACAAAATAGGGGAGAGAATTATTATTTTTTATTATTTTTTTTTTACTAGAAATGGCGGCGATCTGCGATTTTTATTGGTACTGTGACGTTATGGCGGACACATCGGACACTTTTGACACATTTTTGGCGCCATTCACATTTATTCTGCGATCAGTGCTATAAATATGCACTAATTACAGTATAAATGTGACTGGCATTGAAGGGGTTAACACTAGGGGGTGAGGAAGGGGTTAAATGTGTATGCTAGGTGTGTTCTAACTGTGGGAGGAGGGGGGGGGGGTGACCGATCTGTGTCCCTATGTAGGAAGGAACACAGATCGGGCTCCTCCCTTCCAGAGACAGGACATTGTCTCTGTGTGAGCCGGCAATGAGAGATGATCTATGAGAGATCATCTCTCATTCGCCCACAGATCGCATCACAAACGGCCGCTCTGATTGGCCGTTTGCCGCGATCTGTGATTGGCCGTGTCCAAGGGACACGGACAACACAGGGCTTCCCCGCAGCGCGCTGTACAGAGCGCGCTGGGAAAGCCAGAATGACATGCCGTCAAATGACGGCATGTTGGATTTTCAGGCCCGCGCTGTTGCCGTCATCCGACGGTAGCGCGGGCCTCAAGTGGTTAAAGCAATCTACTGAGCTGGCCAGAACCACCTCTGGAGGGAGTCTGTTCCACGTTTTCACAGCTCTTACTGTGAAGAAACCTTTCCGTATTTGGAGGTGAAATCTCTTTTCCTCCAGACGTAAAGAGTCCTTGTCCTCAGTGTTGACCTTAAAGTGAATAACTCAACACCAAGTTCACTATATGGACCTCTTATATATTTGTACATGTTGATCATATCCCCCCTTATTCTCCTCTTCTCAAGAGTGAATAAATTCAGTTTTTCTAATCTTTCCTCATAGCTGAGCTCCTCCATGCCTCTTATCAGTTTAGTTGCCCTTCTCTGCACTTTCTCCAGTTCTCCGATATCCTTTTTGAGAACTGGTGCCCAAAACTGGACTGCATATTACAGATGAGGTCTTACTAATGATTTGTACAGGGGCAAAATTATATCTCTATCTCTGGAGTCCATACCTCTCTTAATACAAGAAAGGACTTTGCTCGCTTTGGAAACCGCAGCTTGGCATTGCATGCCATTATTGAGCTTATGATCAACTAAAACCCCCAGTTGAACTTCTCCACTACAGATCCCCCCAGTTGAACTCCCCCTAGCATGTATGATGCATGCATATTCTTAGCCCCCCAAGTGCATAACTTTACATTTATCAACATTAAACCTCATCTGCCACATAGTCGCCCAATTAGACAGAGCATTGAGGTCGGCTTGTAAATTGGAGACATCCTGCAAGGACGTTATTCCACTGCATAGCTTGGTGTCATCTGCAAAGACAGAAATGTTACTTTGGATCTCAGACCCAATATCATTTATAAATATATTGAAAAGTAAGGGACCCAGCACCGAACCTTGGGGTACACCGCTGATAACCTTGGACCATTCAGAGTAAGAATCATTAACCACAACTCTCTGAATCCTGTTTTTCAGCCAGTTTTCTATCCATTTACAAACTGATATATCTAATCCTGTAGACCTTACCCCACACATGAGCCGTGTGTGGGGAACTGTATCAAACGCTTTTGCAAAATCCAAGTATACCACGTCCATTGCCACGCCTCTGTCCAGGGTTTTACTTACCTCTTCATAAAAGGAAATCAGGTTTGTCTGACAACTTCTGTCTTTCATGAATCCATGCTGTCTGCTGCTTAAATAGTTTGTTTCCAGCAAGAACTTATCCATGTGGTCTTTTATTAAACGTTTCAGTATCTTCCCAACTATAGAAGTTAAACTAACAGGTCTATAGTTACTTGGTAAAGACTTTGTTCCCTTTTTAAATATGGGCACCACATTGGCTCTACGCCAATCCAGTGGTACTATTCCTGTCATTAATGAGTCCCTAAATATTAGATACAGTGGCTTTGAAATTTCAGAGCTCAATTCTTTTAGGATCCGTGGGTGGATGCCATCTGGTCCAGGTGCTTTATCCACCTTTATCCTGTCTAAATATTTCTGGACCATATCACTTTTGAGCCATTGTGGATTTGGGGCTGTGTCACTCCCACCCCCAGTATGGACATGACTTGGGGTGGGAGTGACCCACTCTAGATTATTTTGTAAAGGGCCTACATGCTCAGACTTGACCTTTTTACTATTAATACATTTAAAGAATTTTTTGGGGTTTGTCCTACTATCTTTTGCAATCTGTAGTTCATTTTGAATTGTTGCATCCTTGATTTCCTTTTTACATATTCTATTATATTCTTTGTAACATTTAAACGACGCTAGTGTTCCTTCATTTTTATATTTTTTAAAAGCTATTTTCTTATTGTTTATAGCTTTTTTAACTTTGATCGTGAGCCACATAGGTTTTATCTTTAGCCTTTTAAACTTATTGCCCATGGGAATATATTTTGCAGTGAGGTTCCAAAGGGTCTTTTTGAAGAATTCCCATTTCTGTTCTGTGTTCATCGGTGTCAATATTCTCTCCCAGTCCAAGCCCTGGAGAGCAGTCCTCATGCTTTGAAAATTTGCTCTCTTGAAATTAAGTGTTTTTTATCTTTCCTGTATGTATTTCTTGCTTATAGTTAATATTAAATGAAATCATGTTATGATCACTGCTACCCAGGTGTTCCTTTATCTGAACATTAGTAATAAGCTCTGCATGGTTTGAGATTATCAGGTCCAACAGAGCATCATTCCTAGTTGGGGCCTTTTTGTCCTTTAACTGTCCCAGAAATTCCATTATTTCAGTCAATTTCTGGGTAGTTAAAATCCCCCATTATTATCACCGTCCCAGCCCTTTCAGCCCTTTCCATCTGTGCAAGGAGCTGAGTCTCCACCTCCTCATTAACATTGGGTGGTCTATAACAAACTCCAATGATTAACTTTGAACTACGCACATCTGTATGCAGTTCCACCCATAATGCTTCAACTTCATCACACTCTCCATCAACCAGGTCCTCTTTCACGCTTGCTTTGAGGTCACTTCTCACATAGAGACAGACGCCTCCACCTTTCCTTTTTACCCTGTCTTTCCGAAAGAGAGCATAGCCAGGAATATTAATAGCCCAGTCATGTGAGGATTGAAGCCAAGTTTCAGCAATACCGATTACATCATAGCTCCCCTCATGCACCAGAGCTTCCAACTCACCTGTTTTGCTTGGAAGGCTTCTGGCATTGGTGAACAAACACTTAAATGTATTGTTACCTGCCATAACCCCACCTCCATCTATCCCATTCCACTCTCCATTAATGTCTGACCCCTAACTGACCTGTGTGCCCGATGTAATTCTAGTTCACCCTCCCCTCAAGTCTGGTTTAAATACTCCTCCAGCATTCCCCTAAACCTCTCCCCCAGCACAGCAGACCCCCTTCCAATCAAGTGCAAACCATCTTTAGCATATAGGTTGCACCCCAATGAAAAGTCATCCCAGTGCTCTAGAAACCCAAATCCCTGCTTCCTACACCAGGTCTTTAGCCATGCATTCAGCTCTCTAATCTCCCCCTGCCTTTCCTGTGTTGCGCATGGCACAGGCAATATTTCAGAGAATATCACCTTGGAGGTCCTTCCCTTCATCTTGCAGCCTAGTTCTTTAAATTGATTCTTAAGGAGCCTCCACCTTTCATGTATACTGTCATTGGTTCCAACATGGACCAAGACAGCTGGGTCATACCCAGCCCCTCCCGGTAATTTATCCACCCGGTTCACCACATGCCGAACCCTGGCACCAGGGAGACAGCAAACCATTCGGTTGAGGCGATCCTGGCGACAAATTATTCTATCAGTCCTTCTGATTATAGAATCCCCTATTACCACCAACTGTCTAGGCCTACCTGCACTCCCCTCACCACTTCTACTAGATGGGTTGCTCTCCCGGCTGTTAGGGGTAGCAGTAACATCTAGTGCTGCCACCTCTGTGTTAGCCACCTCTACATCTTCACCCAACTTGGCAAATTTGTTTTGATGCACAAATACAGGATTGGCCTTCCTTGTCTGCAAGCCCCTTCCACTCCCTCTAACTACATTAACCCATCTTCCTATCTGATAATCCTGACTTGCCCCTCCACCCTCGACATTAACCCTACTGATCCCCTGCTCAGCAAGCAGAGGACCCCTTTCAAGGTTGTCCTTTCTGCCCAGTGTTGCAACGTGCTCCTCCAGATCTCTAATGCAAGCTTCCAGATGGGCAACCTGCTCACATCTGTCACAGCGGTATCCATCCTGGAGCTGTTGCATCAATTTTGCATACATTTGACACACTGTGCACTGAGCAAAACCTTCAACCCTGCTAGCACACATTTCCCAGTTACAATATAATTACTTGTAGGAAGTTTAAGATGTTACTTACAGTTCATGGAGATTGAACAAATCCTTGTTAACAGACCCATGTCACCAACAGGAAATAGCCGCTGTAATCTCAGAATATTTTGCGCTTAATGCCACCCCTGATATATCTTCAGCCACGCTCTGGTCGGCTCATAAAGCGGTTATGAGAGGTCACCTTATCAGACGCACTGCACAACGTAACAAACTCAATTTAGAAAGAATTAACTCCCTCACGAAAGATCTCCATAACCTATATAGAAACCACACGGACACACATGACCCAGAGGTTTTTAAAATGATTTCACATAAACGTGGTGAATTAGATACTTTATTGTCGTCTAAAGCATAAAAAGCTCTCCGCTGGTCTAAAACCAGATTCCTCCTGTCTAGTAACTCATACTCCACAATGTTTGCACGTAAACTTAATCAATCAATTAAACCTGCCCATATATACAAATTAAAGAATAACGCTAACCAAATGGTCACACATCCTCAAGATGTGCTCTCAATTTTTACTAAATTCTACTCTGACCTTCTATCCTCCCCGAACTCCTCTCCCCCTCCCTCCCTGTCTCCCTGGCTGAATGATCTTCCCCTCCCGAAGCTCAATCAATCTCATATTGACAGTCTTAACCTTCCATGCTCAGATGAGGAATTATCTCAGATTATCAAAACACTGAAGAGAAATTTAGCCCCGGCCCCGATGGTTTTTCTTCCCTTTACTACAAACAATTCTCCCAGCTTTTAGTCCCACACTTAACAAAACTTTTCAACTCTGTCTTGAAGGGAGACCACTTCCCGGAAGAGATGTTACTTGCCAATATGTCCCTTATCCCAAAACCTAATAAAGACCATACACTACCCCAAAACTAAAGACCAATTTCAGTAATTAATAATGACCTAAAAATTTTTAGTAGACTCCTTGCAAATAGACTCTCTACAATAATTCCCACTCTTATCTCCCCTTACCAATCTGGCTTCATCCCGGGCAGGCAAATTACTGACAACATCAGACTGGTCACGAACATCATTCAGGACGCTAATATAAACTCCAAATCTCTTCTAATTCTCAGCCTTGACATTAATAAAGCTTTCGACAGCGTCTCCTGGACATACCTAGACACCATACTTCAGAAATTCGGCTTTATTGGTGAGTTCTTGCATGCTTTCCATGCACTCTACAATAATCCCTCCACTAGAATTCGACTACCAGGCTGCAACTCAGAGTTTTTTGATGTGGGCAGGGGCACAAGACAAGGTTGCCCCCTCTCCCCTTTACTATTCGCATTAGCAATAGAACCACTCTCAACAGCAATCCTACTTAATTCCGATATTAAGGGGTACTCTACCAATTCCAACACTTATAAACTGAGTATGTATGCAGACGATATGCTGCTATTTTTATCACAACCTGAAACGACATTACCCAACGTCCTACAAACCCTCAACACCTTTGCATCTATTTCGGGCCTCACGGTAAATGTCTCCAAATCAACAGGCAAATCAACAGGCATGCCGATAAACATCCCCTCTTCTGATTTAGTTTCTTTACGCTCCTCCTTCAATTTCTCCTACTCGCTGGACTATATTCCAATGATACAGAAATTAAGAGCGACACTTAAAATGTGGAAATCCTTTAAGATCTTGTTCTTGGGCAGAATCACTGCAATTAAGATGACACTACTCCCTAAAATACTATACCTATTCAGAGCACTTCCCATCAGACTTAATAAATCACTTATCACCAGATTTCAATCTGAGATAAACAAATTTGTTTGGGCTGACTTCCACCCTCGTACGTCTAGACTAATTCTATATAAATTCCAGAGATGCGGTGGCCTCGGCCTTCCGGACTTCTGGCTGTATTACTTATCTGCTAGATGGACCCAAATAGCTCAGTGGCATATCCCACATTCCAAAATCCCTTGGTTGGAGTTCGAGAAAACTTCCATAGCACCATACTCTATCTCAGGTATACTTTGGGGAAATAAAATCACGATCCCAGTCTTAGCCTCCCGTAATCAAGTGTTGTCACATTCCTACAATCTATGGAAGCTACATAATCATAAATACAAACTTACTTCCAAGTCCCCGCCACATGCTTCATTTGTAGGCGATTATCAGGCTGTGTACTCACTGAAGCCGAGATGCCGAGGGTTGCCCACCGTTGCGACCCGGCGCCGACCGTCCCCTGGAGTTGGGACAGGGGAGGCGAGCCCCGGGAGGCACCGGTGCCAGTGAGGTCCGGGTTGGTAGCCGGGATCCTGGTGAAGACTGGAACTGAAGCTCCTCCTAGTGGCGGTGAGCAGAGCAGGCAGCCGAGGAGCCACAAGACAGGTGCAGGGCAGGTAACAGAAGCTGTACTGAGTAACTGTGGAGCAGGTAACTGGAGGGGTACCGAGCAGGTGCAAGTGGATCAGACTGAGGACAGGTCCGGAGAGCAAGCCGAGTTCAGGGGTTGGAGAGATTAACAAGTCCAAGTCAAGCCAGAGGTCAGGGATTATAGAAGACAGCGTATCCAGGAACAAGAGCCAAGGTCAACTTCAGGGTGAGAGGAGAGTCGTACGGAAGTCCGGGTCAAGGTTCAGGTAATCGGCAGAGAGTCCAAGCACAAGCTGAAGACAAACCAGCAACCCGCCATAAGACAGGGGCTGGTTTAAATAGCCTGGTCAGGCCTCTGATTGGTTCCCGGAAGGTGCGTGCCCGTGTGCACGTTGCGTCGCCAGACCGCGCATGCGCGCGTGTGCGCGCCTTTCCTGCAAGGGTACACGTTGGAGCGCAGCTCTATTGCGCATGTGCGGGGATCGGAAGACAGGCCTGGATCCCTGACAGCGCCCCCCCCCCCAAGGGGCGGACTCCGGACGCCCAAACTGGCCATCAGCTCCGGATGTTCCTGGTGAAAGGCACGGATTAGGCGTGGGGCATGTAGATTCCTAGAAGGTTCCCAGGAATTGTCCTCCGGGGGGAACCCCTTCCATTTGACCAGGTACTCGAGTTGCCTACCCCTCTTTCTACAACTCACGATGGCCTCCACTTCGAATTCCAGTTCACCCTAAATCTCCACTGGCGGAGGTGGGGGTTCCCCCCTTCCGCCAAAGGGTCTGACACAACGGCTTTAAGGAGGGAGGAGTGAAAAACAGGGTGGATCCTGTAAGAGTCCGGTAGGGCAAGTTCAAAGGCCATGGCATTGATCTTCCGTCTGATCTTGAAAGGACCAATGAACCTCGGGCCAAGTTTCCGAGAGGGCACAGGTAATCTTAGATTAGTGGCGGAAAGCCAGACTTCCTTCCCGATTTTAAAAGCTGGGCACTCTTTTCTTCCTCTATCATAGAATTTTTTATAATCCTCTTGGGCCTGTCGCATCATCCCCTGAAGCTTCAGAAAATTTGACTGGATAGCTGTTAGATGTTCCTGAACAGCTGGAACAGGTATTTCTGGTAGATCATCCGGGAGGAAGGATGGATGAAACCAAAAGTTGGACCAGAAGGGGGTCTGATTGGTGGTGGAATGTACCGAGTTGTTGTAGGAGAACTCCGCTGATGGTAGCAGGGACGACCAATCGTCTTGAGAGGAGGAACAAAAGCATCGCTTGTATTGCTCTAAAGTTTGGTTCGTTCTCTCTGTTTGGCCGTTGCTCTGGGGGTGATAGGCCGAGGAGAGGCAGCTCTTAATTTCCAAGGCCTTACAAAGTTCTTTCCAGAATCTGGATGTAAATTGGCTGCCCCTGTCAGAGACGATACTTCTGGGAACCCCATGGAGCCTAACAACTTCCATGAAAAAAGTCCTGGCTGTTTCTGCCGCAGAGGGAGTACCTACCATAGGCAAAAAAATGGGACATTTTAGAGAGTCGGTCCACCACGACCAGGATTGAAGTAAAGCCTCCAGACAGAGGCAAGTCCACAATAAAGTCCATGGAAATCTCTGCCCATGGACGTTCCGGAATAGGTAGAGGTTTGAGCAATCCCCAGGACTTAGTATTGGGACCCTTGATTCGTTGGCAACCGGTGAAGGAAGCAACATAAATTTTACAGTCCTGTCTCCACCTGGGCCACCAGAATGACCGAGAAATCAGTTTACCAGTTTTCCGTGCCCCAAAATGTCCTGCTAACTTGTGGTCATGGAAGGTACTCAAGATCAATCGTCTGGCTTCCGTTGGTACAAAAATGTTTCCCCTTGACCATAGTAAGTCGTCATGTTTGTCCAGTGCCTCAATTTCCGGATCGGAACACTGTCTGGAAGCCGCTTTGAGAGAATTTAACAAGTCCACTTGGGAAAGTAAAAGAAAATTCCGAGGTGACAGGATGGTACTGGGTTCTGCAGTGCCAGGAGTTTCGAGGAACATCCTGGAAAGGGCATCCGCTTTTCCGTTCTTTGAGCCGGGTCGATAAGAAATATGGAAATTGAACCTTGAAAAGAAAAGCGCCCACCGAGCTTGCCTGGGTCTTAAGCGTTTTGCTGAACGTAAGTATTCAAGGTTTTTGTGATCCGTGAAGATCATGATGGGATGAGCCGCCCCTTCCAGTAGGTATCTCCATTCTTCTAGGGCCACCTTAATGGCAAGCAGCTCTGTCCCCTACATCGTAGTTTCTCTCGGGGGCAGTTAGCTTCCGAGAGGTGTAGGCCACAGGATGTAGCAGAGCCTTCACCCCTTGTCTCTGTGATCGGATGGCCCCGGTGGCCGTCTCAGAGGCGTCTACCTCCAGGGTAAAGGGAAGAGTTGGGTCCAGATCTCGTAGGACCAGAGCAGAGGAAAAGGCGGATTTAAGCTTTTCAAAGGCTTTCTGAGCCTCTGGTGACCAGTGGAAGCGACTGCCTTGTCGGGTGAGCTTAGTAATGGGTGCCACAATGGAGGAAAATCCAACGATAAATCGTCTATAGAAGTTGGCAAAACTAACAAACCGCTGCACCGCCTTCTTGTCGACCGGAGCTGCCACGCTTGGATGGCCTCTACTTTTTGCGGGTCCATGGCGACCCCACTGGTGGAGATAATGAATCCTAGAAATTGTACTGAAGCCTTCTCAAATTCAAATTTTTCTGCTTTCAGGTAAAGTTTATGCTTTCTTAGTATGGCAAGAACCACTTTGACATGGCACCGGTGTAATTCAAGGGAGGCTGAAAAGATGAGAATATCGTCCAAGTAAACCACCAAAAAATCATCTAGATGTTCACGAAAGATGTCATTGACAAGATGTTGGAAGGTGGCTGGGGCATTACAGAGCCCAAAGGGCATCACCAAGTACTCGAAATGTCCAAATCGGGACCTAAAGGCCGTTTTCCATTCGTCTCCGGACCTGATCCGAATGAGGTTGTAGGCGCCCCTTAAATCTAGCTTGGAGAAAACTTGAGCTGACCGAAAGTGCTGAAAAAGTTCTGGAATCAGAGGCAGCAGGTACCTGTTTTTGACAGTAATTTTATTGAGTTCACGATAATCAATGCAAGGCCTCAACGAGCCGTCTTTCTTCTCCACGAAGAAGATACCTGCCCCGGCTGGAGAGGAAGACCGGCGGATGAAGTTTTTTTTAAGATTTTCATCAATGTAGGCCTTGAGGGCCTTTAATTCAGTCTCGGATAATGGGAATATACGTCCGAAAGGGACCTCGGATCCAGGTAATAGGTCAATAGGGCAATCGTATGGCCGATGAGGTGGGAGAGAGTCGGCTTGCTGTTTATCAAATACGTCCTTGAATTCAAGATAGACGGAGGGGACGTGCAGAAGGTTTTCTGGTGGGGTTGATATAGCGGAACAGACGGTGACAGGAGGTGGAAAGCAACTCTGAGTGCAGTATGAAGATGTGAAACTGACTTCTTTCTTTAGCCAATCAATGCAGGGTTGATGCGCCTGCAACTAGGGGAGGCCCAGGATGATGGGGAACAGAGGAGACGGAATAAGATCCAGACATAGGAACTCTCGTGGGCCTGAGTCCGTGGTGGCACAGATGGGTTGAGTCTCGTGAGTAATAAGTCCGGATCGGGGCAGCGAGCTGTCGGCCAGGTGGATCTGTAACTGATGATCTTTAATGCGAAGTGGCACATGAAGTTTCTGAGCCAAGGTGGAATCTAGGAAGCAGCTGCATGCCCCCGAATCAACAATGGCTGGGAGCCTGGTTGCCCCTGCTGGTAGCTGTAGAGAAACAAAAAGCACAACATGAGTCTGAGGGAAGTTAGCAACATGGAAATTGTAAGCAGGTGGCGGTTTCGACTTACTAGGTCTTATGGGGCAACCGCGGAGGAAGTGGCCAGCCGCTCCGCAGTACAGGCATAGATTGGCTTGGCGCCTACGTTGTCTTTTCTCGGAGGTGAGAGGCGCCCGGACTAGTCCCAGCTGCATCGGCTCAGGGTCAGGAAACATGGAGACTAGAGAAGCCGCTGGAGGCGGAAGAGCTGGAGAGGGCCTTGGAGGTGTCCAGGTGGGACGTGCGTTTTGAAAGCGCTCAGAGTGCCATTCTCCCAGGTGCCGGTCTAACTGAGTAGCGGCTTGGATCAGATCTTCTAGCGTGGCCGGGGGTTCTATCCTTGCCAGCTCGTCCTTGAGGTCCTCAGCAAGCCCCAGACGGAACTGGTAAATGGCACCGGTGTAATTCAAGGGAGGGTGAAAAGATGAGAATATCGTCCAAGTAAACCACCAAAAAACCATCTAGATGTTCACGAAAGATGTCATTGACAAGATGTTGAAAGGTTGCTGGGGCATTACAGAGCCCAAAGGGCATCACCAAGTACTCGAAATGTCCAAATCGGGACCTAAAGGCCGTTTTCCATTCGTCTCCGGACCTGATCCGAATGAGGTTGTAGGCGCCCCTTAAATCTAGCTTGGAGAAAACTTGAGCTGACCGAAAGCGCTGAAAAAGTTCTGGAATCAGAGGCAGCGGGTACCTGTTTTTGACGGTAATTTTATTGAGTTCACGATAATCAATGCAAGGCCTCAACGAGCCGTCTTTCTTCTCCACGAAGAAGATACCTGCCCCGGCTTGGTGAGGAAGACCGGCGGATAAAGTTTTTTTTAAGATTTTTATCAATGTAGGCCTTGAGGGCCTTTAATTCAGTCTCGGATAATGGGAATATACGTCCGAAAGGGACCTCGGATCCAGGTAATAGGTCAGTAGGGCAATCGTATGGCCGATGAGGTGGGAGAGAGTTGGCTTGCTGTTTATCAAATACGTCCTTGAATTCAAGATAGACGGAGGGGACGTGCAGAAGGTTTTCTGGTGGGGTTGATATAGCGGAACAGACGGTGACTGGAGGTGGAAAGCAACTCTGGGTGCAGTATGAAGATGTGAAACTGACTTCTTTCTTTAGCCAATCAATGCAGGGTTGATGCGCCTGCAACCAGGGGAGGCCCAGGATGATGGGGAACAGAGGAGACGGAATAAGATCCAGACATAGGAACTCTCGTGGGCCTGAGTCCGTGGTGGCACAGATGGGTTGAGTCTCGTGAGTAATGAGTCCGGATCGGGACAGCAAGCCGTCGGCCAGGTGGATCTGTAACTGATGATCTTTAATGCGAAGTGGCACATGAAGTTTCTGAGCCAAGGTGGAATCTAGGAAGCAGCTGCATGCCCCCCAATCAACAATGGCTGGGAGCCTGGTTGCCCCTGCTGGTAGCTGTAGAGAAACAAAAAGCACAACATGAGTCTGAGGGAAGTTAGCAACATGGAAATTGTAAGCAGGTGGCGGCTTCGACTTACTAGGTCTTATGGGGCAACCGCAGAGGAAGTGGCCAGCCGCTCCGCAGTACAGGCATAGATTGGCTTGGCGCCTAAGTTGTCTTTTCTCGGAGGTGAGAGGCGCCCGGACTAGTCCCAGCTGCATCGGCTCAGGGTCAGGAAACGTGGAGACTAGAGAAGCCGCTGGAGGCGGAAGAGCTGGAGAGGGTCTTGGAGGTGTCCAGGTGGGACGTGCGTTTTGAAAGCGCTCAGAGCGCCGTTCTCCCAGGCGCCGGTCTAACTGAGTAGCGGCTTGGATCAGATCTTCTAGCGTGGCCGGGGTTTCTGTCCTTGCCAGCTCGTCCTTGAGGCCCTCAGCGAGCCCCAGGTGGAACTGGTACTTCAGGGCGGCTTCATTCCAGCCTGTGTCGGCCGACCACTTACGGAACTCAGCCGTGTAGTCCTCCACAGGTCTTCTTCCTTGAGCCAGGTTATGGAGGGCGGCTTCAGCCGTGGCTGTGCGCTGTGGATCGTCGTATAATTTAGCCATGTGCTCAAAAAAGGAATAAATTGAGTCCAGGATGGGGCTTCTTTGCTCCATCAAACTGTGCGCCCAGGCTTGCGGCTCTTCGGCCAAAAGGGAGATCACAAACCCCACTTTTACGGGTTCAGAACAAAAAGTTCTAGGTTGGAGGGCCAAATACAAAGAGCAGGTGTTCTTGAAGGCTCGATATTTTCTTCGGTCGCCCGCAAATCGCTCCGGGATGGGGACCCGGGGTTCGGGTTGAGTCATAACCACAGTCGGGGCGGAAGAAGCTTGAGAAGTAGCGACCCCAGGGGATGGAGCCACGGATGGGGGTACGGCCCCAGGCGGGTTGCCCAGTTGCTGGAGGCGGCCATCAATTTGCACGTATCCTTCCTGAAGCTTTTGAACAGCCTCGGTGAGGGCGGAGACCTGCTGGCACAGGGTCTCGAAGGGAGAGCGCACCCTGTCGGCTTTGGACATCTGGCTGGTTTGTACTATCAGGCTGTGTACTCACCGAAGCCGAGATGCCGAGGGTGGCCCACCGTTGCGACCCGGCGCCGACCGTCCCCTGGAGTTGGGACAGGGGAGGTGAGCCCCGGGAGGCACCAGCGCCAGTGAGGTCCGGGTTGGTAGCCGGGATCCTGGTGCAGACTGGAACTGAAGCTCCTCCTGATGGCGGTGAGCAGAGCAGGCAGCCGAGGAGCCACAAGACAGGTGCAAGGCAGGTAGCAGAAGCTGTACTGAAGAACTGTGGAGCAGGTAACTGGAGGGGTACCGGGCAGGTGCAAGCGGATCAGACTGAGAACAGGTCCAGAGAGCAAGCCGAGGTTCAGGGGTTGGAGAGGTCAACAAGTCCAAAGTCAAGCCAGAAGTCAGGGATTATAGAAGACAGCGTATCCAGGAACAAGAGCCAAGGTCAACTTCAGGGTGAGAGGAGAGTCGTACGGAAGTCCGGGTCAAGGTTCAGGTAATCGGCAGAGAGTCCAAGCACAAGCTGAAGACAAACCAGCAACCCGCCATAAGACAGGGGCTGGTTTAAATAGCCTGGTCAGGCCTCAGATTGGTTCCCGGAAGGTGAGCGCCCGTGCGCGCGCCCGTATGCACGTTGCGTCGCCAGACCGCGCATGCGCGTGTGCGCACCTTTCCCGCACGGGTACACGTCGGAGCGCAGCTCTATTGCGCATGTGCGGGGGATCGGAAGACAGGCTTGGATCCCTGACAGCGATCCACAATTCAGACCAAACACATTAGTGCCAATAGATCTCTCATGGTGGTTAAATAATAACCAAACCTCACTCTCCAATTTTATAGAAGGCACCAATTTTATCCCTTTCTCCTTACTTAGGTTAAAACACCAGATCCCAGACTCAGAGTATGACAATTTCCTTCATATTAAACAATTCTTTGACACACACTTCCAGACTATGAACACCCAACCCCCAACCCTTTTTGAGAATCTATGCCTCAAATCTCCCAGAAAACGAGGCTTCATATCAGACCTTTACTCTTCCTTAATTAATAACACGGATGCAAATAAACTATCATATATGTTAAAATGGGAACAAGAAGAAAACTTTACATACTCTACAGTGAACTGGGCCAATTGTATAAACAACCTACACAAGTGCACTATATATACACTATATTATACTCCAATTAAACGCCACGCTATTTTTCCATTGTCTTCCCCTTCTTGTTTCAGAGACTGTAACGCCTTGGGCTTGTTCCCTCATATCTTCTGGTATTGTGACAAGGTCAAGGGCATTTGGTTACAAGTGGGGGAATTTGCCTCCAAGATATCTGACAACTCCATTACCATTACATTACACAACTGCCTCCTTTTTTCCCCAATCACAGGTCTATCCTCATGCCATCTGAGACTGATTCACACGATCTGTGTCGCCATACATTGGCTATTAGCCAGAATAAATGAGATATGCTTAATGGAAAAAATCTTCCACACTCTACAAAACACCACTCACATTTACAACAATAAATGGTCTCCCAGTTTAGTTTTCTCTCACTGATCATATTCTAGGTGATACGTTTTGAACTCTGCCTTTGTCACTGTTACCACAGCCTTTATTTCTCTGTTAATAGAAATTATTATTTGAACCTTTAAAATGATATGCTGATGTGTGTATTTGTACTGAATCTTCATATGCCTAAACCTTTATATTTTCTATATGCCTTAATCATATTGATTTGTACCGTCATTTATTTCTTTAATGAAAGTTTGTAAACAAAAAAAAAAGATGTTACTTACAGTTTAGACGACTCCTGTTTTAACTCCTGTTTTCACCTCCTGTTTTTTAACTCTTCCCACTTGTGTTTAAAAATCACACTTCTGTTTAGAAAATCACATGTAAGCCAGCACCATCAACTGGGAGCCAGCTCCTTATGGGAGCTTGACAGAGACTTTATACTTACCTATTCACAATAAAACACTCCTCTTGATTAGCAGAGAAAAAAATAACCTGTTCATCTGATCACAATTAAACACTCCCCTTAGCAGAGAGAAATAAAAACCTGTTTAAAAAGTGTCAGAGAAAAGAGAGAAACAAATGACAGTTGCAAGCAGAAACAGTTAAAAGCAAACTCCTGTTTTTTAACTCTTCCCACTTGTGTTTAAAAATCACACTTCTGTTTAGAAAATCACATGTAAGCCAGAACCATCAACTGGGAGCCAGCTCCTTATGGGAGCTTGACAAGGGAAAATGTTATACTTACCTAACGGTAATTTTCCTTTCCTGACGCAAGCATGACAGCATATACGTATGGAAGGCTCCGCCCCCCTGCCCAATTAGGACCGGTTATACTATAAAAGTAGGTCTCCTCCTCTACCCCCGCATTCTCGTAATTTAGTATCGCTGCGGAAGGCCTTACTTTAAATGTTTAAGGCCCCATCTTTGCCATTTCTTTCTCTTTTTTTATTTTTTATTTTAGGGGAGGGAACCTATATGCTGTCATGCTTGGAAAGGAAAATTACCGTTAGGTAAGTATAACATTTTCCCTTTTCCTGACACAGCATGACAGCATATACGTATGGGATGTAACAACTCACCAGACAACAAGGGTGGGTACTGCTCAAGTGTTTAAGAGGATTAGATCTATTCCCTCTAACGACTGAGATGTATTGTAGTTACGACTGCTGGGTCCGCCAGAATGGACCCCCAACATGTTGAATGTAGACCAGGTCGTAGTTTAGATATTAACTCTGGAGGAACTATTTTGGAGTTCCGTCAATGGATGCATCACCGGCTTGGAGGAGCTGTCTCTGCCCTCATCTGATGGACTTGTCCTCTCCATCTAGGTTTTGACTAATTGTATCCGTACAACTGCGATGGTCTTCGTTGGACAGCGGGATTGTCCTTTTCCGATGCCATCAGGCCTGATGAGTTTATCGTTTTTCTCCTAGAAGAAGGGCCAATTCTATGTCTCTTCAACCTTGAATCTCTTTTCCAAGTTTGTGGAACTTCAAACACTTCCGTTTGGATCTGCCAAAAGGATGATGATGTTCTAACTCAGGTTGCCAAGATACCAACCTTTGTATAGTGTTGAGGAAGAGACTAGAGCCATTTTGCCTGATAATTTCAGCAACAAGGTAGTTTATGGTATGACACTTGGATGTTTGAGATTCTTCTAGATCTACTTTACATACTGTATTTGCCAAAAGGAATACTTATTCCCATGTTCCTGGCCATCTTTAGGATGTTTTGTCCCTCTAAATGGAGAGTGAGATAATGTGTCTCACACTATTTGGAAGACCCCATGGGGGAAAGAATAACCTGCCTAGGTTTTTCGGACTTGGTTGCTGGGATATGCAACCCAGAGAGTGAAGAATAGATACGACTGTGTTTCAGTATCCTTTAATGCCGTCTCTAGGCTCTCTTGTATACAATTCATTCCTTCCAGTAGAGAATTTCATCATTTAAATTCTGTAGGTTCTTCTCTTAGCTAAGGTACTTGAAGTCTGGAGTAGACACTCTGACCTCCATTAGATTTCAAACACTAACGGTGAGACCTCCACATCTTGGTCTCCTGTATCTCGATATAATTTGTATGAATTTGGAAGATACCGTTGGCACGCTGTATGAGGTGTTGAATCTCAGGAAGGAGAATAGGGAATTCTCAGATCTGAGACTGTACCCGTGGGCATCATTGCCTGCAAGCTACAGGGTAATTATCGTCATCACCACCGAACGGCTGCAAATCCGGATAGGCCTCCTGGAGACTCTTAGGTTTGTTAAATATATACGTATTGGCTAATCTGCCAACCCAGCTGGCTGTCCATAGTTTATCTGCTTCCACCTCTGGGAAGCCACCCAGGTTACGGTCAGACCAATAACTTGATAGCCTTGCTCGTTGCCGATTCCCTTGACTGTCTTGTTTGAGACTGTCCCTTGTCATCCAACAGCTTTTGTATCTTACGCCCTCTGGCTGTAAGTTCTAGAAAACCCTAACATGCTGGGAGATACCTCTGACAGAAGTTGACTAGTTTTGCATTCCTTCTTGCCAGCGAGGCTAGGCCTTCCCCATTTTGCCGAGTCCTTTCAGCATAGTTGAGGCTCCCTCTGTTGTGTTTCCGCAAGACTTTAGTCTGCGACCGCTGTAGCTCTGGCTTTTGGACACCTTGTCCTTCATTGGCATGACTACCCCACGAGTGACAACTTGTGATGATTGGTATGCTGAAAGATCAGCTTAGCTACCTCCCCAATCGGGGATTTTTCTCCTCTATGGAGTCATCATTTCTCACGTGGGAAGTAAGTCTCTCTTTACTAAAGTTAATACAGTTGTCAACCCTGCTTGGGCCCCCCCTCGGACCACATGGGTTATTACAGGGTACTTTATCGCTTTTGCGATCGTGGGATGCAACCAATAGGAAAGAGCATTTGTTCAAATGGGATACTTACACTGTTTCTCTGAGTGTAACTTAATTTTTTTTCATTAACTTTTTCCCATTCAGAATTACCTTCCAGTAGGTGATTACTGCGATGAGACTAGTTTGTCTTTCGATAATGGCTCCTCCCGACTTGATTAGAGTCTGTACTGGGACCTTTCCCAGAACTTGGAAGCCATTGTGCCACAACTCTTCTGAAGTATCAGCACGACTCTGGATACAAAGCGCCTTGAGGCGATTCGGTACGCATTTGTCAGCGCTATAGAAGTTACTCACTTTGCTGTTCAAACAAGACTTACCAGTAGTCCTTGTGCCCGCAAGTCGGCCTGAACGACCACAACATACAGGGTATACCAAGGTAACTACCCCATCACACCACCAGGTTTGGACTTAATGGACTAGGTTTCCAGTATTACGGCATAAAATTGTGCGATTTTACTGCGATTCCTATGCGTCTTGAATCAATGCCTGTGTATTCTTGACGTCCACGGCCCCCAGTTAGACCACAGTGGGTTCAAATGTAGTGTAGGGACTACCTTGAAGTCGCAGCACTGCTATGAACTTAAAATGATCCTTAAAAATCCTGGAGTAGGATTTGTGGAGGTCAGGCTTTACTGACGACTGGAGAGATTAATTGCCACGATGGCCTATGCCATCCTTTTGGACCCTCTTGTTATTCAAGTTGTACTATGACCAACGCCCATGTAATCATAGCCCTTGTGCTCTGATGCATCATGGAGGGAATGCAATGAATTGGTAGAGGAATGAAACAATTCCATTGGCTTCCTAATGCACAGGACTCATGGATCCTTCGCTGAAATTTACATCCAACTGTCAGCTGACCCTATTGGGCGACTTGGGTTTAGGCTAATAAAGATTATCGATTCTTTATTCTCCGCCATAGTTCTCCCACGTTTAACTTGTAATTTTTTTGGCTATCCTCTGGTCTTTGGTGATTAACATAAGGAATTAATCTTCCTTCTAGATATTGCCAGATCCGACTTGAACAGTCACCACTCTAACTAAAGCGGCATGTGTTCACTTGTGGGAGGGGCCATAAGGGTTCACTGGCCACAATGATTTCTGGAGAAACAGCATACAGTCTTGTATCCGCCAGTGACTGAACTGCATCATTGGCTATTCCCTTTTAATCTAGGATCTGCCATAGAGAGCTTATCACTGACCAGAGCTCTGCTTCCATCCTGCCTCATCGCAGGTCACAACAACACTACTTAACAGTAGTATGAATCTTGTTGATCTCCAGATCTACTTGCTGTCACAGGGTCTCTGCAAGGATATTGTTTCCTCTGTTTGGAAGAATGGTACCCTTGGTTAATCTGCTGAAGCCTGTTTGGCTGGCTGCTCTTTGATACCAAAGGAGACAGGAACAACAAGCGCCAGAGGCGATTCAGTTCGCATGTGCCGCGCTATATAAGTTTTCATTCATTCATGCTCTAGAGGCAGAGAGGTACCCTTTAGCTGATTTTGCTTGAATAGCTTAGTACCCGAGTTCCACACAGTCAGTTTGGACGGGGGTTAAAGTCGCCGTCTCTTGCTTCTGATATGCCAACTAGTCAGAGCGATTTTCCATAAGCAAGCTCTCAGGTAGAGGTTGCCTTTAAACAAGCACGGTTGTTTGATTAGGCTTGGTATGGAACCATTAGTGACTGTAGGCCTTCTCAGTCTCTGCCCCTTTGTCACTGTCTTTGGCCTGCAACCTTGTTTTGCATTCTGGCCGTCACATCAGTTACACCCGACCACTATGATTCCTGTAGCGATTTCTGGCAGTTAGCTACATAGGGCCAGATTCAGGTAGATGGGAGCATCTTTGCTCTGGAGTAACGCTTCTCATTTACGTTACTCTGACGACCCTTTCAGCGCAAGTACTGTTATTCACATAGCAGTTGCGCGTAAACTTGCGCCAGAGTAACGATAATGCGCTGGCGTAACCCGACGCAAGTGGAAGTGGGTGTGATCATATGTAAATGATGGGCGGAGCCCAGCGCAGAGGTTTACGTTCAGCGCATCATCCACGGAGCATGCGCAGTGAGTGCGGCTCCACTCGCCCCCTTGTGCGCATGCTCACAAATTCCGTCGGCACCACTTCCTGGGAAACGTCAGCGCAATGCCTTTCGTTGGGCGCTTAAAAGCGCAGACGGAAACGCCATTCCGGCGCAAAAGTATATCCGTTTCCCCCCACCCCAGGGAAGATACTTTTGTGCTGTGATGGCTGCTCCCGCTACCCCCCCCCCAGAGAGAGGAGGAACCTCAACTTTAATTCACAGGAGGTGTCTGTGATCATATCCGCGATGGAGACTTTTAATCATTTTCTCCATGGGAAAAAAAGCCGTAAGACCAGCCGGGAGAGGAAGCAGGGCATCCTGGACACCATTGCTGGCCGGGTCAATATTTTGGGGTACTCCACCCGGACTGCTTCTGACATTTAAAAATAAATAAATGATCTGCGGCGCAAGGTCAGGGGCAAGGTGGCCACCATCAGGAGGCATGAGAGGGGCACAGGTGGTGGTCCCCCATGTCCGGTCACCCTGACCGCAGAGGAGGAGGTGGTCTCTCGCTGCCTGGAGAGGGAGCAGGTGGAGGGGATCCCTGGCTATGACTCCATGGAGGAAGGCTCCAGGACAGGTAAGTGTTTTTTATCCCCTATTTGATGTGTTGCATTTGGGGGGGGAGGGTACATGTGCCAAGTGTGTGGGACCACCAACATGTGTCTGCTTTGTGTCATCCACAGATGACGGAGCTGGGCCATCATCTGTCAGTGTCCAGTCCACCCCATCCCCCCAACGCCATCGTGTGCCCGAGCCCCTGGGTGGTGAAGACACCGAGGTGGAGGAGGAGAGTGCCCACACCACACCTGCCGAGGTGGTTGTGGAGGATCCTGCTGTGGCAGAGCAGGACTTTTCTTTAGTTTTGGAGGTCTCCTCCCCTTCTCCTGGGCCGTCTATCATCCCCTCCCCCATCCTTGGAAGCCCCTCAAGGGCGACTCCATCCCCCCGGGGACAACCATCTTCTGGCCCCAGGAAGGCGACCCAGAAGACCAGGGGGGTGTCGGATGTTGTCCAGGGCCAGTTGGCGAGGGATCACGCCAGACAGACCCAACAAATGGGGGAAGTAGTTGGGCACTTAGAGAAAGTGGCTGACAGCCTGGGCTCCGTTGCCCAGATAAGCAACGCAGTCCAGGATGTCAGCTGCAACTGCGCTGCAGTGGTGACCAGTTTGGGGGAGGTGCATGGGGATATTAGGCACCTCACTGCAGCCGTCCAGGCCAACACTGCTGCCATCCGGGACCAGGGGAGGCTGAGTCGGCGGGCCCAACACTACCAAGTGACCCGGCAGCTCAGGATGCAGGCCCAGCAGCTGAGGATGCAGGGCCAGACAAACAATTTGCTCGGCCGGATAGCCATGGCCTTGGAGGGCATGCAGGCCACACCTGCCAGAAGTGGCCCACCCGGGGATCAGCCACCTCCAGATGCCCCCCCACCCCCACCCACTCCATCCAGGCAGCTGAGGAGCCAGAGAGGTTCGGCAAGAAGGAGCCCCCGGCATCCCCGATGATTTTTTTATTTTTTGTTCTGATTTATACTCAGGTTATGAGATTTTTATTTTTTGTTCTGATTTATACTCAGGTTATGAGATTTTTATTTTTTGTTCTGATTTATACTCAGGTTATGAGATTTTTATTTTTTGTTCTGATTTATACTCAGGTTATGAGATTTTTATTTTTGATACTGCACACGTTGCAGTGTGAATGGTGTGTGAATGTGAGGGGGTGGCACTCTCGGCCGTGGTGGTAAAGTCAACCCCACGGCTGTATGAATGACGTGTGAAAGGTGTATGAATGGACAGTGACATCATTGGGGCCTTGACGCTGGCGTTGCTGCTTCCAAGTCCTACATGCTGGACTTGGGCTAATCCAATGCGATGTGCATGTGGTGTGTGTGATCTAGGGACATCAGTGGTGTACACGCGTGCATTGTCTGTGTGATAAATGTTTTGGTTTAGTGTCCAAAGATGCCTACGGCGAGGACCCTCCTGACTGCTCTTCCATCAGCAGACTGGGTCTCCTCTGGCAGGTGGGGACTGTGTGGGTCGGGGGGTCAGGTCATCACGTATGTCAATCTGCAGGCCTTTTCTCATAGCAAAGTTGTGCAGAATGCAACATGCACCGATGATCTGACACACAAAGGTAGGGGAATGCAATAGGGTCCCCCCAGACTTATCCAGGCAGCGGAAACGGGACTTCAGGAGCCCAAATGTTTGCTCCACCACTGCACGGGTTTTGATGTGGGCTTCATTGTATTTTCTCTCTCCTCTGGTTTGGGGGTTCCGGAAAGGAGTCATGAGATGGGGTCCCAGTGCATATGCAGAGTCACCTGTAAGGTAAAAGACAGGAGGATGTTAGTCATGCATGTTCTACTTTTGATGTGCATCACGGGAGGGGATAGTCATGCCTGCCACCCATGTCACTCACCAACCAGCCAGCTGTCCCCATACATGTTCTGTTTGAATTCTGCTGGGATGGGACTCTGATTGTATATGAAGCTGTCATGGCTGGACCCGGGGGGGTTTGGCACGGACGTGCCATATGAGGCGTTGGGCATCGGCTATCACCTGTACGTTGATGGAATGCCAATGCTTCCGATTGCGGTATATGTGCTCTGTGGCACTGGGGGGCTGTAGGGCCCCCACAGTGCGTGGGAATCTGGCAATGTTGTAGAAATCTGTCATAGCCTTCAGCCGCAGGTCCTCAGTGGTTGGTCTGATGAACTGGTTGGACATGCGTCTGAGGATTGCAGGGACAACCTGGTGCACACATCTGCTCACGAAGGATTGTGACATCCCAGCCACCACTCCACTTGTACGCTGGAATGATCCACTTGCAAGGAAATGAAGTGTTGCCAGTACCTTCACCAGTGGCTGCACTGCTTGTGAGAGGTGTGTCTTGCTGGTGATGTCATCCTGCAGGGTTGTGGTTAGTTCAAGTATTGCAACAGGGCTGAATCTGAAGAGGCGATACACCTCCTCATCCCCCATGCCAAAGAGGCTCATACGTGTGCGGTATATCCTCTCACGTGCCCGCCTCCTTCGTTCCGGGGGACCCATCAGTAGTTCTAGGACCACGATTGCCCCTGGCATGTTGGCACACAGAGGTGTTGTCCTTGCAAGTGTGGGTGCTCAGCTTGCTAGTTTCGTCGGTAACGCTGCTGTAGCTGCTCTCCTGCCTTTTGTAGAAATAACTTTGCGCCGGACGGACGAGATACGCGCGGCGCATGTAGCCAGCGTATGGTGCTAATCCGTTCGTGAATTGGGAAATCTCCCTCATTTGCATATTTGCAGGGGAAATCAATAGGCGCGACTGATGCGCCAAACGAAATTATGCGCTGACGGGACTCTGGCGCCGGAAAGTTAAGCCGATCGGAAATGGCCCGTTTTCGGGCGCATCTAGTTTGGTGGGTACGGCCACATAGAAACGACGGCGCATCTTCACAGTTACGCGGCGCATTTCGAAATACTCCAGCGCAAGTCTTGCTGAATCTGGCCCATAGTGGGATTTTTTCAGGGTTGAAGAGGATCTGTCCCTTGTCGCAGAAGCAGGTAGACTGGTGTTTGGTGTTGAGGGCTTGAGATGTACACTCATTATGCCCATAATGTGCACTCTTTTTTAGGATATAGCATATACTTACCTGCCCTCACCTTTATTCAAAGTTGCTGGTCTCTAGGAAGGCTGATTGCTACTGGTTCACAGATGCCTGGGATTATTTTCCCATAAATAGTAACCACTACAAACCCCATATCTTTTAGTGGGGTACCCCAAATAACACAAGCAATTACCTATTGCTAACAAGTACTAAGGAGTGTGACTAAACAGATCCTGTAACATGTAAATGCATAGAAGTAAACACATCACAGCCTTACCTAGTGTGGAGTTAATGTAATCACAGGAATGCAGCACAAATTAATGATCCTATGACATTAGCACTAGCAAGTTAAACCTACCAGAGGAGACCAAACTTCCATACGCAGTGAGCCCCATACTGCAGGCCCAATCCCTGCACTAACCTGAAAGGGCTCTCAATATCACCTGATATCGGTTCAAACTTCAGCAATGCTGCAAACACATCCTTTAGTCTGTTTAATATTAGTAAACAGAGTGACACTACAGACATCCAGTTACATTCACATGTGAGATATATGCTTTTCAGAAATGCAAATTAACCACAAACCTGCAGGAAATAAATCAAGACTGTAGAGCCAGGCTTATTCAGTTAAATGGAAGGCTTCAGCCCAGCACAGCACCTGCTATCATCATTAGCAGTATTGCAGAGACAACCACAGCCCTTCAGTAATGCAAGTTTAACCACATACTTGCCTAAACTTGCAGCAGTAACTGAATAGAATTGTGTGCACCATGTGGTGCCTTACCACCTGCATGCTTCATGTCCAAAGTCCAATGAATGTCCATCATGATAAATGAGCAATCCCTAGAGACCATATGCCTTCACCCCCATCTTCCTGGATCCTGCTGGGGTGAGGCCTCCCCCATTAGGCGTTCAGGTCTGCCTGTACAGTGGGGAGCTTCGTCACAGGAGAGGCTTTGAACCTGTGCGGCTTGGCGGAAAGTGTCCGGCCAGGCCAGGTGAGGGAAAAATACAAATTCCTGCTTTCTTTAGCAGTAGTATAACCGCCTGTAGCAGTGAAGGAAAAAACAGAGAATGCAGGGGTAGGGGAGGAGACCTATTTTTATAGTATAACCGGTCCTGATTGGGCAGGGGGGCGGAGCCTTCCATACGTATATGCTGTCATGCTGTGTCAGGAAAGAGACTTTATACTCACCTATTCACAATAAAACACTCCCCTTGATTAGCAGAGAAAAAAAAATAACCTGTTCACCTGATCACAATTAAACACTCCCCTTAGCAGAGAGAAATAAAAACCTGTTTAAAAAGTGTCAGAGAAAAGAGAGAAACAAATGACACTTGCAAGCAGAAACAGTTAAAAGCAAACTCCTGTTTTTTAACTCTTCCCACTTGTGTTTAAAAATCACACTTCTGTTTAGAAAATCACATGTAAGCCAGCACCATCAACTGGGAGCCAGCTCCTTATGGGAGCTTGACAGAGACTTTATACTCACCTATTCACAATAAAACACTCCCCTTGATTAGCAGAGAAAAAAAAGAACATGTTCACATGATCACAATTAAACACTCCCCTTAGCAGAGAGAAAAAAAAACCTGTTTAAAAAATGTCAGAGAAAAGAGAGAAACAAATGACACTTGCAAGCAGAAACAGTTAAAAGCAAACTCCTGGGCGTGGCCTGGACATGGCTGAGTGAGGACGCACATCTTTGGAGCTCCCGGCCTCGTCCTCCCCTATACCGGCCAAGAACTTAAGAATACAGGCATGCGATCTGCCAAAAAAGAAAGAAACAGAGGAACACCCAGGCTCACCCGTTCGGGACTCAAAACGGGCGATTTACATGACTATTTTCACCCTAATGCGCCGATATCACCGGGAGCAAGAGTGGCAGCCCCACGTGGCACCCCGCATGGCAACCTGATAGAGAACTCGGAGCACATTCTCTGGACCCTCCACCCAACTGACAGGCCGGCTGACCCCACCGCGCCCAGGACATCCGAGGGGGATTCGACCATGTCCTCCTCCGCAGCGGAACCGAGTGGCACGTCGACAGAACGGGAGATACGGGAGATACGAGCGCTCCTTCAGGCCCTCCCCACCCGCTCCGACATAGAGACACTCGTGCTCAAGTTGGAAGATGCACACTGGCAACACTTACAGAAGGTCCGAGCAGAAGTGTCAACCCTTACGGACAGAGTATCCGCAGGCGAGGGATCCTTAACAACCCTAGAGCAGCACATATCCGGCCTGGAGCGAGACAGAGACCTTCACAGAGAAACGGCGCTCACGCTCCAACTACACCTAGAAGAGGCTGAAGACCAGAGTCGCCGCAACAACCTACGGCTCAGGGGTATACCGGAGTCGGTGGAAGCTGAGGCCCTGGACGACACGGCTGTTCCGGGATGTCCTGGAGGATCCAGAAGCGACGGTAGAAATCGACCGTGCGCATCGCGCGCTAGGCCCGAAGTCAGACGACCCAGCCAGGCCCCGGGATGTTGTGTGCCGACTTCTCCGCTTTGCACAGAAAGAACGAATCATCCGTGGCGCATGGGACCGGGGAGAGATCCACCTAGGAGAAGCAGAGATCAAGATCTTACCAGACCTCTCGAGGGCGACCCTGCGCCGACGCGCGATGCTGAAACCGGTGCTCGACATCGCAAGACAACGCGGCCACACATACCGGTGGGGATACCCACTCGCGGTGACCTTTCGGAAAGACGGGGAGGCCTTCACCGTTCAGACGCCGGCGGATCTCCCAACCCTCTTTGGATTCCTGGGCGCGGACCAAGTGCCAGTGCCCGACTGGCTGCAGCTCCTACCCCGTGTTCAGGGGCGGGGGGCCCCTCGAGGTACAGGCCCGGACGGGGACCCCGCCAGCAAGGTCGCGGTCGGAGGAGACAGCGTGCTCCCTCAGGTGAAGGAAACCGTGAGTAGGCCGTAGGCCACAGACCCCACTCCCTGTACTCATCACTGGTATGCTGTGCCAGGACGCTCTCTCCCCCCCTTACCGAGTTGTTCCTCCCTGTTTGTTTTTTGGGTTACTTCTTATTGCTGGCCCCCCTGACCATCCCCGTACCCGTAGTTGCGGTCGGGAGACCCGGGGCAGCCGATAGCTATAGCGGATGAGTGTCCCAGGGGATGTCCCGGGCTGCAGCCCAGAAATCTGGTCGGCCACTTCAGACAAACTCTTCGGGCTCCCGCGCTGTTAGAGCGTGCCCTAACTACATGGATCCTGGGAAATGGCCGGGGGAAATTCGCGGCCAACTCGTTACACACTACCCTGCCGCCGCGAACGGGCCTTTCCCCCTGGCTATCTGACCGGGTAAACTCCCTGACGCCTGAACTGGGGACCCCCCCTCGAGGCCTGGTTTTTGGGGCTCTCTGGGGGCGCCGCCACTCCTCATCCCCCGGCTCACCCGGTATACTGATATTAACCCCGACATCTATCTCAGATCGTGGGGTCCATTTCCCTTTTCCTTATTTTATTTTATTTTTTTTTGTTGTTGTTTTGTGGTTCCCCTTGGTTTGATTTTTATTTTTTCAATGAACGCCTCAAGGCACGGGGAACCCAGACGTTGCCTGGACACCAGTGACACCAATACTGTGCGACCTGTTGGGCTCCCGCGCTGTTAGGGCGCGCCCTAGGTTGCAGACCTGCTGTGCTATAACCCACCATCACTGATAATACCTGCTGCCCTTGTGACCGAAGAGCAGATCACACTGGTCAACCGGCCAGGCAGAGGACATACTGCCCTAACCTGGCTGCCCACACCGGTGGCAGTGGAACGAGAGACGGTCCTGGGGGAAGGGACCTGCTCCTTTTGATGGAGAATGAGCAGGGAAGAGGGACATAGGACATATTGTGCCACTGTGCTGGGGATGTGGAGGGGGAGATGCGCTCTGGGGTCCGGAATCTTGGAGTAGACTGGGGGGGACGGAACGCCATATTAGATAGCTTGCTCTGAATGGAGGGGGGGAGGGAACTGCTGGCAGTTTGGGAATGTTATACAGGAGGAGATGGGGACACAATGCGACTCGGGTGTGCTGGCTGGACACTGACTGTTCCCAGACCTGCACATCCCTGAGATTGCTAGTGGTTGAAATAAAGTTCAATGATAGATATGTTCTGACTAATACTGTTTTCAATATAAGTGTTCACATCCTCTGTTTTGGGATTTATTTATGTTTATTTGTTTTTTTTTCTCTTCCTTTTTGTTTTCATTGACCATTACTGTATTACCATTGATTGCATTACTGTTACTGCATTTTAGCAACTGATTTGGCCAGGGGGGATGGATGAGGCCGGGGGCCCACACCGCCGGCTTTGTCTATCCATCGACCCGCATAGGCCTGCGCTCATACGCCAGTTTAAACCTGGTGAGCGTGCTAGCTGTTAGATCTCTCCTCGACCACGCCGCCTGGCGTTGGTTGTTCTTTTATTTCCCCTTACTCTCTTTTCTGTTTCCTTGCCTGGAGACACGACCGGTCCTGTAAACTAACCTACCCTATCTATATAACTTACCCCCCCCTCCCCCTTCCCACCCGCAGACATGGACACCCTGACGGTGGTCTCGCTAAACGCCAAGGGCCTGAACACGCCAGAAAAGCGTAGGATGCTGCTCCACGACATCCGCGCCCAGAAGGCAGATATTGTCCTCCTGCAGGAGACACACTTTAGGGAAGACAAACTACCAATTTTGAAAAATAGGTACTACCTCACGGTATATCACTCCTCCTATACGGAGGCAAAGTCCAGAGGTGTGTCGGTGCTCATTGCAGCCGGAGTACCCTGGACACTGGGAGAAGTGAGAAGGGACCCTGGAGGCCGTTTTCTGTTCGTAAAAGGACGGATAGGCGCAACAGAGGTGACGCTGGCCTGCTTGTATGCCCCAAATGAACACCAAGACGATTTCCTATCCAAACAACTAAAAATACTGACACGATTTACCACCGGACACTTGATTATAGGAGGTGACCTTAATATGCCACTCTCACCACAGGAAGACACGTCCTCGGGTCTGTCCTCGTTGACTGCTAAAGCCTGCAGTAGAGCACAGGCGGCACTCCACCAGTCTCAACTGGTGGACGCATGGCGACTATTTCACCCAGGTGAAAAAGATTTTACCCTTTTTTCTAGACCCCACCAGGTGTATTCCCGAATAGATTACTTTCTGGTGCTACATAGAAATTTGAGTGCAGTTAGGGGGGTCACCATAGACCCAATCACATGGTCGGACCATGCCACGGTCATGTTAATCTACGCCCTAACGGAACTCTGCTCCGAAAGGAAACACCCCTGGCGACTAAATGAGTCCTTACTGCAGGACCCTGAAATATTAGCAGATGTAACAAAAGAAATGACACACTATTTTACAGACAACACCACCCCTGACAGCAAACCAGAAGTGGTGTGGGAGGCCCATAAGGCTGTTGTGCGCGGCGTCCTTATTAAACATGGGGCTAGGAAAAAGAAACTAAGGACGGAACGACTGACTACCCTGTTGTCCAAATTACAAATGTGACAGAACCCACTGTCACTGTATGTCTTGGAAAGGATTGTGGGCGTGCCTCCTACCGACAGACTATGGCCCGGAAAGATACTGGAGACCTGAAGCTGGCATTATTGTGATGTAATGTAATGTTACAGCCCTACACCCCCCACCCCCCCCCCCCCCCCCTCTTGTTGCTGGACACATAGACAATGGAGAGTGGACTGCAGACGTCTCTCCGCAGGGGGGTGTGTATTGAGAAGCCAGGCTGCCTGCTTACCATAATCTCATTAGGTATCTCTACACTGTTTCAATGTCCAAATGTTCTGTTGCCATTTATTGAAGTGCAGTAAACTCCAAGAAGGTTTAAGTGCAAACTATACAGCAAAAGTGCAGTAAACACCAAGTACGTTTAGGTGCAAACTATACGGCCCAAGTGCAGTAAACACCAAGTACGTCTAGGTGCAAACTATAGGGCACAAGTGCAGTAAACTCCAAGTAGGTTTAAGTGCAAACTATACAGCACAAGTGCAGTAAACTCCAAGTAGGTTTAAATGCAAACTATACAGCACAAGTGCAGTAAACACCAAGTACGTTTAGATGCAAACTATACGGCCCAAGTGCAGTAAACACCAAGTACGTCTAGGTGGTGCAAACCATACGACACAAGTGCAGTAAACACCAAGTACATTTAAAGTGCAAACTACACTGCCCAAGTCCAGTAAACACCAAGTACGTTTAGGTGGAAACTGATCACCACCGCTTACGACCTTCCATCCAACCACGACAAGCTTATCTGACACACTCCGACAATCTTGCATACACGATCCATATCCATTCCCATAAACAAGACGAGACTCAAGCTCTGCACTTGCTTCAAAGATAAGACAATTTATTGGTATTTTCTCAGCTTTTTATACAGTCTCAAGCATAATGCAGTTAGTCACAGGACAATGTAGTCTCCACCCCCCTTCACACCATGGGGGGCTTTAATCACACTCTAAGGGCCAGATTCAGGTAGATGGGCGCTTCTTTACTTTGGAGTAACGTTTCTCATTTACGTTACTCCGCCGACACTTTCGGCGCAAGTACTGTTATTCAGATAGCAGTTGCGCGTAAACTTGCGCCAGAGTAACGATTCAGCGCATCACCCACGGAGCATGCGCAGTAAGTGAGGCTCCACTCGCCCCCCTTTGTGCGCATGCTCACAACTTCCGTCGGCACCACTTCACGGGAAACGCCAGCGCAATGTGTTCCGTTGCGCGTATAAAAGCGCTAGCGGAAACGCCATTCCGGCGCAAAAGTATATCCGTTTCCCCCCACCCCAGGGAAGATACTTTTGCACTGTCATGGCTGCTCCCGCTACCCCCAAAGAGAGGAGGAACCTCAACTTTAATGCCCAGGAGGTCTCTGTGATCATCTCGGCTATGGAGACGTTTAATCAGTTCCTCCAGGGGAAAAAAAGTAGGAAGACCAGCCGGGAGAGGAAGCAGGGCATCCTGGAGACCATTGCTGCCAGGGTCAATGTGTTAGGGTACTCCACCCGGACTGCTAGCGAACATACAAAAAAAAAATTAACGACCTGCGGCGCAAGGTCCGTGGCAAGGTGGCCACCATTAGGAGCCATGAGAGGGGCACAGGTGGTGGTCCACCATGTCCGGTCAGCCTGACCACGGAGGAGGAGGTGGTCGCCCGCTGCCTGGACAGGGAGCAGTTGGAGGGGGTCCCTGGCTATGACTCCATGGAGGAAGGCTCCAGGACAGGTAAGTGTTTTTTAATCCCCTATTTGGTGTGTTGCATGTGGGGGGGGAGGGTACATGTGCCAAGTGTGTGGGACCAACAACATGTGTCTGCTTTGTGTCATCCACAGATGACGGAGCTGGGCCATCATCTCTTGCCGGCCAGTCCACCCCAACCTCCCAACGGGATGCTGATGACGAGGCCCTGGGTGCTGGAGACACCGAGGTGGAGGAGGAGAGTGCCCACACCACTTCAGCAGAGGTGGTTGAGGAGGAGCCTGTCCCTGAGCAGGACTTTATTGTATTGTTGGAGGAGTCCTCCTCCTCTGCAGGGCCCTCTGTCATCCCCTCCCCCATCCTAGGTAGCCCCTCAAGGGCGACTCCATCCCCACAGGGACAACCTTCTCCTGCCTGCAGGAAGGCGACCCGTAAGACCAGGGGGGTGTCTGATATGGTCCAGGACCAGGTAGTGTTGGACCACGCAAGGCAGACCCAGCAGATGGGGGAGATTGCTGGCCACTTAGACCGGGTCGCTGACAGCCTGGGCTCCATGTCACAGCTGCCCAGTCCGTGCGCAGGACGTTGTCACCAGCCTGGGGGAGGTGCAGGCTGATGTACGGCACCTGACAGCAGCCGTCAACGCCAACACAGCTGCCATCCGGGAAGAGGTGAGGCAGCGGCAACGTGACCAGCGGCATCATATCACCCGCCAGCTGAGGATGCAGGCCCAGACCAACCTGTATCTCAGCCGTATTGCCGTGGCCTTGGAGGGCAGGCAGCCCACCCGGGGATCAGCCTCCTCCAGATGCCCCCCCCACCAACACCCACTCCCTCCAGGCAGCTGAGGAGCCCGAGAGTGCCCCCAAGGAGGAGCCCCCGTCATCCCAGATGAGGGTTTTTTGTTTTTTTGGTTTATATATTTTTTTTTTATACTCAGGTTATGAGTTTTTGTTTATTTTTGAATATTTATTTTATACTCAGGTTATGAGTTTTTGTTTATTTTTGAATATTTATTTTATACTCAGGTTATGAGTTTTTGTTTATTTTTTTTCTCATGTTATGAGATATGTATTTCTTTTTTTACTGCACACGGTCAGGAGTGCAGGGGACAGTGTGAGATGGTGTGTGAATGTGAGGGGGGTGGCACTCCTGCCAGTAAGGGGTGTCACCCTCGGCAGGTGGTGGTGAAGTTAACCCCACGGCTGTATGAATGACTTGTGAAAGGTGTATGAATGGACAGCAACATCATTGGGGCCTTGACGCTGGCGTTGCTGCTCCCAAGTCCTACATGCTGGACTTGGGCTAATCCAATGCGATGTGCATGTGGTGTGTGTGATCTAAGGACATCAGTGGTGTACACGCGTGCATTGTCTGTGTGATAAATGTGTTGGTTTATTGTCCAAAGATGCCTACGGCGAGGACCCTCCTGACTGCTCTTCCATCAGCAGACTGGGTCTCCTCTGCCAGGTGGGGACTGTGTGGGTCGGGGGTCAGGTCATCACGTATGTCAATCTGCAGGCCTTTTCTCATAGCAAAGTTGTGCAGAATGCAACATGCACCGATGATCTGACACACAAAGGTAGGGGAATACAATAGGGTCCCCCCGGACTTATCCAGGCAGCGGAAACGGGACTTCAGGAGCCCAAATGTTTGCTCCACCACTGCACGGGGGGGATTGGTGTGCTTCATTGTATTTTCTCTCTCCTCTGGTTTGGGGGTTCCGGAAAGGAGTCATAAGATGGGGTCCCAGTGCATATGCAGAGTCCTCTGTAAGGGAAAAGACAGGAGGATGTTAGTCATGCATGTGCCCTTCTGATGTGCATCACGGGAGGAGGGGATAATCATGCCTGCCACCCGATGTCACTCACCAACCAGCCAGCTGTCCCCATACATGTTTCTGCTCGAATTCTGCTGGGATGGGACTCTGACGGTATATGAAGCTGTCATGGCTGGACCCAGGGTGTTTGGCACGGGACGTGCCATATGAGGCGTTGGGCATCGGCTATCACCTGTACGTTGATGGAATGCCAATGCTTCCGATTGCGGTATATGTGCTCTGTGGCACTGGGGGGCTGTAGGGCCACATGTGTGCAATCAATGGCCCCGATGGTGCGTGGGAATCTGGCAATGCTGTAGAAATCTGTCATTGCCTTCAGCCGCAGCTCCTCAGTGGTGGGTCTGATGAACTGGTTGGACATGCGTCCTGAGGATTGCAGGGACAACCTGGTGCACACATCTGCTCATGGAGGACTGTGACTCCCAGCCACCACTCCACTTGTACGCTGGAATGATCCACTTGCAAGGAAATGAAGTTTGCCAGGACCTTTACCAGTGGCTGCACTGCTTGTGAGCGGGTGTGTCTTGCTGGTGATGTCACCCTGCAGGGTTGTGGTTAGTTCAAGGATTGCATCAGGGCTGAATCTGAAGAGGCGATACACCTCCTCATCCCCCATGCCAAAGAGGCTCATGCACGTGCGGTATATCCTCTCACGTGCCCGCCTCCTTCGTTTTGGGGGACCTAAGTACTAGTGCTAGGACCACGATTGCCCCTGGCATGTTGACACACAGAGGTGTTGTCCTTGCAAGTGTGGTTGTTCAGCTTGCTAGTTTCGTCGGTAACGCTGCTGCTGTAGCTGCTCTCCTGCTGACCTGAGGCCGTCTGGAGTAAAGATAAAGCAGCTATTTGTAGAAATAACTTTGCGCCGGACGGACGAGTTACGCGCGGCGCATGTAGCCGGCGTATGGTGCTAATCCGTTCGCGAATTGGGAAATCTCCCTCATTTGCATATTTGCAGGGGGAAATCAATAGGCGCGACTGATGCACCAAGCGAAATTATGCGCTGACGATACTCTGGCGTCGGAAAGTTAAGCCGATCGGAAATGGCCCGTTTTCTGTCGCATCTAGTTTGATGGGTACGGCCACATAGAAACGACGGCGCATAATCACAGTTACGCGGCGCATATCGAATTACTCCAGCGCAAGTCTTGCTGAATCTGGCCCTAAAAGGCATTCAGGTAAGCTAACCATGTAGACTTGTCGGCACCGTATCTTCAATAGTGTTCAATTAACACAGACATCTAGTTGAATAAGTTATCTAGACAGCTTTATCACACAATGGCAGAGTCTTGTGAGAGTGGGTGCAATCAACACCTTCAACAGAATGTCTTTACAGTGAATAGCCAACACCTTAAGATATTTCATAGCATATTATACAAAGGTATGACTCACTCTGGTCTTGTAGACCTGTTTAAAAAGCTTTTTGCATTGTGTGAGATTGATGGAATAGCTTTTGATATTTGAAGACATCCTGCAAGACATCCTGCATTAATGTTATTATTAATATCCCTTTTGTCTTCTGTAATATATGAATTATGATTCTTTGTCACCCTATGGCCCTAGTGGACATAAGGTGACCCTAGACATAGGAATATCTCAGTCTGTCACGGGCCATTCCGTTACATCTCTCCCCTTTCGGTGGGAGACGGACACAGGTGGTAACCCCAAACGGGTTGACTCCAAAGTCCGTCAGTAGTTCCAGTCCTCCAATGCTGGTATCCATACTGTACCCCAAATAAATTGCTCCAAACTGAGCATTACTCACCCCGCCAACCTCTGCCTCTCTCAGAGACCACGCCTGCCACTGGGGAGAAGGCAGGGTGGCTGGGCTCAGTCCATCATGCTGTTGGGGGTCTGGGCCAACTGCCCCCCCTTCCTGGGGTGTACCAGACTGAAGTCCCATCCACTGGTGCTTGGTGAAAAAACCCTGGTGCTTGCAAAGCAAAGCCAACATCCTCCTGTCCCAGTCCTGTACCATTTTCTGGGGTTGTGCCAGTGGAGACTGAAGTCCCATCCACTAACCAGGAACCCCCTCTTCTGTTAGTGAGGAGCACAGGCCTATGACACTCTGCTCTGTTGCCAGCTCTTCCGCTGGGTTGCTGTGAGTGGAGACCACAGTCCCACCTACTACCACAGGGTCCCCCTCTTCTGTTAGTGAGGAGCAGAGGCCTATGACACTCTGCTCTGTTTCCAGCTCTTCTGCTGGGTTGCTGTGAGTGGAGAAACACAGTCCCATCCACCACCACAGGGTCCCCCTCTTCCGTTAGTGGAGAGCAGAGGTCCGTGGTCATGGCCTTCTGTGGGGCTGTCATCTGCTGGCCACGGGCACTCTTGGGCTACATACCACCGGAGGGCTCTGTAGCTCTCATCCAGCTGCATCTCTGCCCGGATCAGCATGCTTAACTCTACTCTACTATCACTCCTGCTCGGTTGTTCCCCCAACAACAGCATTCGTACGTCATACTGCGGCCAGTACCTTGCATAGATGGAGGGCAGGACTTTTCCTTGGTGTTGCTGCTCCAGAGCTAACGCTTCCTTCCAGAGTTGGCACGAATCACATCCAACAATCCAACCATCCACAATAACCTCCTCTGATACTGGTCCTCTATGCTGTATCTGCATCTCTTGTAACCTCCTTGGAATTCCCCTTCCATGGGAGACTGGTATCTGCACCTCTCCTTATCTCTCTTCTGCTGCACTGCAGCTTTCTTCGCTGCCGCAAGGTGGCATCCACAGCCGCTATAACCCGTCTATGATCTCCGGCGGAGCATTTAGGACCATATTGTGCCAGTCCATGTTTAACAGCCCGATCAAAAAATTCTTCCTCGGGTGTTCTGTCTGTTACGCTGGGCCTCTTAGCTCTATTATTTCGACAAGTTCTGCGATAAGTCCCTTTTTACTTGCGCTTGCGGTCTGCGTCCGGCCTCCGGACTCCAGTAAGTCCATGAGGGGAAGAGAGCTTCATCCGTTCATACAGCGTCTCCATTGTCATGTGTCCTTGTAGCCGTCCTTAGAAGATGCAATCATCCCACTGCTGCAAACCAAATTACCGTACCACGGCAATACGCTTTCACCTTCCATCCACCCACGACAACTTATTGACATTGCGACCATACTGCGATCACGTATCATTTCCCATAAACAAGACGAGACTCAAGCTCTGCACTTGCTTTCAAAGATATGACAATTTATTGGTATTTTCTCAGCTTCTTATACAGTCTCAATGATAATGCAGTTAGTCACAGGACAATGTAGTCTCCACCCCCTTCACCTGGGGCGGGGGGCTTCAATCACACTCAAGGCATTCAGGTAGCGCTAATTATGTAGACTTGTCGGCACCGTATCTTCAATAGTGTTCAATTAACCTTGAATAGTAACACAGACATCTAGTTGAATAAGTTATCTAGACAGGGGGGGGAGGCTTAAAGTGAGAGCTCTGGAACACAGGCCCAATTGTGAGCAGCTTTAGTACTATGGCCCAAATTCGGCACCGTTGTCATTCTCTGAAGGAAAGGAGATTTCTCTGAAGAACGATTTGCCTTCACTATCCCGGTTACCGGAATATCAAACTCACACGATGATAATCTTCGTCGAATTTTCAACGAGCCAGGGTCGGCTGAGATGAGGACGAATGACGGAGACGACGGCCCCCTGGTATCAAACCCATCTGAATCTCTCAGATCATCATGATGGGTCTATATATCCGCCAGGTCAGAACTCACCCCACAAATGATCACGGTTTACCGGCGGGCGTCCATCAATTGAGCATTCATGATCTTCAATCGATGACAGCTGACATTAAGAATGCTCTCACGGTTGCCATATCAGATCTGAGAATGGACCTTCAGGTTATGAATGGACGGATAAGAAAGTGGAGTGGAGGAAAATACTTTAATTCATCACAAATCGATCGAACGGATCGATTTACCGGATTAATCTCCATAATCGTCAACTCCGTGACATGCAACGTCATGTGGAGGAAATTGACAATAGAGGACGACGCCACAACCTGAGGATCCGTGGCCTACCTGAATATGTCAACGATGACAGTTTACCTCAGGTTGTCTCTGACGCATTCATTGACATCCTTGGCAACACTAACAGCACTGTCATTTCCATGGAGCGCATACACAGAGCTCTGCGCCCTAAAGGCAAAGAATCTGATCCCCCTAGGGATGTAATTTGCTTTGTAAATGACTTTAAGATCAAAGAATCGATTCTAAGGAAAAGCAGGGATAAGCGCGGAATACTTTTTGAGGGTCATCGATTGCAAATTTTCCAAGATCTATCTGCACAATAACACTCAAATATCGGAGGGTCTTCGTCCGCTATTGGATGTGTTAATTCCAAAAACATCGGTATAAGTGGGTTGGGGCTTGGCTGCCTCTTTGCATACCATTCTAAACCGTCTGCTCTGCTGAGAGTACCAGAGGAAATTACCGGCTTTTTGCAAAAAACTTGGCTTGCCGCTGGTTGCATTACCTGATTGGTATGCGGAATTTGCGACACCAACTGAACAGGTCTCCACATCATCAGTGGAACCGATGGAAGCCCCGAACTCCCGGACTCGTCGCAAACGTTCATCGTCACCTTCATCTCCCGTGACCGAAGATCAATCACCTCACGATCATGAGCCGCATAATCCTCAGGCCGAACCTTTACTTCGTAGAACTCGCCGCGATCAAGCTTCTGTCACCCATTGAGCTTACTCTTTTAAGTGAAAGCAGAAATAATCCGGTATAACTATGCATTGCTTTAGCCTTTCTTTAATGATATACCCTTTAGTCTTAATAGATCATAGAGTATTTTTCCTTTGTTATTTATGGCTGAGCTCTTTTGTCTTGTACATTGAGTAAGATCCCTATGCACCGTTGTTATTATCTCTAATAGCCCCCTTCTCCTTCGAGGTGCCCTTGTAGTAAAATCCTCCTTAGTCCTGATTTATATCTTATAAGGACTCAACTCCCTATCTAATTTATGTGTGACATCCTCTTTGTTCACACAAAAGCCCTATGTAATATGCATATAGCCATTTGATTCCCTTTTGTTATGTACCATTTATATGGGTTTGGGAAGAGTTAAATGCTTTTATTTTTAAGGAATTTATTATATACTGTATTTGTCGGCGTATTGCGTGCACTTTTCTCCCTTAAAATCAGGGGAGAATTGTAGGTGCACGTTGTACGCCGATCCCTGCTGTCTGAGCGAAGAGGAACAAGCACCGTATGTTTATTATGGTTGCCGTGGTGACTGGAACAAAGACGGTTTCCATCTGCTTACCACTGACACCACTGGCCAAAACCTGAATTGCAGACTGCATAGCTGTTTGGTGTTTACTGACACTCCTGCACTTTGTTTGGAACTACATCTCCAGCAAATAAATAGGTGTGTTTCTGGAATACTAAACGTTTGTTTCCTCCAAGTGCCCCATAAATCACCTAGCTAGTAACATTTCTGCTTTAAGGGATATTTATTAATCTTTGGTAAAGAAAGGATTTAGATTTTGCTTCTAAAGTGGTTAATTAAAAAAAAAGGGGAAGAAGAGGAAAAAAAAATATGAGAAAAAAAAATAAATAAATGGGAAAAAAAAAAGTTCCTTCTTAAATTGGGGTGCGTATTAAACGCCGGTGCGTGTTGTGCACCGATAAGTGCGGTGCTTCTTTATACATAGCTGTCTTTGACATAGGAAACACCACTCCGCTACAATGAATAGATAGGAAAATATGACGTTATTTATAGGTGGGGTATTTTGAAATACTTCCCATGTAACCCATTATTATATGTTTTCATGATTTTAACTTTGTTTCACATGTATATGCACAGAAGTATGTTGTAGATGGTTTTTCACTACTACATTTATATATATATTTTTCAACACGTTCGAGGAGGTTACGTGATGCTATAATACGCATGTACACCCGATTTATTCATCCTATTTGGCAATGCTTACCCGCGAGAGTGGTTATTTGTTAATTAGGGTGATTGAATCTTTCTTTTCTCAAATCAACATTTATGTAGATTTGGGTTTCAAGTACGACCCCTTTTTCTTTTGTCCTTCCTTATTAGCGCTCATGGGACGTTTTTGCCGTATAACGCTTTACTTTTAGTCTTAATAGTTTAGCTACAAGAATATAAAAAGATTTCAGAAATAGTAAAGGTTGCTGAATTATAATATGACCAGAGCTGTCCCACATTCTGGACATTTGGACCGATATTGTGTTCCTATATTACCCTGAGCATTGAAATTCCATTTTTATAAGGGCTTTGGTTGTGACAACCATCTCGTAATTTGATAGATCATTTTCTGTATATCTTCTGAATGGTCTAGCCGACCCCCATACAGTAGTCTCGCTTTATCCAAAAGTGGGTTTTTATTTCTCACTACTAGTAGTAGACTACTATTTCATTCCGGACCCTCCCCCCACTTCTGCTGAACCCACTCAAGTTTATTAGTGAGTGGAATTTCACAGATAGTCCGGATACCCTTCCACCTGTACCTCTTCCCTTTCCCTCTTTTGTGATTGATTATTCCCCCTTTTAATACCTCTCCTTGTCTGCCGTTATAACTACATACCTTTCCTTATCCTATACCATTTTCTGTTCACTCCCAATTACATTATGACGACCAATACTATATCGAAAGATATCCCTCCAGTGAAGATCATCTCACTAAATGCCAGAGGTCTTAATGTCCCGGAACGGAGATCCCAATTACTTCTATACCTGAAACATAATAAAGCGGACATTGTATTTCTCCAGGAAACCCATTTTCGTTCAAACTCGATACCCAAATTGACTGATCACAACTTCCCCACAGTTTTCCATTCCACTAACCCTTTACTGAAATCTAAAGGTGTCTCGATTTTAATCGCCAAGAACTGCCCCCTTCTTGTCTCTGCTTCCATCATCGATGAAGAGGGCAGGTACTTATTATTAAAAGGCACTATTTCAAATCATACGATTACTCTAGCCAATATCTATGCACCAAACAAATCAAGTTTCTTTTTTTGGATCCATTTCAGAACAATTAGCCTCATTTAAAGACGGTGTGCTCATTTTGGGTGGGGACTTCAACGTTCCCCTTAATCCTATCCAGGATACCTCCACAGGTACTTCTTCAATAACATGTAGAAATATAAAGAAAATTAAATCCCACCTTCATGACTCTTACTTCATGACACATGGCGAACTCTGAATCCTGACGGCAAAGATTACACGTTTTATTCACCACCACACGGCAGGTTTTCCAGATTGGACTATCTGTTTATAACTCAAAATGATTTGCCAATGGTCCAAAAAGCTTCAATTGATCCTATGTTCTTTTCAGACCATAACCCTATTTCTTTGACTGTCTCTTTCCCAGATGCACTTCCTCGAATGAATATTTGGAGGCCTGACCCTTCCTTGCTCACTGATCCCTCTATAGCTCAGGAGGTGGGATGTAAAATTCAACTATTTTTTAATGAAAATAATCCATTAGATACTTCTCCTGTCACTAACTGGGAGACTCACAAATGTGTAATTAGGGGTATTCTTATCGCGGCCGCAGCCAAACGTAATAAGGAGAGAAAAAAGAGATACTCTGATCTTGCCTCTGCTATTCAGAAATTAGAAAAGACGCATAAACTTACACAAGCAGTGACGACCTTGACTGAACTTATTCAGGCTAGGTCCGATATGTTAAATTTTTTAAACAAGCAAGTCAAACGCAAATTTGCTCTGGCAAAGAAATCTTTTTATGAATTTGGTAACAAAGCTGGTAAAATGCTTGCCAAAGCCTTACAAAAAAATAAAAAAGCTAAAACAACGATTCACTCTATTTCTGATGCCCAGGGTAACAAATTACATTCACCCTCTGCCATACCAAAACAATTTGTTGATTATAACTCAAAACTCTATAATCTCCCTCATTCTGATCCTTCATTGTCAAAACACGACAGACGAGACTTGATTAGGAACTTCTTACAAAAATATAGCCCCAAACCCATCTCTGACGAAATGAGACTCCAAATGGATACACCTTTGAATAAGTCAGAGGTGAGTCTCGCTCTCAAGCAGATGAAACCTGCTTAAAGCCCTGGCCCTGATGGATTGACAGTAGGGTATTACAAAACATATGAGGAAATCCTCACACCTTTTTTTTTGTTATACCTGACCTGATAAACCCAGATCAGGTGGGTTTTGTTCCTGGCAGAGAGGCCAAAGACAATACTCTTAAGGCCATTAATATTCACCATTGGCTCACTTCCTCCAAGACACCTGGATTCCTGCTCTCGTTGGATGCGGAGAAGGCGTTCGACAGAGTGGCGTGGGACTTCATGACCGAAACGCTTATCGCTTTAGGCCTCCCACCTGCCATGTTAAACTTTATTTCTACGCTTTATTCCAAACCTACTGCTAGAATACGTGTGAACGGTCACCTGTCGGACCCCTTCTCTGTATCGAATGGTACTCGCCAGGGATGCCCTTTATCATCATTGATCTTTATACTCTCATTGGAACCACTGTTAAACTGTCTCAGGTCCAATCCTAGCATTAAAGGTGTAAAAATTAAAAATCACACATATAAATTGGCTGCTTTTGCAGATGATGTCCTTTTGTTCCTCACAGATCCGCTTACCTCTATACCCAACTTACTTGACGATTTTGCTAATTTTAGAACCCTATCGAACTTTCAAATCAATTTCTCCAAATCCAATGCCCTTAACGTTTCATTGCCCACAACACTGTGCAATTTATGCCAGTCTGACTTCCCCTTCTCTTGGAGTACCCAAGCCATTAAATACTTAGGTATATTACTTCCAATTTGTCTTTCCGACTTGTACTCCCTTAACTATACTCCCCTATTACAAAAAATTCGATCTGATCTCTCAAAATGGTCTTCAGGCCTCTTTTCATGGTTTGGCAAGGCTGCGATCGTAAAAATGAATATTCTCCCGAGAATCCTGTATGTCTTACAGACTGTTCCTATTGCGATCCCCCAAGCCTTCTTTTCTTCATTTAATAAAATGTGCACATTGTTTATCTGGAATAAACTCCGTCCAAAATTCAGTTATGATAGGCTTACTGCCCCGAAACCATCAGGTGGTATAGGTCTACCTGACATGTACAAATATTACCAAGCTTGTATCCTAACCAGAATTGTTGATTGGAATATTCATTTTGACCACAAAGATTGGGTTAGATTGGAACATTTATTCTCACCTATTTCTCTCTCTCATATCCCTTGGATTAAAACCACTGATATTCCATTGGCGTGTAAACAACATCCTTTGATCCATCCAACTATCCTTACATTTCGTCGAAGCTTGCAATAAACACAAGATTTCCTCTCCGAATGGTCCAATGACTCCTATTACACTTAATCCTGGTTTTACACCAGGAATGCATGAAGATTTTTTACCTAAAAGTTGCCCCATTCAAAAGTAAGGGCAGCACAGTTCTTCATTGGTGATGAGTTTATATTCCAATCCAAGTTGGCCGATAAATTGAAAGTGGAGTCATTTCCTTTTTGGACCTATGTTCAATTAAGGAATTTCTTCCTGAAACCTAACCCCAGACCGAATTGGTCGAGAGAAAAAAAGTGACTTTGAAAAATGGTGTGAGAACGATGGACCTCTCAGGCACTTAGTCTCAGCTACATATTCTCTACTATTTTCCGATCAGACACCTAAAATTAATTGGGCTAATCAACTTTGGGAAAGAGATCTCTCGCTTGATTTGTCAGACACAGAATGGAGAAATATTTACAAATTTATTCACAAGGGATCTATTCATGTCCAAGCACAAGAAAATGCTTATAAGATTCTATCCAGGTGGTATATGACCCCCCTTAAATTACATAGGATTAATAAATCTGTATCTAAAATGTGCTGGAGGGGGGGGCGTGGCTTGACGCATGGAGGAGTAGGACGCTTGTGCCTGGAGCTCCCGCACACACTGCCAGCATAACGGCCCTAACAGCAGCCCTGACACGCCAGACACTCTGGTGATGGGTCGAAAGGGAGGGGGTGAGACTCACCGCAACACCGATCCGGGCGGCGGCCCGTCCTTCCGGATCCCACGCGGCCTCTCATGGAGCCTCTTCGCTGCGCTCAGCATCAGGGCTAGCTCCCCCCCCCGACTCCGATGCTGGCTCCATCCGATCGGCCGGGCATTCCCCAGACTCTCACCGCTCCTATGGAGGCTGGGACCTTGAGGCCTATATCAAAGCCCTACCTACCAGACATGACTTTGAGGCCTGCATTCAGCGTATGGAGTGATCCTACAAACAGGAGATTTCTGAGCTGCGCAGGGATGTTACTGACAGGCTGGAGGAAGTAGAGCAGCGTATGGAAGAGACTGTGGCCACCTTGCAATCCCATGAGGCTATCCTTAATGACCACACTGTCCAGATACAACAGCTTATGCTATCCCAGGACGACCAGAAGAACAGAGCCAGACGCAATAACATTCGCATTCGCGGCCTCCCTGAGTCGGTTGAGACCAAGGATCTGGCCCTAGCAGTGGTGGCCCTGTTTAATGACCTACTGCAGAAGGAGAAGGAGGCCCCCATGGAGCTGGTCGAGTGCACAGAGCTCTGGGCCCCAGGAACCCCAGCCCGGATCACCCCAGAGATGTGATTTGCAGGGTTCACTTCTTTGCTGTTAAGGAAGCTATCATGCAAGCCGCACGTACGCAGGAGGCCATCATTTTCAATGACACTCGCATCCATCTGCTGCCTGATGTCTCCAAACCTACGCTCGACTTACGTCGGGCCCTGAAGCCCCTTACTGGAGCCCTGCAAGCTAAGAACTTTAAGTACCGTTGGAGCTTCCCTTTTCAGCTGTCAGCCTCCCATGATGGAAAGTCGGCGGTTTTTTCGCTCGCTGGGTGATCTCCCCAGGTTCTTGGGTGGCTTTGAGCTCCCGCAGATCTCCATCCCAGACTGGCCACTGCGAGCAGCCACCCCGGGCTTTCAACTTTCCTCCGGCTGGAAGAGACAATCTAAGAAACCTCGACGATCCAGGTCGGAGACCGCCAAGACCCCTGACGGATGAGTTGACCTGGCCCCCCATGCCATCTGGGTCACTGTATATTGCTGCACATGGACTTTAGTCTGCTGAGATCCTTACTGTTTGAGACATTTGGTTTTGGAGGGACGCTGGGCTGGGGGGGTGGTTGGACTGTAGGGGGGTGGCATCCTCCCCTCTTTCTGGCCCTCTCCGGCCTGGGGGCCCTGGTTTCCCCTTGGATCATATCAGCGAACTGTGCCTTGACCCATCCCAACTTAGGTGGGCCACCTCCCGCCTCTCCCTTCCCTATGCTGTTTTCTAGAAGTCTCACCCTTGTCACCAAGGCGTGTTCAGATGTTTACCACATTACCCTGTAGGATGCAGATCTACCAATGTACTTGGGAGGGGGATATCCCCCATGCTTAGCGTGCATGTTATCTTTCAGCAAGAAGTCCTGCAGGGGTTCTAGTTAGTTATGAATACCGTTATTGAATTTTTGTAAATGTTTGATGT